>SRSE01000941.1:0-600000 GCA_005024645.1 Planiliza haematocheilus | reverse complement strand
TGTGGAAGAGGGACCTCTGCTTCTTTCTTTAATGGTGAAATGTTCATCTCCCATTTAACTGATCTATGTGTGCATATATCACATGATTATACACTAAGAGACGGAGAAGTACATTTGTTCCAAATTTGTTCTAAGGCTCTGCATATAAGGTTACAACCAGCAGCTGTCTAGCTTAAAGATCAGCAGTGAATAGGTGTGGGGGTGGTTCAAGCAAGTAAACAAGTTTGATATCTGTCACATGTGCCAAGGAAACAGACTGCTATTAGTTGTGTTATTGTGTGTGTCATCAATCTATCAGTAAGGGAGAAATAAACACAAAATATCGACAGCGAGTGGTTTAACATTGTGAAGACATGCCTCACTGTTGTTGAGAAAAACTGATAAGGTTTAGTACATGTATCTTGTTGCTTCTTAACGTGTCAGCATAGTGAACAGCACATTCACGATGACTAGCTGGTTGAAAAAATTATATCTGCGACAACAACGAGGTGAAACGGTCCCTGAGGCATTTCTAAGCATTAACATTCATGCATCAGTAGCAGAACTGTTTCACATTTCAGATCAATATTGCCTAAAAATGAAAAACAAAAAAAGACAGAAAATGCAAACAGATGGTTTTTCATTGCAGTTTTAAACAACAGGCTTCTTATTACAAGCTATCATTGTAGGCTATTTACATGTGGGGTTTCGTTGTTTTTGTTCAGACTCATTGAATCTGTCTCAGTTTACATCTGCCTTGCAGTCTTCTGCTTAGTATGTATCGCCACAAGCTGTTGTGTGATTGGGGCGAGTGCTCATCTGCTAAGACCCTTTAGACCTCTCATTGACAACACCCTTGTTTACCTCTGCCGTTTTCCTTGCTCCTGTTCAGTTTCTATCCCCAGATCCCATCGTCCATTAATGCAGCGGGGGTGCTCTTACATAAAAGTGTACTAAGCTGATGGCCGGCATCAATTCTGGGCTTAAAATGTACATCATGTCTCCATCCTGTGCTGACTCTACACTTCTATATATTAATTTAGTCTGTCTAGATTGCTGAAGTACTTTGGCCACGCTCATGCATCTTCATACCTGTCCAAGTACGAAGATGCATGCGTTATTTGAAATAATGGTTGCGGGTTAATGAAAATGACTCAGAGTGTGCTGCACGGAGGCTACTTTTTTGATTGCATTTTATCACCACCTTATTAGGTGTCAGATATGCTGAGACGCATATCTGACACCTGCTGTTTTCTAGTGATTTTTCTTGTTGACGCGCTGTACATTATTCACAAATGTTTTCTGTGCGGAGAACACAAGGTCACGTTCTATTCAATTCCATTATTTTAGAGAGTTTTATTTTGCATGACCATCACTAACCCACATTCAGTTAGCCCTCACTGAGGTCAATCTTTTCATGGCTTGTATGTGGAGATTCCATTTGAATTTTTTTTTCATGGTCAATCTGGGATTCTTTAGTACCATTAAATAATGCATGTTTCAGCTTGTGGTGGAGGGATAAAGTGGCTCTTAACGTGAGCTCCCACCCAATGCGGGGCTCTCCCTGTCAGGGGCCAGGTGAGACGCCTCTGAGCATGCCACCGTCGCTGTGGAGGTAACTTTCATGCTCCGCTGGGCAAACATTTTCCAGGTCACATTTTTCAATTACACTGAGAGGCAGGTCCCACAGGCAACCAACCCCCCAGCAACAACCACCCAAGCACGTACGCACACACCTCCACACACGCACTCACATAAACAGACTAACCTATTCACCCTTCCCCCTTCACCATGCCATTCTGCACATAATCTCTCGTCTTGTGTTTAGCAGCACAGCATCTTCTCCTCCACCACATATCTTGAAAGCACACAAACACGGGTCCTGGGAGAAAGGGCAAAGTATGTTAATGGGGGAGACTGCAAAACTCTCCAAGGAGACGGCAAAAACATATAGATTATGTTATCATTTTAACAAGAAGGTTTTTATCCAAAACTGCCAGTGCACATTTAGCCATTTTTTTATAATCACAATTGACATAATGTTGACTAAAATAAGATAGAGGTAATCTCTCCATCAGCAGGCAGACACAGGGCCCTTTGCTCTATTAAAGCTGTCAAGGTTCTTCAAGTTCAGCATGAGGTGTTTATCTCCTTATCTGAAAACTTTGAAGTCTCCCCCTCTGCTTGTTGCCTCGGGCATCTGGTGAGATATGAGGAGAGTGTGCCTCATCTGCCTAATGCTGCTTGTGTAGCTAATAGTCCAGAAAACACTGCTCTGTGAGGCCACAAACGAGCTCTTCAAATGATTCATCTTTGGCTGTCACCAAATGAGAGAAACTTGCCACGCTCTGCCACTCATGCTTCCAAACAATCTGAAGGTGTTGGAGAGGTTGGCAGCGTTTAGATCGTCTGTTTAGAGCTTTACGGTCTACTTTCCACTCAGCCAGATATGCTATATTCCAAGGATAAAGCTGATATACAGTACATACATTTTCCATTATCAACAAAGTGTTAAATTGGTAAATAGGTGATTCTAAATTGGCCGTTGGTGTACGTGCGAGTGTGAATGGTCGTTTGTCTAGCGCACAAGCTGTTACAGTTAATGAATTAACGGACTAATTACATGAAAATCAACAGCTGCTTTTGACAGCCGTTGTTGATCCAGTCTCAGTCTTAGACTACGTCTTATTAGTCTTAGTCACATTTTAGTCATTGTTACCATTTATAGTTTTAGTCTAGTTTTTGTCAACCTTTAATTATTACATTTAGTCAAACTTCAACTAACACCAATCACCTGGGAGATTACAAAATAGTAATCATAATATTTTCTCACCTTAGGCCAAGTTAATTAAGCATATATATTGTATGTAACAGAGATTTGAATCCAGGCTGTACTGATATATATACTGTATATAGCGTATCTCTTTCCAGAGTTAGATATCAGCCTGTGGTGCTGTCCTTGATCATTCATATGGTTGGATCATACATTACAGATAGATAAAAGGTAGCACACACAAGATGGATTCATTCCAGGAACTATTTGTTTGCTAAATGCTAATCCATTAGACACGCTACTGTCCACTGTTTAAATATGCGTCAGTAAAAAGTCTGAAGAGGCCACCAACTGAATGTAGTGCAAAATAGCAACTTAAGAGACTTAATTAACTTCACAGTTAGCTTATTTACCGTGATGGAGACTGCAGAAATAGCAGGGTGATGCGCCATATTCTTCCAACCTCATTTGTAGCCACATGGCTTGTTTCAGCTTGCTAGCTTTGGTAAGCTACCATCAACTGCCTGAGATCAGCTAGGCAAACGATCCTTTATCCAATCCAGTGACTGGGACGCACATTTTGAAAGACACTCAGACTCAGCTTGTATACGAGATCGTGTACTTGATATACGATATTCAAATAATATCTCATCATACCAAATATCATTCTAGTCCCATCCTGTCTCATTAACAGAAAAGCCAAACATTTCATCGAAATTTTTATAATCAGATATTAGTTTCGTCTTCACTAAAGAAACTGACACTGCTCCGCATCAGTTGCAAAAGCCCGATATAATAATTCAACAGATTTGCTGTTCAAAAGCAATGCTAGTGTTGCTAACAATAGCATGCTAATATGGTTTTCTTAGCAAGTAAGTAAATCTATAGCTACTGGTAATCACATTTCTGGGTATTTTATCACAAACCCACGTAACCAATAAAGTGACATTTTGACGTCTCAATTCATATTCAGCAATTTCAGCAACACTTAGCGACGTCATCTGGGAACAAAGAATGTCTGAGCAAAGTTTTGTGCCAGTCCATCTGCAAGCGACTGAGATGTTTAAGACACTTTGCCAGTGTAGCTAAAATCATATCAGTAAACCACACACTTGCGGTGAGTGACATTATCTCCTTCATTACACTGTACACTGGCACTGTAGTTTATTTTAAATGGACCCCATGCAGATCATCCTGGTGCCAAAAAACCTCATTAGTGCATCAAAGCCGTAGCAGAAAATTACCCTTTACAGATGCATTATTTACTCCTTTTTGACTAATGTTTGTTGTCACACACACACGCTGGGGAAGTGGGGAAGTATTTAGAAGCAAGCTGAGGTAGGTACGGGCCTTTTTTTAATGGATTTTGTTCACAATAAGAAGAACATTTTTATAGATCTGTGAGTATGTTTCATACACATGGAGCTATAAATGTAGCATCTGTAACCAGGTAGATAGCATTGAACTAAAGACACTGGGCATAATTTTAAAATCTCCATCAGTCAGTGCATTTTAAATCCTCATGACAAAATGACTGTTGATGCACGATGCATTCACAGAAAAACGCACTATTCACATGGATCAGGTAGCTCTTAGGCATTACAGACGCACACACCAGTCCAAGCAAGGCAAAGCAGCAGATAAATTAAAGATGGCAGACATCAGATATCTTAAAATAATATTCAAGCTTCTTACATGATATATGTAAGGTACCCATTGTCAGTTATAGAGATGTGCCATATTTGACTCCAGTGTTGCTTTGTTATCCCGGTCCTGTCACAGGTAGGTTGGTGCAGACTCAAGTTCGGAATGGCAGCATTCACACTAGTGCAAATAAACAGAGTTCCACAGTTTGGCAGCAGTCATCCCCAGTAGCAGCTTAGGAACAACTCAAAAAATGTGAAAAACAGCACAAGGTGTTGACCTGGCCTCCAGATTCACTAGATCCCAAACTGATCAAGTATCTGTGGGATGATCCACAGACACCCCTCTCCCCAACCCATAGGACCCAAAGGCCCCCACGAACAACATTCAGCTGCCAGACACCACAGGACATCCTCAGAAGGCTCATGTCTATCAATCTCTGAGAAACAATGCTGAAATGGTGATTTCATTAAGAAATATCCATAGGCATGTAATTTTGATTGCATGCTGTCCAACTAAATCTTTTATTTGGACAGAAAATATGGTTGTTTAAAAGTCCGAAGTTAAAAACTGAACTAAGAGCTGAGTGACACCAAAACGTACCCTGCACTTTTAGGTATATTGAAAGACCAGCATATTTGACAAACCCTCGGACAACCTGAAAATGAAAATGTGTTGAAAACGCCTTGATTTGGGTCGTGCCAACAGAAAAAAAAAAAAAAAGGCCTCTTGGAACAATGAGTGGAGGTGCGAGGATAGGACTGCGGGCTACCTGGAACAGAGCCAGAGACACTGGGGGACTAAGGTCGGAGTAAGCTGGTATGACTGGTGAAAACACAGTCATACTTGGGTCACACCCCAAGTATGATTAAATATCATGATTAAACACTGCGGCACAGATAATGTTCCTGTCTAGTCTTTGTCTTCGCCCCCTCGTTGTAGTCTTGTGGTTTAACTTGCCCAGCCGCATGATTATTATGATAAGCCCTGCTGTAAAATAGAAATGCAAATTCACAAGCATCTTCCCTGACAAACCTCTTGGCAAGAAAGCATCATTATATTCTTTCAGCAGACGGAGAGGAACGTTTTTAAAAGAAAACACATTAAATCGCAGACAGACTATTTCATTTCTGTCATCTACCAGACTTTGTCATGCTCTCATCCATCTGTTTCCCTGTAGTATTATGCATGTGGACCCATCAACACTAGTAGCACCCCTGGGCATGACTGTGTCATACCTGCTGAGTCTCCCTGAAACACCTGCTGCCTCTCATCTTAACATCAGCAAAACAAATGCAGTGTTGGTGTGTGCTGAAAAACTATATCCTCTGTAAAATGTCTGTTGACAATCATCTGCTTCTGTGCGCTAGGTTTGTCACAGGACAGGTGTCTCAGCGCAAGAAGTGTGTAGCATCAGCACCACACAGGAGTGTTAATTAGACACACCAACAATAGTGTCAGGGGTGCTGCGACTGACGTACGTATGAAACTCCCACAGCGATTAGCACACACCAAAACGTTTTGACTCTGACAGGGTTTCTGTCCCTGAGTGCACCTGACTGACGATCAGAGGCAGAATTTGGAAAGATTTAGAGCCACACGGGCCCGCATGGAGTAAAGTATTCCTTTGCAACATCAATTTGCAGAAAATGAAATTCGAGCTGACTTGGAAAGCGACGTCGTTCTGTCAGTCAGAAAGCCGAGGTGAGTCAAACAGAGAAAGAGAATTTTTAATCAATAAAAGAAAGCTGCAGCACAGTGAATAATCATATCCCTGATCCAGGTGATAATGTATAATAAATGCAGGCAAAGTTCCTGAGATAGACTGATTCATTTTTCATCACAAGGGAGGCAGAATTCACAGGGGAGTAATTTGAGAAAGTGCTTGCTCATTTACTTAGCTTTAACAAAGCAGGGAAGGTAGACCCACAGATGGAACAGGACACTGTTTGACTACCGATTAAATACACGACATGCAAAACCTAAACAACAAATAACCTTGGCATCTGGATTCTGCAGGATTGCAATTACTTCCAAGTTTGTAACTGTGCACAACTTACATACCACATGTATGTATACGAGAACACACACAGGATATATATGTGCAATATAGAACACGTCCACGAAAGGAAAAAAAGCTCAGGCGTTGCAATGTGCAACACCCAGCATCAATCCAGACAGATCCAACAGATGCTAAGTGACGGCAGTAAGTGAATAGCCAGGAGGAAGGATATTTTTAATTACACACCACATCTCCATGGCTACGCAGGGCACTAGGACAGAAGTCGCGCCAACAGGTTGAGATGGAGATGAAGTGAAATGGAGGAGGGTGACATTCTCACATCGGCTTTTTCTCCGCTGTTTAGACTTCAGCAAACAATCGTCTTCACACGCACTCACACGTACTGACACAGTCACACACAGACGCCATCCTCTCTGATCAGATTGAGTGCCGAAACATATAGTTGTTATTAGACACATGTGGGCCCTGGCACCCGCTTCTACATTACATGGTTTGGCTCTAGTAACTGCAGCCCTGCTGGTCTATTTTTTGCTGGCAGAGTGCTGGGGAGATACAACAGCATGATCCGCGCCTGCTTAATCAGAAAGAGCCGTGTTTTGTATCACAACACACTGTGATGGGATCTGAGGCACAACTGCCATGCCCTGTATTTCTGTGCAGTGTTGCTCCCTTTTTCACAGTGTCTTCAGATTAGAAGTCAAGTGCGGGCACTGGCACCAAGAGCACTAATCCAGTCAGTTACCTCATCTGCAGATCCTAATCCTTTAACGCCACAACCGAACGTGTGAAATTTGTTGCTGTAAATGTGCTCATTTTTCCTGTAGGGTATGGCATCAGCCTTTCAAGGAGGGGTGGGGTTGTGTCTCATTTCTTTCTTTTTATTTTTTTTTATCTCTCCGCCACTCGTCCACATCAGAGGAAAAAGTGCAGAAGGCAGGTTTGCTGTGATCTCTACCCCATATGTGATGAATTTTCAAATTCCGCTTAGCCATAAAATTGAATCTATCAAGTCTCCAGTGCACCACCTGCCCCCTACATTTCTCACTCTGAACCTCTCCTCCCTTGAGTTTTATCATTTTGCACAATCGCAGTCCACCTGTTCAGCCATGAGTTGGGACAGTCAAATTATCTATGGGAGAGATTTAGATAAAGAAAAAGTTACAATGACTTTAGCTAAAACAAGTTTAGTTCCTCAGTCTACAAATTCAAAACAAGTGAGGAAAGTCTAAACAGTAAAGCTGTGGCAAAGATATTCTGTTTGAGACACAAGCTATAGGGCCTAAATCTAGCTTACATCTAACACCATATAGATCAAACCCTATTAAAGACTGGAAGGTCAGTGCAAGACTAAAACTGCCTTTCACTCATGATGGAGCCAGACTTGACTTGCTAGGGTTGGCTTTAATCACAAGGTCTGCAGTACTATATATATATATATATATATTACATTTTTCTAAGATGTTTCCTTGCAGGAATTGAAGGGTGCATGTTTGAATAGCATGTGCTCACAGCTCTCGGCACTGAAGTGAAATGAGTTTGACTGCACATACCTGACATCCTCTGCCCAAACTCACTGAACTCTATGCTCACAAGCTGCGAAAGTACTTTCCAGTACTGTGTCCAGCACTAGAGAACTGCAGAGGCTTTAGTAAATAACTAACCCCAAGCCTAAAATTAAATGTGTATTTTGTCAGATTATCTGAATTGACAAGCACAAAAAAAAGCAAAACAGAGTCATGCGATCATTATATCCAGCACCACTGACAATTTACAAGCATTCACAACTCTGAGAGATACATACTGTATAAAGCTTTGCGCAACAAGTGCATACCAATCAGGTTCATCCCTTCTTAGGATTCCCTGCATATATTTGCACTTCAAGCATTACGTTTCTTAACTTACTGCTCCTGTGAATATTTTCAGTGCATGTGTTGTGAAACTGATGAAGTTGTTCCGTCTTTGATTGTGTTTTGTCTATTTGCATGTGTTGACCATTTACCCCCGTACAAAACAGTAAAATGTAGATGACTGTCCTGGTTCTCATTCTGTCATGTATTTTCAAGGCGGGGTAGGACCCAAATGCTGGACACTATATAATGAGGCAGGAGTAGGCAAAAACTGAATTTAATTAAACAAAAAGGAAACACAAAGCGCTGCTGAGATGGCAGGAGAACCAAAAGTTAAAATCTTTCAAAAAGACAAAAACGTAACATCACAGAACTAGAGACAGAAAACACTGGGAATACTGCGCAATAGGAGAAAAGTGCATGATGCAACAGCGGACAAAGGGAAAAGCAGGACTATATATACACACAAGGCCAGAGGAGACACAGGTGAAAATGATCAGGGCAGGGCAGACAATCACAAAGGTGGGAAATCACAGGACAGGAAGGTGACGAGAAACAGGTGAAACCAATCAAGACGGGGAAGACAATCACAAAGGCAGGAAGATACAGGAAGGGACTCAAGACAGGAAACCAAGAACTTAACAAAATGAAACATGTAACATGGACGAAACTCAAAACATGAACACAGGAATCAAAACCCAGAACTATGACAATGATAAATCCTGAAACAGTCAAATGTTTCAAGAATACTTTGAGAGAGAAAATATCTAGAGAAAACGAGTTATTAAATGAATGTGTCAACCTAAAGTTATTAATATTAACACAACTGCTAGCGTTCAGCTAATCTAAGCTTCAAAGAGGCTAAGTCATCAGACAGGGGCTGATGACTTAGTCCCAGGCAGGCCAGTGGCTAACATTGGATGTTTCTGAACTGACACAACTAGCCTCAGCAGGTTTAAAACTACAGAGGTACACATGCACTTTAGAATTACACAAGCTAAAGCTTGCAGCAGCTGATTAGTTTAGATTAGCTAAAGATTGGAATACGTGTTGGGCTTATTTTTCTAGAAATCACAATGTAATGTCAAGACTCCACTGAGTCACTGACCCCACCAAGAAATTGTCCCACATGTAAAGTTATAACATTTCTTAATATTATACATTTAATAAATTATATGTAGAAGTGTAAACAGACTTTACAGGGCTCTCAAGTTTTGAACTGAGTTCAGAGTGAGATTCTCGCGGCGACGGTAGGAATTTGGTTGGGGTGGGGACGGGGCTTTGATCTGATAAATAACACATACATTTGCACAAATAAAAATATTTATTTAATTCATAATGCTGAAACTAGCCGGGATTCAACTGGCTAGCTAGGCTAGTTCATGCACTGGTCAACTGCTAACATTACTGATTATCAGCTGTCTGGACACAGCATCGCCCTGCAACAAAAATAAAATGATGAGATGATTTACAATTGATGTATCAGTTGTTCTTTCCATTTTCAAATGGCAATCAAAAAATGAAAAAGTGACTGGTTATTTGTTTTTTTATCTTACAAACGAAAAAAATATTTCAGTTTTAGGCTCATAACAAAAATACGAAATGGAAAACAGGACACATGACTGATTTTAATATTTAATTGGTCAGGTTTACGTGACCCAGAAGTTTTGTAATGATATGACTTGATCGATGTGACGGTCCTTTTCTCAGCGAGCGTCTGAGCCAGGAAAATCTAAATCTAAATCTTGCCCGGATACTGCAATCCTATTTTATTTTTGGCTGTTCAGTAGCTATATTCTTTTTATCTGATTGACTGGTGCGTGAAAGGCACCTCTGAACTCTACAGGTACGCACTTGATTCATACCTATTCCACTGTTTTAAAAAATAGTGGCGCACCATGGTGCGCGTTATCGTGGAAATTTCTTTGCGTGAGAAATACAAGGTGTGGCGTATGAGCATGTGAACAGGTTGAAATGCGTGTGTCCCTGGCTTTATACTGTAGGTTCTCAGTCATCCAAGTAGCTACTTCAGTTCTAAAGGACTGGTGGGGAATTAGAACATTTGTGGGTGTTACCGGTCAGAAACTGGCATGACTAGTGTCTGTTAACTACTGTATACTTACCTGTTGTTAGAGGAGACTATCTGACCCTGTCCTTTTTCTCCAATGAATGGTGCTCTATAACGATCCATTTTCAGTCAGATACTCCAATCGCAAGGTGTGAATGGGGTGAAACTTTTTGGGGACAGAATGTAAGACTTTATTGAAGACTGATGGCAGATTATATCTCAGTCCATCAGAGCAGGATTTTTCAATATGACATAGATGGCTTCCTTTGCTAATCTTTCAAACCATCTGTCTTCTCTGGCTAAAATGTGGATGTTAGTATTTCTTTATATTCTGTTCATTCTGTATTGAATGACTTAGAGAATGGTTAGAGAGAAAAAGCAAAACGTAAATTCTAAAATCTGAGCTCTCATAACAAAACTGATGGAAAACTATTAATTATCTGTCCAAAACTCTCATCATTCAGAATCAACTGGACAGCTGTAAGGGTTGGAGCTTCATTCCTTTGGCTCTGTACTCCACCACACTGAATTTAAAATGAAATATATACTGTTAAAGTCTATGGTGTTTGTATCCACATCTGATGTAGTGATGCAGAAATCGCAGCATATTCCTCCAACAGCTATGATTCTCTGTTCATCTGATGTACCAGATGTGAACGCACTCAAATATATTTCAAGCTCACAGTCAGCACCATAAAGTCATCATTTCATTTCAAATCAAGGGTGTTGTTGAGAGGTACACTGGTTTGCTAGAGAACATTAACTGGCAACACATATCAATAACACACCATATCGCTTTCCTGCTCTCTTTCCTCCTCCTCCTCCTCCTCTTCATCCTCCCTCTCGCTCATCCTTCATTTGTGTCCATGGAAATCTGTTGAAATCCAGTAAACGCACAAGAGAATTTTAGTGACATCTTTCACCGGAGAACCTAATGGTAATGGTAAAGACAAGTCCCAAGAAAGCAGCAAATAAATCTAATTAGAGTGCAGATATGCACATGCCGCTGTAGGGTGAGGATTAGCCAGCTGCTGTTATGCAATCCATACTTGTCATCGACTACAATCTGACTTGTGTTGCCTGGGATATTGAGATGTGCATTAGCACGGAGGAGATTATCATCATGAAGGATGGCAAGCTGTTTCTCTCCTCCATTTTCTCGTTTAGCCACTTTCGCATTCAAATCTTCTACTTGACAAATCACTTCTGTTGCATAAACAAGAGGTGTGTTGAGATATTCTCCAAAAGAAAAAAAAAGTTTTGAATGAGGCCTTCCACTTCAGCTCTTCATCAGTGAGGCTTTAATGCTATGTGTTTAGAGGCTGCTGGTAAAGAGGCTCAGATGCATAAATACCTCCACAGACTTTCAGAGGTTGATCAGATTAAAGCTGAACTAATGAAATTTTCTTTTTATTAATAGTGATCATATGGCTCTTTGTGCGGTAAAACGTGCACAATTTTGCAAAGACTAATTACTCAGCTCAGGGGAGATTTATAGCCCGCCTTTTTGTTTTGGTTTGCCACTATAACTTCGTAAACACTATATTGCCAAAAGTATTCACTCTCCCATTCAAATAATTGAGTTCAGTGTGTTCACCTAGGCATGCAGACTGGTTCTACAAACATTTGTGAAAGAATGGGTCACTCTCAGGAGCTCAGTGAATTCCAGCGTGGTTCTGTGATAGGATGCCACCTGTGCAACAAGTCCAGTCATGATATTTCAACAATCAGCTGTCAGTGGTATTATAACAAAGTGGAAGCAATTGGGAACAACAGCAACTCAGCCACAAAGTGGCAGGCCAGGTAGAATGACAGAGCAGGATCAGCTGATGCTGAGGTCGCCAACTTTCTGTGGAGTCAGTCGCTACTTCCTGTTCCAACAGGACTGCTCACCAGTGCACAAAGCAAAGTCCATAAAGACATGGATGAGCGAGTTTGGTGTGGAAGAACCTGACTGGCCTGCACAGAGGCCTGACCTAAACCTGACAGAACACCTTTGAGATGAATTAGACAGAAGAGTTGAAGCTGTTACAGCTGCATAGCTTGGGCCAACGTCATATTAAATCTTATGGATTAAGAATGGGATCTCACTTAAGTTCATATGTGTGTAAAGGCAGATGAGCGAATACTTTTGGCAATATAGTGTATCTGTCCACATACAAATCATTTTGCTTGTCACCCATCGCTTTGTAACCCTCTTATATACACCAGTCAGCCACAACAATAAAACCACCTTCCTAATATTGTGTAGGTCTCCATTGTGTCTCCAAAACAGTTTTGACTCATCAGAGAATGCACATGGGCCTTCTGAAAGTGTACTGTCATGTCTGGTAACAGAATGTTGTTAGTGGGGGCCTTTGATGGGAGGGACCTCTGTGGCTCATCCCACAGATCACTTTGGGATCTAGTGAATTTGGAGGCCAGGTCAACGCCTTGTGCTGTTTTTCATGTTCGTTGAGTTGTTTCTAAACCATTTTAGCATGGTTAATTTGGAAGTAGGGACTAAAGTTCTGTATGTGTCAGAATAAGACAGACACATACACACAGACAGACATACTGACTCATAAGGTGAAGGTGATGATACCAGGTGACTGGAGAGACTGCTGTATATTGTATGGCTCATAAAAAGGCATATTCCAAAATGAGTCTTTGTGCGTATTCTTTGCTACAGCTAACCAGAAATAGAAATCTGCCATGTGCAGATTATTATGCAACAGACCACTTTATGACCCAAAGGTCATACCATTTTATCTTGACTTGTTAGTCATGAGAAGGTATAATCTCAAATATTGTTTTTTTTTTCTTTTCAAACTGTGGAACAAAAGTCCAAAATGAAGTGCATTCTAAAAGATAGGACTAAATTTTGCTTTTGGAGCATTTCTCACCCTTACCAAATTACAGCCACATCAGTTTTTTCTCTTTATGGCGCAATGCTGAAAAGTAATAAAGGAGGGGAAAGCAATGGCAACTCAGTTAATACTCCCACAGCATTTTACTCAGTATAAAATATTGGAAGCTAAAATGGCACCCCAGAGATGCATATACAAATAGCCTGTGAGGAAAACTTTTCTCTCTGTCTATCTCCTTCTTACTTTCCTTCTTTCCTTTTGAGTCTCCATTTCTCTCTTTTTTTCCCCAGCTCGCACAGTCTCCAGCATCCTTCAATATCCTTCCTCCTTCATGATGGTACCACGCACCCAGCATCCTTAAACTCTTGCAGTTTCTCTCTCTGTCTTAGGGCATTGTTAGTCATCACTCTGTAAACATTCAGAAAGTGGAAACTTTCTAGTGAACACTGTCTTGGCAGTCAAGCATAGCAAAGCAACAGCAAAATATCCTTCCTTCCCTTTCCCACAGTGGCGGTCTGCGCTGTCTTTTAGCTGACATGTTCAAATCAATAATTCACATCCAGTGAATGCTGGGGTTTCCGTGTGTCTGTGTGTATGCGTTTGGTTGTGTGGGTTCGCCTACATGCATGTGAGACTCGTATCAGCCATCAGAAAGGTCTCGGTGCTCTGTGTGTTTGACAGACGGACATGTAGGTTTATCAGGCAGATCCTTGTTCTGATATAATTTTCACCGTCTATTAAAGGCGCAGGGGCTGGATATCAGTTAATAAGGACTTACATACTGTTAGTCTGTCTGTCTGTAGGTTTTGGTGACAGAAGAGTAGAAAAAATAGCAGAGCTGTTCATCACCAGAACATGTCTGTGTGTTTCTGCGGGACTGTGATGCTTAAGTATGTATTTTTGTACGTGTGTGTGAGCTGCGTACATGAACACGCATGTAGGTGTGTGACAAGAACGCTGACATTAATATTCTCCCTGCACAGGCAGGTTTGCCACTGGCACTATTATCTTTGTAGAAAAACAAAATGAACAGCACAATCCGTTTCCAAAATGGCCTCGGCACGGTGCAGAGGATAATCATATAATTTGCAGATTTAATTGGAAATATAAATCCCAATGCACACACCATTACGGGCAGCTTTGATATACACCTTGCCGATTGATGCATGATGACACCTCGCAAATGTGGAGGGTCACCCGTGTCACTTTTAAATATCACAGCACCCTGGGAAACCTGATTGGAGCGCCAACAACACATTTAAATAGCTGTCCTCGCATATTGCTGAGCGAAATTACCTTTTCAACTGTCTCTGCCGGCTGCAGATTAGATTGGCTATATTTTTTCTCTGGTCATTTTCCCCATTTGACAGAGCATGGCACAACTCATGTTGTTGTTGCTGTTGTTTTTTTGCATTAAATTTTACTAATACAGTTGGCGTGCTGTATTCCGACATTTCAGTCTTGTTTTATATGGGGTATGTGATAGGGCTATTATAGCATTATGATATTTCATCTGGCAGTAAGGGAGGCTGTATGGTGGTCCACCTGAAAAGGCTGCAGGCTCCTTGTACATCGCCATACAGTATTGCTGCAGAGTGTAATGCTTTATCAATAAACCAGTGGACCGTTTGCTGTTTTCATAATGGAGTCGTGAAAGCCCGCTCTGGCTCCTAATTACCGAGGCAAACAGGGCCTGGCAGCAATTCAGAGAAAAAAGTGGAGAAGAAGGGGATGGGAAAAAGAGGAGGGGAAGGACACAAGAAGAAAGACCTTAAAAGAACAATGTCCGTCCGTTCATCCCAACTCAAAGCTAATTATATCTCCTGAAGCAGGAGAAAGGTCTCGTTATGCCCACTGGACCAACCTCATAGTTGGTACCCGATCCTTATCACTGTCTGATAAAACAAATCCACTTTACATTTGCCCTCTAAACTTTGACTTTTAGCAATTCAGTAATTATATCACAATGTTCCAGGGGACACACAGAATCATGAATGGAAAACTGTTGAAGATCTTGAGTGATATGAACATCAGACAATAAAAGCAAAAGTCAACTTGTCTGCAAGGCAGTTTGAAAATAGGCAAAATAAAACATTTTTAAAGTAACCTAACCAGCATGTCTTTGGGCAGTGGGATGAAGCTGGAGTACCCAGAGAGAACCCACAGACACAGGGAGAACATGCAAACTCCACACAGAAAGGCCCAGTCGGTGGATAGATTCAAACCCAGAAAATTCTTGCTGTGAGGCATCAGTGCTAACCACCACACCACTGTGCCGCCCTCCATCAAGAATGGTTTTACTTTTTTAATTTGACAATTACACCTAATTCTGATTGGACCATAAGTTCCCGTACCAATATCTGTGCTATTCATTTAATAGCTGTTGAGATATTCTACTCTGAACCACAGCATTAGAGAGATGGACTGACAAACAGACCAACATTGCTGTTCCCAAAGCTGCGGCACTAGAAGGGCTAGAATTTTGATGTGTTTCTGTCTTGTCGTGTTCCTCAATAATACACCCCAAGCTCATGGCTGCGTAATCTGTGCCAGCAGACAGTTCTGCATAAATGTTACAAAGTGAAATAACACAAAGAAGCTTTGATACACATTATTGTTAGCTTATTTGACTTTGAGCTCGCAGAAGCGTTGGGATTAGTTTGTTTTTTACCAGAAGCTGTGGCAATTTTGAGCTGCAGAAAAAAATGACGTGGACACATGTGTCCACATGGTATTGAGCCTGACAGCAGAGTAGGACAGGTCTTAACCCAAGGCCAGTGCCCAGCTCTAATGACTATTGACAACAACCTGAGCCTCTCTGACTTTCAACCTAATTCACTCTTAGAAAGAGGGAATCACTGCCCTAAGCCAACAGCAAATGTAGACGGGGAAACAAAGCTTTGGTACAACATCCGAGCTGCTCATCCCAAAATCAGATAAAAAATGCCTGAGTCTACAGTTGATTTGATTAAATGCCTCCTCATGTTGACCATTTCCTCATCAGGATATTCAAAAAAGTGTGTCACGAGTGTCTTTTTGGCTGTTACTGCTTTAATAACACCTCTCTTAAAGCCCTCTGCTCTCAGGTGAATATGGACATAGTGTTAAGAGCATATTGATCCGAGAGGCACTAATGACAGCACTTTACCATATAACAACTATAAAAACTTCAGTACACTTAAACTGAGCTGTTACTCCAAATGACTGCACAATAATCTTTGATAAAAGCCAAAAGTCATTTCTCCCATTACTGGCAACATCTCAAGGAAAATACCGTGTTTGAGCTGTTGTTAAATAGCCTCAAAGTGAAGTTTTATTAAGGTTTGTTTACAACAAGTCATACCAACACATATCAGGTCATCAAATAGACACGGACAATTTGAGATTTTTTTTTAATCAGATTGACACTGACAGTTTTAAGTGTAATATCTCTTTTGAGTAGATCCTGGGAGCATTCTTGACTTCTTGATTCTTTATCTAGGACCGTGGTGAGGACAAAATCTCCACCTTTGGATTACAACCGAGAGTCTAGTCTAAGTTGTATGTTCTGATCATTGTTAATTAACAAGTATGGGCATAGTAAATTACAAAACAAAGGTAATGAACACAGTAAAGATTACGCCTGCTAAACATCAGCTTGTTAGCCACTGGCTAAGTTTAGCCTTCATGGATGCTAGTTTTCCACTAATAGACACAATGATAACCACCTCGGCTGTTTCTGGATCAAATTAATATTACTATTTCTGAGCATGTTTGTCCCATGTAAGGTAAAAATCAGGTGACCCAAGACTTTTTTTGGCAAGTACAGAAAGGTGTCTGAAATGAAGAGTGAAGCTGGAATCACTGTAGGCTGCGCCACTGAAAATGTGGATCCATCTTTGTCTTTTTTCATCGATTGTGTTAAAATTTGAGCAGAAAAAAATAATGACATCTACAGCGAAGCTTGAACTAAGCTAGGGGACTCTTTGAGTTTCCTTGAAGACTCCTCACCACTCATCCAAGCAGCTTCTTCTGTTTTTGTTATTTTTCTGGCAGATTTAACGCTCTAGAGCGAGTGGAACCACTTAGCAAATGCCAAAAAGAAAAAAGAGAAAAGGAAGTTCTATTATGATTAATGTTTTGTATACATGGAAACTCATACATCTTGTCAACACGATTTAATTAGTGTCATTGTAAATAACTGAGTTGTAATCTATCATCAGAATGATGCCAATGAGTGTTGATCAAGTTGCATATTCGTATACTGACATTAGCATTTAACCCAAAGCACTGCTTCAGGTGGCAGTATGGAGGAAACAGATCAAGTCTGTTTCCCCCTGCTAACAACGAAAACTCCCACATATCTGAACACTTGACAAAACGAATCTGCTTTGTCTTGTTCCTTTGTGTTTCTCTGTATCTATAGTCTTTAGATCAGAACTGCGCACTGCTCAGGCAACGTCAACTGTTCTCCTCAGCTTGGATGTTTCAGACGTTTTTCAGAAGAGGTGGAAGATAGGGGAGGAGAAGGGGGAAGCCAAGGAGAACGCCGCTGACTGGCTTGTACTTTGGATAATTAGGCAGAGAGGGTAGCGAGACAGACAGAAAGGGAGACAGGCAGAGACCGGGTGAAAGCAGCAGCCAGCAGCCAACTCACAAAAAAAAACAAAAAAACATCTGAGGAACTCTTTTCCAGACAGATGAGATCAGAGTTTGGTCTCCTCCGTAGCAAAGAGAAGTGGGGGCTTTACGACAGGCGTAATTAAAGTCGTCTCAAACCGAGCACTTTCCCTTTTCCTTAGTCTCTGAATGAGCCCAATTTTTCTCTGAAGTCCCTCCCTTTAAGCCAAACACTCCGAACACGGCCATGTTAAAGTAACCTCCTTTTATCCTAATGATCATAACCCATAGCTAATGGTGCACCAAACGCTGGCTAAAATGATTCAAAAAGTGGCTTAAATATATTCAATTATAATGACAGACTCTGGCTATGGTGACTTTCCAAGTTCTAATTATGCGGCGGCCATCAAGATTATTATTTTTCACGTGTGTTTTGAAGAGATGGAAAACAGGTCATAATGAGGATCATACGCACATACGGAGCATACATAGATTCATGATCGATTCACACTTTAAGCCACGTGTTAACTTCACATGCAGGTTACAAGTTCATGAGCTTCTTAACAAAGATTTTATCTGAGCAAAATTGCATTTTTTTTATCTCGTTTATTTGCTTGGCAGTTCACCATGAAAATCAAAAAAAAAAAAAAAAAAAACACCCAAAAGCAAAAAGGAACTGTGACAAGATTTAAATTAGCTTTCATTTCTACATCATAGTTAAATTTAGAGTGATATGGATTTGGGAAAGGGGTGCAAATGCAGAAAATGAAAGGCAAAGGGAAAAAAAAATCTGCACATGGAGTTAATGGCACAGAAAGGAGATAAAGGCTCACAGAATTCTCTATTACTGTCTACAACAGCAAGCTGATGAAACTGTAACAGGCGTGATTATTACAATTATTCAGGAGTCTAGACTCTAGCAGGTCATGTAGCAATTTCCCATAATGTTGCAATATCCTCCTTTTTTTGCTATTTTCTTTGCATATATACAAAAGTGGTGCTCAAAAAAGATAATAGTTTGAGTATAAAATCTAGATATTCGACTGCAGGTTTTACGCAGGGAGTTTGTCTTTAATCTAATGCCTGCTTGTTTCTACTCTTGTGCATATTACCAAGTGGACACGTGTGTTGTTTTTCAAGGGCCAACACATCAGTGGGGTGATGGAGGATGACAGTTTCCCGTTTTAATTGCCGTGGTTCCTGTTGCCTGGCTGCCTGGGGGGGTACAGGAAGGGTGCAGACACAAATATTCTCTAATGAGTATTAATCTAATCACTGTCTGATATAAACAAGGCCTCTGTAATGATGTCAGACCCCCACTGCCATCACTACCTAACTCTGGCATTTAGGCTGAGGGCATTAGCATTTTCTTAAAAAAAAAAAAAAGTCTTGACAAAGTGAAGGACATTCTTGAGACGGGAAAGGATAATGATGGCTAGAAGAATTACCTCTCCCATTTCTTTTCAAGACTCTTAAAGGAGCAACCTGTCATTTATTAATTACGCGACTGTGTTTCCTTGTAAGCTGGATGTGCCTGGTGCTCCTGGCTTTGCCATATTTAGGGGCTCGTCATAGCCGCAGTGTGACAGCCAGAGAAAGCCCTCTCCTTTCAGAACGTCTGTATAAATCGTAATAACGTTACTGCACATGGAGCGTTAGCTTGAAATGATGTTGGCAGTGTAGAGGAAGATTACTTATTTTGTTGTTGTCATACACACTAGCAATGACATCCTTAACACCAGTGGGAAATATAGCTTCTTGTGTGCTCGCCTTAACAAAGAAAACAGCGAAAACTGCACCCTTGTCTGTCTTGTTTACCTCACTAGATTGAGAGGGTTAGCTCCAAGGGCAAGGGGACATGAATAATGCCTACCACCTGCACCTGTTTCCTCTGGATGCTGCGGCTTTAATTACCTCAATTAGCATTTGGGAGATTGTTTGTAAGGATCTGTATCTACAGTGATGGAGCATACGCTCAGAGGGGTTGCTAACTCATTGGAAAACACAGACAAATTGTCTTCCACTATAACCTTCTGCAGTAGTTGTGACTCCGAGCGTACTCAGAATGAGTTCTTTGCTTTGCTCAGATGGAGAGATAGGGCTAATGTGTTGACACGTGATCAAATAAGACGGCGCGCTGCTAAACCTTAGTATATCATGCGGAAGATGCCGACGCTACAAACAAAGTGAGGAAGGAGCTGTAATCTCTGATCTGCAGAACAACAAAATGGCTTCATTTGTAGGTACAACATGACACAAATGGGAACTAATCGAATCCTCACACTGTCCTCCTTGCTGTGAGAGTTTATTAGAAGTTTGTAGAAGGAACTGTGCAGGTTTCAGCCTTCTTTTGTTGCGCCTTTTAGTCCACAGTATCCAGCACCACGATTTTGTTCCTGCTTTACCCAGTGATCTGTAACATGTGATTTGTCCCCTTTCATTTCCATAATGGCTTCTTGAGCTCTCTCATGGAAACATATGGAGACCCCTTCTCACTGTATAGGATTTGTCCTGCACTAATGGAGCTGAGATTGGATTCTGGCACTTATGTGTGCCAAGATGATTCCTCCTTTTTAGTGCCGTTCTCCCTTTGCCTCATACATAATACATAGGGTTAAGGCAGTATTGCTTTGCAGGAGATCTCATTTATTAACATGGAAGTCTCACAGGGATCAGAAAGCTCAGCATCAAAGTTTACCACAGCATTGCTCTCATCATCACCAGGAAGCTCTTGGGATTTACATCAACAGGTGGGATTAGACATATTATCAGTTTTTAATCCCTGTATTCATTTAAAATGAATTATCTAAGCAGTATTTTCCATTATCTTGATATTAATTGTGTTCATTGTTTCCAAAAAACAAACACATGTAATCTTACACAGTCTGACTCTTATTGGAGCAAAGTCAACAAATACAAATACAAAAGGCTGACACATTACGACTTTGACACATTTAAACAAGCTATACCCACGTGGTTTAGTTCTTTAATTGTGAGCGCAGAGGTTTATTTTGAATGATTTCCCCCTACAACAAAATGCTTCTATAAATACAACTTCTTGAGAAGTGTAGTAATTATAACAAGTGCCTAGTTGTTTTTGATCAGTCAGTTATATGTATGCAATCTTTTTTGAAGGCTATTATCATCCTGACTAAGTGGACTTTGTGTCTGAGACGCAAATAGAAGTAGCAAGTTTATAAGGCTTCCTGTTGCCCACTTCAAACCTTGTAGTTAAAAGCTTAAAAGTTACCTTTTTAAAGCATAAACTCTCAGAAGTTTAAGTGGACCTGTAGGTGATCTAATCTCACAAACTCTGTCCTCGCGTTCTGCTGATAATGGCCTCCACCTCGTCTATATTTCCTCTAACCTGTGTCCAACAAGGGGAGGTCTTATAAAACATCCGTTGCCCCCAGTCTGACCTGATCTCAAGGTAGAATGAGCCAAGAGCAATTACCCTCCTCTTTATAAACCTCTGTCTCTCTCACGCTCTCCAAGAGGTAGGCACATCTCCATAAGTTATTTCATTATCTCACGGGCTCTGCTTTCTCGCTCTCTGCTTTGTTTTTCTATCTCTCCGTGCGTATTGCCTCCGTTGGGAGGTCACACAGAAGGGTATGGGATTATCTTCTAAATAGAGGGCATTCCAGAAATGATTTTGCACTCAAAGTGTTTGATATAATAATCTCAGCTGCCACGCGTCTACAGCTTTTATAGGCTATTTGCTAAATGAGTTTGTTTCAGTCATCGCTCTTTTGTGTTTATTATTTTTTATATATATATTATTTAGAAAAACTCCTCCCTTGATTTTCATTATTGTTTCTATTGTGCATGCCTGGATTTATATGATTAACAGCTTGAAGGTTGAATTTGCTGCTGTGATTGTAATTCAAGGTTGTTCAGGTTAATGGCTGCTAAAGGGAGTCAGAGCCACCAGTTAACAGTCAAATGGTTAATAGTGTTAAAGTGGTCAATGACACAACCGGGTTTTATATTTAGACAAGAATAAAATTAGAAGAGAAAGAATATCATTAAATCCTCGTAGGGCTCCAGATTCATGGCTACTTTGTTATTGCGGAGTGAAATAATCCATGGGACTCTTTGGTGGGATATGCTTTAATGACTTTCGAGTGTCATTAGGATGCAAACAGTCGAAATCATAAACTGTTGAGTGAGAGAAGCTGCACAAAATCATCTTTTGATTGTGTTATAATGTTGCGTAGGCAGCACTATTGTAATTATCTGTACTTAGTAATCTGAGGTAGACAGAAGTGTCTCTTGATACAGCCTCATTTTGAGCATTACTCTGGTAAACAACTGCTACAGAGGTGTTAGGATGAATTTTGTATGCAGTTAAAGCGCCGCTCTGTTCAGACAGACGTTAAGCAGAAAGCAAACCTTCACTATGCAAAGGGACTTTTAAAAAATGACTGTGGGTTTCTTTGTTACACCAATGCGACTTTGATCACACAAGCTGAAATATCAATATAGAGTCTGATGACCATGAGGTTGCTTGTAGATCTCTGTGGATATTCATCTAAGTGTTTTTTAGAGAGCGTGTGCATACAGTATGGCTATGAGCGTTTGATGGTGTGGGTTCCAGCATGTCTCCGTCCTCTCCTGGTCTGACTCTGTAGTGCTTTGATTTGAGCGCGGTGATCCAGCTAAGACTCGGAGCAAATACACGGATTAGGCCGCAGCAGCGCCGATAACACTCTGATCAAAGTGGCCCCGCTGCTCCGACAGGCACAGAGAGGAAAATATGTTAAAGGAAGAGGCGCTGCACACACACACAGCTCAAGTCACACACTTTTTTTTTTTTTTTTTTATCTCCGCTAACAGACAGACAGACAGGAGGAGATTGTCCTGTTTTATTTTCCTATTTTCTGTCGGCTCTGCTGTCGATAGCTCGGCAGAGAATTCACTCCAATCAGTGCAGGCAGGGGTCGCTGAGACCAATAACAAAATTCTCTTCTTCCCTAATGGGGCACACTCACTCTCTTTCCTGATTTTCTTTTTTATTGTCTTCATTTCACAGTCCTATCATTCTTCACCTTGTTTACACTCTGTGATAAAAAAAAGTGCAGATTCTCGGGCAACAGGGATCAGTTTGACCTCAAAAAGAGGTCAAACATTACATTGAAAGTGCATGTTATACCATCATTTTACATATCGTTGCTGCATCCCTGCCTACATCCAGTTAGTGGCGGGCTCGTTTTCCTTCCTGCGTTCATGTGCTGTCAGAATGATCAGCAATTGACATTTTGGTGCAGGAGTTGTGTTATGATACAGAACTGTGGCTGCCATAAGTAAACCTAAACCACTGTAACTGTTTCTAAACTGTGCATGCATCTCTCAACAAGCACAATTAAAATGCCATTCTTTGAAATAAATGGTACATCATGGCTCCTTTGATCCGTTTCCTTTGCTCTTTGTTGTCACACAAATACTGGAAACCACTATCAGTGTGTATTCTTTAAATGCTCAGCGCAAACGTCTTTCTTGTAGCATCTGTACTGTCCTCAGCTCTGGAAATGAGAGGCGTACGTACATGGACAATTAGTTCCAGACGTTTTTCTTGATCTGCCACTGTATGAAAAGCACACGTGCTGCTAAAAACATGTCCCATTCTAATGTCCTGTAAGTCATGAAAGCGTGACAGTAAATCTGTATGGACAGTATCAGCACACTGAATCCAAAACATGTGGAAATGGAAATCAGCCTCCATTCATTTTATTATGAGAAGCTGTGCATTCATGCTTTCAGTGACATGTCAGAATGTGTCCTGTGTAAAACGTCCACTGCTTATTAGCCCGGCGGTTTGCTGACATGACACAAACCGACCTAAATCATCAACCAAGACATTGTTGTTAATTACTATCCACAGAGGTATTGCTTCTGGCTATGAAATCTTCCTCACAGTTGCATCATTAGACTTTAATAATTTAACAGGAACTTGTACTGTGTACAAAAGTAATTATTGGTTATTTAACAAAGATCTCCCTTGTGGGATGACAGAGCATCAATCTTGGACTGTCCCCTTGAGCAAATTAAGACACATGTTACATACCTGGGAATAAATACTATGTGTTATTTTAACATGGTTAGAAAACGTCTGTTTGAAATCAGGGACATGCTGAGGTCAGAGCATTTTAACCCAGAGCAATGCTCACATGCTAATAAACTCACTTTAATACCACCTATGTACACTACTCCATACAGCTTATTCTGAATGATGCTGCCAGGATTTTGACTGCAAAAGCATCTCTGCCCTGGCTATGTATCTTTTAAAAAGTTTAAATAGCCGCAGTGAAGTTTAATTTAAGTTCAATCAACTTTCTATCTTCCATTTTACTTCTCTAGTCAGACTACGGGAGTTTCTCGTTTTCCAGCCAAACACGTCTTGCATAGCCAAACATACTTACCTGGCAGGGATGATACTGTGATCAAGAAGGCGATTCACCCAGGGCGAAGGCCAGCCATTGTTGTGCTGTCCCCTGTGAATTGGTGGGAGTCATGGAGTAAGGTTTAGATAAGCAGCTTTGGGGCCTCTATCTTCATCGTGGAGGTTCCTTTAGCAAGCACCTATCCCCCAAAAACTGGAAGCAGTGCTCCAAATGTTCACTGAAAGAATGGATAGGAAGGAGAAATTATTAATATAATTATTATTAGATCGCTGTCCATCTCTGAATATGTTCTACTCTGCTCTTACCACCACGCTTACCACTCTTACAACAGTTTTCACATTGAGGGTCTTATCCCATCAAGATCACCTTTGATATCTATCTGTAGTTACTGTAATTACCTGTATGTATTTTATTTCCTCTACACTTGTAATAATCCACGTTGGCAAATGGTGCTTCTGTCGTTTCTATGTTTAAGCCATGGACAGAGAACATTCAACAACTTTTCTGCTATTTTTAAACCCAGTGTTGCTTAAGACAATCTAGAGGATGAGCTCTAATATAACTGGAATTTTTTTTTGTGTTTCTTAAATTAATAATGCAATACCAAGCGTCACACAGCAGCATGGTAGAAAGTATTTCAGTTCATTACAGTTACACTCGTTCCGCTGCCATGTACATTAGCTATCACCATAGAAACCCCTGAAGGAGTCTAGCTGCAGTCCAGCAGCAGAGCTGGAGAGTTTAAGGGTTGAAGTTCTCTCCCCGTGCTGGCACCAGCTCATTACTTATCCATGAAGGCCCGTTAACCACACCGAAATAGAATCAGATCTATTCACAACAATGGTTTTAATTAGATCTGTGTGTTTGTGTGTCTGTGAGTACACTACAGCACAGTGTGTTTCCGTGCGCACAAGGAACGTGTGCTTGTCAGTGGACAGCAGCAACCTTGGAACCTGGGAATCCCATGTGAAACGTGACGGTGCGCTTCTTGTGTTTATCACCTCAGACTAATTGATTAATGTGTTTCACCGCTGATGTCTCCTAGAAAACAAATGGCCTCCGCCACAGACGCACACCCAAACGCAAGCGCACACACATCGCTGAACTTTATGTAATTAATGCCAGAATGGGCCGTGTTTTTCCGATGCGCCAGAGCTGATGTGGAAAATAAGAGGGGATTAATGCAGCCCTCTGTTAATTCCACACCCCTCTTCAACACAAGAGGCTGACCCGATATAGACAGTGAATCCTATGTAGTTAATAGGGTAATTAATACTTAAGTCTTCTTAACACTGTACCATTTTCCATGGTACCGTGACACAGCACCTTGTGTCCACGAAGGGCGTCAAGGGATTTTGGTACAAATCTCCTTTTAACCATCCAATTAAAAGCTCATCTGCACTATATTATGTGCTGCATTTGGTTGCCTGGTATAGCAACATGTTGTTTGGAAAAGAGCCTCCGTTGAATAATGCAAGATTATCATCGCATCACATCAGTGGCATCATTCTTTTTCAGCGGCGAAGGCGTCTGAAAACACTGGTTTTTTAGATGAATTAAGGTTTGAAACTATTTCACATCAACACTGTCACATTTCATATTTTATACTCTGATGTCCAGTCAGTCTGATCTTTGAGTAAGTGTGACATGTCAAGGACTTCCATGAGAGGGGAAAAGAAGCTAAAAGTGTCCCTGGTCAGACGGATGTGTGACAAAGGAAATGGGGAGAGAGGAAAAGTGCGAGGAGGAGAAGGTGAACGGCAGAGAGAGAGAGAGAGAGAGAGAGAGAGAGAGAGAGAGAGAGAGAGAGAGAGAGAGAGTAGGGTGTGATTTCCTGTGCGACAGAGCCCCACAGCAGACATGGAAGGAATAGCAGGTAACCAGGAGAAGGGTCTTTTGTCACATCCCTTCATCCGTAAAAGACGTTTTGAAAGAAAAAAAAATCATTGCTAAAGAAAATTTTACCAAAGAATGACAGAAGCAAATAATCGACATGGCAAACGATTTTCCTCTTTCTGCTGTTTTATTTATTTTTTTATTTTTTTTATTTTTTTGCCTGTATGGGAATTTAATGATTACTGAAAATGAATGACTTAGGCTGCTGGCATTCATCAGAGGCTTTTCTTAGGCCACTAGGTGCCAAGTTAGGCCAGAAACATCGACAAAAGAATGTTAAATTATAAATCAGTTCTAAACATTAACAAACTTGTCTTCAATAAGGAACAAAAAAAAAATAATAATAATAAACACTGGAAAAACACAACTTTACTATTGTCTTCTAAAAGCACCACAGAAGGCTGCTGGGTAATAAAACTAAGCCTTAGATAATATTTCTAATCCCATTTGACTTTTTGGTTTTACACTCTTTGTGGTGCAAATGGAAAGTTCTGACTCAAGTAACACTCACACTTCTGTGATTGTCTGTCTGGTTAAAAGTATTCATGTAAATTTTATCGAGGGTTGTTTTGTTTTGTTTTGTTTTCTAATTCCCACAGGTGAATGGTGAGTCACAGTATTCAGAGACTGCATGATTCCACCTCATACTGTAGACATGTTCATTAAAAGTCTAATGCCAAACTTTTCTCAGTGTGATATGCTACATATTGCCGTTATTTCAAATTTCCCAATCAATCAAATGGGAGATTTGTCTCCGTAAAAAATCTGATGTCATGCACAGATTGAAAGTTATGAGTGCATCTGCTTTTTGCGCTGTTGGTGGAATAAAGTTAAAATCAGCCCATTTATATTTATCTCTCAAACAGCCTGCTCTATTTGAATGTCTTGCTGCTATGATTAGACTGAAAATCTCACCGCAACATGAAGACTGCTTCATTGCTGGCAGCAGGTGAAGGGCAGACCGTCAGAAAGCCTCGCCTACAAGGTGACTGAGGAGTAGAGCAGAAGGCATTAATAGTCTAATCTTTGTTAGCCTTGCAAACTTGTCTCCCAGCACTATAGATGACAGTGAAGAAAAGACTCAAAACTGCCCTTGGAGAATAACAAATAAGAGATGTGTGTGTCAACTGAGAGGCTAGTTGTAAAGCAGCTGTTTACCATTTAATACATTTTGCTTTACTATAATCTCTCATCTTCTGTATCATTTTGACAATCCAGGATTCAAACTAGTATTTTTAAAATGTAAAAATGATTGTGAGAAAAGCAAAACTAAAACTTTATCAAACTACCTTACTGCCAGATATGCATGAATTCCACTCATTATTAATTCTCATTAATAGGATATTAAAAAACACATGTAAAGACCTGTCAAATATCTGTAAATGTTAGTTGGTGGATGGTTGTCCATGTCAAATAATAAACAGTGATTTTTCCGCAGTGTACGAAATAGTTAGAAAAAGTAATAAAGTGATTTATATCCATGGACATAAATTGCCATTTGTTTTAACCCCTTATCGCCCAGTGTCGAGAATTTGCGACGCACTGTTAACGCTCAGGTTGTAATCGAAATAATGCATGTAATACTCCCGTGTTGGTTTGTGCACATTCAAAAAATTCCTAGGAACCTTTTGCAAGCACTAGTTTCTCATGGGACCGATCAGAGTGGTAAGCAAAAATACAAATAATTTATTTCTTTATATAAGTGAAAAATCTATTCAGGCATTAAGAGGTTAACATAGTATGTGGCAGTATCTTTGTGCCCGTACTGCATATTTGTAAAGCAGTCATGGCAGTTTGTAACATGGATGTTAACGTTGTACCAAGAGGCTTGAGGGGACACTTTCACCCTCAACTGGAGTTTATCTCTTTTGTGGGTCACTAGTTTTATAATTTTACATACACTGCTGCGCATGCATGAAATTCTATAGTATACTAATGTGACCTGCTATACATTTAAGGCTTTATTTTTCTAATTATTCTAATAAAAAATCTTCTGTTCTGTGCCATGAAAACAACACCCCAATTGATAAAAGTCAACAGAGATGACTGCAGATTGCAGTGACATGATGAGTCAGATTTTAATCGGATACTATGAAGGAGTTGAAAGGTCAGTGCGGTCAGCAGAATGGCCACAATACTCACAGACTGTTCTACATACTCTGTATCTGGGGAACAAGAGCATTTCCAGCCTTTAAATATGACACATCCAGGGAAAAGCCTATGAGACAAGTGTGACCACTCTCATTTGTGTGCCTCCTCTAAATGTGATGACTACACACAACGGCGCGGCACAATAGTAAGTGGCATAGCCAGGTCCAAATAATCAGCTGAATGAATGCATTTTTCAGACACCATTATTCGGATGTGGCGATGCGCGCACAACAAACGTACCCCACAACAAACGGAGGCATCTGGAGGAGGGGAAAAAAAGTTCCTTTCACTGAGCTGGCATGATAAGAGCGTCTGTATTTCCACTCCCTTTATCACTTCCCGTCCCAGACAATGGATTGAATTTCAAAAGCCAATAAACAAGGGAGATGTCCATTCTGCATGGCAGTTATCACAAGCCAGCGTCCCACTCTCATTTGCTCGCCCTCCCCCCTCCTTCTTTTCCTTCCCCTTTTTCTGAAATGAGTAGGAAAAGAGAGATGAAAATTAAAAGTGGGGAGGGAGAGCTGAGAGAGAAGAAAAGGAGCAGAGGAGATGAGACGCCTTCATGCTCTGGCTCTTCTTTCATTGGACTGATAAAGGAAAGCATCAAGGCCAGGGGTGGATGTGTTTTTTTCTGTTAACTGAATGAGGCTTTTGAGGGTGATAGTGAGGAGCCGCTCCCCTGAGAGATGTTTGGAGGAACGGGGAGTGGTGAGCCAACATAATAAATATTCTTATCTGTTATTGTCATTGTAATGGGACAGGGCAGAGGGAGGGAGGGATGCGACAGCGGATAGCTCTGTCGGTGCCAAGGGACCTGACTGTGTTGACATGCGGAGGAGAGAAAATCAAAGGAGAGACGGAAAGTGAGTGAGGAAGGAGAGAGCAAAAAAGATTTTAAGCCAGAGGGAGTTTACGTGTAATTATTGAAGGGTCGTCCTGGTAGGGAAAGAGGGTATAAACAAGGAAATGTGACAGTGAGGCTTTTCTCCCGGAGCCTATTGCTTTACTGTATCACAAATTGCCAGGTGTTCTCAACAGGCGGGAGGAAGCGTAGTTAAGTTCGAAGGCACGTCACAAATGGGCAATTATGTCGGCTTTCTCGTAGCATCACTTTGAGGAAACATCAGCTGCACGGCTGAAGTGTGTGAAGGCCAGAGACGGCGGCGCACGGGCAATTATCGCGGCCAAATTTTGCACCAAAAACAGTTCATTAATACAATGTGTGGATTCCTTCAAGACTAAAATTAATAAGGGGCACTCACACACACTTGAATTTGGGTGAACTGTAACATGCAAATTTATGCTGGTGACCATTTGCAAATTGTCTTGGCACTGCAGGTCGCTGAGTGAAATGAGATCCAGAGAGGAATATTAACTGTGTCACACTGTCCAATTTTATAAAATTCTGCCCTGGAAGGCATAGCACAAATGCATAGCTTTAATTAATTGGATCAACACCAGATCTCCCACAATTATGGTTAAAAGATGTTCATGTTAACACCCAAAAGTGACGTTAGTTAAGGTTAGGAATATATGGCTTGGTAGTGGTAAGTCTAGGGCATTTTTGTTGTAATCTCAAGAGTCAGAAGAGTAGAAATGATTGTAGTCATGACAAACAGATATAAATGAATAAATAAGCACTGGCTGTAGGAAACAGGACATGTTCAGGTTTGTTTTAAGTCTAGCATTTTGTTGACTTGTCCATCTACCTCAACCTCCTTACTATACGAACATTGGGTTACTTCCTTCTTTTCTTCTCGTCATAGTTACTACAATCCCTGTCTTTTTGGGAAGGCCTTAAAATAAGTGACGGCGTTTTTCTTCTTGGGAGGGTAATCTCTTGAGATGGAACAGAAATTTTGAAAAATGAGCACTGGCTGTTTAAGCTGTGGGATCGTCCAATGAACCAAGAGTCCCAGTATTCTCTGGTTTCAAGTGAATTTATTATCTTCTGTGGCCCAGTCTGGGGTGAACGGGCCCTAAATGGTGTTGCCACCAAAACACTTATCTATGGAAGCTATGTGAAAAGCACAGCCCTCTAATAATATCACACCATGTAGACTCGAATGAACTTTGTACATCACTGAACACTCAAAAACTCCTGAGGAGGTTTACTCCGAGGAGAAATGTAGTGGCGGCCGTTGAGTCAGGGGGCTCATACACTCGTATCCAGAGCGCGAATCCATCTAAAGATCTTGATGAATGCTGCCCAATTTCTCCTCTCTGGGAAAGGCCCGCTGATGGCCCCCTAATGGAGCGTCATTTTGCACACACGTCTCCTCCCCTTCATATATTATCATCCAATATATTGATTCATCATCTGTACACACCACGCTCCAGGACTGCGCTCTCTCTCCCCCGTTAAATGGTCAGCTGTGGACAGTTAGAGTGAGTTATCATGGTAGGACTCCACCTATAGACTCAACAGACTGTGGTCTCCAATGCCCAGTGGACAATTACAGTGTCCAGTGTGCAACAATGTATTTTCAGCTAAATGGACTTGGTGTAACATATCACTTTCGCCCTGGGACTTATATATACATTCTCTTAACAAGTTCTTGATGTATGTGATGTATATTCCATTTAAAGCACACCCTAACTCTCTACTTTATAGACAAGACGTCACGCGGAGCTTTTAAAACATGAAATAGCCTGTGTTCTTCAGGTCTCACAGCCTAACACTGACACGTCTAAGCTTCTCTCAGGGACCGGCTTGCTTTCACTCGTTTTCCATAAAATCCCTGTACAGAAGCTAGTATGTATGTATGTATGTATGTATGTGTGTGTGTGTGTGTATGTGCTGTAAGGCAGAGAAAAAACGTGGGTTCTTTACTTCGGATGTGTTTTCATGCATGCATGTTGCTTGAAAATCTGGATTACAAATATCCACCAGTGTTATCGATTTTTTCGGAAAAGCTTCCGAAAGAACAAACAGAAATTCATGCATTCGCGCGAGCACGGGCACGCAAGCAAACACGGCCACATAGTGCTCTCTGTCTTATTGTGATTTCCTTGTAGTTTAGGCAAGCTGGCTGCCAGGCACCATGCTCAGTCTGATCAATTATTTAAGCTACCTTGAGCTCTCTGGGTTTTCCCAGGATTTATTAGGTCCAGCTGCTGGAAGTCTGGCACAATGAAAAACATGATGCATGGAGAGCGAGGGAGACAAATACCACAGAGACTCGTCAGCCATGTGCCACTTAATGCCAAGCGGGGGACGTGCGAGGCGTAAGTTCTGGTTTTTAAAGCAGCGTATGGGGTGATGTCTTTGCTTCTCAATGGACAGCGCGCTGAGGGAAAGTGTGGCGAGTTGAGTACCTGCTTCTGCTGCGTGTGACAGTGCAAACTACAGCAGGATGTGTCTAAGATTAGTGCCTTTAAACTGGAAAGCATGAGATATAGTAGAAATGAATATATGTGTGTGGGTTTTTATTTTTTTCCGTGAGCATAGCATCCAAAAGTACGCGTGTGCAGATGCTGCTTAGCATTTGTGTGCATGCGTAGTCGTGCACATGTTTTCTCCCACAACAGTGGCAGCCTGCAGCAGTAATGAACGGGGCCCAGGGATAGCTGAGAGAATGGGAGGTGGCAGATCATAAATAATCATTTATCCCACCGCTTCCCCTGCTCCACTGCCTGACAGACCACTGGTTACAGGCAGGCAGCAGCCAGCAGCACGAGCAGAGACACAGCTGCACCAGCCAGGACGCATATGTGGCCTCGGTGCTTGAGGGCAGATTTTCTTCACAGCAGGTCCATCTCACTGATACTCCGGCGAAATAAGCAAAATGTGAATCTATAAAATGGGGAGGATGAGTTGTAACCTGTGAAAAACACAGGGAAGATTTGCAAGGAAGCGCCAAGCAGACAGGCCATCTGACATGAAAGGCTGCCGTAAACTTGGAGCGGGGGTGAAGTAATGAAAAGGTAAATGAAAATCAAAAGCTGCCTTGTATTGTTCTGTGTGTTATTTATCCTAAAATCAATAGCCACCTCACCCATTAACTTTTAATGTGTACTTCCAATTGGAGCCTGAAATTAAACAGTGCTGGAGGAAATCAACAGCACATAATGGCAGAGCCCTGGGGGGAAATTCACTCATAAACACAGGATTGCCATTCCTGCAGAGGAGAGTATTGGCTGGTGAGCGGCAAATATTCATTCCGAACACAGTGGTGATAAACTGAAGATCTATGGAGCACTTAAGACCATTGTCAAAAAGCTTAGTGCTATTAGTCAAGCAACATGAAGCATTCACAATCGTTCACAACAGTGTAGGCTATTGAAGTGAGACAAGACTGATGGCTTGTGTATCACAGCAGAGTGATGCTGATAAAAGAAGATACTGTACTTCCTCAGTGTCCACAAGTTCCAGTCCTTCAAACTTTGTGTTGAGTTTTCATTAGATGAGAACTTACATCTTGTGCAGAATTTTCCTACTTGTTCAAGGCTAGTTTTGGAGCTTTTCTTTTTTTATGCTTCCGTCTCCTTGTCCCCGTCAGTCTGTCTGGCTCCACACAGGCACAATTGCGAGCTCTAACCAATACAAACCACCGTGACGGGCGCTCAACTCTCAAAGAGCGACATTAATCAGAGCTCCAACACCTCGGCCCTCTCCAGCCGAGCAGAGTAAATCAGGAAGAAGTTGGACAGAGAAAAAAGAGGAAATGGCTTTGATTTAATTTATGGTTTCCGCTTTCATGTCGCCACATGCCTGACTAAGTGTCAAAGTGGCATTTATGATGTATGAAATTAAATTACGGAGAAAGACCACTGCACACAAAGCAGAACACACCTGCAAATGTGTTCCCACCTCAGCTGCTCGGCTGAAAGGGTGCTTCCCTTCCATCCCTTTGCCTTTTTCTTCACTGTCTATAGCGCAGCGAGAAAGCAAATCAAATCTTTGTTTGGCTTAGGATCAAACTAAAAGCTTCAGGGTCTGTTTTTTATATTTTTCTATGGATTAACATTATGGTTGATATTTTTCAATGGGTGGATTCAATATAAGTTTGACCAAAATCATATAGAAAAGGAAAAGATGCGCTGAATCGTTGTATGTTTTGAAAAATAAGAGAGACCCTTTTATTCAACAGCTATCAAGGAGGCAATGAAAGCCATAGCCATCATAAAAGCTCCCACGGCTAAATCTCACATTTGTACAAACCTGCCCCTCTCTCTCCCTCCTCCTCTCCCTCCTGTCTACAGCCAAACATAATGTTCCAATAGACGGAGGTATCATTTACTTATTACTGACTCATTTGAGTCAGAAAGATGGGTTTGAATGTAATGAATATACCAACTGCTCGTCTTTTCCAGTGACCAGAGCAACCGTGGTCAGACAGGGAGCACGAGGTGAAGACCAGGACCTCTGCAAAAATAATGATGTGATGCTTTATGAATCCCAACTGAGAAATACTCTTTATGTGCGCTCTTTCCAGGTGGTTCAGAGCAGAGGATGGGATACAGTTCAATGCCACTACAGCTGGTAAATACCAAGCGGTAACCCCCGGGGCTGAAAAATGAAGCCAGTGCACAACTGCCCAAAGTTCATCAAATGGCCACTTGAGGCTGGCTCTAAAAGCAAGTCAGTCCTCGCAGACTCCATTGTTAAAACGTACAAATTTACAGCAAAATGGGCGCCAGTTGCTAGTCACGCATCCACCTCTGCTCCTTTCATGTTCATTATATAGCCCTAACGGTAAATAGCCAGTGGGTTGATTCGTTACACTCATAGTATATCAGCTGCAAAGGTTTGCAAGGAAGAGGTTTGAAGGCTGTTGTCAATATCGATTATTGAAGACATGATATTATATAAACTACTATAAGTCTCATAATGCAAGGATAATTTGTTAATGTAGCTCAGACGTCCCACTTAGAGAAGTTTACCTCTGAAATGGCACTACCAGCCCAGAAACAATTTCACTGCACTATGGGTTTTCAAGCCCTTCTTGTGACTTGAGGGTAGGCTACCAGTCATGGCGGTTCAACTAGATTACATCCAATTCTGTTTCATTTAAACTGCGTCAATAACGATGCAGACTGTCTCTGGATGCTTTACAACATGCGACCTGAAACCACCAGAGCAAGAAAACACAAAAAACCTTGAGCAGAACCCAGCTCATGTGGGGGGACCCATCTGCCGAAGGCTGGCCAGGGACAGAGAAAGAGAGAGGAGAGAGGAGAGGAGGAACGAGGTGAGATATGTCTGTCATGGATACATACATCAGACTAAAGCGTACATGTAGAATCTGATCTTGATACAAATATAAGACTTAGCTGATGATGTTGCATGAGAGATAGATAATGAATCGAAACAAGAGCACAGGGGCATAAATCTGTTAGTGTCAATAGTAGTTCTATCACAGGTCAGACTGCTGGTGTAATGGTTGAATATAAAAGCTATCATAAGCAAGTCGGAGAATGATGCATTCAGGTAGGAGTGATGACTGCAGGCCACAAAGACTGGGCAGGTTGATGAGACCAGGGTACGTAGGTCAGACACCCACAGCCATTTTGTCTTCAGATATTCAAGTGACTGTTAATGACTATTCATACAGCTCCGTCATCAATAAAAAGTTTGAGCATGGCCTTTGTGTGGTTTATGACCAGATATCTGAAAGACTATGCAGGCATATGATCATTTGCAGCCGTGGTGCTCCATCTGTGCGTGCACGGGATGCCGCTTTAAGTCGGCGTGTGCTTCATTCTCTGTGACTACATACATTGCCTTTATAGAAATTATGAAAGGGTCACCCAACAGAGTTTCTCAGTGTTGTTGAATATTAAAGCTGCCCTCCACTGGCACCCGTGAGCTCGTGGCTACAACCTGGAAAATCGCGAAAACAAAATGCTTTCAAGGAGTAACTTCAGCTATAATGCATGCTAGGAGACTGGTGACCGGGTAATGTAATGAAGGAAATACAAAAGCATAATTTTACGGATGACCATGTTGAGAATCAACATTTTCCATATGAACCCAAACTTTATTTCCACATTCAAGTTTGTGAACAAACATGAGCCCAAATGAAGGCAGCAGTAGCAGCAGACGACAGCCTGTGTAACGCCTGTTGCTCTTATTATTATAAAAATACTTTTATTTTACTCAATAAAAAGAGAAGTAAGATGAGCTTTATGCAACATGCGTCATGCACTTTAGTTTTAGTTTGTGACATTGATTATGTTTTACCGTGCCATCAGGTATGAGTAACTGAACTGCAAATTAAGACAGCTTGACCTAGGATTTTAGATTTCATGCAGTACGCCGCTGTGATCAGAGACGTTAATCTTCGGCTAAAATTCTTCCTGGCCCTTCCAGCCTGAATAATGAGGCTTCGTCTAATCCCCCACCTGCTAATGCTACCCCCTCGTTTCGTCTGCGCTTGGACTCTTCCCACTCCAATTTACCTTCCTTAATCTTGTGTCGGATTCTTCTCACAGGCAGCGGCCTCCTTTTTTTTTTTTTTTCACAGGGGTGAAAATGTGCTGAGTAACTCCCACCGCCACCCCCTCCTACTCCTTCATCCTCACCCCCGCCCCTCACACACACACACACACACACACACTGGGCACCTACAGAAAGTGATGGGAGGAAGAAGGGAGGAGAAGGTGAAGGGGGGTTGCTGGTGCTGCTGACGTTACGCGGCTCACAGGACTTGCCCGTAAATGAACTCATTTTTCATCCTGCCTCTCTCCCTCCTCCCCCTCCTGTTAATGACTGGCACTTTCCTCATACGGAGCACCGGCCCTCTGAAGAGCCTGGCGAGTGACAGAGCACCATTCATCTCCTCATGACGGAGGACGGGGGGGTGGAGGGTTGGATAGGGTGAGAGCGGGAGGTAGGGCTGGCAGACAGACACGTGGACAGATGCAGGGGAAAAAAGAGACGAAGACAGGTTGCAAGCAAGGCTAGATTAAGGAACACTTCTAACTGCGGGAGCAGGTAGCAGATAAAAGACTGTAGGAGACAGAAACTGGCCCACAGATGGGGCAGACACATGTTCTTCCTCCCTTTCTGATGTGCCAACTCAAATGCCAGATGAACCGTCAAGTAAATAGATAATCAGCATATTTTAATTGATTATTTTTCTTTCTTTTTTTTCTTTTTTTTACTGCTTTCTATCTTCAGGTAAATACATTAGACGTTCAAACTTTACCAGTCTAATGAACACTTTAATATTCGCCGTGCTGAACTCTTATGAGAAGAATCCTCTGGAGCACAGGCGGGGATGGAGTTGATGATTACAGGAAGAACAATGGCAGGTTGTCTGGAGTGGATACGATGCTGCTGACGGGTTAAAACCTTTTCTCTGCAATGTCCAGCTGAGAAACCTTGCTGCTTCAGCCCGTATCGTAACCACTCAGAGGAAAGGAAGTAACTTTATATCTGAATATACGACATACTAAAATCGTCTCTGCTTTAGGTTTGAAAGACGGTGGGTGAAAGTCAGAAGCTTTGTCTTGCCGTGCATAGCAGATGTAGTCGGCTAGAGTTGATGAGACAGGATCGGGTCTTTTTTTATTTATTTATTTTTGTTAGATACATATATTTTACGACAGATAAATGATCTATGTCAAATCTTTAATCACAAGCAGATACACGTTGTATACTCACTAAGCTTTTCTGCAGTGAATACTAATAATGGCTCTATCCATCTTTTATACCCTTCTCCATCTCCCATGTATTATGCATCACCTAGTATCACGTTTGTATCACGTATACGGGCTTCATGTACAGATGCACATATAAATTTATCTGATTGCTTCTGCTGCTCATGTCTCCTCCCTTCTCTTCTGTTCCACGTCTCAGCCGGCCTCCATCAGCCTGACTGCCTGCCTGCATATGAGCTGCTCAAGGTTTCTTCCTGTTGCCTCAGTGCTTCATCTGGCGGTTCCACACTCTGGGTTCTGTAAACCATCTTTAGAGCATTTAGATTGTATTTGATACTATATAAGTAACTAATCACGGTGTCGAAAAAACTCATTGTCAGGAGAAAAGGCTGAATTGGGGTCATGAGTCTTCAGTCCACACCTTATACAGTGTGAGCAGTTACATTATCAACTCTTGAAATGTTGTCTTTGTGTCATACATTATGAGAAATTACCTTAATTTACATTGCAGTTTAAATCACTACCCATTCTTCCTCCCGATCAACAACATGAATGTTTTCTCAAGCACCATCTAAAAAGCCATCCAGAAAAACAGTTGCATGTGTGTTAATTTTCCCTTTCTTACCTTGAACAGTGGCTGTGCTGCTGATTTGCACTAAAACCTTGTTTACCACTATAAACGTGGCAGGTCTTTCCAGTCAAAAAAAAAAGATTTCAAGTAAAAAAAAAAAAAAAAAAACGCATTAATTTGAAAGTGGTGAAACCCTCTTAAAAACGCTCCATGGAGTGTTCTTGTAAACAGACACAGTTGTGTTTGCATTCAGTGTTCCCCATTCACAGCACACTGCGCGTTATCATAAAGCCTAGCAAGCACTGAATGCCTTTTCACTCTTCATAAAAACCTTTGCAAAGTCGATTTTTTTTCTAAATATTTGCAACTTTAATTTGTCGACGTCCTTATTTGCTAGCTTGCAATCTCCTGGTTTCCCGCATTTGTTGTTACTGTCTATCAATGACATAAGATAAGCTATAACTTATAGGTATTTTCAAAGCACTACTATATTAATAAACTGTAACATAATTTATTGTATAAACTGCCAAATACTGGGGGCTCCTTTTTATAAAGACTCTGAGAAATTAGTCTGACATAGGCCCCGAGTCTGTACCTCAAATATCAAATTACCATAAGTGCTTGGAAGAATTCTGTATTTGGTGGACTAGAAAATCATCCTGAGCTCTTGATTAAGAGCACTGTGGAGATCAAATACACCCTCTCATTACATATAATTAAATAAGTATAAATATGCATGAGCCAGTGATGAGCATCTTCATCTCTTGATCACTTTTAGGGGTCGACCTTTTGCTCTTTCGCAGACTCTGGAACGTTTTGTCAAGGCAGGTGCGCTCCAAAATAGAACAACAGTGATTAAAAATTCAAGCATGCGGTGGAGAAAAACACGCCCCACTGTTCAACACAAATCTAATTGCACTGCCTGTTTCCTCTACTATCATATTACCTGTTGGTGGGATGACGGATCGCTGGGCCTAAACAATGCTATTAGGATTCGGTGCCAGTGACTCAGATCCCAGGTTCAGTTTTGCGAGTAAACAACATTATCAGGATACTGGAGAGCGTGATTAATTATGATTACACAATTATGATTATAAAAGAGGTAATGCTATATGAATGCCTCAGAGAACTTGGGGTGCCTTGAATTCATGATGGTGAAAAGGAAAAGCGCCGCCGCCTTTTTAATGAATTCTGTCAAGGGACCTTTAAATGAATCTGAGATCAGTGCCTTTTTTTACACTTGACGGAAGTGGAAGATGGATATGTAGATGAAAATACCGCAGTAACAATCACCAGTAACACACAAAAAAAACAAGGAGTAATGTGTTTTTTAAGCTATAATGTTGTAGAAGGATCTTGAAAAACAAAGTATATGCAACTAAGAGAAATGAAAAACCTGTTCCTTCAGCCACGTCTGAAAAGAAGATGACTCAGGCATAACATTATGACCACCTTCCTAATATTGTGTAGGTCTTCCTTGTGCCTCCAAAATAGATCTTGAGATTTTGAATTGTTCCTAAACCGTTTCTGTGTGCCTGTGTCAGGCTGCATCCTGCTGGGGATGGCTACTGCTGCCATCAAGGAGTGTCTTTGCTATGGGGTGGGGGTACCTGGTCTGGTCTAGGTGGGTGCTACATGTCTAAGTAACATCCACATGAATGCCAGGTCCAAAAGTTTCCCAGCAGAACACTGAATTGCCACAAGATGGTCAGTGTTGTTTACTTCTCCTGTGGGTGGTCATATTGTTGTGGCTGATCGGTGTACATATGTGTAAGTATTGTTCATAGGAAAGGAAGACACCAAACCTTTGAATGCACACGAGCTACTTTGAGTATATCAACGTTTCTCTGTATTTGTGCTCGTGCTGTGAAAAGCAGTTTGTTTTTAGATTTCTTTTTTTTTTTTTTTTCCTGCTGAGCGTGGCAGATGGAGTCAGGCTCAAAGTGACACGGCTATAAAGCAACACCTGGTGGAGATGGGCTGGTCACCGCTACATCTGTGGCCATCAGGAGAGTAAGCACGCGTGTGTGTGTGTATATATATATATATATATATATATATATATGGGTATAGGCGCGTGCGTGTCCGTGAGAGAGTGTGAGTGTGTGTCCTACGGCCAGCAGAAGTGTTGGCACGCCGTGACCAGTGTGGATGACGGTGCCAGGCTGAATTCTCTGTGAGATGCGCCAGAAAAGCAGGAAAACATATCAGCTAGAAGATGCAAAAGAGGAAAAAATAGGTAGCTGTCAAGATGAGGAAACTAAGAAGAAGTTTCTGGTGGTGCCCCCGAAGATTCAGTCACACTATATGACCAGTGAGTACATATAATTTATTAAAGTCTATTAAAGAAATTACGTAATCACAATGTTCAGCTGTAGTACTGTACTTCATCCTCTCTGCTGTTGGTGTGAGATAGACAAAGCTACTGTATTTGCTTTTCTTTAGTGTGCATTAATCTTTCATGTTACCTCCAGTTTAAACAGCACAGAATTGATTTCACATTAATACAAAATGTGTGTACAGTGGAGGTGGCAAGAAAGCCAAAAAGGACAGATTTCTTAATGACCATACAAGGCGGATGTGTTGTTTAAATTTCAGCAGCAGGAGTGGCAAGTGACGACAGTGATAACGCAACAGCAATGTAACAAATGTCACTGCTGCTACTAACTAACCTGAAAAGATGGTGGTACACCAACACAGATGAGAGTAGCACGTAACAGAGCACATACCAAACCTTAGGTTGTTGCGATAACACAAAAATGGGAAAAATATCGTCATTAATAATTAATCAAACTATAAAGCTTTAATTAAAATGCAGGACATGGCTTATTGTGCTATACATCACTGGCTATGTAATATTGTGCAGAGGACTACACCTACAGTATGCGTCAGTGTACAATTAGAGGCGACAAATACGGCAAGTTAAGTTAATGTAGAAAGTCAAAGTGTATCTGCATTCAAACATGCACAAGTTGGTAGTCAATCTATTGTGATTGAATGAGTCATTGAAAGAATTTGTACGGCTACTTTAACCGACTGGTTTCCATCTTGTAAACTGGCGGGACAGTAACAGGCACAGACACCATAATGCATCACTTCTGGCACCACAGCGGCTCCTCTGCTCTAACCCTAACCCATTTCACATGGTCCTGGATACTAGTCGAATGTATGCACTCTCTTGCCAAAACATTAAGAAAATATATGTGTATGTGTACACGTATGATATGATATGATAGGATATGACTGAATTGAAATTCCAGGAGTGAGAGATGCAGGAAAGTCCCAAGGTTTGATGCCTGTTTTATCATATATCATGCGTAATAGATCATTTATATTGTTAAGACTAGATCATGGGTGTTCCTTCTTGCCAGACTCACTCGCAGCACGTGGAGAAAATAGGCCAGACACCAACAACAACTGCTGCGGATCACAAGCCGCAGCACATCCTGTCTAGACAGTTCAATTCTTTAACATGGACGCAGGAAGGAAGCAGGTGGCGCCTTGCGGTGCTTTAAACCCTGTCTGCACCTTGTAGCCTGTCTAAGATGCTATGCTTTATCCCTTACTTCCCTTCATTTCTAAAATACCCCTGCACGCTCATAAACAATCTCACGTAAACCGTGCATCAAGACATAAGACTTGATGAGGAAAGTTCCTGCACTTTGCATGAGACTCTGACTTCTCCTGCCCTGTCTCCCACTGAGTGCGTCCCTACCTTCTTCCACCTTACTCCACAGTTAGCCATTCGGAGCCCTTTCTTGTCCCAGCAGCCCACAGCCCAGCCAGTCAGAAGTCATTACACCCGCTATTAACTCCTGCTCAGCTTCATTAGGCATGCAAATTGAGGAGGGACAAAGACCTGAAAAACTTTACTCTGTCTCACACCCTCCTCCTCCTCCACCTCCTCCAACACTCTCTTTTCTTTCCCTCTCTTCCTCACTGCTGCCAAACTCCCACCTGTGTTCAATTAAGCCCAGATCTGTACTGAATAGCATCAAGTGGGAATTTGTGTCTCAGAGTAGAATTGCAAAAATATCTGACAACTGCAGGTTCAGTATCATGACCTTAAGGAAAATAACAAAATCTACCTGGGTTTCTTCTACACTGCCGTCACAGAAGAATAACAAACACACTGATTTAAAGTTTCCTCGGTGTGTTATTACCATTATTAATAATTTGAAAGAGCAGGTGACACTTCTTATTTCAAACGGAGGACACTACAAAAAAAAACCTTTCACATATTCATGAAGATACCTGTGTTAATCCAAACTGCGCTGATGAAATTTCCGTGCTTTATTATGTGCGATCACACGAGCCTGAAGATGAACGCGGAGATCTGCGGTTTATTAATGTACTGGCTTGTCATAATTGTATGGGGAGGAGGGTTCTCTTTTCACTCCATGACCTCCATTCCTCTTTAGTAACCCTCTTTTTGTCCCTGCTGTCTAAAGCCACCAACATCAGAGGCGAGGCCAACATGGGTCAGGGCCAATCCCTTGCTCTGACGGAGCATAAATGTATTACCAGCGGGCTGAATTACCAAGGGATAACACGGTGTGTCGCGCTGTGCCACTGTGCATCACACAACAGGTTCAAACAGGTGGAAAATGTATTCAGAGGAGAGGAATAAAATCAACCTCTGTCAGTTTGTACGAGAGACGCGCCTTTAACTTAAACAGGCTTTTTACTGTATGTCGCACTGTGAGGCAAACTTTGAGCAGTAGGTGGAAGATTAGAGCTAAAGGTTACGATTAATCTCAGGTTCCAAATAATGACTTATTTATTCAAAGAGAGATAATAAGGTCAAAACAATTTCGGAGACTGCTGCTGCGTTATTATACAAAATGACCTATGTTAATATCTTTGTGCATTAAGACTAAAGGATAATGTAATCATACCAAAAGCTGGTACATTTGTCATATGTGTAGAAGGATTACAAGTTATGGCTGCTAAGCACTCAGGGGCCTTTTGGCACTTTAGATCAGGTATTCTGTAGTAAACAGTGCCTTCCGCTGATTCATATGAGAACTACACTGACGTGGCTGTAATCTAAAACAGAAGAAACTCCAAGAAACAGTTATTGAGAATGTCATTGTTCTGTTTTCCTACATATTTCATTTGCTAACCTATAACCCTTATGAACCGTGTTCTTATTGTAGACCATATGTGAATACATTAATCCCGGGAAAGCAACTCAATTTTTTTTGCATAACCTCCTACATTAATTTGTAAGTATGATATTTTTATGCGTAAAGTTTGAGATCGTCTTTCAATCAGGTCCACAGTGATAAAGCATGTCTCAGTGAAAATCTTGCCAGTGCTAAATGGCGCCGGGATGCGGATAGCCCAGAGGCCAAGGGCCAGCCGGAGGACAGGTGGCAAGCTAATCATGTGGAAAATGAGTGCCTGGAAGGCAAGTGTATGGGTGGGAATGGGGGCTGATGAGGGGTGTCCACCTTGTGCTCACAGGTCCTGGCCCGACTGGGAACAAGACCAGCCCCGTGGTCCTCCGTTATGTCTGCCAGCTAGCCCCCTTTCCACCCTACATTCCCACAGCTATATTATCCACCTGGGGCCTCTCACACCTCCTGAAGTCCAACCTGTTGATCTGCCAGCAATTTCTTATCCTCATTTAACAAACTGACTAGACGCTACCTCATCAAGTCATTAAAGTGAAGAAGATGTGGGATGTTTTCACCAACTTTTCTGGTCAAACTGAGACCTAATATAGAACTTACCATATGTTCATTATATAGAATGAATCAACATGTCATTATACAGACCACTGACACTAACCCCTCATAATTCAGCTAACTGATTCTAAGCTGTTTTTGGTTAGAGGTATGTCACTGTCCTGTAGAGACATCTTGTGCTATCAGTGATATTAAAAGAATGTAAATGTATCTTTAGTTAGACTGCAGCTACATCTACATTTGCATTTTTGATGGCCACTGTAGACATTAGCGATATTGAAAGGCTATATAAATGACAACACTTATCAGTAGCACTAGAAGAATGGACTGCAGTGCAGTAGAGCATGTAGTATTACTGATATCACTGAAAATCAACACTATACCATGGTTATGCTCAAATCATTTTACCACAATCCCAGTCATATTTCTACAGTTCCATCCCAGTGGACACTCAGATCATATTTCAAAGTGTCTTTGAAAAACAAATAGTCTGCAGGCACTTTGGGCGTAGACTTCCACTTCTTGTGCTTCCGAGTTGGAAATCTGCATCATCACTGTCACCATCGTTACCACAGCAACCATGCAGGTGGATGACGTCTGGACACACAAATCCAATCTGATCTGATCTGAGAAGCAAATCAGATTGGCCTGCAGTCTGATCAGCCACAAGTCTTTAAGCCACTGCTTGAGATATGTGGATGAGTCATGGGTGAAAAGAAGGAACCTTCAAGAGGCCAGGTTTCACAAAACGCATCAGCTCAGGGGATGATAACATCAATTTTACAACGGAAGCCATGTCAACCAACAAATAGGCATTCCTAGATTGCGTCTCACTGAAAAAGGGGGAGTCTTGAAATTGACTACCTGCAGTACCTTTTGTTTGATTCCCACCATTCACTTGATAAATTAGGTGCACTTCAAACCTCGCAACACCAAACAGAAATACGCTTTGACTCAAACAGCCCTCACATGACACTTATCCTCAACAACACTCATATGACACCACAGTGTTAATGAAGCACAGGGTTTCTAATTGCTTACCTGGGACTCTTTGATTAGTCATCAGACGTTAATCATGAGAGGAATCCAGGTTAATTCAGCTCAGGCTTTTTCTCGCTTGCTTATAATTTTATAGCAGGGAAGTCGTCTGTTTGCTCCATCTTTTGATGAATTCTGGTATGTCTGAAAAATGTGTCCACCAAATTGTTTTTAATTATTACCACTAATGAGCCCTAGAGACCGTGTCTGAACTTTGGTAATTATGTGATTTGGTAAAAGTTTAGCCGTAAATCGAAAGAGGCATATCTTTCAAACTGATAAATACCCTTGATGATCAGTACTTTGCAAAGTGGCACAATCAGTCATGTTGGCACTGGTCTGTTCATCACTACCTCCGAGCTCATGAAAGTCATTTAGACATAAATCTCCCATCAGATGAAAGGTATGAGGTAGTGTCTTGTGACGAATGGCAAGAACAAAAGTAAACATAGGAACATTTACAAGTCTGCAGGGCGGGAAGACCATTTATTCTTGCAATTTTAATATTTTGTTCAAAAATTTCAGCCTACACCACGTCCTGAAGGAAGTTCTCCTTAGTCTCTTTGGCTAAATGCTCCATTATATATGTTGAAACAGCCTGGAAAGCAGCCAGCCTTTTCCCCGACTGCAGATCTTTGGAGTGTGTTGGAGTGGAATGGAGTTACTCCATTAGGAGTTTATTATACCCTGGCAAAGATCTGCCAGGCCAGTCAAATCCTATGGGCAAGATTTATGTGGTGATGGGCAGAAGAGGAACAATAATAAGTGATACACATCTTTGGAGCCATGTTTGGGCATTTCTTAAAACCTAGCATGTGAACTTCTGACTTGCATAGTTTGGACTTGACCGTTTCAACTCTGAAGCACAGAGCCATACGGTTGTGTGGACAGGTATTTTTTTTCTGAATAATTTAATTGAAATGGTGTGTTACCAGATTCATATACTGAATTGAATTGAGCCTAGCTGTGCCAGGCTAATGCTAACTAGCTAGTTACTGACTTTGTCTGTTTCTTATTAAGTGCTGTATTGTCTCCTGGTTTATTAGACCTGTGAGAGTGAGCCAAAACGGTAAAGCTGTGATCAGCAAAACCAAACCAAGAACAAAAAACACACTATAGAGCTGTTACCAACTGGTATAATCACCTATGGCATGAGCCAAATATATGTAAAAGTTCAAATTATACAACGGATGTGTAAAGTAGGGGTAGCGGGGTAAGGATGTTAGGGGTAGGCGATAAAAAGGTATTTTATGAAAAAAGACAAAATTAACAAAAACTAAAAGCGTTGCTGATGAGGCAGGATACACCCAAAAACAAAACACTACAACAACATGAACAAGACATGGAAAAACTACAGCATGGACAGACATGAACTAGGCAGACAAACAGTATGACACGACAAGGAACAAAGGGGAAGGCAGGGCTATATATACATATGAGGAACAGAGGGATGACGAGACACAGGTGACACAAATCAGGACAACACAAGGAGAAACCAATGACCCAATCAAAAGGAAACACACATGGAGTAACAGAAACTCAAGACCTTAACAAAAGGATACAGAAAAACTAAACACTTAAACATGACTGTGAATAAAACAAATCCAAAGTTAACAAAATACAATATACAGAAACCCAAGAAACTGTCAAACCATGACAGGATGACTATGGATGAAATTGCCTTACAATTTCAGTACTTTCTACTCAGAGACAAAGTGTGGTGACAATCAAACATGGAAAATAATTAAATAGACATAAATGTGCAAGAGTCTAATGGTTTAATTTAGAATTCATCTAATGTGGTATTTGTATGGTGAACAGGGTAAAATGATGACTAATCATTTCAGATACCTCCTCTCCTTAGTCCTAACTAATTAGAAGACAAATGTAGATGGACAAACAAGCGCAGACAAAACTATATAATCTTACCCACCATTCTTTCAAAACTATCTTAATGTCAACCATAAAGAATGTATTTCAGTTGTGCAAGCAATAAAGTGTCACAAAGAGTCGTGATGCTAGAGCCAAAAAAACAGAAAGAAAAGCCAGAAAACTTGCAGAGGCAGAGGGCCACAACAATGTCTGTCTCCTGGGCTGTCCGTTCTTTGAGAAAATAAGACGGGTTGCAGGGAGAGAAAAACAGGTCAATATCACAGTGTTTTTCAGGAAGGAATATTGCTGTATGTGTGTTTGAATAACATCCTGAGGGGAATTATTGATCAGCACTACAGCATGAAAGAGAGAGTCCCCTAAATGGCTTCAAATTGTTCCTAAATTGCTGTCAGATTAACACCTTTCACATTAGGGGAGAGTCGCAGATGAAACTGAGTGTGTGCTGCATTTGCGACTGTTTTTAATATTTGCTTTAATGTGCAAGCAAAAAGGAAAATTTCACAGTGAAATCAAATATTCGTCTGAGGCTGAATCGTCTGCCACACTCCCTTTACACCTCAACTGAGAAATACATCACTCTAATCTTAAATAATTCAGCTCCTTATTCATTTTAGCTTTTCTGTCCCGTTGGTGAGAAGATTAGCTTTGTTGCTATCGTTTTTGATCAATACAACTCTGCCGTTCACAATCGCTGCTGTGATCGGTGACAACGGCAGCCAATCTCATCTGCTCCCCACAGGAAATAATAACACGCTGGTGATGACACGAATCGCAATTTAGAAGTAGCTTCACAACGCTCCCCCCTCCCCTCCTCCTCCTCCTCCTCCTCTTCCTCCCAAGCAGAGGAAAATTAAATCCTGTAACTCAGGGGTTCTTTTTCAGTGCGGAACCCCAAATTAGAAATTTAGTCTCTCATCCTACGATACAGACTCATTAATATTTATTGGTACTTTTACTTTGTGGGGAACGCACTAAAAGTGGAGCTGTGACCCACTTTGGGCCCGATCCACAGAATACAGATTATGCTCAATTTCAGATGCAATAAAAAACCCTGCTATTTAGAATAAGAAGACACAGATAAAGTTGAACGATGTTTAACTTTAGTGGACATGGCAAATGTAATATGAGAGCTCGGAGAAATGCAGGCAGGGAGAAAGAGGCTGATAAACAGAAGGGACAGATATGATATCAGCCTCGCCAGAAAAAAGGAATCAACTCTTCTGTCCCTATCCATATGTTACTAAGGTGATGTTCCATGACATCCATCCTGACTCAGAAACCTGCCAGCCGGAGGTTCTTACACTGTCCTCCTGCATGTCCATCTGGACCGCTGCTACCAGTGGCAGCTGGAAGACAGGACAGGATGAAGAGGTAAAAGTAAAGGCTGCCAAATCTGAAAAGAACAGCCTGTACTGGCTCAATATGTTTCCCTTTCAGAGTTCACTATCGCTGATATCATGTGAGGATCTGCGTGGTTGGCATGAAAGCGTGTAAGGCGTTCTTTCTCGTACAATAAGGTTTAAGGGCACATTCATTCATCCAAGCTTGTAAAGAGTGGTTGGCTGTGCTCTAAGAAGCTCCCCGTCGGTTAAAGATAGATCAGCAGGCAAGACAGGGAGGGAAAATAACGCAGGAAACAGAGGAAGAAAGAGAAAAGCCGCTTTGTCCCTGTCGCCCTATTAATTTGAGGAGAACTCGGAAATGCCAGCAGGATTAAATGTGTTACTCCAACGGCAGAACCCCCTTGGTTCTTATTCTTTTTCTCTTCGCAAGTTCAAATTAAGGAACGGGGTGGATGTGTGTGTGTGGGGGGGTGCACACGGAGGAGGTGGAAAAAGAGAAGAAAGGTGTTAATTGCTTGCCAATCGATAATTCTATAATTACTTTGTGACAAATGGCTGGCTTGCAGTGCTAGGGTAAGGTGGACGGGGTGGTGTGGAGGGTGGTCAGTGGGTGTGGATGTTAAAAGGGATTGGCCCTGATCAGGAACGGAAATATTTGCTTTTGTGCCTTCAAGCCTGGCTGCCCTGGGGATTTGTGACAGGGAATTTATGTCAGGTTTAAACGCGGTGCTGAACCTGCCCGGGGTGCGCCGCGTAGAGAGGAGAGTGTGTACACACATGCATGTAATGACACTCATGCTACACAAAGGAGTTTTTCGCCTCAGCGTAGTTTGGCTGATATTTCTCCTCAGGTTGAGTGAGTTACTAAATCCCTTTATCCTACAGTACACGAGACAATAGCCATGCGGAGTGTGAAAGCATATTAAAGATAGGCTGGCAGATTATCATTTTTGCACCATTAAATTGTCAGACCGATTCAAGAGAAGACAGGGCTGTAAGAGGGAACCTGGAGCGAGCGGCTTGAATTTGGCTGGAAGACTTTGAGTCTACTACTGCCTGTCACAGTTCACTATCCTCCAATCACAGTTTCATTATGCCAGCCAAGCGTGAAGTGATGGGAGTCTCTTCTAGCCGTAGGGGGAGCTTTAGGCAGACAGCAGGTGGGCTATCTGGAGACCTGTACAGGTCAGGGCACTATGACACCTGGTGTCCCCTAGATGCTACGGCCACGTGGGGGAGGGTCAGAGGGGCCAACGGGAGATTGATGGCCCACCTTCATTCATGTCAAATCACCTGTCAGCACGCCCCTGGCACTGAATCCATTTTGTTCCAAGCCACCATTAACCTTGGACCACTTGGATTCATTCCTCCTCTCCATGGACCAGGCCTCAGCAACCTTTGTCTACTATAGCCGCCAAACTAGTTACTGGCCTCAACTTTTATCATGTTCACCGAGCCTCCATCATCGTGGCTGCCTTTTAAAGACTAAACAAGCAAATGGTTGACGCTGAGCTGTGCCTTCGCTGGGGCACACAAAAACAAGACCTTATTGATGGTCAGTATTTGGAGAGTCATTGATCAGATCTGTCTCATTCGAGTTTATACAGCCCACTTTTGGTTAAATGCACTGTATTGTCAGTGTGACACCCTGCTGCAGGATTTGATATTGTATGTGTGATCCATCTATATATGAAGCATGGTTATGAGCAGATGTTTGATCATTTCACAGGCCTATAAAAGGGCGATTGGGCTGCCAGTGGCCGCTGTAATATTGATTGATGGTGGGCAGGTGGGGGCCACGGTGCTGCCCTCAGACAGCCTCTGTTTATTTATACAGTCTGCCGTCTGCCCACCTTACCCACCACAGGGCTGCATCCACTGAATTTACAGTCGTCAGGAGGGGGGAAATATGCTAATGATGCTGCGTAGCCCCGAGGAGAAACAAAAACATTTTCAATACAAACTTTCCGCAACTAGTATCAGTTATCAGGCTGCAGATCTGGTGCATGTTCAACACCACCCGCATGGCGCGTACTGTAACTCAGCTCTCCACAGTACCAGTCCATTATTTGCTACGCTGTTCCCTGGGGCATACATAAATTGGATCCGATAATGAGAGGCAGTAATGATGGTCTTTGCATATTTGCTCTTGATTTTCAATTATGTATTGCTGATATTATTGTTGTGAACGCTATGCCGTGCTGTATTACTTTAGAAATGGATTCGGCATTATACGGAACGCGGAAATAAAGTGTTGTTTTGAGGCACAGTTTTATTTTGCCCAACCTTTCAACCCGTATTCCAAACAGGAATCTGTGTGACCACTGCGTCTATTTGTGTAGTCTGCTTCCGTGGCTTTCCTTGATCAGATGCTGACATTTTCTGCAAATGAAAAAAAAAACAAAAAAACATAATGCACTGCAAAATATATCAGCTATTTCTATGACACAGACAGAGACAGATTAAATGAGAGAGGGGGAGGCAGTCCTCTCCACGCCATTAAGGATGCTGAATAGTGAAGCCGTGTTCCATTCCAATTTTCTAGGCTTTGAAGCAGACAGTGGTTGGATGTGGGCGGCCTCTCAGAGCGTGTCTTGTGTTCCACTGAGCACACAGTAGCTTAGGGATCAGCCTGTGTCCCTGACAGGAATGTGTGCCACTGAGTGTTGGCCTGTCCACTGAACAGAGCTGCGAGCCTCAGATCAGTGGCATTGGCTGGCCTACGGGTTGTTCTTTATGGCTGTGTCGCTGAGTGGCTGGCTCTCTGCTGTGCACACGGCAGCCCTCCAGATGGATGCTGGGACAGCGGAGGCCACAGGGCTGAAAATCCCATCAAGCAGCAGTTCCAGGCCCTTGCACTGAGAAGATGAAGCGCACCGGCACGCCAGGGGACACGGGCCAAACCCTTCTGCACCTCCATCACCCTCCCAACCCCGGTCCCTTCATGCCCCTCTTTCCTTCCTCCCTTCATCCCCTTCATCCTCTTTTTTCTTCGTTTACAGGGGAAGACTGCATGCCCAACCAGCCAGAATATGGAGTGTGGCCCTCAGGGTCTGTGGCCCTCGCTTGTTAAATAAAGGAGCTGACTGGCTGATTGATAGACCCTCAGCAGTCCCTGCACCTCACATGTTTCCCAGTTCGCTGCCTCATATACGAATCCTTTGTTGGCCAGGCCTGCGTTAGCGTTTGTTAAATGCGGTGTTTGATGGATGGCACCAATTTTCCTCCAAAACCCAGATGAGCCACCTAAGCACCTTTCCCACTCCCCTGGTTTCTCCCCAGGTAAAGCCCCTGAGCATGAGGGGACAGGAGTGCTCTAAAACAGTATCAATCAAACAACCTTGCGCGCGGCTGCGGCGGCATCGCAATGTTTCAATTATGCATCTGTTCTTCAGTGGCTGACATTTCGTTCAACCCCTTACCCCCGCCAAGGCTCAGAGGAAATGCCCTGCCTGTTGTCCTCACCTAAGTCTTTAATTTTACTATTTAACTGTGCCAGCATCCCTGCTGCAAGTTTTTTTTTCTTACATTTCATTACTTTAAACTGCATATACTGTCTGTACGTACTCAAGATTAAAGAGAGCTTTAGTGTCATTATCTCCAAAAAACAAATTACAGCTCCAGGGGGATGCAAGTCTAACCGAGGCTACAATTAACAATTATTTTCATTACAGTTATTTGCAGATAAGTTTCTTGATGAATCATTTGGCCTATAGATTGTCAGAAAACAGTAAAACAAATCTCAATAATGTCCTAAGGCTCAAGGTGACGTCAGCCAACTGCATGATGTTTAATTTGTGACAGAAAAAGAAGGAAGATCCTCACTTTCAGTCCTGAAAAAGGATTTAAACTTAACAAAAGAGTTGCCAGTTATTGCTCTGTCAATTGGCTAATCAATCCGAATTGAGATCATAAATAAGACAAAGTATAAAACTACCAAAGAAAGGTGAAATAGTGAGAACCACTGCAGTTCTCAACATATTATAGTTATACATAAGAAGACTTACAGACTAAACTATCACACATTGTCCTGAAGTCAACAAATGTTGCTGGAAGACCAGCTCTGACTATGTTCTTGTAATGCCAGAGGCAGGCTCTGAAATCCACAAAGGCTGAGGAGGAGTGTCAGCCTGACGCAGTGCACTGAACAGACAGGTGAAAAAGATAAACAGATGCGAGACGGGTCTCTGGGGTGTTGGGTTCATTTGTTACCTAGCGAGGACAGACATATTCCTGTCAGACAAGCCGCGGCTGCACCAGATGCGAGGTCATTCTGGTTACGGAGAGAAAATCTTGGGTTAAGGACAAAGATTCTCACTTCACACGAGGGATGGCCATGAGGTTTTATTTCCCCTGTGGTCATCTAGGATAAATGCTCATTCCACATTTAGCTCAGAGGAGCCAGAAAGTTGTAAGCTTATCTGTCATCGTTTGTCATCTATTTCAGTTTGGATTCCAGGTGGATTCTTCCTTTCAAAAGAAAACCAGATTCTCAACAATCAGAGACACTGACAAGAGAATGTTTAAAATCTCACCACGCCTTAATGCTTTTGTTAGCCAGCAATGTTTATGAGCTTGTTGTTCAGAGCACCGTTCTCTGTTTAATATATATGCCTCACACTGTGCAGGACAGACAGCACGGAAGTCTCTCATTGAGGATATGGGAAGGTACTTGAGACACACTGGCTCCTCACCAGAACAACTGGCGTCTCTCCTCCGCAGATGGACACACAGGTGGGCTCACAGGTGGAGAAGGAAGAAGGGGAGCGCTCTGCCAGTTTTGTGTCCTGCTTGGTGTGCGTGTGTGTGTGTGCAACATCTGGACGTCGGTCCGGTGACATGCCAGCTGAAGTGTTCATCGGTGAAGCTACACTGCACCCTTCAGGATATCTGTAGAACAGCATGGCCTAAACAAGCAAACACTGAATGTTTATCTTACCCTTATGAACAAAAGGTAAATATGTAGTTTTTCACATTTGAATAAATACATCTGTACATTGTGGAATCAGTAAGCATGTGTCCCCCTGCATGCTCATCTAAGTGATAATATGAAGGATCAAGCAGCTATTGTTTTGGCATATAATCATCTTCACGTGTCTCTTTCACTCCGTCTCCCAGAAATCTCCCCGATCCGCCTAAAGCCTCTAAAGATCTTACATAAATTATTTGCTCGCTGCATGAAAAAGATGGGCAGAACTAAACAATATGATTGCAAAAGGCACACAGACAAATAATATTGATCCCAGCAACAGAGAGACAGCTAATCAATGAATGTATGTCCTCCCTGCACAGGCTGCAAGTCTAGATCAATTTTGAAGACAGATGAGACATTGGCAAATAAAGTAAAGCAGTTCTGACGCATATCCTGCTGCTGCTGCGAAATGGAATAAATTCCCCAAACACGTGAAAGATTGACTTTAGCTCTGAGGAATGGAGATGCCGGGCCGCCTGAACCTCAGAAAGGACAAACACGTTTATTGCCGTAATTGTAATAAATATAGCTGCTACTGTCTCCTACTGTAGTAAGTTTATCTTTATTCTTGATGCCTGGCCGTGCACTTTTATATCATTCGCTCTCTGGCCTCACATCATGAACCGCCAGATGATTTATTGATCGGAACTCAGCCTCCAAATAACCCGAGCAATTGTTTTATCACCTTGTCATTATTGCCCCGTGATGAGCCAGGTATGAAAAAAGTTGTCTAAGTCCCTCAAGTGTGCCTCTTTCAATACTGAACTGATTGGCGCATTAGTTTTCATGTGCCGCAGACTCATAAGAGGTTATAGGTTGTAACTGGCTCACTGATTGCATGGTCGGCTTACTGACCTATTTCACATCCATTTATCTTTAAAACTTTTTTTATTTATTTTTGTTGTGGGCAAAAAGTAGAAGTTACAGTGATCTTGGAGGATTTCCAGTCACTCGTCGGCTTGTAGCAAATGTACAGGTTTTATAAAATGAAGATTATCGAGTCATGCAAATTATTAGACACAGCAAAAATGATCACAAGCAAAGTCAGACATCGTTTCTTTTAACATGTTCGTATAAAGCGACATCAAATATGGACTTTGAAATGAATTGTAGCTTATGATAGCATATAGCACACACCGGGTCAAAGGAGCTGAAAAAACAAACAAAAAATAACAAAGATGTCCAAGATTCAACCTCTCCATCTTGTCATAAAGCAAGACAGCTAGGGACAGAAATAGCCTTAGAGATTGGCCTGGCACAGATGCTAAGTGAGAACTGCTATAAATAGGTAGTGTTGTTGTGATGAATCTAAGTCAGAACTCACAAATGAAACCCTGAAGCTTAAGGCACGAGTCCACATGAGGCTGCGTTGCGGGTCAAAACCAGGAAAAAAAAATTTCAAATGGCAAAATTGCCCAATTATATCTCAGCCTTACTTACATACTATCTTCTTCATTTTACATGTCATTAGAATCCACCATCATACGTGGATGTAATTTAGAGATTTATTGGAGTATCTTCTGGATGTCAAGAAGATTTTAAAAATGCTGCTAAAATTTGCACGACAAACAAGGATGACCCACGTTACTACTATTATTAGTGGCTTCTCCATGCATACTGTAATTAAATATACTTGCTGCTTCAACCCTAATTTGAGAGAAGATCTATATCACCTCTGGACGATTTTCTATGATGCACTCTGACGTAGAAAAATTAAATTCACACATTTGCAGTTAACATTAAATAACAGCTTACCTTACTCCATATAGAGAAAACCAAGCAAAACATCATATAACAATCAATATTAATTGCAAAACATGGCAGTACTTATCAACAAATGGCACTAAGGCATATCATCACAGTAAAACATTACCAAAACCCGAGCTGACAAAAAAAAAAAAAACACTGTACCAGTTAACGTTAGCTATACATCGATCAGGCACAACATTATGACCACCTTACTAATACTGTTTTGGACATGGGCCTTCTGAGGGTGTCCTGTGGTGTCCGGGAACAGAATTTTGGGGGAGGGGCCTCTATGGATCATGCCACAGACACATGATCAGTTTGGAATCTAGAGAATTTGGAGGCCAGGTCAACACCCTGTGTTGTTCTTCATGATTTTTAAATTGTTCCTAAACCGTTTTTGTGTGTCTCTTGGGGATGGCTGCTGCCATCAAGGAGGGTGCTACATGTCTAAATAACATCCACATGAATGCCAGGCCAAAAGTTTCCCAGCTCAACATTGGATCGTCACAAAGTGGTTATTCACCATAATGTTTGCTTTTTTTGTGAATGTTTTTGGACGTGGTGGTCAGTGTATGTATAAGACAGTTTTGCTGCATTCAGAGTCAGCAAAGCATTAAAAATAGTTATCAAACACTTCAAACACACTGGGGCCTGAGAAAGCAGTTACCTGAGCAAGAGCAGAGTGAACTGACACAAAACGAGAGCACATGCAACCCGGCCTCCTGAACACATGCCGAGCAGAAAAACAGCCATTAGTGACATAGGAAAGTGGGATATCCCAAGTTTTTATGCTGCCTACTATCTGCTTATTGACAGTAATGACAAGCATTCAGTTGTCCTCCCACGGCACCATCTGTTTGACTTAAGATGACATTCGAAGTGCCATAAGACTCAAAATTATAACAAATTCACGGCAGACACAGGAAATAATACCTTGATTCACAGTTTGTATAGTATATTCCCTTTGTGTAAATATGTGACTTTAAAGAAAAGCAGAGTAACTTCTAAAAAGCCTGGTATGACCAGCAGCTTATGAGCTAATGTTACACAGATACTGCTGTGCAATCAACAAATACTCTTCACCGCTGTTGTATTACTCTTAAGTAACCCATAATTGTCAGTCAGCACAAGTTATATAGTGTCTCACTTTAAAAGACACTCACCTATGTTTCAATAAGACTGTCAAAAGATACAGAATAAGCAGCATTCATTAGCTGAAATGAAATGAAACCTGTAACAAACATTTAAGATGAGGTTTTGAGCGTTTACTGGGTGATAAAATGTGAAAAGCGACGTGCTGTTAAAATTTTAATTCCTTTAAAATGTTCTGTATTTTCTTCCAGGACAGTTTTTCCATGAATAAACCCTTTTGTGTAAGGTTTCTAGTGTCCAAAAAAGAACTATCGTGAAGCGTGTCACTCAGGCAATTTGGAGCGCAGGTAAGTCTGTCGGTTCATTCTCTCTACACCCAGACAAAGTAGGCGATTTCATCCAGATCCACAGGGTAGTCTGTGAGGTGCAGCGGCTCCTTGATATCAAATCTCTCCCCCTTGTAGCTTTTCCAGTGGCCAGCAGGGAGGTAGATGTCACGTTCTTGCTTTCCAGGCTCTAAAACTGGGGCTACCATGAGGTCATCTCCAATCAGGAACTGGGAGTCAATTTTATAGGCCGTCTCATCACCTGTGGCAATCCACCAGAGGGGGCGTATGATTGGGTCCCCCGTGTCCAGCACCTCGCCAGCCAGCTCCAGGACCCGCGGTGCCACAATACTTTCGTGGAGGGCTGTGTATTTCCGAGCAATTTCAACCACCTCGTTGTCGTACTCCCACGGTGGAATAGAGAACTGCATGGAGGGCATGAAGGCTGACAGCTCCAACCACCGGATATAGAGTTCCCGATCAGGTAGCACGCGATTTCCATCTGTGCGGTTCAGATAGGCATTCCCTCCGATCATGTCTGGTAGAATGAACTGATAGCCCAGAATGCTGATGGTGAGCACTGTGGGAATAAGAGATTTGAGACCCAGTTCATATCCCCACACTGAGTCTCTGTCGATTGGTCTGAAGAAACAAGATATGTTCTGGGACTGGTAACCACTGCGCAGCTCGGCTCGATCATTGTAGGGAATAGCCATTTCCGTGTAACGTCTTGTGAAAAAACTGGGATCCCGAATGGGAGTCTTAGTACTAAATTTCCATGGTAAGTAGTTGGTTTCCCCTGCATCAAATTTAAAAGAGGACACCCCGTACCTGGCGCGCAATGAACGTAGCTGGGAGGAAAACCAATCACGGGCTTCTGGGTTTGTGAAGTCCAAAATGCCACCGATGCCATTCCACCAACGAACTAAAGCCGGCAGCCGCCCTGTGGGCTCTCTTACGAACAGTCCCCTCTCTACACATGTATGGAAGTTTTCTGACTCATAGTTCACAAAAGGGTGAATCCAAAGAGACACCAGAAACCCATCTGATTTTAACTTCTGGAACATTTCCGAGGCGCTGGGGAACTTTATTTGGTCAAACTCAAAATCCCCGTAGCGGCTGGTGTAGCGATCATCTAGCTCTAAGTGGCTGCAGTTGAAGTTATGTTTGCGGATGTTGGCGGCATACGCCAACAGTTTTTCTTGGTCAATGTCAGTTTTATGTAATGCCCAAGTCGACCAAATAGGATGGCGGAACATGACCTTGGCAGGCACTTTGTTTGGTTTGTTGAAGTATCTGCGGACCATGTACTTGTGCATGGAGGTCACGTCCAAGCCCACACAAACTCTGTAGCTAAGCTCAGCGTACGGTGCCTCTCCTGGGTTTGGCTTAAAGGGACTATCATTGTAACGCGCCTGGAAGTACATGGTCTTTTCCGTGTCATTCCATCCCAGGTGGAAGGGTACAGAGTTATTGATCTTAATGGCAGTAGCGTTGGATGAGAGCCAGTAACTCTCCAAAATTCCACCAAATTCATTACGGTTTGAGTAGATGTCACTAGTGACAAAGGGTTTGGGAGCCTGTTGACCAGAAAGAGAAATGGGCCAGTGCTGAATTGCTGACACTGCACCGCCGTACCAGTGTGCAAACTTGTACGTCATGGCATGCTCAACAGGTATGTCAGGAACCAACTCCTCCCAGCGCACACGGTAGCACTGCACAGTGTCCTTGGGTCGCACAGTCATAATGAAGAAGTTTAGTTTTCTGTCAGTGGTGCGTTCACAGCTTAGAATCTCCCCTTCTTTAGAGCAAGAATCCAAATCAAGCGTCCCAGACCTGCCAAGATTTGAAAATGTGACAAAAATGTTCAAATGTTCACGTTTAAAACAACCATTTGAACATTTTCTTTTTAATTTACCAATGCATGTAAAATCATTAAGAAAATTCATTTATCAAATTTCAATGACCACCCAAAAATACCAACCTGAAATCCATTCTGAAAACAATAGACCCTCCTTGGTTGCGGATAATGTAGCCATCTTTATTCAGATCCAGCAGCTGGGTCTTAAGCAGCTCAGCCTTTCGTAGGGAGGCTATGTAATAACACCACGCAGTCACGGCTGCAACCACCAGCACCAGGCCGATTACTCCGGCTCCAACCAAGGGTCGAGTGTCCTTGCTGTGTTTCTGCTTAGGGATGACATCTGTAATTGTGCCCCCTGCTCCCCCTGGCACTACTTGGTACATGACTTGTGCTGTTCAGTGGGAAAATCCAATGGCTGATGTTCCACAGGTCATCAAGAGGTTTAGCAAGGAGCTTCTCTCATGGGACAGTGTCTCGGATGTCACAGCTGTTTTTACTTTCCTGTCATGAAAATAGGATAACAAACTTTGAAAAGGTTGAGTTAAGGTCTCCATCCAATATCTGTGTATTGCATATTGGTGCTGGACTTAGGAAAAACATGAATAAAACATAACGATTGTCTGAGCTTTTGTACAGAATTATCAAAATATATTATTTTAACAATCCAGGAAAAGCCTGTATTTCTTGTTTCCCTGTCAGTTTGAAAACAGCATTATATTTCTAGCGTTGCTCTTCATTGCTGAACAAAGTCATTACACAAGCGCTGATAGGTACTCCACTATCAGGACATAAAACGCCAAAGATGTGTTTGTGATTTAACCAGTCAAATCCACTGCCGATTACCCAGTAAAAGGTAAACTGGATGTTCCCAGCAGTAACTCTAACATATGAGTCCGAGTGAAAGAAGACTTATTTGTATGTAGGGAAGTAGAGAGGCAGAAAAAGGGGATTTTGGCCTTAAACCAGTGCCAATGCCAGGATGTTGAGGAAAGAATACTAAACGTCGAGCTCTGTCAAGTAATCTGGGTCTTTCTATCCCAGTTTGACAACACAGGTAAGAAAGCCAAATTTAAAACAAACTCAACACATTTCTGTTGCACGCTCACTCCACTATACCTCCCAGCAAATGGGTAATTGACTGGTTGATGCTAGTTATTGTGGCTCTGACTAATGAGAAAAGATTAGATTAGAGTGCACAGCACAGCGGGAAGAGTTCAGTCCTCTCCAGCTTTCCCCGTTTGTCGACCAGTCCTCACAGCAATTGACCCTTGTGCTCTGCCCCGGCAGTAAGGGTCGATTATAATAAATAAAAAAATAAAAAAAATAAATGCTGGCTATTAATTAGAAGTCTAATTGACTAATTCTGTGTTCAACCACCCTTGGTATAGATTTCCCCCAACAACAGGAGTGATAACATAAGACTGCCATTAATTAACAGCGAACTAACTGCCGGTTCCTTGGAGATCGACTCAGTCTGCTGCTCTGGTAGAAAAGAAACTGACCAGGAAAGTAATAATGTGACCTACGCTATATTAAATCTAGTTCTTTCTTCTTTTTTTTAAAAAAAAAAGAAAAAGAAAAATCTAAAAAAAGAAGCAACAACAAATTTTGCATTTTTAAATCTTTATAAATTATGCTTCAAATTATTGTTTGTCTTTAAAAAGCCAGAAACTTGTGGAAGATAAATATTTTCTGATCAACCAACAGTCAAAAACACAGTTATTTCATTTATTAAACAAATATATTCAAGTGCATATGCAATGTTTTCTTGCTAAAATTAAAAATTTAACAGTTGATCATCTATTTTAGTTCTTTTTACAACAAAAAAAAAACACCAGAAGGACAGTGAGGCAACAACTTACTGTACATTTAGTATAGACCAAGTTATTATCCAAATATTTTTCTGTGGCTACTTCAGTGGAGTACTTGTTTCAGTTCGAATTATAACACGTTCACCCAAATCAAAGTTTTTAGAGTCTTCTTTCTTACCGAAGGTCGATGGAAAGCAGAACATTTCGGGAATGATTCACTTCTTTGTTTATGCCGTGATCATGGGAGAGTTTATCTGCCGTTTCAGCCGTTTCACTATCTGTCCTTGCGTTAAAAAATAAACACAGAAGTGCTGATTCACTCAGGCAGATGAGATCGCTGAGAAAGTCACTATACCTCCAAAAGAGTGTCTCTCTGTGCCTGCCTGCGTGCGTTTGTGTGCGCGGACGTGGCTTGTTGCAAAGTGCTGATCACAGTTATTTTTCTGGCTCTGACACTTGAATGCACGAGAAACAGCAACAGGGCACAAAGGCAAACACGATTCTAATAACTGTGTTTACAGTAATGTATATTTTCAACCATGTCCCCAACGTATGCATGCTGCTCCGATGTGTAGAAAGCCGTTGTTGTTTTGCGACTTGGTGGGTGGTGCGAGAAAGTTAACGAAGGAGAAGTAACGCTCACTGCATGTGTGGTTTAATGATCCCTTGTGCACATTTAGTTCTCTCTCCGATTTATATAAAAAAATATATATATAGTTTTCACCTACCTATCTGCAGCTCTGTTCCCTTAGCGGACCAAAGTACAACTTGTTTGCCACAGTTCACAGAAAAGGAGCGAGAGAGGATCCACAGCGTGTTGTTGCGTATCCGCCTTGTCCACGCCCACAATCGCACGGGAAATGTAGTCCGGGGTGACAAAAGCGTCAAGAACTTTGCAGAAATAGTTGCACGTCACATTGTGTAGAGAGAGGTGAATGAGCTATGTGGAGCTGAGATGTATCTGTGACATTTAAATGACTAAATTTATATATAACTGTCCACCATAAAGTTGGAATAAAATATTCTGCACCTCTTCTCCTCAAATCATTCTGACAATGTGATTTATTCCTGGTCAATACTTCACTGATCAATCTCTTCCATACATATAACTGATTATGGAATAAAAAATAATAATGTGTCTGAAAACAAAATGATATCAAAATGAGTCTGTGAGTCAAGTTTAATTGCAGTGTTTCTCTTTTAATCTATCAAACATGCAACCAATCGTTCCTTTTATCACATGCGGCGAATGATCTCTCTAACAGTAGATTAAAATTTTAATGTCACAGACGGCACATTGGGGCCTCGTTCAGTTTGATCATCACAAGCCCTCTGTGGAAAGATCTTTGCCGCTGATTTAGTACTAAACTGTAAAAGTTCCTCAAGGCGATAACAGTGGTGAGGATGACATTATTCACTCTTTACACTTTGTCTCACTGGCTTAATTAGCAGAGAATTGAAGAATGCTTAACTGTCCCACATTATGCCAGCTTCCTGCAGGTGCCCTCAAGCACCCCCTGCAGGTCTTGGGTCCCTGCTTTGGAAGCCAGTGCTCCTGTTGTCCTAATACAGGCATTCAGACACAAACTCCGGGTGTATGATGTAATGTCCAGCTTGGTAGGGCTTCACCACATGGAAGCAGCTGTAGCAGCCACTGTTGAGAAACCACAGGAGCAGGCATTAGACTTCAAGGAAACAAGTTACCGATGGCACAGAAAGACGCAAGACATGGAAGTGAATATGAACCTGTAATCCAGAGTGCTGTTAGAACAACACCTCTGATGATGCGTCCGTGAAAAGGGGTGAGGGGGATTGCTAGTTTGAGGTCGTCTTTGAAAGGGAGCACCTGCGTGTTGCCTGTCAAAAACCATTCAAATTATGCAAAATCATAATGGTAGTCAGTTGTAGCTCAGGGGCTACAAGTAAAGGTCAAAGGTCATTGCTTACCTGAGTTGCTGTGCTGAGAGTGGATGGACATTCCTCTGATAATCCATTCCCCTGCAAAGAGAATCACTCTGTATGTATGTGTTTCATAGTTAGCTTTGGACCACAGCGTGAGCTGGTTAACAACTACCTCAGAGTGTTGTCCTGGAGCTGAGCAGGAGGCTCCTTCAGCTGTAGTTTCTGAAGTGTGTCAGCAGAGGGCAGAGCTTGTCGTGCCCATGAGTTGACAGGGGGCATGTGCTGAGGTTTGCCTGCATTCACTGTGTTTAGAGAGTTGTCAGGACAAGTTGCAACAGGACTATGAAATGACAAATGCCTGACAGGGGGGAAAAGAGGACGGCCAGTGTCCACGGGGGGCAAGGGAGGCGGCGGTGCGCGGGTGGACCTGTAGTTGGACTGAAGACTCCGGGGAAACAGAAAGTCCTGGGGAAGCAAGGAGAAAGCGCACACCTCCACTAGATTTCTCTTTACATGGACTGTATATGGTAGTACACAGGTTAAGATCGGACAGCAAATGTATTATACAGTAGTTTGTGTCTTTATTCTAATCAGGTAAAACTTATCTGAGACGATTCCTCCCGTAATTCTTTCTCACTGTTGCACACCAGAATAGTAAGGATTAAAAAATATAAACAAGCAACATTATCTGGAATGGCTCTCTCTGTTTTATTATTGTAATACACACAAGGAAAAAAAAGAAATGTGACACACTGTTGCGCAACCTGCCAGATTTTGCATCTATTAATGTATTAATGTCACCTCTTCCCTGCATTAGTGTTGTTTTGTTTTGTTTTTTCTTTACGGCAGGGTGATTACATGCCACTCTTAGCTCTGTTTAATCCTGGATGAATAAACAGGCATTGTGGAAGTAATGAATAATAGATGGCGTATAGCTTTCACCACGCACAGCAAAATGTAAACAACCAGCCGCCAATTAGCATAAGACATCTCAGTGCAGCATAACGAAGATCAGTGGATGCCAGTCGCTCCTGCCTGACCTTAACTGCATCATATATTATATTTTGCACAATTATATGGAGTGAAGGAGTACCACTTCCATATTTGTAGCTTGATTAAAAAAAAAATAACACTTTTGCACATCATATGTAAGTCCTTGGTGCACAATTCTGTGCATCTTACCGGCCGGGGCTGGGGGTTGTTCCTGCGGTGGGCGGAGGTTGGTCTAAGTTGTGCTCGTTTCGCTCGGCCCGGGGAGCCAAACTGCTCCTTGTACATGGTGATGTAGAGCTGGGGAGCCATCTTCACTTACTGCCTTATTGTTTTTCCACTGCTCTCCTCCAGCCTGCCTGAAAGTCGTTCAGCATCCATCTCCTCCCCCTTTACCTGTTAGCTCCACCCCTCCCTTCATATCAGTGATCTCCTGTCTCTTTTCTTTTTGTTTTGTTTTATTACCTAACATGTGTTGTGTTTATTGTTGCCGATTTGTGCGTGCCACCCATTCACTGATATATTTTATTAATTCTGCTCTTAATGTATCACAACATGGGATTTCTCCTGCATGAGTAGCTATAAGTCATGTAGGGACCCTTGTCCGCTGGCAGATGGATACAAATTTGTTTGACCAAAAGATATTGTGATGAATCGACTCTGTATTTATATACTTGCTGAAGCAGAACAACCTTTTGTGCTACCTGAGCACTGGGTCACTAATCCTCCTAAGCTACAAGCCCCCTGCAGAGACACACATACCTGGGGTCACTGCCCATGACCTACTTCCCTCCCATAGATGCTCACAAAGCAGCCAGGAGTGATCTCAAACACTGAGGCTCTGCTCCTGGCCGTTTAGTGGCCTTGTTGCTAAAACGGACTCATTCTTATCAGATGTGCAGAGCTGGAACTAACCAGCGGAGCAATGGGACTTCTAAGAATCTCCCACCGCCACCCACCATCACCTCTACTCACTGTCAGCACGCCACATAAGCATTAATAATTCACCAAGCGCTGTAGGGTGCCTTTGTGTCTCCAGCGCTCTGACTGAGTTATCTGTGACAGGAACTGGCTGTTCATCCACTGCAGTGGTTGGCCTTCGTTTGACAGCCGTGTGAAGCCCAGTCAAATCCATGTCAGCCGATAGAGAGCAGAGGACGTGGGGAATCATAGTAATGATGTGGCAGGAATCTCTTTCACGGGTCCTCAAATCAGATCCAAGCTGTGGCTTGTGTACCCGGCTTTGACACAAAGCAAAACTCTTTTCTTATTTTTCCCTCTCTTGTTCACAAATAACAAACTTTTTTTTTTCACAGATCATTGACTTTATGTATATCGAAAGGTACAAATATCATGAAACTAATACACATTTCAAAGCGAACACGTACTTTATAGGAGATGCATATCGATCCTTGTGAGAAAATTCATGTTGCACTGCTTTTATGTTCTGCACACCCGGTGTAGAAAAAAGGCCAACATGTGCAGACTTCAAAGCGCCTTGCAAATGGACTCAGTGTTCGCAGTCTTGCAGTGTTCACTGGTGCTTGGATTTCACTGCCACTTTCAGTTTTGTGTAGAGATAGCCAAAATTCTGTGAAAGAGAAAAACCAAACCTGACATGTCTGCTTTTTCATTTGTAAGTGTGGAGGGGTGTTTGCCGTGTCTATGGTAATTCTAAAAGAGTGCACAAACAAACCTGGATTGCGTAGTAAACAATCCCCAAATAAGCAGCAATGCAGCCACCGAGGAAGAGGTCAAAGGCAGCAGGCTTGACTCTGAAAGAAAATGTGCATCAGTGTCCAAATGTCTTTTGATTTAATTTAACACGCGCACAATCACATAAAAACACAACTGTTTACCTGTACATCACTATCGGTTGGTTCATTTGATCAAAAAAGGTGATGTCAGGATCCCTGTTTGAAGAAATATAATTAATCACTCTTCTTCGAGGGAAGGTTTTGCACAGCATGGTTTTTGTTCTATTTGTACTACTGGTGCATGTGCCACCTCTTGTCCTGTCTGAAGGTGTGCCTGTGGACATGCTGCAGGTAACGTCTGAATTCGTGCTCCAGTGAGTTGACCAGCAGGATGTGACTGGGTTCTTTATCCAGCAGCTGGGTAGCCCGAGGGACCGACGTCAAGAAGGACATCAAGCTGGAGATGCGGCCATCCTGGAAGTCCTGCAGGAAGGATGGAGGTAGGTTTAAAAAGGAGGATGTTTCTCTCTCTCTTCTCTCTCTCTCTCTCTCTCTCTCTCTCTCTCTCTCTATCTATCTATCTATCTATCTATCTATCTATCTATCTATCTATCTATCTATCTATATATATATATATATATATATATATACACTTTAAACAATAGTATTTGACACAAACACTGTGTAATGACTATAAATGAACACCAGAGGTCAGCATTTGTCTTTGAATGTTGGTAAAAATCTGCATAAACTTACCAAATGCCCCCTGAAAACCTGGACATCCTTTGGTGAACCCTTGTCAAAAATAGAGAGTTCAGACTTTATCATAGAGTTCACACATTATCATGTCATAAATAGATCAGATTATGGATGCACAGTTTCAGCCTTCATGATTTTACAGACTATTGTGCTTTAATTTACCTTGTCGGAGAGATTGTACATGTACCGGGCCAGAGCTTCGGCTACAGTGATGCCGTTACGCTTCAGCTTCCTGAGATCCACTTGGGACCTTTGAGGTAAATAAATAAATAAATAAACATGCCGTTCAAGAGGCACAAACACTTAACATAGTCATAAACAAACCTAAGAACCCACATTGTGTCAAGTATAGAGCCACGAAGCTCAGATTTAGGATCTTCCAGATGAGATAGAGTGAAGCCCTGGATCCGGCGTAAGCTGTAGCGCTCATGCTCCCACGCTACTGTTGACTCCACCAGATTGATCTTCTTGTGCACCAGTCCCTGCTTCACCCATGGAAATCTGGAAGAAACCACCTGGAGGACAAACAGAGAAACATAAGCACACAAGGATGTTCATATTTACACACATGTAGTAACAGTAAAGCCAGTTACCTCCTCCAGCTGTTGAATGAAAGAGTGCATGGGAGTGTCAGGCTTAGGAGGCCGGGACACATGCATGTACAGTTCATCGCCGTTGGCCAACGTGTCCAAACACAGAACAAATGCCACATTGTCGTGGAGCAGGCTGGTCTCTGGAGGGATAATGTTTTGCTTAAACAGAAGTCATATTAGCACACACAGCACACATTCCACACGTTCAGCATGCCGCATAGCTAAATAGCTCACCAGCATGGTCGAGATTCTCTTCAATCCACCTCTTTGTGCCAAAGAAGTTGTATTTTCCTCCTCCGGTCAAGGAGAACATCAAATGATATCTGAAACACAGAGAAAACTCTTAGAGCAGTCAAACATTTAGCTTCTTGCACCAGTTAGTTTCATTTTCACCAAGATAAAGACAAAAAACTGTTTGTGCAATTCCAATAATTACTGTATCTAGCAGCATTCACTTTTCATCCAAAGCCACCGACATGATCTAAACTTACTGTGGCCTGGTGCTGGGGTTACTGTAAAGTTTCTGGAACAGTCGTGCCAGCTCCAGCAAGATGACGACTCCGCTGCCGTTAGAGTCTGCTCCATATGACAGCCACTGTGTTACAAACAAGCATACCCGTGCATGAGCGAAGCGTTATAGTGTAAGTGCTGACATTTTAAGAGGGGAATGGATCAAACACTTTAACGGGTTAGGAGTTTGGAAACTTACACCTCTAAATGAGGCGCATGACTCACCGGGGCCAGCCCATAGGAGTCATAGTGGGCAGTGATGACAATGGTGGGTGCATCCTCTCCCACTCCAGCAAGCACTCCCTGAAATAAACATCACTGCACTCATATATTGCGCAACTGAGGAGCAATCACAATCAGCAATGAGTCCTGCACTCACCTCCAGTGTGACGATAGCATTGTCAGTGACGGCCTTTATAGCGGCGTTGTTGCTCACTAAGATCTGAAAGGCTGTAGCTGTGACCATACTCCGGAGCACTGCCAAAGATCAACAGACAGCTGAGCGTTATTTTCTGTCTGTGGTGATCTCTTCACTCATTAAGTCTTTTTCCCATCCCATGGTCATATTTTTGGTCACATTCATCTGTCATTTTCACTGAAATTATACTTCAACCACTCCATCCCTCTCGCCATAGCCGTAAATCACGTTGCACTGTGCCTCTTACCCCGGACGAATATGGATGAGGTCCGCGTGGCTGCAGCCTGCTTGACCTCCTCATACATGTAAAGCAGCTGTTCATCCTCGGGCGCCACATACACTGGCATGAGGGTCTCCTTCTGGAGGCTCTCGCTCTCAGTCACCATAAAGGACTGAGAGAAAAACAAGTCGTTGTGAATATAAGGCAGTGTTACTGATTAAAGCCCTTCCACCCTGGAGCTTCCAGCACTGGGACCCAGCCACGTCTCTTAGATGCTGCCTAGTGCTGCTGTGACTAAAATGGGTGTAGCCGTTGTTGTAATTTCATTCTGTTACATTTTTAGAGCCGTCAGTGACTCAGTCTTATAAGGCAGTAAATTAATTCAGTTTTGATTTAGTGGAAGCAAAGATTTTCAGATCTAACTCTGCCCTGGAAATAAAGAGTGTCTGAGAGTGTCTTTTATTTACAGTGCTGTTACACATTCAATTTTGTAGGATTGTGGTCTTCAAGTGGAAATTTCAAAAATTTGTCAAGGCTGCCTAATATATTTATTTCTTCCCTTTTCTTTCTCATTTCTATTTGTGATGTTCCAAACAGCACTTAGACATAATAGTCTCTGGCAGAGGAGAGCTTGTCTTGGAGCCCAAAGTGGTAAGCGGTTACCTGTACGGTGTCATGAGGCAGGCCGGAGATATTTCTGGGCAGCAGGATCAGGATGGCAGCAGCGTTTTGTCTCTGGGCCTCCAGGTATTTTTCCACGGTGAAGTCAGACACCTTCATGATGACACAGCGGCGGGTCAGCGATGGCTCTTCTGCTGAGCGCGCCTCGGCCACAACGATGGCTCCACGGCAACCTCATCAGAGCAGAGAAGGAGAATTAAACAGAAATACCAAGAAAAATAAATAAAAATAAAAATGGAAATCCAACGTTGTGCTGCAGCGTTTTATTTCAAAACTTTACCAAACTGGTCACTTCTCACCGGCAAAGTGGACGGAAACTATCATCAGTCAAGACTGTTCACCTCCTCATGGAGTTTTAAAGATACATAGCAAAATACACTCACTTGTCAGATCATTAAGTACACTAGTGAAAATTAGTGAATTCAACATTACAATTCTGCACTGTCAAAAAAAACATATGGCAAGTGGGTGTATTCTGAATAATTTGCATTTAACATGGATTTTGCAAAGTTATCCAGCTTTTCAATAAATAGAATCACCCACCTTTACCTTATTGAAGAATATTGAACATCAGGGTACCAGACCTCCTCACTGAGTCAAATTAGTCCGTAATAGTTCGTAATGTCTAATGGACGTTTGATGCTTCCTAATGTCTAACCTGCATTTGGAGTCACCATAGGATTCAGATTTGTTGTGGTGACAGAATTGCACGTGCGGCACCCAGATATAGGGTGAAGGAGAAACTGCCCTCGTTCTAGCATAAAAAGTCTGAACTTCACAGTTTCGTATCCAAATCAAGCTACAATAAACAACTGCAGAGGCAGTTTGCACACACTGAGCTGAGTTCTGTAGGTTTTCCTTCTAATGCCATCCTATCCTGAGACTGGCACCTTAAAAACACACTCTATCGAAGCTGGGGCTTTATTTCCAGGTCTGTCATCTGACATTTTTCTGGTAATTAGTCCCAAACTTACCATACTTCTGTTGCGCCAGGTTGTACTGTTGCATCCTATAGGCAGTGAACTCATAGGAGGACACGGCTGGAAGTGCAGAGCTGTGCAGACACTGTACACGCAGCAGCAGCAGCACAATGGCAGCAATGCTCAGCAACATGATGCCACGTCCGGTTGTCTTAGTCTTCCGTCTGGTGAAGGAAGGTTGAGGTTAGACTTTCTGCAAGGCCAGTCCACCTTGCCTTTATTAAGGACCCTTACCAGAGTTGGTAAGTTGAGAATTGGCGGCTGAAGATGAGGTATTATCTCTACTAGGGACTGTTGACCTAGTCACACTCCTACTTCTCACAATTATAGTTTCAGTCCCTAAGTATAAAGTTAACAACGCACTTAAAGCATAATTTTCACGATGGAAATGTTCCTCACCTGTCCTCCTTTAGTTTCGGTCTCGTGGCCCCTCTTTCTACGTCTTCCTCGACTTCAGCGTGACCGCTTCCAACGTGGACACACACTGCGGTGAACTCCGGGGTTTCAAGGCATCTAGGTAAGCCGCCATTCACCATCTGCTTCCAAGGGATCAGCTCAAGGCTAATCACAAAAACCCAACCCCCTACCCCTCACACTCACTACTATCTATCCATCCCTCCCCATCCTGGCTTTAATGTGATTCACTTCAGCAGGAAATCGCCCATCACCAGCAGAGACTCTGTGTGTGAGGCAGACAAACTGTTTCATGTAGTAGCTATTTGTTTCATCTCCTGCCGGGACAACAGCGTGGGTCTGAAGACGTGTTGGACTGGGGGGAAAAAAAAACATTACATTTGAAAAATACAAAAACACGTGACACCAGTTGAACTTGACATATCTAATATTTATTATTTTTTTTGATATGTTGCACTATACACAGAACTTTAACAGTTAAAATCTAAATGGAACCAGTTCACAATCGTCATAACAAGCATCTGACAAATTAAAAAGCGTCTGTCTGTATAGGAGTCATTTCCAACACATGGAAATAAATGAAAAACACACAACTGCAAATAAATAGCTTCTGTTACAACAAATGACTCTAAACTCAAGATGTCAGTGAAGCTACGCCCAAGTTTATATAACATTAGCCACAAGTATTGCACTCAGTAGAAGACAACCATATAATGACTTGTGTGCAAATCCCTCTGAACAATGTCCAAAAATAAAAAAAATAAAAATAAAAAAATGAAGCACCGCAGTCAATCACACAGTCGGTCTCAGTGTTTATGTACACAACTAGCGATCCGACAATCATCTCACCTACAGCTGCGTCTGTGGAATCTGAAATGACCTACAGTGCTGCTTTTATTTTAGTGTCTACCTACATGGCACCGTTACGCAAAAGAAATGTTAATATGTGTTTGAACGTGCTTGGACTGTAGATGCACACAGTGTTTCAAATCCCTTGAACACCAGCCAACAGAATATTAGAGTTGAGTAGAGTATAAATGAATTACCTACACCGCAGTATACACTCATTTACAACTGCAGCTAAACTACCAGCTACTGTATCTATCCCATAAGCTGGAGAGTAGTGTCTCGTGATCCTGGATGAAACTTCCATCGTCATTCCAGATCCACCCGTTATCGTCTACCAGGACAAAACTAAGAGTGAATATCTGTGGGGGCTCTGCAAATATCTTTGCAGAAATGTAAACACAAACAAATATGAAAAACAAACCGTTTACATTCAATACTTCTAAACTACTCCCTATTTAACTCTATGGGAAACACTGAATGGCAGAAACCATATGACAACACAAAGCCGTGTCTGGTGCTACATGTACGCCATGTACGATTAATGTCCCGAAATCAGACAAATCAGTCATATGGCAGCTCATAGAGAAATATGCACACATGAAAGCATGTTGACATCCTTTCGCCAAAAAAAAAAAAAAAATCATCCAAGCAGTATGGAATCGCGTCGTACACATTCTTCTGAAGGCGGTTTAACGAAAACTGCACAATTTTCGCTGGTATCTAAGAGATTTCTCAGCCTTTTATCCGTCCCATTCTTTCCCTCAAGCGTATGAACTGTGGTGTAACCTTCACTGGTGATGACTGCCTTTGTGAGCATCTTAAACATCCACTCACGTCGAGACTAACGAGGACAAACACACACGCACACAAAGTACACACTAACTCATGAGCTCGTTTCAGCCATTATTAGAATGTTTTTTCTACATCCGATATTAAAGTAGGCGTACCTAAATACGACGAGCTTTATGTTTTCAAAAGCACGCAATGTCTCCTCAAACAGGGATGTGGTTAGGGGTGATAAAATATCTGCACAGGCAGGTCATCAGGACACAGTGTCAACAGGCAACATGCATTTTTTTAGCTTCTTTTAACTGAATGTAAAACAACAAAGCAGTGCAATCTCAGCGTAACAAAAAAGTCTGGATTACTACCTTAGTGTTGAGTGTGTAAGCATTAGTGTTTTATCAGCAGCTCAATGGTTTAGCACTATTTTCCCGGGCAAAATCAGACACACTCTGTTCATGTTTGACACGTATATACACAGGAAGACAAAGCAGAAATAAGAACGGACAGAGGAAAAACAATGGCCACTACGAAACTTGCAATCTTGTCTTCTCCCTTTTGCACGACCGCGATCGTACAAGTGGAAGGAGTCCCGCTCCTTGGATGGTGCACTGACACAGTAATGACACCTTGCCACCATCACAAGCATGTGGCAGAGCTCCTCTTGGCCGTGTCTCGTCCTCTACGATGCCGTACAATCCTCGATGGCCCTCATAAACGAGAAACTCCACAAGCAGTTAAACAAAAGAGAAGCAAAAGTTAACATGTTTTCCTTAGAGGTAATGTTTCTGTCATCAGTCGAGTCCCTGCTGAACCAACAACGCAGAAGTAAGATGCACAGATCCTACCATAGGAGGAACATGCACACATACTCAATTCTCCTTCTTCTTTGTTTTTTTTTTGTTTTTTTTAAATAAACCCTTGTTTTTCCCTTTGTGTCTTTGCCAGCCAATAGTTTTGCTTCCTTGCTGCCGCTCTGGTCAGTAGTTGGCCTCTCGGTGCAGGTGGCAGGCAGGAGGTCTGACGGGTGGGAGTGAGTGTTGGGGTGCTACTGGATTTGACAGGACGTGGAGGGAGCCGCCTGGCAGCACATGCAGGTGGGGTTGACTGCTTTCGGGGGGATCAGATCCAGGTCCTCATCATCAGGAATCTCATCGAGACGGTAGCCGTCTTTCAGGAGCTGGATGTTCAGGTCCTGGTTGATCTGCTGCAGAAGCCAAAGGAAGAAGATATCAGTACAACTCCCGAGACCAGGAACGACTTGTTAATATGCTGATTCCAAACATATTAGTTTTCAGATGTTTAAAAAAAACAAAAACAAAAAAAAAGTGGTTCAACCTAAATAGAACTTTACACGCAGCAGGAACACACAGGGGGTGTAATGTAACCGATAGCACGATGAGTTGAGGCAAAAACAAACCATAGTCTGCAGCAACAGGAAAAAATGAAGGACGACAAATCTAATCACATGGAAATTATGGAGAAGTCATTACAGGTGACCGGGACTGTGAATGCTTGGAGGATCCGGGATACTTTTTTTTCAATGGGTGCACATACACCTGGTGTGACAGAGGAACTGGGTGATCACGTGGTGATGTTTGTGGTTCCACCAAATGAAGCTGTGAAGCAAAATAATATGTGTATAAATACCTGGTCCCTCAGACATCTCACCTCGGCTGAGGAGTATCCTGATGAGGAGTATCTGGACATGTCGAAGTCATCGTCGCTGAAAGACAGGAGACGTCAGCAGTTAGGTGCAAGTAATGCGTAACACTAAAGAGGGGTTGGTCAGGCTGTTCAGTATCCAGCGCGAGAAAACAAAATGGTCAAAATCAAAGCAGTACAGGTTGAGGTATCCTGTGGAGTCCGAGGGTTTTTTTTTAACCCTAACCCTAACCTTAGGGTTAGGATACAGTTTTTCTTTCTTTCTTTTATTTTCTTTGAATTTATTTTATTTTTACTGATTTTAGCTTCTTTTATTTTATTGTTTTACAACGATCTTCTGCAGGAATTGTATCTCTTTTACTTCTTTTATTATTTTATCTTTTTATATTCATTTTATTTTATTTCATTTTTAACCGAACCAGGTTTAATTATAGGAGACAATAATAAGGTATTTTATACATTTTATTCCCCTGTGCCCGTGCCCTCCGCAGTGCTTATCCTGAGCACTGCGATTCTCTCCCTAACCTAACCCAATGCTTTGTATCAAAGCTAATCTGCACCACTAAACCCCTCATGTTATGACTTAGTAAACCACGTAAATGCAACAGAAAACCCCCCTAAAGGTGCCTGATAATCTGATGAAGCGAACTGAGCTTATTGAGACAGATATATTATGTAGAACTTCAACAGCGGAGAGCAGTGCCACCAGCGTAGGTTGATTACCAATCTAAAATCTACCCTCACTAGCCTGTTTATTAGGTACACAAGTTAAAACCAACGCATTCTAATAAAACGCTCAGTAAGAAAGGTATTCAACTGTGTGATCATTGTGGAGGATGGACTGGATTGAATTTCTGTTATTGAGGGTTAGCCCACTGTCTAAAACACTACTGAGATTCAGTGCAGCATTGTTATATAAGAATGCATTCTGACCGTGTCCATGGCCATGTCTCATTAGTTATTAAGCTACTGACTACAGGCATCACTCTCTCTGTTGCTCTTCCTTGATGGCACGTTGTACTTGTCCCTCTAAGTGTGTTTGGAGCATGGTGGGATGGAATAATAATGACATAATGTCTGTCCAGTTGTACTCAGTGTTTCTGTAAGTAATTTGTAACATAGTCGGGAACCGCTTACAGAAGAACAGCCTTACTAGCAGCCTAATATTTCTTCCTAGTCTGAGTGAAGGGTATGTAATGATACATCCTAAATTTCCTATAATGTAACTCATAAATGTGGAGTGAAATGCCCTCCCATTTTAAACTGTGATAGTGGACTTCATGTTTTAAATATATGAACTTTTAACAAGGTTATTTAATCTCCAGATATCCCTGAAGAGATTACCATTAGACTAAAAAAATCACTCTAAAGCATCAGAATAAAATCTTCAGCAAACAAAAAAGAAACTATGCAAGTGTGTTTAAGTTATGTACACCGATCAGCCACACCATTAAAACCTCTGAGAGGAGAAGTAAGTAACGATGACCACGTAGACTAGACCAGGAACCCCCACCCCATAGCAATGACACTCCTTGATGGCAGCAGCCATCCCCAGCAGGATGCAGCCTGACACAGGCACTTATGAGCTTTCTTTCTCTCTCTTCCTTCCCTGCACTGTAAACATGCAGAACAAGGATACATTGTGCAAAGGGTGTGTGCATGAATCTAAAAAGTGGACAATAAACAAACGTGTATCCTATGTTGAAGTGACTCAGAAAGCTTGTTTACGTGATGCAACACATGATGTAAGCTTCGTTGGCTACCAGAGCGCTCAATTCACACGGGTGGGTTTGCCTCATGTAGCAATGCACGAGGGACACAAAGGGTGGGACTCATCTGTGTCAAATACACTGGTCCGGGGTGGAAATGAGCGCTCTCTCTGAGCAGCTTTTGCCTGCCTAAATCCTCACCCCGCTATCCACTAATCCTGAGCCCTGGGAGAGGCTTTGCCCCTTTTTAGGATCCCTTCTGTTAAGAACTCTCTCAAGTTGCTCCGTGGATTATTGTACCATAATGACAGAAAGAGACCTTCAAAACTGTAAGCTAGCCAATTTATCCTTTAAGGTCATCTCCAAATGTTCCTAAAATACGTGTGTGATATTTTACTGTTACAGAAGCTGACTTGGTGTCATGCACAGCGCCTACCTGTCAGTGTCCAGTGCTACCAGAGGCTTCTCGTCCGGGCTCTGGTCTAAGGATGAGTAACCTTTGTTTGGCACCACCAGCCTATAAAAGAGCACATCAGAGTACAGTATGCTTCCGCTGTAGAGGTGAAAATTTGAAAAAGAAACATAAATGTCCTTCATGACAAAGACACAGGAACACAGAACTGCCTGCGAATATATGACATACAGAAAACAAACTGCGGCTAATGTGTCTCCTTCAGACTGCAGGCAGTGCTAGACTGTCTTTCTGCCTTTGAGGTTTTGGGTTCAGACTGGTGGGTTGCCTTCGTTATATTTCCACTAATCCACCAGGGAATGGGATTTAACAGATGAGCCAGTTGTGAATACCGTGGGCTGTACTGGGTTTATGCTCTGCGCCTGCAAATCTTTTAACAGCATTCATACACACAAAACATATTTCCTTCCTCTAAGAAGCCTTGTGTGCTCCGTTTGTGTTTGGCTGTAACATTAGGCAGTCTGATGGCATCCCTAGCAGGCTGGCAGCAAATAAAGGCTTCAGAAGCAGGACCCACTGTCCTTGTGTTTTGCATTTCAGTCAGCTGTGGTACTTTTCACTGAATCGAGGGGAGGGGGGATAAAACATATCGCTTGTGATGCTAATGAATGCAAAGTGTAACATTTGTGGGTGAGTCGGTGAAAATAACAGAGAAACAAACAGGCAGTGGAAGCCGCTACCTTGTCCTGGCATTCTTCTTGGGTTGCTGATTGACAGGACTTCCCACGGTGCCGTTCTTCACCGATCCCTTCCTTGCAAGGTCCCTCTGTTTCTCTGGGCAACCACAGGATGTGAGGTCATCGGTAAATGCATCAATTAGGCAAAACACATTTACAAGTACTGGCAGTTTTATGTGATTGTATTTCTTGAAAAAATAAATAAATTTGAAACAATGGCAGCTTTGGAGTCGTCTCACAGTCTGCAACACTGTAGTAAATGCAAAATGTAAATGTGGTCATATTAACATGCTCAACGTGTCTCTGATAGTATATACAGCATAAAAATAAATAGGTTATAATGGATGGAATAATATGACAAAGCAGAACAGGTCTGGGATATTTACTTGGCGATAGAGGTGCCTCAGGAATGCTCCAACAACTGTGACAGTAATGCTGTGGGTACACTATTTTCTCGACATAAAGCAGTGAATATCATGATGTACTGGGTGTTCTTTCAGACGCAGTCTTACCTCAGGTGATGCAATAAAGCAAACCTGCACGAAAAGTTTTACTGCTGCGCACAAATGCTTCCCGTTCTATGCTACTGCTAAACCTCTGAGATCAAATGTGGTGTCATGTATTGATTTGCAGTGCGGCGGCTATGATACCTATTTGGACCTGCAGTGGTGAAGGCTTGTAGTTCATGGCCACGCTCTCTCCTTTCGTGTCAGGCTCTGCCTCTGAGGTGGAGGATGCTGCTGGGTCCTAGAGAAACAAACACATGGCGCAGTGCTTGTTTAGCAGAGTCTCAGATGTCTCATACAAGGGTCTTGTTTTCTTCACTTTTTACCAAGCCTGAACTGCTTTCTAGTGATTCCAGTCACCATGTGCTATGTCACATAACACAGTTTGGAGAACGTGTCTGTGAAGGTTCTCAGTCATCCAGGTTGTGTTATATCCAGGAATGAAAAGCTGAAACAAGGGATTTAATTTGTAGAGATTCTTGAAGACGTTACCCCTCTCAATCAAGAAGCATTCTAAAACACTGGTTGGGAGCTGGGCCTCAAATAGAAACATCTGTGGGAGTAGTTCATCTGGATCTTGCATGAATAGGGTCTACTGAAAATGATCACCTCATGTATTACTTAATAACAGCCCTGAAAACTAGCTCGCTTTAGAACCTGCTTGTGAGCAACACCCTAGCAAGATCCTTGAAGCCTACTATTGCCGCCAGGGTTGCAGCATCAATAGACTTGAGTGTTCAGCCTGTGTCAGTGGCTCTGTCGCTTTCATGTATGAGCAAGCAGTGATGGCATGGGGAGGCGGCCGTGGGAGAACAGAGAGGGTTGCTGTTGGAGCCACGGCTTTCCCCAGATTGAGAGAGGGGAGCTGGGCCACGCTTGGCCTGCTCCGCTAACAGGGCTCCACATTATGTTGATCCTACAGGCCTGCCCTTGTTGCACTCCGATGTACTCCACAGGCCACATTAACCGAGGCTCACAGCCATTTGGCTTTCAGTAATTTCGAACTCTCACCAGAGAAATAGTTGCACACAATTAAATAACTGCAGTCGAGACACTTAATTTAAAGTTCAAAATTCATATAGGAACAAGACTGTTAATGAGATACAGTATGCTAATAGGAAAAAAACATTTAGTAGCTTAAAATAATTTCTTTAACTGACTAATAATATCATGGAAAGGCATGTTTGTGCGTCATAACAACACTTTCGCAATGAATACAAACTTCCGTGCCTTTAAGGACTGCGTGAATGGATTACATAATAAATGGGTCTAGGCACAGATACGCCTCAGCGTATTTCATCAAGACCTTGTAATGTATTACTCAGAAACACTGCACCAATTCAGGCCAGTTCAATGAAATCAGAGGATCTTACTCAATCTCACAAGAGCTAATAAAACATTCATGAGTATTTAGCAGGGGCAGCAAAAAACTTTTCCCACAACTCAGTTTCATTTTACACAACGAAAAAACAATCTGCCAGAAGCATAATACAACGAAACAGAAACGCAAAGCGCAGCGTGTGATGTCTGGTTATGCACAAACAAAGTTTTAAATAACATTGTATTTTGCTTAATTCTTCTATATGCATCTCCAGCCGCTGCCTTTCAAATTCATCTCCTATTGTGAACGAAAAGTAACCTCCTCAAATCTCCCCACTTCTCCACAGGAACTTCACGTTCATCTAGTGATGGAGCATTGTTCACTTAGATGGAATAATTAAAGAGAGCTCCAACTGTGAATGCAATGCACACGTGAGCAGGGTTGCCGAAATCACAGCGCACAGATGAGGTATTCCCACTACAACAAGCACAAACATTTTCTGTTCTGTGACAGGCCGTTCCCTTAGATCATTAGGCTTACCCACTGGATTCCCATTCCTTGTTTCTTTACTCTTCCCCTACACCACAGACAGACACTGTGACAGGGTCACACTGTCAAGTATATTCCTTTAAAATTTTTCAGCAGAGCTGCCAGTGAATAATGAAAGGGATTGGGTATCGTTCCACTTCTTGAAAACCAATCTCCTCCTGATATACAACTATAAAATACAGTATATGAGTTAACCTAAAGAAATGCAAGTTAAACGTCTTAAACCTTTAATGACCATTAACTTTAATGAAACCTGAGCCGTTTTGGGTAGAGTAAGTAGAATATGAGCTACTAAGCCCTAGTCTCATGCAAAGTCATACCACATTTAAAACATACATAAAGAGCATGTAGCTTCTTGAAAGACCAGGTGCCATCAGCTGACAGCCTCTGACTAATGATTAAAGGATGACCTATGACATGTGGGGCGAGGCATTGATTGTTGTGTGTATGACAGTAAAACATGGCCTATCACTCTGACCTTCAGCATGCATTCACATACACCTACACACAGTATAAATACATACGTACACACACATTAGAGAAATGACGACTCCATGCATCAGTTTCATCAGTCTGTCCTCCTCCAGAGACTCCTTGTGCCTCTGATGATGAAGAGGTTGCTGACACGGCATAAACTCTAAGCTATTGGTAGGATTATGCTCATGACCGCCCACCGGCCAATAGCAGTATAGACTAATACATCAGGTGACCATTAAAGATATGATTCTTATGTATGACAGTGGTAACTAGGCTGCATATATTGCAGTCTCAGTGTGTTGCAATATGGCATCAACAGATCTATGGTAACCACTCTCAGCTGTTCTGAATATTATGATGCACTGTGAAAAGGAAGGTATTGGAAATTCAGGTTTCAATGAAAGAAAAAAAGACAACAATTCAAATCCTTCAAAAATCTATATAAAGCTGTTTTTGTTTGTGTGAAACAGATTCTCAACAAAGACCCAGGTGCCAAGTGCATTCATGCGGTTTGGGAATCACAATGACGTTATTAGCATTCAAATACACAGCCATGTGTGCCACAGCAACTGGGATCCCAGCATGGTCAGATGCTGTGGAAACGTTAAGCGAGGTACTGTTTCAGAGGTTTGGACCATGAAATAGCCCTATAGATGTTGTTTGACTGGCAGAGACTATTACAGTTAAGAGACGAAAAAGAAGAAACGATTTTAGGGAACACTGTGACCACTAACACACACTATCCAAGTGTGTGAGACAATTCCACACACACAAAAAAAGCACTGAATGAAACACAAGAGTAGACTGATTAAATCTTAATGGGGACAAGGCATAAAAAAGGAGGGTTTCTGTGCAATGAAAGTATGCCCTTCTGTGATATCTGTCAGAGTTTTGCCACCGCGGGAGTATGGCTGAGGAAGCATGGACATGGTATGAACAGTAGAACCTGGAGCTCAGCTTTTGCCTAAACCCCTAAGGCAAACACTTAAAAAGGGGCAGCTGATGTAGACTGCTTTGTTTGAAGTGTAAAGAATAAGGCCAGCGTATCAGGATTATATATGGTTCTAATTATATTTTTATATTATTTTTGATTAAAACAAAAAAAGGAGATTAAACTTTGAAATCAAACAAACAACCGCATTCTCACTTTTGTTAGGAGCAGTGCAAAATATTAATGAGCATGATTGGCTATGGTTTGAATATATCAAATCAGATTTTACTGACTTGTCATGTTGTAAACCATGACAGGATTGTCTTGGTATATGGGCCTGCTTAGGCTAGCTGTGATCATGGTTCAGTCTGCGGTATGGGTTTGGACACTGAGTTCCAGTTTTCACAGCTCATCCAAATAATACGTCACCAAATGACGAAATGTTAAAAAAAGTGAGCTATGTCATCTATTGATGTAAACAAGCGCATACTCATTTTAAAGAATCCCGATTTTAGTGAAGTGCGCAGTTTGTTCACTGTGATACAGTAAAGTGAACGTTTATTTGTTTATCAGTTAGTCTAGGTTTTATCTATTTAATTGTTTTATATAGATGAACATAGTCGCCATTCCTCTCATGCAGAGATGATTTAGACACATCCCAAATGTCCAGTCTGTCCCAAAGATGCAAATTGCTATCGGCTAGCTCACCCGAAGATTATGTGGGGCAGCTGTCACGATAAACCGCATAGACGAGACAAAAAAAATGTTGCCGTTAGCTCTCAATAGAGAACGATTTGCATAAGATGTGTTTTTGTCTTGAGACTCTTACCAAGGGCTGAGTCTCCCCGTTGACTGGAGGCACTTGGAACCTGTCGATTTCTTCCATCATTTTGACAAAGCGTTAGAGAAACGATGCGGCGGTTTGGGATAAACGTTAAGATTAGTCTAGCTATGTTGGTTTATGATGCTCAGTAGTCGGGATCCTTCGTTAATCAGCATGATAGCAGTTCGTTTTCCTCCATCCTGACAGAGGTGACTCGACAGCAAAGCAGCAGTAACGCCCCACTTCCGGGTTCATGGAATATTCATGAGATATCTGTCCAATCAGAGGGAGATCACTTGGAATTGCGTAGTAAAACATATTCATGTATTTTAATAATAATAATAAAAAGTAGATTAAAGACAAGCAGTTCTGCGGTTGTTTACATTTCTTTTGAATAATTTTCCTGCCTAGCCTTTGGTTGTGCTTCTTCCATAGCAGCTTACAAATGAGGAGCAATGTTTTATGTTATTTTCAAGTTAAAATTAGCAAGAGGCTTAAAATGTGTCGCCTGTGTAATTAACATTCTATATATATATATAAAATAAAGCTGTTGTGGGAACTATGTTGACCGTTTTCTGAAGCTCCCTGAACTCCTGGGTCACAGACCTGAACGGCTGGTTGTCTTGGCAACCTATATACAGGAGGAGGGAGGCAGCTGCCGGACAGTACATTCCTTTCTAGCACTTAACAATTTAAAAGTTTCTTTTTTAAGGGAGAAAAACGTTTACCGACCTAAATTAATTCCAGGCATTAACCCAAAGCGATGCCTGTGCCTAACAGTAACACTGCTGCATATGCAAGGAAGGTAAGAGTCAGTTCAGGTTAGCTAGCCTTATTTAGCTAGCTAGCAAAGTTATGACGTACGTCCCAGAAACTGAACAACTAAAAGTAAAAAGTACTGTTAAAGCGATGATATACTGCAAACTGCACAACTAACATTTAGTTGGTTGTCGTTTGTTGTCACGCAGGGTTCAAATGTTCAAAAGGTACCTGGTGCGAAATCAACCAAGGCTGCAAATAAGAAGAAGGTGGGTGAACGTTACATCAAACCAGAAATAAGTCATTGCCAGTTTTACAACTACAGTCATCATAAAATGACGTAGTTTCCCATTTATTCAAGACGTGAATGTATTTTCCGTATATGACGTTGCAGGAGGAGGAAGAGGCTGTGGATACGGGTGACGGATGGGACGACTGGTCTCACGGGAAAGGCCCCATTAAGCCTGTAGATCAATTGGAGCTCACTGAATCTGTAAGTGAAGGATGGCGACATTGTTCAACTTTGTCATCCTCACTAACTGAGTTAAAGGAATGTTCTCCATTTATGCTGCTCTTCTGCTTCATTTTATTTTCTTAAGGAGTTGTTATTCATTTTGATTAATGTCAATCAACACCTCTGCCAATTGCTATTTGCTTCTCTGCTATAATTATGACTAGGAGCTGAAAGAGGAAATCACAAGGATTCTGACTGCAAACAACCCTCATGCGCCTCAGAATATTGTCCGCTACAGCTTCAAGGTGAATAAATTGTTTGCAGGTCTATACATTTATATTGTACTGTGGATGCAGACATCACTGCAATAACACTGATATGCTAAGTCTGCAGATTGTGTTGTAGCTTAACTGTCAACAGATAACTAAACTAAACTAGCTTTTTTTCTCTCCCTTTTTTTCTATAAGGAACGTTCCTACAAGCCTACCAGTGCTGTGGATCAGATGGCTGTTCACTTTGTGTTAGAGGGCAGCCTCCTTTATCAAGACTCTGATTCTTGCAAACTACGGGACAAAGAGGGTCTCCCTGAAGGTAGACATGGAAACATGTTACAATACCTTCCTATGTTTACAGAGCACAGTACAGTAGCACTGTGTTATACAAGTCCAGAACTAAGCATGTAATGTTATAAGTTTGTTGGCTGGTGTAGTACATGCTTGCAGCCACAAGATGTCACTTTTTACTTGTTCCAAAAATTCAAGCAGTGTCCAGAGTTGGCATATAAAATATGATGTATTCATTTTCTGCACTGTAATATTATGATAAAATTTCTCTGATGTGTTCAGAGAGTGCGGCAGTCGACACCAGAGCAGAGTCTGATGAGGACAAAACAGGAACCCCGGTAAAATGAAATGCTGTTAAACTGAAATCAGACCACTGGATTGTGTGTGTCAAAGCCTAAGACAAGATTTTAACTTGAGCTACAAACCTCTCTTTCACTTTTCCATAGGCTACACCTGTAGAAGATGTAAGGGAGGTAGAGGAAGCTGGAGAGGAAGACAGACCAGACAGTGTTACATCTAAAACCGACAAGAAAGAGCTGAAAGTCACTAATCAGTTCAACTTCAGTGAGAGGGCCTCCCAGACTCTCAATAATCCACTGAGGGTAAGATGGAGTAGCATAGTCAGCTTTGTGCATAATGGTTAAGATATTGAATATTTACAAATGGCAAGTTTTAATATTGGAAGTGATTGAAAAGCACAGTATTGGTGGGTATACTGAAATATTCACAGCCTCAAAAGTTTCAGTGAAGTCATTTTTATTTCCCTGCAGGAAAGGAGCTGTCAGACCGAACCTCCTCCACGCAGCAACTTCTCTGCCACTGCTAATCAGGTACTGGACTCCCTGATAGTTGAAAGATATGTTTATGCCAGGTTTGTTTTCATACTGTTGTGCATCAGTGAATGTTTGTGCTCTGCTCTCTTGGCAGTGGAAGATTTATGATGCGTACCTGGAAGAGCTGCAAAAACAAGAAAAAAATAAAGAGAAGCAGAAAGCAACAACATCAAAGAAAGATAACGACAAAAACAAGAAGAAGATGATGCTGACAGAGACTCTGGTGAAATGATTTAAAATGACAATGCATACCATGTATAACTTATCTTGTATTGTGTGTGGCAAGCAGATCATAGTGTGGTACCATCGCATACTTCTTGACTAAACTCAATCGTTGATTGTCGTCTTATGCTATGATAGTTTTATGATGACTCATAATTAATTAATCAAAAATATAGCCATGTTATATGTACAGCAGGTTATTGTTTTCATCCAATATTTGGCATATTTCTGTTGCAGAGTGATGACATATCCAAAGTGGGCAAGGCATCCAAGATCTTTGAACGAATGGTCAATCAGAATACATTTGATGACGTTGCACAGGGTGTGTTTCAATAAATGTAGCAAGTTTTAACTTTTCATAACCGAGGAAACATATTCTCTATTCTCTGACTGTCCTCTTTTCATGCCCTTCAGATTTTAAATATTTTGAGGATGCCTCTGATGAGTTCAGGGACCAGGAGGGCACTCTTCTCCCCTTGTGGAAGTTCCAATATGACAAAGCCAAAAGACTATCTGTCACTGCCCTCTGCTGGTAGGTCAGCTCTTGCTAACGTTTCATCCACATGTTGATGGTTTTCATTCATTTTTAAACCCCTGCTGCTGTTATGAATCAGGGAATATGACTTATTATGTCACCTGTCCTTAACAGGAATAACAAATATCAGGACATGTTTGCAGTGGGAATGGGATCATGTAAGTACAAAGAATAGTGAGCAATTGTAAAACATTTCACATTAATTAATCAAAATCCTCCAGTCAATCAATAATTGTTTTCCTCTTCTGGCCAGATGACTTTAGTAAACAAGGCCGTGGCATGCTTGTCTTCTACTCACTGAAAAACTCTGCATTCCCTGAGTACATCTACCCCACCAGTTCTGGCATCCTCTGCATCGACATCCATAAGCAACATTCCTACCTGGTGGCAGTGGGCTTCTATGACGGCTGTGTGGCTGTCTACAACTTGAAGGAGGAGGGGCAGGAGCCTCTTTATAAGAGTACAGCTAAGACTGGCAAGCACACGGACCCTGTCTGGCAGGTGAGAGTATGGGACATAGCAGACATTGATAGGGTGATGAAAGATTAGGGTGTATGTGTTGTTCGACTTAAATTCAGCCACTCCACATTTGCTATTTGTTTCCAAGTTTTGTCATTTTTACATCTGTCCCAGCCATTTGGTTTTGAGTGGAGTGGACTAATACATTGTCCCTCGTGGATGCTGCAGAATAAAGGAAATGAATGTACCTATTCTGTTCCCATTTGACCAAATACTTTTTCAAGTGCATTTATTCAGATTTATTTTTTTATTTGTTTTTTCATTCAGGTGCGCTGGCAGAGTGATGACATGGACAACAACCATAATTTTTATTCTGTTGCATCTGATGGCCGCGTTGTATCCTGGACACTGGTCAAGGTGAGTTGAAGAATTTATTTCTATGAATTTGTTCAAGTCTGTGTGTTTGTTCACAGTTTTAGTTGTTTACGTGTTTGTTGCCATCAACACTTGAGTATATCTGCAGCTGTGTGTTTGTATGATTCCAGAATGAACTGGTTTTTACGGACATTATCAGACTGTCAGTGAATGGGGCCATCTCTGAGGGACCAGAAAACGCACAGCCACCTAGCAGTGGTGAGGCTTTACTCTTTATTTTACATACTTTATCTCATGTGTGTTGTTATCTTTTGTAAATGTAAAAGAATGTTCATATTTAACAGATTATTGACTTTACAAAATATTGTTCCCAGCTCAGTATACAGTATGAGGCTGGTGTCTGTAACAGTGTGTGTCTAATTTAATTGTTTGTTGCCTCTCTTACACAGCTTGCGGAACATCATTTGACTTCCATAAGCAGATTGACTACCTGTTCCTGGTTGGCACTGAGGAGGGGAGGATACACAAGGTATGTCTGAACGATTTCACTGAGCTGTTTTTGCTGGAGATCACTTTTAATATTACATTACACCTGCTGACCTGTGATGTGCATCAACAAGTAAGTGTGCAGTGAGGAACAAAGTCACAGCATGACTTGTGATACCCTCAACACTGTGACACTCTATACAGTGTATGTTTTATTAAGGCATTGTCTCATTCGCCTAATTGGAGCACTTTACGTATACATAAAATTGTGTTTTATCAATTCTTGTAAATGTCCATTACTGTACCAATTTTAAATGTATTCTTGAACATACAGGCAGCTGTGAATGGCTGGATAATTACCTGAGTCTTCACATCATCATACACAATCTGATTACCTCCAGCAGTGGGGTTGAGGGACATAACTTTGTCATCCTTCATTTGAAATACAGCTGATCCAAAGTACATGCACGCTGTCACTAACCCGCATCTTGGTTCAAAAGAATGAGTCATGAAGTATGTCTGCAGCGTTTCTCTGTTGCCTATCCTTTTTCTCTCTCTCTCTCTGTGTTCCCCCAGTCACATTTACAGTTACAACATACAGTCACAAGTGCTGTGCAGACATAGAAAAGAGCGGAGGTCACTTTGGGGACACAGACCCAGCAAAAAAGTTCATAAGGAGTGCAAACATGTTGCTTTTAAGTAGGAGAGTAAAACTGCCTGCATGTGGGTATTCAGTAGTTGATATGATTGCTGGTCAAAGATTATAATTTCAGCGCAACCTTAAAACTTTCATCAGATAATTCCATAATGGTACAAGACAAATGGTACAAGTTCTAATTTCATACACTGTGCTACATGTGCAATGTATTAATGTTGATAGTTCACTATTAAAGCAGGTAATGTACAATATTATCTAATTGTTTGGTTTTACATCTGCAAAATCGGCTTGCTGGATCCTCCTGTCCACAAATGGTTCCATTCTATAATACTAAAATCTAGGTCATGCTCATTTAGTTTATTAGAATCACCTCTGAAAATCCATTTCCAAACGTTGCAGATGTTGTTCAGCAAAGCCTTAGACCTAAAGTGTGTTGTTTCTGTACCATCCTAAGTGACATTAGGATCATCGTGGGGGTTTAAAATGTCTCCCAGCATCTGCTCTGAAAAATGGAAGCTCATTTTGTTTGTGGTGCACTTACAGCGATCCTGCTGGGGTTGCACTGCAGACGGTAAACAAGAGAGAAATTGTCCATTAATAGTACTTCTGTGTGTGTGTTGGTTTGTGTGTGATTGTCCGTATGTGTCCATGAGGCCCGTTGGGGGCCCTCATTAAGCATTTAATGTGTCTTTTTAAGCAGGGGCATTCTCTGCCCTCTACGGACAGCTGGTAGTTTTTGGCTTTCCCCTTTCCTTCTTTTCTTCCTTGTGTTCCTATTACTGCAGGATACTCATAAAAGTCTTATCATTTGCATTACTGTGCCCTCTTTTCACTGATTTAATTGCATAGAAGTGTTTAAACAGCTCAATGACTAATGCACACATCTTCAAAAGTGGCGGATCTTCATAAAATTAAACATAGTGCTGGAGGGGAGTCTATCACACATGGCCAGAAAAAGAAGCAAGATTATGGGTGTGGACGTTCATTCTGATAGCTGATCCTAACTGATCTCAGTCTCCTCAGTGTTGCACTTTCCAAATAAGCTCAGATCCAGCACTAAAGAGCTTCACTGTCATCTAGAAACACATTAGACCATATAGAGGAGCTGTGCCACTGTTTAATATGTTGTACTTGTGTACAGTGTTTTTTTGGAGAAATTGAAGGTAGCAACTTGTTAACTCAATTTCATCTTTTGACGTACTGTGTTATCATATTTCAGTCATTTGGAGGGATGATAATGGGAACCCCATTTTCCTACCTTAGGATTTCTCACCTAGAAAATTGTAAATACACCTCTTTGAAAATACCTCTTAGTCACTGCATTTTGTATTGTAATCACACTCTTTTGAAAAGAATTTTGATAGGATGTAGAGAGTAGAGAGATGACTCACACCTCTAAAACATCCTTATTCACCTCCCTCTCCAAGCAGACTTGCTGACAGACACAATCCCAGTATGTGTGATAAAATATGTTCTGTCTGTCACCTCAAGCTCAGGAGCACTGAAACCTCAGGAGAGGACAGACTAAGAATCTTTCACCTAGCTGCAGGTCAACAATCAAACTGTCAACCCTTGGAAAAGCAACTGCCGTCCCCACAGCCCATAAAGCTGTTTTTATCTAGGAATGTCTACTTAATATATCCCCGCAGTCCATCTCTGCTGTGGCTTTGCTACTTTAGTGAAACCGTGTTCTTACAAGAGCCAAGCAGGGGAATTTAATATTGAATCACCATGCATTGCTGGTGTACAGGTTTGAAAGTAGCAAACATATTGTGCTTTATTGTGCAGCTTTACTGGAAATTTGTGCCAAGATACTGTATATAGACATAATGTAATTTTTGATTTACTACAAGTCAAAACCTCATGTTTTATTGTCATCACAACTATTTCTGTGGTGCTGGAGGGAGAGTTGTCACATCATGGTGATGTTAGAGGAGCTAGTGGCTTGGATGCTTGAATTTTTAAACACAACACAAACACGACACTTATTACACTGTATTACAAACTGGAGACACCACTGGGGTTTAAAACAGTGTTACTGAGTTGCTTTATAGAAAGTATGGGACAATTTTGGAGCTTGTTGCTTCTAAAGGGTCTAAAAGGTCTCTGTTTCTGCTGCTTAAACTCTGAACACATCTCATTAGATATATGGCAAATAGTTTTAATTACAAAACTAAATAATTGCTAGGAATCTGAAAAACACAGATATAAAAGATTTTTTTGTCTTTTTCTTTTCTTCCCATTTAACTGGGCCTCTTTCTCCTCTGTTTAGTTATTCATTGATATCTGTAAATGTTGACTTACTGTGCAGTCTGAACACCAACAACAATGACTGAGTTTACTCACCTATTTACTATAGAGTGCATTACAACTACTGTCCTCGGTTTTATTTTGTGTCTGAATTCGGACTGTGTTCACTGTTTTAATTTAATTCAACTCAGTTTATTTTTGTTATTTATATAGCATGAATAACAATACAAATTGTCTCAAGACGCTTTACATAACCTCGCCTGACAAGGCAACAGTGGCAAAACAACCTTTCAACAACCTTTTCACAATCCAGCTCATAGGGGAACCATGAGCTGGAGGCCAGACATGTAGAGAAGGAAAAAGAGAGAGAGAGAGAGAGAAGAGAGCAACAGGAGGATGAGATACACATAGATGCCATAGATACATACGTGTCACAATAGCATACATATACATAGAAACTTATCATGATACAAAAACAAGATATAGCTGTGTTACATGAGAAATTATAATAAATAAATGAATAAAGTGTCTCCAGCATTATGTTAAAGTCTTTGCCTTTATCCCCTAGTGTTCCAAGACTTACTCAAGCCAGTTCCTGGAGACGTATGAAGCCCACAGCATGGCAGTGGACTCTGTCAAGTGGAACCACTTCCATCCAAATGTTTTCATCTCTTGCAGTTCAGACTGGACTGTCAAGATCTGGGACCATACCATCAAGTAAGAGTTAAGCGACCTGATAGAGTGAAAGAGCAGAATTTTCACTCTATACACTGTATATTTTACCACAGCTACAAAAATTATCAGTATATTTTTTCTTTATATTAGAACTTTGTCAGACAAATGCGACTTCCGTCCGGTACTTCTACATGTGTTAATCAATCAAACAACAATGTACAACAATAATAGACAGGGTACTGTTACAGTCATGCTCACAGAGACTGGGTCTCCACCTCTGTCATTGCTGGTTTAACTGGTTTAGACACAGTTGAATGTTTGAGTGGGAAGCTGTTGAGGGATCATGTAGTGGTTGCTGTGTTAATGACTCCAATAGGACGTCAAGAGTGTGCAGAGGTGGTAGGTGGTGTCCCTGGTGAAATATGTACTTTCTCGTTCTCTTTGTGAAACTCAACGATGGGTGAAAAGAACTAGCTTCACACGTATTGGTGTCAAAGAAGATGTGCAAAATAGTGAAAGTGTAGGAGATTCAAGACGTTGGTGAGTAGTTAATTTCAGAAGCAACTGCAGATTTTCTTAACATGTCTCAGTTGCCCTGTTAACACAAACTGAATTAACTCTAAAGGCAACATAGTAACATATTATGTCAGTTAGTCTTCAGTCGAAACAAAATATAGTTGTGAAAGCATTCTTGTGTCTCCCAGCTAGAAGACGGTGTAAGATACATTTGTGACTCACCTCTAATGGGAAGTAAATTAATTACAGATTAGCAGTTATAATTTGCAAATTAGCACCACTAATGCTCTTGCACACTTACATTCAGTAAAGTAGGTGACAAAGTAATCATCATTCCTGTAATATTTCCATAAAGTTACAATGTATTTATCTTTATTACCTTCTTTTATGGCGGTACAGTGGAGAGGTGGTTAGCACTGATGCCTCACAGCAAGAAGGTCACCGGTTCGAATCCGCATGTTCTCCCTGTGTCTGCGTGGGTTCTCTCCAGCTTCCTCCCACCATCCAAAGACATGCTCGTTAGGTTAATTGGTGATTCTAAATTGCCTGTAGGTGTGCATGTGAGTGTGAATGTTGAATGTTGACTGGCGACCTGTCCAGCCTCTCGCCCGATGACAGCTGGGATAGGCTCCAGCAGACCCCTGTGACCCCTAACAGGACTAAACGGGTATAGAAAATGACTGACTAAGTGTAGATCAACAGACTTGATCTATGCTCCGTAGTTCCTTTGTTATCGAAGTTAAAACCAACTGAAAGTTTTGCTTACTTGGTCTCTGTCTCTCTCTTTGACACACACACAGACACACTCCTCTCGTTATTTGAAGACTTCCTATAAGTGCCAGGTGGCAGCTCTCATTGCTTCTTCTTGCTTCCAGTAGTGTTTCACAAGTTAATAATGGAATGAAGTTGCACAGGATCCATCTGTTTAAAGTTTCCTCTGTCAGCCTGTAATGAAGTATTGGTGACATTTTGAAACTGATAACCATGGATGGCAGTTTGTGGTTATTATGAATAGTCCACCACTGAGAATGTGAGAATGTACAAGAACATGTCACAGGTGAACAAATTCATAGAAATAAAGTCTCGTCTCTTCTCGTCTTCTCACGCTTATCCAGGTCTGGGTCGCTAGAAATAAAACTTATTTCCAAAAGATAGATTATGCAAACAGTCTCAGTTATGCTAATGATCTTTCTTTGTAGTCTGATGAGTAACCGTTCTTGTCTGTGTTCATATGACATTGCATTAATTTCACAGACATATCGTAGTCCTTGCAGTATAATGAAAAGTTACCTCTTCATATGTCTGTGTGTTGTTCCAGCACTCCAATGTTCACCTTTGACCTGAATTCAGCCGTTGGAGATGTTGCCTGGTCTCCGTACTCCTCAACTGTATTTGCTGCTGTAACAACAGATGGCAGAGTAAGTCTATCTGATTATGTTTTCTTAGATTTTAAAATTCATGACTTAATAGTCAAAGTATTTCTTTACCATATTTGGTTGTTTTACCCTCAAAATATTCAGGTATAATGTACAGTGTATGGATTTAATCCAGAATGTTGCATATACAGTGTTTTGTGTCTACAGTGATATCAGTGAAAGACGATTTTGTAACACCTACATGCAAGATCGAAAGTGGAGTTGAGCATTATCAGTGATATAAAAGGGACAACATAATAAAAACACCTGTCAGTATAATGCGGCAAAATACAGCTTCTTAAATGACTATATAGTTCAATCAACAAGATATTATGATGGCTGAAGATAATAGAGGCTGATCAAGAAACCAGCCTCTGTCATATATGAGGGACTTTAGGATCCTTGTCTGAAGGTTACACATCCATTGTGTGTGTCAGATAACATGAGCTTGACACTTGTCTCAAGATGTGAAATACCAAAAAGCAGCACAATCTACCACCTGACACCTGCTTGATTACTTTCCTTTTAAATATAGTTATAGACTCAGCTGGCTAAACCCATACTATGGCCTTCAGACTAAGCCTCAGATTAATGCTGAACAGCCTCAGGCAATCAAGTTTGTTCAAGCTCTGTATCTTGTAACAAATGGGCTTCCTGCTCTGCCAGTAGTTATTGATTCTAGCCAAAAGTAATTTCAGTGGATGCTGTGTTGCTTATCTCCACATATTTTTTTAGTATGGCTGCAAGCTGTCCCCATCTGTTTGTCTTCACAGTCTGTGCCACACTTGAAAAGTCCAGAGTGTTGTGTCTGACACGTTTTCTGTCCAGTGTGCCAAGTGTAGTCAAGTGAGAGTGACGGAGAGGAAATGAGAGCTGAGCAATTTGAGAGACACCTTATGTGATAGTGTGCGTATGTGTGTTGTGTGGTCCCCGCTGCCAGCATTCAGTCAACACAGGCACAAGGCGGGCTGTAGTATGCCCACAATCAATATGCAGATTATTTCACAGCTAAGCATTAGTCTTGAGGAAGTGAGGAAATTTTCAAAATTGCTTACAAGATGCAACTAGTTAACTGGTTCATTGATGAATATCTTCAACCAAATCTTCAGCCAAATATATCTAATGAAATTACTTTTCTAGAAAGCATATGAAGTCTCATGTGTGTTGTAACTTATTCTCTAAAACTAGATCAAAAGCACTTTTCAGCAGCTATTAAAAAAAACTCATTAAAAGTTGGTCCATTGGCATACATCTCACAAGCACAATATCCTCTCCTTTCAAAGCAGAAGGAAGGACGAGATTAAAACTGGAGTCGATCAAGGTCATCGTGGCTGGTCCATTTATTTTCTCGGTGTGAGCTAACTGTTAATTGTTCTGTTGTCACTGTGCACTGTCTCCTTTTATAATTTTGTTTTTACTTTTATTCATTTTTAATTCTCTTTGTAACATAGGTTTTTGAAAGTGTTACATACTTACAGTTTCTCTTTATCATTTAAATTATTAAATAATATTTTCTACATTCAATCCAAGTTGAGGCTAAACTCTGATATTTGTTCACTGTCAGATTTTAAAGAACGTCAGAATAGGAGCAGATAATCACAGTGAGTGGTACAATCTCAGTGCATGATGTTACTCAGTATAATCTTCCCCAGGATAACAGTCTTCTTCCAGTGCATTTGTCATTTTCTGTGACGGAGTGTCTGATAGAGCTCAAGTGACTCAGCATGAGTTGTGTGCCCCTTGATGTGTTGATGACAACCTGGCCTGCTGCTGCTGCTGCCACGCTGCAAAATGTCAGAGACACAATGGCGTACGTGTCTGTGTAAGCGTGTGTGTTCGTACTTGCTTGCGTATGTGTGTTCATAAGGATAATGACTTGCCTGGCAGGCTGAGGTGTAAAATTGACACAGAGTTGTGTGGTGCAAACAAATATCTCTTCGTTCTTTCTGTCCCTGCCTCTCCATCTGAGCTGGCTGTTGAGGAAATGAAGTGTCAGGATGACATAATGAGAAGTCAAGACATATCCCCGAGTTATTAGTCTTTAAAGCTATATTTGCTCTTTGTGTAGCTCCTCTTCACTTGTGCGCACAGACTGGCACTAATTTCTTTTTTTCTTTTTCTTTTTTTTTAAAGTTAAATGTTTAGAAGCTAGAAGAAATGAAAAAATGTTTTATCTCCCTCACTAATTTTATTTTGGAGTCATGTGAAAAAACATGTCATTATTGTAAATGTAACAGGACTCATGTTTGAACTATACAAAGGCATCACAATGTGTGATTGTGTAGTCGGGCCAAGATGGGTTTGGTACACTATAAGCATCATTTTATCACAGTAAAATGTCTTTCTGCTTCAGCTTCTTGCATGAGTTACAGATGTAGTCAGTGTGCACTGTAATCAGCTATGACTAATGTTACATCAGTGCTTATATATGAACAGCAGAAATGCTGTAGTTAATGGATGTAGTGACAAGAGGTTACAGAAAGTCATACCCTGCTAGAGTATGGTAATTGGTTACAAATGATGACTGATGCTTTGTGTGGTGCTGATACACACAGACAGTGTTCAGGCACAGGGTATCTTTCTGAAAGAAGGTGTGGGCTGTGCTTTGCAGCGGCCTCATTTGTTGTCAACAGATTGTCTAACTGCACTTAGGCTGGAAGAAGAATATCTCTTGTCCGGTTCCTTCAGGATGAAGGTGCCTGGAAAATCACAGGTGTCTCAAGCCTTCCAACACACACACACACACACACGTACACACTTACACACACACACACATGGACAGCATTGAATACTCTGTGAATCACCCTTAACACCAAAGACCATATGCACTTACTTACTTTGGAGTTACAATCTGAAGTCTTACACCCCAAGCCCAAATAAAGTGGACTTTTTTTTCATAAAAGATTTTTATTCACACTTTCACACATTGTTGTGGCAGTGTTGTAACATTGAAATGTCAGCTTCATTAGAGGGTCAAAACTAAACATATGAACTGATGACTCTACTACTACTTTTCAGGTTTATGTTTTTGACCTCAGCATCAACAAATATGAAGCCGTTTGCCAGCAGATAGTGGTGGCCAAAAAGAAGACCAAGCTGACTCACATTGAGTTCAATCCCATCTATCCTATCATCATAGTGGGGGATGACCGAGGCTATGTCATCAGCTTTAAACTCTCTCCTAACCTCCGTAAGAAGCCCAAGGTAAGAGTCTTAAAAAGTCTGCTGCCTTGTCTTCATAAATGGGTTCCACTGACACAGCATCTACATCACAAACTCATTTCAGTTTAAGGGCCACATGGGGTACAATTTGATCTCAAGCAGGCCTGACTACTAACATATTAGCATAATAAACTATAAAATCACGACTTTTTCTCAAAGAAGTACAAGTACATTATGAAGATGTATACATACATACAAACCAATTGTGAACAATCTTAAATTTCTTAAAACTTCTAGTGGACAAATTAGGAATGGTTGCCAGTGTCATTTTACAAAACTGTAGTTAATTGCTGTTAATTGCTGTGTAATTGCTGCACTTTGTAAATTTATCCTGATTGGACCCTCTGGCAGGCTGTGTGTTTGACACCTCTGATCTAAATCTTCTGCCAATGCCATGTTGCCATTACACTTTTGTGTTTCCTTTCTTTCCCTTCCTTTATATAAAATTACTATATATCCTATCTGTAAACAATCTGAATGCATGCCCACACGTTTGCATTATTCATGTCTGGATAATGCACTTGTTCCACATCAATGAAAGCAGAACAGATGATACCATCATTGCAGAGAACTCAAGCTTATTTCACTAAATAACAAACCCCCACACCATTGGCATCACTAACGGCCTGTTTTTCATTTTTCTCTTGCTCATTTACGCCAGTTAACAATCAGCCACAGAGTCGAGTATTTGTTGTAATTGATTCATCTCAGTAGAAGCGGGAACTGGAAACAGAAGCGGAACAAAGCTGTTGTTTCTTTAATTTTAAAATGATTAAAAAATAGAAATACAATCCTGTAGATTTAAGGGTGTGTGTGGTGAGAGCATGGATCTCTTCCATGGATCTATTCCTTCATGTTGCCAAATAGTGCTCAGGCACATTGGGAGAAAAATAGTTCAAATAAAATTTTGCATTCAAAGCAGTTTGTAGCTATACAGTGAAACAAAATTCCACTTTAGACCACTCACAATTGATGAGTCCCTAAAAGTCTTGCCTTAGATGACAATGGTTAATGAGCTGTGGGGTTATCAGAGCAGCACTTCTGAACACATGAGGAAAACCAATAGCATACTGAGTCACAGCACTTTAATCAGGGCCCATTTAGAGTCATCTCTGCAGCCTCTTCATCTTTCCTTTGTGTCGTGCATTTAAACTAGAAGAAACTGCAATGACCAGAGTAACATGCATTTATTTTCACAATACGCTTCATTACACATGATATTGTCCTGGCTGGGTGTAACACACATAAATGATTCTCCTTCTGTGACACACATGACATAGTTTATATGGATGCAGCATAACAACACATACAGTACACACGCTCACTGCTACCCCATTAGCAACCTCAGACTGCAGCCCCAAAGCGTACAATTGGGAAATAATTGCTCAGTTCAGCATCGCTGACAGTGCTCAGGGCATTTTGGAATCTAGTGTAGCAAATAAGCATGAGGCACAAACACCCACAGCAATTTTTTTTAATAATATGTCTTTGGCATCTGAGCCTAAAACAAGCACAGTGAGCAGAGTGGCCCATTGATATACCCAAAACCTTGACACAGTGTCTTTGTAATTGGAAAAATTACATTGGAAAATTGGAAAAATAAGTGTGTTGTACTAACCTACTTGATAGACATTCAATAGCTCAAAAAACAGTCCATCCTTTTGGTTTTCATACTATAAACTGGTCCATCTTAGCCTCTCGTGTCATGTTATATTTTGAGCCTGCTAAATAAACTCTCACTACTAGTGTCGGAAAATAAATTCAGAAATTCTCACAGCACTTTACAATCTCTTATTCTTTACTCATAACAGTGACAGTTTGTCACTAATGTCAGTTTTTAGTAATGAGATGAGGTGCTATGCGCTGTTAAGCTGTGCGTATAGAATAATTTGTAGTGGGTCGGTGTATGTGCTCTAATGTAATGTCCCAAAAGGATTCAACTTGATTCTGGTGTGGAGGTGTGTTTTTACATCGTGTGAAATGAAAGTGAACAAAATCAGGAACTTTAAATGACCCCTGCCTATGTTGAAACACACTGTTATGTTAGCAGTGTGCAGCTCTGATGTGTTTATCTCATGTGTTCTCTTTTCAGCAGCTTCATTCTTTGTTCAAAACGCAAGTGGGAGCTCCAGTATAAAAGCAGCCTATTTATCTTTATCGCATCCCAAAATATAACTTACATAATAGCATTCATATTTGTATTTGTGTGCGGTGCCAGAAAATGAGCAGACACAAAATTCTAGGCCAAACAGCAAAGATGAGAAATTTGTATTCATTACTGTTATCCACAGGGCGTCTTACAGACAGTACAAGTCTGGCATTTTACTGCTGTGGTAACTAACAAGCCAGGATTTGAAAATTGGAAAAAAAAAATAGGATTTGGAAAATAAATCAGGGCACAGGTTGACATCTTAAGGGATTTTTATGGTTATAATCATTTTAAAAGTTTTGTTAATTTTAGGTGTTGGTTTGTGCACAGTTAGCCTTTCTCTCAGCCCTTGGAGAAACATTTATTAAACTCCTCGTTGTTGCAGGGGTATAATGTTGCCCTTAGATTCAAACACAGCTGTCTGTTTGGATCAGGCCCTTTGCTGTATCAATTTCAACCTCCCACATCGCTACACCAAAGTATAAATAAACACTTTATACTTAGCTTAACAGCCGCTAGTCACATGTCATTTGTACTATCGTGTGGTCAGGTGAATTATCCTTTCAGGATTCAAGACAAGTCACTTTGTTCTACATCCATAAAAATAATATATAAAGTAAATTCTATACTGTGGTGTAACTTATCAAGCTTCTACATTTACTGCAGTAAAGTACTACAGTGTCATATCCCTGTTAGTAAAACTCCTTGATAATACTGTAGTACTGCTATCTATTAGCAGGATATGGGTTCAGTGATGCCTTAGTTGGCATATTTATTGCTTTATCTTGAGATGACAATATAGGCAATTAAATAACTCCACGGCAGATGTTATGTGAGATCTCAGCAGGAAAAGCACAGTTGTCTCTTAGAAGTTAGCAGTCAAACATGATACAGCTAGTGAGGCCATGTTGAATTTTTAAAGTTTTTTTCAAATGCGCTGCAGCCCTGCATTTGTCTAGATCTCCTATGTGAGAATGTAATGTGATCAATCAAATGGACATAAACAACCTTCATCGTGCCAGCTCCTTAGTAAAAGATCTGTAAAATCCCACTGAGAGTATGTGTGAGCAGAGCAGGTAAACGTCTGGAGAATTCACAGCAAGCTGATATGTGCCATGTCCTGCTTCCTGAATGCTCAAGCACCACCTTTTACCTAAACCAAACAGAATGAGAGTGAGTTCTGGTTGTGAGATAACGACTGACTCAGACAATCGTCGGCTGTCTGCCACACGTGTGAAAAGGCGACCCCAGACAATGTCCAGACCTGATTCTCGTGACATTGTTTGGAATTCATGTGGAAAACATTTAAAGTTTTTATTTAGCTTTGTAACTTAAGTTGAACTGGCTTTGATAACGATAGGATAGGCCTGTTAAATATCATCTCAGAGAGGTCACATTATATGGTTCTTAAGTGACAGTGCACCACTACCCACAGGAGGGTCTAATGTGCTCACAACGTAATTTTAGAAGATCTTTTTGAATTTGCTCTTTGCAGTTGTGCCCTTTCGGGAGTAACTGCATGTCTTCATAGCACATTTCCCAATATGGTGGACAGAGATTATTATATAATGGAGTCATATAAACACTGCCACTATTGACCTCGCATCCATTTCAATTTCTATCTGCTTGTGTTGTCCTCTTATTAACCGCTTCCCTTCTGGGTGTATGGTTTCCATCAGTGCTTTGCAAGCAAAAAATCAAGTCATCTTTGCTTTCTCTTAATCTCTCTCTCTGTTATTGTGTGTGTGTGTGTGTAGGGCAAGAAGGGTCAGGAAATGCCTAAGGGTCCAGAAGTGGAAGTAGCCAAGATGGAGAAGCTCCTGAGTCTGCTGAGGGAACCGGAGCAAAGCACAGTTTAACATGGTTACCTTGGCTTCTCTGCACAACATAGCAATGTGGTACAATCTTTTATTCTCATTCAAGTCCCACTTATTTGTTCAGTATATGCAGCATATACCATAAATATACCAAGAAAACGATTTGTACATGTTGATTTTATCCCCTGAGGCAACTTAGGATGTTAATAAATTATTCATGTTCTAATAATAACAACATGTTGATACTGCAGTACTTGGTATACATTAACTGGGCAACATTAGAATGCCACTGACTTGGCTGACCTCCTCTGCAGGGATTTATCGAACCCATTCAATATGTACTGTACAAGTTGATTAAGCTAAAACGTACGCGAGAGCAATGCTTTAAGTAAGATAAATTAACGTAATAGTGGGAGCACTTGTGGACCCCATCCAGACAACTGATCTAGGCTGGCATGCGCTGTCCTGGGCACCAGTCCAAGGATGAACTAGGAGCATTTTAAGATCCCATTCATAGAGAGAACTTTGAATTGAAGAACTTTGCTTTGATTCACAGTGCCATGTGTCTTTATTATACCTTTGTCTTGACTTCTCTGTGACTTAATGGTCATGTCCGTAAAAGATCACCCAGTACCCATAAAAGTCAACAGGAATTCTCTACCACAGAGCTTCTCTGCCCATCTCTGCCTCCATGTGAAAACATGCAGCAGTGTCTCAATTACATGTCACACCCTATTTCATTTTTACAGGGGTAGTTGGGCTTTAGCAGGCTAATCAATCTTCTGTTTTTGCAGACCATGTATAAGACAGCAAATGACTGATGTCATGTGGTAGTAATGACAATAAAGCTGCTGTTATAACAGCCATGGGCATTTGTTTATACTGCACTGTTGTTGTTTATGGGTTGTTGTACATACACGAGTTGCCATTATTTCAGCGTATATTACCTCTATATAATAAGTCCGGCGGAAATGTTCAACCTTTGGGCACTCCTTTAACCAGTTACTTGATCAGTTTAAGATCTAGTGAATATGGAGGCCAGGTCAACATCTTGCTGTTATTCATGTTTTGTTTTTTGGGGTTTTTTTTTTTTGTTGTTCCTAAACCATTTTTGTGTGTGTGCCTGTGTCAGGCTGCATCCTGCTGGGAATGTCTGCTGCCATCAAGGAGTGTCATTGCTATGGGGTGGGGGTGCCTGGTCTGGTCTAGGTGGGTGCTACAGGTCTAAGTAACATTCAGATGAATGCCAGGTTCAAAAGTTTCCCACCAGAACATTGTATTGTCACAAGATGGTCAATGATATTAACTTCTCCTCTCAGTGGTCATAATGTTATGCCTGATTGGTGTGTAATCTGAAGCTTTCTCTTTCTTTGATATTCCTTTTGGGGCCATATTATGCCTTATCTAGTCTGAAATTGCTACCAGCCAAGGTTAGATGAGTTAGAGGTTATATGGTTAGGTGTTGATCACTGAGGTGGGAACACAGTTATTTATTTGTTTATTTATTTATTTATTTATTTATTTATTTATTTATCTATTTTGGTGACCTGTAGGATTCCATGAAAGCAATTGCTCTGTATGCGAGTCTTCCTTGATTCAGTTCAGAGTGAGTGGACCCTGACAGACAGTCACAAGCAGATGTCACTGTGAGGGCCGTATTGAAGAGGACCGAAATTTCAACTTAGCCTCTCTAGTCCTTATGTAACACCCTCAGCAAGGCGCTATGCCTCACAGTTCGCTGATATTTATGAGTGACAATGACACACACACTCCACACAGGCTCAAGTCCCTGCTCTCAGCAACAGACTGGCTTTCTTTTTTTCCTCAGACTACAGTATGAAATAAGAAGATATATTTAGAAAGATCCAACAACAGGCCAGTCGTTCTTTATGCACTGAACATTTCTTTTTCTCAGTCTCTTTCTCTCACTGTAACCTGCATCCATCCTCGTGGCCATGTCTTTTCGAGGCTTTTCGAGATGTCATCCATCCATCCATCATCAGCAATCCCCCATTGCGTTGTCAAACCAAGGACCAGAAGTGACGCCCGTTTAAAAATACTTTCCTCACTCCACCTCCTTTCATCTTTGTGTGCTGTTTGTGTCACATCTGACATCAGACTGGCAGCTGACTTCAAAAACCCGGAAAGGACAAGCCTAATTATTGCTCGTCTGTCCCAGTGCTCCTTCAGTCCCCTCTCCTGTGGAGGAGTATACTGAGGCCACCGCATGTTGCTACATTTGACTCATCCTCTTGCAGTCAGGAGGTCAACAGGTACTTGTGCTCGTTCATCTGCTGGGTTTCGGCTTCACTTGGAGCCAGTACTGGCAGCCTCTCTGGGCTAGATGGGACCCTGCAGGCTCGATAAAGGATTAGACAAAGGAGTAGAAGGAGGATGGCAACAAATGTGTTGCAGCCGATTGCCACCAACGCTGCAGTCGAGAGTCCTGTTGTGCTTTCTTCAGATTCCATTATTAAGACTGGACTGCAGTGTCCACTGTTAGTCAACTTAAATATAAAATTTTAAGTTGGTTCCATGATGTCCTCAGGGAAAAGGCAGGTTGATCATCAGCAACATCTTCATTTACGACTTCTCTTACCCATAGGATGATGGTAACTCATGTCCACAGATGGACCTAACTTGTTGTACTCCCACCTTCCCATCTTAGGTGAAAAAATCCTCAAGTAGTGTGACTATAAAAGCGGAGTGTCCTTTGCCACAGCGTATTCTGTGTGCTGCTGAAAATTTAGATAAGACAACAGCAGTATGTCTCACTGCAGAGATGACTGTTTACTCCTCAAGGATCTGTTCTTGATAACTTCTTTTGGGTGACGCACCACCATCTCGCCATACAGATTAGCCTCACAGCACTTTCTTGATGATTTCACAATAGTCTGCACTACATCAAAGCACTGTGTCTGATTCCAGTAAACTTGTGCCAGTGTCTGCAAAAGAAGAACAAATTGAACAATTAGGAATAATTGAACACAAGCAGAGTGTAAAATGGGGTGTCATATCAGTCTTACCAGTTACTCCCTAAATAATATACTTTCCCCCCACTGTTTATTATGAACCTCACTGGCTGTAGAACTATCCAGTTATATGCAGCTATGCAATTGTTTAAAAACATCCCATGATAAAGCGCAATTGCTGTGTTACCAGTGTCAAGCATTTCAGTTCTGGGTGATTTGGCAACACCTATAGTTACTGGTAGTAACAGCTTTTATGGTTTAATACTACAGGTCACAGGTTTCTGTTGCTTAATAAGGAAGACAGAAAACAAAGAGCTTTTATACATCATTCTGTAAGCAATTCTGTAATTGTATGCTGTAGATACGCTGCCTGACCAAAACAAAAGTTGCCACCAAAAAAAAGGCCACATAATCTAATATTTCATTCGACCGTCTTTCACTTTGATTACATTGTTTCGAAAAGCTTCTGCAGTGCAGTTTATTTCCATCCAGTGTTGCATACATTTCTCACCAAGATCTAGTGTTGATGATGGAAGAGTCTGACCACTGCGCAAAGCCTTCTCCAGCACAACCCAAAGCTTCTCAGTGGTCAGGACTCTGTGGTGGCCAATCCATGTGTGACAATGATGTCTCATGCTGTCATCATGAATCCTGGCATTGTCATCAATATGCCCATTCCATCAGGGAAGAAAAAAATTCATTGATGGAATAACCAGGTCATTCAATATATCCAGGCTTGTACAGTAGCCAATAGGCATGCTGGGTGCATCACTGCATCTGCATCTGTCTTTAGACATGGTTGTTTAAGAAATGAGAAGCTGCATCAGTTGGGATTCAATAACTCATTGCCAGCTGAAAGATAATCACCCATGCAGTAATTATCCAATAGGAGGCTCCTACCTATTTGCTTAGTTAAATCCAGGTGGCACAGTAAAGAGTCATAAAGCTCTGTGGCATTTTGTACTCTGTCTCTTATGGGGATTGAAGTAAAAGTAAAAAAAAAAATATATATATATATATATATATATATTTCTTACTCCAAAGCAACAGATTGACCTCTTTTGACATAGGATGCTATTGTTGTTGTTATTGTTATTTTCTTTGTTTGCTTTACCCATTCCTGTGTCAAAACTCGTTCCAAACAACGCTGTCAATGACAACACTGAGCCCCTACACCTAAGGAATAATACTGGATAAGTCCATCATATTTGTTATTTGTACATTTGTCAGTCCATCATATTTGTATTTGTAAATTATAGTCATAATTCAAAGTGTAGGGCTATGTTGCCTAATATGGGCAATAAAATGATGTCCAGTTCCGCAGTGATGCAAGTTGAAGCAAAAAGACCACTTTAGTTATGTTTGTAATTGAACCCCTCATAAAATGGCAAAGTCTAAACTATTTTATCATGAAGGCAGGTGTTAGTTGTATACAAACCTATAAGAAGATAACAAAATATTATAAGTTGCATGTATTTTATCTTTTCTTTTTCCATTTTGTGCCTGTCAATGCATGAAGATTGATACCATGCAGCTCAATTTAAAGAGATGCTTCGGCATTTTAAACACCTTCTTATCGCCAATCAAACTATTTTTTACCATGGCAACGAGCATTCCAAACAAAATTGTCAGAAAATCTCCCCACTGAAAAATACTTTTCGCTGGTATAACCCTATCACCAAGTCATTTCACTAATGGGTTCTTCTCTCCTACTTGAAGCATCATTTTACAGTGTAATTGGCAAGGCTGGATTATTAAACATGAAGAGCAGACAAGGGCCAGGAGCAAAAAGGTTTCAGTGACTTAGTACCAAGACAGGCGTGGCATTGTTATCTAATTTGTGGTCTTTTTGTATTAATCTTTGTAAAGACAACATTATGTCATGCTCAGTTGGTGCATTTACCTTATCAGGTTATCTTAAATCTCCAAAGTTTCCCAAAACACAAAAGACACATTAAGAATCAGTCCAGCTCAGGAGTAATAGACTGGAATATGATTAATGTAACTGATCTGGCTTTAAACATTAGTTTGAGGATATCTGAAAGCCTTTTCCTTCCGCTTGAAAGATTCTTCTGGTTGTTTGAAGGCAGAATATTTGTCATTTCTATTTGGAGTAATGTGCATTTTGTAGTTCTGCACGGTAAAGCCCACCAGATTGACTGTGGTTAATTTTGTTGAATCATACCCGGCTGTGGTTTTGTTGCTGTATTTTTTATGTTGCTGTAGGTTATGAGGGCCTGACCCCTCTGGGACGTTAATACAGCTGTCACCACGTGCTGCTTTTAAAACAGGGATTTCATTTCTGTGATGGTTAATAGCCCCTAACCACTTCCTAACATAACCACTGTTAATGGATTTCCTCCCATCCCATTCGGTTTCTGCTTGCACCACTGGTGTATTACAAGCACACTACACCCCAGAAATACATACTTTACACCATGCGCACTAGTATTATCCCACTCTTCCACACACACATACTTGTTGTGCTCATTTGTCTTCCTAATCCTTCAAATTAACATCTGCAGTACAGATGGACCACATGCTAATGTGGATGCACAATATCTAGACTGTAAATTTACTCCCATTAGTTCTCCATTTAGTAAATTACCATATTAGTAAATTTACATTGGAATAGCACTTAGCAGAGTGAATACGTAACTATGAACCTCTCTTGTAGAGGGATTTCCTGGATAGAGAGCATAATTTAAATTCATTAAGAACACCCAAACAACCGCAGAAAAAACTTTATTTCATTAATGTCAACCACTTGCCATTTCGTTGTGTTTGTTATTACGGCCATAAATAGACATAATGTTGGTCAAGTGATGTTGCAGCACTATTAGTGCCACTAATCTTGTTATTCTAGGCAAACGTTCTCCACTTTCCATTTTCAAGTTCTAGAGAGCACGAGTGTAGCTGCTTCCTGTGAAACATCTCTACAAAGCTAGTGAATTATTCTCAACTCACTTTCTTCCTATCAGTCTATCTTTAATCTATTTGTCTCTTTTCCTCACTGGGTTACACACCGCTGCCACACACACACACATACACAAAGCTCCACCTAACCATTAGAAAACCCTGTGAGCTTAAAAGCTTTCAAAAACAACCCTCTTAACATCTGCATGTAAATCACAGCTCTATCACACGCAGACGTGCAATCAGTCAGTCTCATCTGTTAATTAGGTTCCCCTGCCTCGGCAAATTTCATACCCCACAGCTGTAATGGGAGACCTGGCTAGCCCACAGACTGTGACAGGTGGATCTGATAAAGTCACAGAGCATTTCGTGTGGATTCGGTGCAGCCTTCAACTCTGAGGTTTTTCCACTCTTAAGTGATTAAGCAGCAATCACAACTATTATGTTAACACTTTCTCACGCTGTACTGTTAAATGCTAGAGCAAAGTCTTCCATTTCTACTAGTTGCACACTTACCTGATAGACTCAGCCAACTGTTTATTTTCTGAATATATATCCAAGTGTATAATTTAGTCATCTTCCATTCTCCATTTCTGTTCACACACATAACAGCTCTCTCTTCAGCTGTCTGCAATACTCTTTCCTCTTCTCTCATCTCTTCCTCCGTCTCCCCCTCTTCCTCGCTTTCTCCATCTGCTCCGCTGCACTACACACATGACCGAAGACGAGGCAGGACTGCACACTGCCAGAGAGAGCTCTCCACTAACAGATACAGAGAGAGAGAGAGAGAGAGAGAGAGAGAAAGAGAGGAGGGAGCTATGGATGTCAGCAGTGTTATCAAGCGTAGGGGAGAGGGGAAACGGTTCGGATGTAATTACACAGAGCTCCTGCTGCAGACAGGAGGAGGGGGAGTGGAGGTTGTTTCAGAGAACAAGCAAAGCAGCCTGTCAGACAAAACAATGACTTCCACCTTGCATGGCAGTGCAGGGTATAGCCAAACAAATTATTTCAGCTGTTCAACGCAGGGCAGAAAACAGAGGGAGTTGCACTGTGCTATTATGAGAAGAACCCAAATTAAAACTCAGCAAGAAGACGGCATTCGCTACTAATAGGCACGACGAACACACAGCGAGATTGCATACAGCCTCCCAAGTTCAAACTTTTCCATGTTTGTCAAAGTCTTACATTGGCTTCTTGCTAACGATGTACCCGTTGTAGGACAGCACTCTGACAATGAATGGACACTGCAGTGAATAGTATAATTCACCATCTTTCATCGTATTACAGTGATGAGTTTGCAGTGATGAGTTTGCAATGTTGCAACTGTGCAAACTGAAAAACAGAAGAGTAGACTGTCTGTTTAAAGTTTACTTAGCTCAGATCTTAAGACGTGCTCTTTAAATTGTAAGATCAATAGTCAGTTTATGTGCTGCAGAGCCATTATTGTGGTATAGTGTTTATGTCAGAAACATTACCACATAAACTGCTTTAGCACAGAGATCAGGGCAAGGCGGGGAGCATGCGACCAAGCAGAGAGAAAAACAGTACTGCATCATTCATGGAATGTACTGTTTACTCACACAAAGTTGCTCAATGTGGAGAATGTGTTCTAGTACAAAGCAAGACTATGACTATGTTTTCACCTCAGTTTGCTTTGGTAGATTTTGTAAAATGCTTTGTCTCATGGAATAGTTTAGGGTTACTGTAAGTTTAGGTTTATTGGGGACAATAAAACAGTACTCCTGACAGGTATAATACACCTTTAACAGATCTGATCAATCTATATCTCAAAAGTCTAATTTTACTGTTTGCTATTGATGACTTAAGTTGTGATGTTATGGCTCGTACACAAAACAAAATACTGAGGAGTAACCAGCAAATTTCTGTACGTTAGTCTACACTAGTTAATACGTCTCAGTCTGCTGAAAGACAGATAGAATGCTGATTGTATGTCTTTGCATGCAGCCCACTACAGGGACAGTAGAACACTTTGCTCGAGGCCCCTCTGGAGGATATAAATAGTATTACAGGCCACAGTTACCATTACAGGTTAGTGCAGACTGTTTTTTTGCAATGAATACAGTGAGCATGAATTTTAATGTCCATGCCTTTTGCCATTTTACTTTTATTTATGAAATTAAGCCGATTAAATAATGTGATGGATGGATGGATGGATGGCTGGATGGATGGATGGATGGATGGATGGACAGACAGGCAGACTGATAGATAGATACTTTATTTATCCCGAGGGAAATTCAGCATCCAGTAGCATCATTACATACAGATATGAAAGATAAGTCATAAGTCATAAGTCATAAGTCAATTTATTTATAAAGCACATTTAAATACAATGAGGCATTGCCCAAAGTGCTGTACAACAATAACCAATACAACAACAACCAATACATAAGAAACAACCAAAACATAAGAAGGAGACAAAGAAGAAGTGGGTTGATAAGACAAAAACATAACGATACGGATAAATAAAAAGGGATAATAATAAAGATTGGTCAAATCGTTGCAGTCATAAAAGCGAGGGTGAATAAATGTGTCTTTAGACCGGATTTAAAGGCTGGTAGGGAGGTTTCCAACCGGATGTGGAGGGGAAGGCTGTTCCATAGTTTAGGGGCTGCTACAGAGAAAGCCCTGTCGGCCCTGAGCACCAGACTGGACCTTGGAACAAATAGAAGTTGTTGGTCGGCTGACCTAAGCGAGCGATGTGGGACGTATGGATGGATGAGTTCAGTGAGATAGGGTGGGGCTAAACTATTTAGGCATTTATATACAGTCAGTAGTAATTTGAAGTGGATTCTATAGGGGACCGGTAACCAATGTAAGGATGCCAAGACAGGTGAGATATGAAAGATGTTACATAATAACAGAAACACATGATGCTGTGTAAAAAATATACAGTACAATAGTGGCAGCAATGGCTCACAGTCCATGTGTCTTCTCACAGGGCGGCGTTGTAGAGTCTTATGGCCTGAGGGACAAATGACCTCCTCAACCTGTCAGTGGAGCATATAGACTATCTGCACTGAGATGAGATGGGATTTGTCATGCGGATAATAAGTGGTCTAATTTGAAATTGTGCTGCTTCTGATATGTGTGTGATTTAGGCACCATTTACACATCTTTAGGGACATTTTGTACTGAATTTTAATTTTCAGTCAGTTTCCATTCAGTCATTTGTCTCTTAATACATGAATAAACAAACAAACAAAAAAAAAAACAAGATACTCTCTTTAGATACCGTGGCGAGGTGGTTAGCGAGAAGGTTTCGAATCCATGGGCCGACTGGGCCTTTCTGTGTGGAGTTTGCATGTTCTCCCTGTTTCTGCGTGGGTTCTCTCCAGCTTCCTCCCACCGTCCAAAGACATGCTGGTTAGGTTAATTGGTGATTCTAAATTGGCCATAGGTGTGAATGTGAGTGACAGCTGAGAACGGCTCCAGCAGACACTGCAACACTTCACAGGAACAAGCGGTTACATAAGATGAAGAAGATTTTAAAACATGACGTGATTATATTAATTAGCCTTTTGTCATATCTTTAAGACGTAACGCTGCCCTCAGTGGATATTTGCTTTACTTGGTGTGTTCTTGCTTATTTGCTTCATAAATTGAGTCTCTTTTTGTATCCCCTCCTTTTACATGAACTCCTCCACCTTGTTCAGATTATAGCATGATTAATGCTCCAAAAAGCTTCTTTTGGTGTCAGGAGTGTTTCTCTTTCTCAGCCTTCAAGTGCTTTCAGACAGTAAATGTTCAGTCTGGTTTAAGTCTGGTGACTGTGGAGGAAAATCTATTTCTGTCTGCACCACATGGTCTTCATTGGCCATTTAAATAGTTCATGCAGAGATTTTAGGTAAGCTTTGCTCATTATTCTGCTACAGGATGATTCCTTCTCCACACATATGAAGATCAGTGGTCAGTTTCTTCCATCGTGTTTCACCGTTAAAGTTTTTTCTAGCCAGCCACAATGAAATGTGACTGTTGCTAAGCGTTTGGTATTGTTCCCCCTGATAAGTGGTCTAGAGACAGTCTGTCTAGTATTGTGTTTTTAATTCAGCACATTGTTTATTAGTGATTAAGATGCTTTTCTGTCTCTTGGTGATTAAGCCTTGATGTGCTGATCCTCTGGTGTTGTGATTGCTTGGTGGGATGTGGCTGATTGTGCTTATAGTTCCATACTCTGTCACCTTAGAAACCTTTAGTCTAGCCATGACTTAACCATGACAAAGTTCCTCTTTGATTTACTATTAGACACCTTCACTTAGTGTTGGCGTCATTTTTCTAATTATCACTGTTACTTGGTAAGCAGTGTCCAAAGTTGATTTACTTGACCGAGCCCTTTGTGAGTAGAGTGTTATCTGAACACAGCTTCAACAAAGGGATACAGCTCAATGAAATCTGACTTGTGGTACAAAGGAGTTCACTTTTGCCTCTGTCACATGGGAACAGAGACCAGTGTGAACTGTGTTCATCCTTCTAAATGTCTTAACTCCTATTGTTGCTCGGTCCTCAATCTGTCTGATGAATGACAGATTGTTAATGTGGACCTATGTTTCTGTAAGGCAAACAGCCATTATCTGTGTTCTCTGTGATCACCTTGCACACAACAAGGCCATCATCCATCCATATCGCTCTGCAGCAAAAGTCGTGACCCACTTTCCTACCGTGTGCATTTTCAAAGGGCAGTCCTGTCATGCTGAAGACAAACTGCAGCAGGTCACAAAAGGATTTCTATTTATAACAGTGATCTGAAAATATATCACCAATAAAATATTACCAAACAAAGTCAGGTAGAAAATAGGTCAAAAACTTAGATTCTGCTTGACCCAAATGTTTTATTAACCAATTAATGACATAGCACAACAACACTTTCACAGTTCTCTTACACTGGGTACATTTCTGGTAGCGTGTGTGATAACCAGTAGTGAGCGCGGCCTGAACAGGACAGAGATATGGTTTAACATAAGTAATATGATTGTTGGTATGGGTGCCAAACACAGTACTCTTTTACACCTTCATGAACACAGTGAAAAATACATCAACAACAGGTTGCTAGAAATACAGACAGTCCCTCTAATGGCTATTAAACCTACTGTATTTTACCAATCCACTGCAATGACAACGAGACAAATGGTGCAACAATAAATATAACAATCCAATATAATCAATCAATAGAAATTAAAGTATCAATTATCACCAAGCCCCGCAGTTATTGATTTAGTTTTTACTGTTCTGCTTTCAGCGGTCATTTGCAGAATTTCAAGAAACAGGCACCAAAACTGCTATGAAAACCCAATGTCCTCCACCTGTCTGCATAAAACAGCAGACTGACGTCGTTCACCGCTGCCTGGTGAGCAGAGCGGCGCATTTCACAGCAATGTCAAACATATTTATCTCTGTAAAAAAACAAAAACTGAGCTTTAAGACCGAGTGGTTTTGGCAATTCGCCAGGTGGCAAGAAACGTGCCTCCAAATTTATGTTACACATGAACACATGTTTACTTTTTGACAACGCGTTTAAAATAGCAGCTTCATTAAGGTGAATAATAAAACAGATAAAATGTGTTTAATGCAGCTTTAACAAAATAATAAATGTGGTAATACATTTAAGAGCAAACTGGGTCAAATCTAAAAAAAACAACTACAGAACAATGTTTCTGATATCAAAAAGTGAATCATGGGGGGGGTTGGTTTCATGGATATCAGGTGTCTCAGTGCATGTTTCTCTTGCTCAGCTTCCTCTGCATCATTCCCACACTTATCCTCTTTCCAACTGGTTATCAAACTGCTGCTCAATGAGAGGAATGTGTCATGGGATATGCACGCATGGCAGCTCTATCGGCTGCAAATGGAAGCACCTTGTTTGAGTAGCCTGTTTATGAACACTTCATGTGAGTCATGGACTGCTCTCCAAATGTATTGGCTATAGCACGGACAGCAACACAGCAGCAAGGCTTCAGGTGAGCTGCGGCTGCCAACGCACAACTGGAAAATAGTATGTTTCGCCGTTCTCGCGCACACAAATGAAAGAAGCTTCCACACAAAGACAGGGAATCAGAATCTTTTGTGATGGAGCATGAAATGCTGAATGGAAACTATTTCAATTAATTTTGTTTGTGAGAAATTTTCTTCATTACAGAGTGCGGTAATCAGCATCCTGTCACAAAGTCTACCTTGATCCCTCGATAATCTCTTAGAGTGCTTTCAAGTCACCTAATCCCTGCACTCATTTCATTTTTCATCCTCTTGAGTTTTGCTTTGGTGTGACATCAAAGAGAGGGCACTACAATCACGCTGCATTTCTCTTTCAAGTAATGGGAGATAATAGTACAAGATTACTGCCAAAACTGATTTGTCCAAGTGCATTAGAATAACCACTGAAACTTGGCAGCGGGTCTGTCACATCAGAGGCTTTGAATTACACCTGCAGACAGGAGATAGTTTTGACTTAAAAGGTGCATACTGCAAACCAAATGCAATAATCAAACGGCATGTACGTGCAGTTTGTCCTTAGGGTCCTTGGTAACCAATGGGGAGCTGTGAACTGCGTTAAAGCAAAGTATTGTTTGTCAGCAGTAACGATAAGAAAAGTGAGATGAGACTGAAATAAATGTACAGGATCATGACTCTCCCACTTGAACCTGTCTGAATCATCGCTTTGTTTCCTCCTACCTTTTAGGCCCCCTTTTCACGTGTTTCATCTGCCTCCCAACAGGCTCAGTTTTGTTTGACTGAGTGTGACAGAGTGGGCAATCTGCAACACGTAAGGGGAAATCTGCTATATTTAGTTGGTGGTGTACTATGACATATCAAACGACAAGAAAATGTCTAGCCCAGCAGGATGTTATTCAAAGCTCAAGTTGTTTTCTAAGCGAATTTAAGGTGGAACAGTGTCCGTTTCTATAAATAATTCTAATTGTAGTAAATCAGAAGTAACACAGTGCACTAAATACTCACAGTTTGAAAGGCAAATTGAGGAAAATGGGTGGGGGTCTAATAAGCAACAGGTGTAGAGATCACCAACACATGTGATATGATCTTCTGGTTAGAGTTCCCGTTCACATATTGGCTATGAAGCCAAATTAGGCACAGAGCCATGTCGTGGCATGCCAGTCCACGTAGTGTTGCTCTAGTGAACTTACATGACTGCTCTGCCATGAACAAGAGGGAATGCACCAATAAAGTTCTGAAATTACTTTTAGGTTTGTTCTCTAAGGTAACGTTTAGCTCGGGGGCTGCTCCTGTTTATCCTGGGATAAACAGGAGCAGCAAAGGGAAAAACACTGTGTTTAATGGGGAGCAAGCTCTAAAAGCATCTAAAACATTTTTCTCATAATGTAGCTACATAAGTAGCATCTTTCATCTGATTCTCTTAGAAATGCTACAGGGTTTAAAATGTAGCTCCATGTTAGTCTCATGCCAAGTAATTGTGATCGTGGGGAGACCTGCATTGGAGTACTGCCCCCACATCACATGCAGGTTTCACTCTCTGCGCATAGTAAACGGGAATGATAGGACAACCTGAATCTAAGACCGTTTATAGAGCGATTCTACACCAGGAGATTATCACTAAATGCACCAGAACCGATTAATAAGGAATTTGCTGTTATCACGAAGCAATATTGAGAATTAACGCCTCTTACGACAGTTACAGAATGTCAAAGTCATTATTTCTAATAAAGCTTGAGAACATTAGCATATTAGTAAAAATAATAATAATAATAATAGACATTTTTAGGTGGAATATCATTTACTAAGCTCTCTTATTGATAGAACTTCTTATGTTATGGATGAAGCAGGTATTCGGATTATAGTTTTGGATGTTTGAAGCTGCCCTTTGACGTCAAAGTGACATTAATTCTTGAAATGTATCCACTCACCAGATTTTTTAGTCATTCACTGATTGTATATGTGGAAAGCAGGAAGCTCAAGAGAACGTGGTGTACAGTCGGAAGTAAACATGAGTCAGATTCCTTTCATTGGCGGACGCTATAAACCTGAGCCCATCCACACATCATCATCATCATCATCATTATCATCATCATCATCCCAAGTGTGTTAGTTCACTTCCTAAACTCTCTCCACGTCCGTAGCACTAAAAATCCATCTGCAACACAAAGGGATGTGCATTCAACAAAGGACCCATAAAAAAAACGTAAACTAACATGTGACATTTGACACATCACAATGTTCAATTGACTTTTTATACAGAATAAATGTATAGTTTATCTTGGATAATAATGCATTGTATTATTCAGATTTCTGAGAAGAAAAGACTACTTCTAGGAAGATCTTCAAGCAGCAAATCTTCTAGTAGATTTGCTGCTTGCCTCTGCCATACAAAGAGAAATTACAGAAAACAGACTTGTTTATTCTGTTTATAATAAAAGGGTAAAAAAAAAAAAAACCCCCCTCACAGAAACACGTAACGTTTGAACGTTCAAAAGCACCACGAATAACATCCTGAATTAGCGGAGTAGCTGTACAGTGTATGTATGTGCCTCGGATCTGATTTTGTTCCGTTTTATTAATCAAGCTTAACTAAAGTCCCACAGTAACGGTGATGGTATGCAGTGTCATGCTGCTCAACTCAAGGAGTCTTTCTTACTGTGGTGAAATGAACAATGCAGGTGATGGCAATGATCAGAAGGCCAATGATGATGGAAGCAATAGCAACATAGAGAGCGTTCCTGCCCAGGCGCCAGGAGCCTTCATAGTCGCCGCGGTAGTAACTGTTTCTAGACTGAAAAAAAGAAATCACTGTAAAACATAAAAGTCCTCAGGACATTTTTAACATATATCCCAACAACTTTGCACTAAGTGTATTAGAAAGTCTGTTGTGACATGCAGATTTTCTAAACTAGATTAGTTTTGTCTTCTTTGAAATTGGGTTGAAACAGAAACCAGTGTTAACATTCTACACTGGCATATGAAAGTTTCTATTCATCGAAAATGGACAGGTTTGTTTAAGTGGCAAAGCAGATGTTGGTGTGACTGGGTTACAGCTTGTGTTCAACACATTCGCTCACAACACAACACAACAGGCTCTGTGTAACTGCTTCGTTTAAAGCAGCCCACTAAAAGATATCTTTCTAGTGTAGAATGATTCATGAAATTCCTTTAGCTTTGATTGCTTTCTGCTTACCATGACAGAGAAGACCAGGGCCACAATGTTGACGGGGTACGCAGGACAAAAGCACGTGAAAATAGTCAAACAAAGGTAGCTGCGGAGTGGAGGTGGAGGTCCCTGCTCCTCTATAGAACCATGGTCGAAATATGCGCTCCCACTTAGGGAGCCTTTCACTTGCGAATTTAGCACTCCAAGAGCCATTGAGCCTGAAAGCAATGAAACACAGTCAGGGGGCGAAAAAACACCCGGTTTAAAAAAAAATAAAAATAAAATGGTATGGGGGAAAAAAGGAAAGGAACCTGAAAGGACAGATATCTCAACTTGAGAAGTGGAAATCCAAGTTTTAACAAGAGAACGTTTGGAACCTGAGGCTCAACATTTGTCTAGTGTTGTCTGTTTGGGTCCAATCTTCTTTCAGAGCTGGACAAAATGAAGTTTGCTGTGTGAGAGGGAGCAGGAGAGAGGTGGGAGAGGATCACTAACCCCGCTGGCCTACATCCAGGGCCCGAGCAGAAGTGTGAGGGATCAGACACTGTTTACCACCGCTGACGCCTCAAAACACCCTCAACAGTCAGAGCAGTGTTACGTGTCGGAATGTTGTTTGGCACAGCAACTCTGAATTTCTGCTGCCATGCACCCCTCTTTCTGAACATCTGAACGAGATGAAAACATGTCCTCATGTGCTCATTTAGTGGATCGTTGGATGTCTTGTCATTGGAGCGTTTAATTCCATAAACTTTAAATCCTTTAAGAAGCCACACAGGCCTCCACTTGTGGCCTGCACCTGGTCACATCTGCTTGGAGAGGGATGTCTTTTATCTTCCACTGGGTGTCCCCAAAATCCCCAAATCCTTATTTTTTTAGTTTTAATGCCTCTTCTGGTCAACTCATTTGATGTTAGTGGGGCAAAAAAAACAAAGCAATCACAAACGCTTTAGAATAATTTATTAGGATTTTCAAATTGAAATTGTCAGAAAAAAACAAGGAAAAAAAGAAAAGCGTTGCTGTAAAGCTTGGCGGGGGACAGCCCAAATCTTTAACTTTAACCGAGCTCACGCGGAGCTACAGGCTCCTTTCAAAGCATTGGCCCTTCTCTTTACATCAGCACAACAAAAGACATCATTAAAATCAATATACAAGGGAACAAGATCTCAAAACAGAAAAATATACTTTCTTTTTTTCTGAAAATAAGTCTTAATGCCGCAGAATTATCCACTTGTCGTCTGCTATTACCAATAATAGTACTATTTTCATTTGTAAGGTAAAAAATAACTTATTGCTTTATTGTAAGTTAAAAAGTTACAGTGTTGGTGTCCAGCAGTAGTTTTTTTTTTTTTTTTTTTCATCGTGTCCTAGCCTGTCTGACAGAGGAACTGCTGGCTAGATCAGGAAGCTTTATGCTGCGCTGAACATCAAACAGGCTGCAGCAAGAAGGCTGAACAAACAGGCTTCTTGTTTTTGCACGCGTTGCATTCGTTCCAGCTTTTTTTTTAACTTTTCCTGCCAGCCAGCGTCATCTTCTACTGAGATTCCTGTGTCAGAGGCGACTGGGAGCGAGACCCTGTCCCATTTCTGGTTCCCTGCCCGAAAACCCTGTCCGTTCACCAATACATGGAGCAGCAACTATATATAAACAATAATATGTTGTTTCCAGAGGCGCGCGAAATTGGTTAGGACTAAACATGAAATGGGAAAGAGTCAGGGGGGAGAGGATCAGATGAACCAAAATGGAACAGGGTGATTTTTTTTTCAGTACCAAAGAAACAAAGGCAATCAAACTGCTCCTTCGTTGCCAAAAGTAGTTCCATATTACACCTTGATGTATGCGCACAAACACTCACTCACACGCACTCAGACGCAATCACATGCACCTTCAATAGTGATAAGAGGACAACATGATCGTGATTTTCTACACCTGCTTCTGAGAATGTCCTTCATCTGTTTTCACGGCGGAGAGCACCGCAATAAAAGAATATTTTCAAAAAGAAAACAATTAACAAAAGAGAAAAAAAAAAAAACATTAACAAGTGAATTGCGCAAAAAATATATATAATATTTTTAAAAAGAGGAAGTCAGGTCAACCCCCGTTCCCATGAACCCCTGATTTATCCTGTTCCTGTTCTCCTCTAAAGGTTTTCCATTCCTAGTCCATTGTGTTGAATCTGAAACTTTGATGAAGATGCAAGTGACGACATTTGCTTCTCTGAGACGTAAAGCAAACGATAGGGGCGACTTTGCGACAAAAACTGTAAGCTAAGTGAACAAATTTGCCAGACGAACTCCAGGAGGTTTATTTGTCAGCAGCCATCGTGGACAGCGCTGCGCTGGAGTGACGCAAGAGAGGACTGGCACACAGTGTACGCATATACCATATGCTGATAAAAGTAGTGAGATGACAGCAGATAGTAGTAGTAGTAGTAGTAGTAGTAGATGACATTCAGCCAAATAGCTGTTAACCCTTTCCAAACCAACCAATGACATGCCAGCCGGTTCAGCAACCCCCCGCCCGCCCCAGTGTCTATGTACAATATCTTACAGAAAGACATAAAAACATTGCTTTAAAACCAATTACAGAATAAAATACCTTACAGATTATCATTATTATGTCAATATTAATAACAATATTACAAAGGTTTTGTTTTTAAAGACTACCAAAATATACATTTTAGTTTTTTTCCCATGTTTCCGTGACACTTGAGTTAAAAAAGGACTTTGTTGGATTTGTTCTTCCTTAAAAATGGTTCTCAAGACAAAGACCCATCTCACACGGCCTTTTCTCTTTCGGTCGACGTCAGCTTTGAATGATTTCATGATAAAATGACAGATCACATTGAAATAAAATAATAATTAAGATAAAAAAAACTCAAAATTGTTCTCTGCGCCTTTGTCAAAGACGTTTCCTCAGAGATTTTTTTTTTTTGCAGTTTTCTTTTCTCAACTTCAAAAAGGAGATAAAATGGATAACTGAGGGAGGCTGGGATCTAGTTGTTACACTACATGAGGAAAAAAGAGGAGAAAATGGGGACGTTTATGTTGAAGTGAGATTAGTACAGCAAAACAAGAGTTCTGGATTTAAAAAGATATTCAGTCGGTGGGTGGAGCCACTTGGAGCCAGGGGAGCCTGGCAGAGCCAGTAGCCAGCCAATCACTTTGTGCCATCAATGGGCAGCCAGCACTGTGATTGGCTCATCAGCAGAGGAGAAGCTCTCCTATCCTCAGTGACCTGAGTGTTCTCAGTGGTAGCCATTAGTGAATGCAGTAGCAATCAGAGGACCCTGAGGACACATGAAGAGTGAATACACTTTCATTAGCTTTGTCAACGCACTTGTGCATTCTTGCATGTGTTTAATTGTGGGTGGGGGGTTGGAGGTGGGGGCTGTGTGACCTACCCCGAGACTGTGGCCGAACCCTGTGCTGGGGGCGGGACTAGCGGCGCTGATGTAGCTGCTGACTCCTGAGTCCTGATTGGCTGCAGCATACAGGTCAGCCATTGGTCCGGGGCTGCTGGTGCCCAGGAAGCCAGCTGTGCGTGAAGGGGTGGAGCCTAAGAGGAGAGCAGGGGAGACAAGACAGGCTTCAACACCGGAGGGCTTCACACACGCACGCACACACATATCTAAAAATATTCTTTTATATTTGTCCAACTGGGCCAAAGACCCCCCCTCCCAAAAAAAACACCCTTACAACCACACACACATACCTCTAACTACTGCTGCTGCTGCGGCTGCTGCCATTGGTCCATATGCAGTCAGGGGAATGGCTGAGGATTATACAACAAACCAAATTATTGAACAAACAGCTCATTGTGTGTCACTCTCGTATCACATCGTATAATAATCTACAGCACAGTGAGGTTCAACAGACATCTGCTCACACATCTGTCACGTCATTTATATCCAACTGGTGGAAAAGGAACGACGTCACCAGTGACATAACGTCCAATGGCAGCTTTAGGTTCGTTAAATAGGAACCTAAATAATGCAGATGATAAAAACAAGGACGATGACGTCTCCACGTAAAGATGCAAGTGCAGCTGGGAGCCACTAGATGTCAGTGTAAAGGCAGAACTGCATGACCTGCTTGTAGATGTGGGATCTGTATGCATCTGATTGGCTAAAGGAAGTCTAAAGTTTCTCCTAACACCTGAGTCAGGAGATAACTAAATATTTTTAGTCTAATTCACAAAGCATTGTTGCACTAAAGAGGGCCTCTAACGTCTGAGAGAAGAACTATCTAGTAACTAAAACCTACTCAAACAACAATACCTTTTATATTATATCACTTCTCCACTGTCTGATAAATAGTCTTCAAACCAGAGTAACATAGGAATAAAATAAATATGTTAAACGTTTACACTAAATGTAAATTTACCTCATTTAAGGATGAGAATCTGACAAAAAAAGTGTCAGTGATGTTCTGTTCTGTTTAACCCTTAGTTCTCTTAGTTCCTCTTGAATACGACTTCAGCATTCACAGATGGAAAACTTGAAGACTATTAACGTTAACTGGAGAGCATTAGAGGCCCTGAGGGGTGGATTTGTTTACCTTGAACAGAATCAGCCTTGCTGTTTGTAGTCTTTAAACTAATCTAAGCTAACTTCCTGTCGATGATTGCTTTACATCTACTGTATGGACGGTAGAGGACTATTAAATTTCAAATTAAATCAAGTGTAAGAAAAGAAGACTTGTGCAGCAACTGGGATTTTACGTAGCTTTTGCTGTACGGTTCTAAAAAAGGGTCCTCAGTGAATCCAGGTTAACTGTATTTAACAGCAGTGGCATCACATTCACGCATGTAATTTGGCTATCTGCTGCTAAATAGTTCAGTTTTTGTCTCTGGGCCCTTGGAGGAGTGAGGAGCCACTGACCTGTAAGCTCAGGGGGGTGGGATGAAGTCAGGAGGGGGGTCCTCTCTAAATGGAATTCTAGAAACAGAGAAGGTCGAGATCAAGACAGAGAGAGAAAGAGAGAGAGAGGGTTTTTCAGTACAGTCACCATCCACCGATGCGACACACACACGCGCGCAGAGTACGGCAACATGGACGCACAAGCACAGAAAGTTTTTTTTCAAACCACTGCAAGGACAGGCAGGAAGGCGGGAGCAGAGGAAAAGGAGGGGCAATACAGCAGAATGAAAGGGAGTTACATAAGTAGATCAAATAAACAGAGGAAAACAGGCAAATATCATAAATCAAAGGTAAAACATCAACAAATTATATCTGAGGCAGGAAGACATATTTCGCAAAAAGAGGAACGTTTGAAAGGACAGACAGTCATGTGACTCTGCACGCAGCCAGAGATGCTGGTATGACGGTTCTGTTAATGCATGAATGTGTGTGTGTGTGTGAGTGTGGGTGGGTGGGAGAGAGAACTAAAGCCACTGCTTTGTTCATACATGTTTCATGTCCCACAGTTGAATGAGCTACACGACACAGTCCACATCGTGAAGCCTGTCCCTGTCTGCAGACCAGCAGGGAATCGGTTGTGTTTAGGGGTTAGGAGGACATACCTGGAAACTGGTAAGTGTAACCAGGCGCAATTCCAGAGTAACTGCGGCTGGTGTAGGTAGTAGTCTGGAAACCTGGGTAACCTGTTAGAAAGACAGATTAATAAGCAATATAATTAGTTTGACTGCAAATAAGCACGTGAAGAACAATTTTTGAGATCGAACCAAGTGCTGGTCTGAATCTGTGTCATCACAGAGGTGTTAACAGAGCCAGACTTCATTATTCTAGCCTTACTATCCTTTACTTAAGTTCACTACAATCTCAGATGGTCAGTAGAGGGAGCCAAACAACCACCGACAGCATGTGACGTGCTTCTCTCTGTTTTCTCAATGAGAATATTTTATGCCCATATTTTACTCCAGTCTGTAGAGCCCTTCAGCGTGTAATCTCTAGGTTTTAGATACATCACAGAGAATATCAACAAACCGGGAGACTGGGCATTTATTTAACTGAATGTTTCCGTGGAGCAGCACAGCAGCATAGAAATAAACACAGAGCTCACGCAGAATATGATATATTTTTCTTTCTTTTTTTTTACATGTACTCCTTTACTCTTAATTGTACTCTATGGACAAGCAAGTAACCTGAAATACTGTTATCAATAATACAGAATCCTTTGTAAATACCTCTCGAACTATTCACAGCTATATAAAACACCACGGTTAGAGGCTATGACAGCTAAACAGATTTTTTAGTGTAACTATTTCTGGAATAAATACTAGTACCTATATTAAGTAAAATGGAGCCCGTTTCACGGTATCCTATTTACGGACGCATTGGTCATACAGGATGTCAATATAAACCATATTTAAAAGCCGTATTAGTATATCTCATTTATGATCTCACCTAACATGCCGATGCCCAGCATGAAGGCATCCATCCCGTAGGGCATCACCCTGGAACGGCCTCTGGCTGAGCCCGTCGGCGTCATCACCTCCTTGGGCTGGGCCTTCTTACACTCCACCTAAAGCAAAGGAAACCAGTGAGCAGTGAAACTCCTGAAATACACGATTCCTCGAATTACAACACATTGTGGCAGGCAAGTTAAGACATCTCGGGCAAATCCTTATATCGGTGAGTGAGTAATGCTAAAAACAACACTTTGACAATCCGTGCCAGTGCTCACATCCGTACCATTTTATTGTTGATCTCATGGAAGTGGATCTCGCACACTTTCTCCACCACATCTTCGTTCTCGAAGGTAACAAAGCCGAAACCTAGAAGAGAGCAGAACAAGCTCTTATGGACACGCTTCAGGGGGCTGCTCAACCTGCTTGTATTTGCAATGCAAAGACGTCCCAGTGTCATTATATCTGACTGAGAGAGAATCGCACAACTCTTAGGGCTGATTACATAGCAGCTAATAAAAGAGAAGTGATCACTTCTGCCTCTTCATATTCCTCTATCTCTCCCAACACAGCGCCTTGAGAGATGAGGCGAGCCTCGTCTTGCTTATCAATCAGGTGTTAGCGTCATGGAGGAGAGGGGATAGGGCGTGGTTCAAAACCTGAGCCCAGATTATCATGACCAAGTTGGCTCCGCTCTTGTCGCCCACACACCGCGGCGCTGCCCTCCTAACCCACAGAGATAAACGAAACAACTGAAAGCAGAGGAAAGACTAAAGTACGAGATATGAGAAGAATTCTTCACCCCGTGACTCCCATCACGCTGTTTCTCCTTTCATTTGCGACGCCACGTTTGTAGGAACCCCACTTAGTGTGTCAACACATATTAGCATAATGTGTGTGTGCGTGTGAGTGTGACTGCGTGTACGCACCTCTGTGTCTGTTGGTTGTTTTGTCGAACATAAGCATGGCATCATCAACCTGCAAGAACAAAGCAAAGAATAGATGAGCTTCGACATATTAACACGCACACACACACATGCACACACACACACACACACCATTACACAGCATGGGGTGCTATTGTCCCTCTTTAGCATTGGAGAGAAAGAGGGGAAAACAGATGGAGGGTGGAGAGGAGAGAGGGAGGGGTGACAGGTGACAAAGGGGAAAAGAAAAAGAAAGAATGACAGAGTGGGAAAGGAAGAGCGCAATGGGGAAATTGGGGGCGGGGTGCCGTATAAAAATAAAACGAAATACAATCTATCAGTGTGATCATAAGGTGCTGGAGGAAATTCTTTCCCATTCTTCGCTGTCTCTGTCCTACGGCCGAGTTCTCACAAACTCTGTCTCGCTCTCTCTTTCTCTTTCTCCCTCTTTTTTCCTTTCATTCGTTCACCCTCGCTGTCTTTCTCTCCCTCTCTGCAAAGTTTACCATTCCCATGGAGACCCTGTAAAGAATTTCAATTAGAAGAACTTGCCCCCACCCCAACTCATTTCAATGAATAGGATGGAGGGAAAGGGGGGGAGAAAAAGAGGGACATAAAGCATGTGACAGAACGAGAGAAAAGGGGAAACAGTGACAAATAAAGGGATCGATAGAGAGTTGAGTTTGGATGGAGGATAGAAAATCTGTTGGAGAACATTTCAGTTTACAGAGAACAAAGTGAGCCAGGGTCTTTTATTCTCCTTCTCCCTCCACTTTCCTTTTTGCACTCACTCCACTGCCCTATTCATATTCCACCTCCTCCCCCTTTCTACCCTCTTTCTTCCCTCCCTCCCTCTCTCACTTGTCCTTCACTGACAGGAAAGTTAGCAGCTTCTGCTCGAGCTCTGGCGGCATAGCAAGCCAAGGCCTGGCATCGCTGTGGAATTCAAACTTTTGCATTTTCTCTAAATGCAAATCTGCCTGAAAATCTGCAGCACAGCCTCCCGACATCACATGGAGACACATGTGGAGTATGACTACACGGCTATTTTCATGAGGCAGCTAGCACTGAAACTCAAACCAGTGTAATATGAGTGGCAGAGGCTTCGAGATGGTCAGGCCATCACATTTCTGACACCGAAAGACGCCCATGCACACATTCTAATCTGATTGAGATAAAGTCTGTGCGTGTGTTCGCTGGACCTACACAAGTGAAAAACGGTGGACACGGAGAGGACCAAGGCTGCTTCCACAGCCTTCCTGAGTCATGTTACTCACATCCCTGTGCACATAACACCCACATAGATCCCCCCCGTTCCTTTTTCTGTCCTTCATTCAGTTTTATTCTCCCCCTCCTCTCCTCCCCCCTCATGTCTTCAACCCTTCCGGTCATCCAAACTCAATGACACAGCAGAGAGCGTGGTAGGAGGACAGTAAGTAGACAGCTGCAAGCCAACATGTTATCATAAGAGTAGAGTTACATGCACAGCTAGCTTTCCTTTTAGCATTAGCAACATCTATTCTGGAAAATGACCGATAGCTAACACTGCCAGCTACAGGAGATTTTGAGCCGTGCCTCTTTGATGGGACATTTTTAGGCAATAATAATAACAATAAAAAAAAAAGATAATATTCTCTGCTGTCACGCCACTATAGCTCAGTTAATAGCCTTCCACGTGAATACAATGGTGACATGCAAACAGTTCGGTCACGTGTGTGAGCTTATGCTGTGGTCGCACACCAGCCCTTTTGCCTTTGCCAAAACCAATAAGGAGACGATCTCACGATGTCCACTGCCCAGGGTGCTGTAAGACAATCTGATTGGATAGCTGTGGGGGTCTGAGATTGGCTTAGCAGTGGCTCAGTCGCTAACAACTCAGCCTGCATGGTGGGTGGGTGGCTGGCTGGGGGTGAAGAAAAGTTAAGGTCATATTCTCAAGTTCTGACATTCTCAGATGCACCAAAACCAAAGGTGAGATCCAGAGCTGAGTGCAGCGTTACGAGTGTCCAGATTTTAGTGGAGCGTGCAGCTATTGTCTGAGGAACAAGTGTTTGCCGACAAGTCCATTAGACTTTTTTTTCCTGCGAGATTATGAAAGGTGGCATTCACATTTTTTCCTGCTGTCTCCTCACATCTCCCTCTTTCATTCTCGCTCTCTCCCTCTCTCTCCCTCTCTGGCCATCTCTCTCTAAACAGGCCAGCAGACAAAGTGTTCAGTCAAGCCTTCTAATCGCCAGCTCACATGGGTGAGTGGAGTCCCAACTTTTCCCGTCTGCCCTGTCCACGCTGCATTTTTCATCTTATCCACTCCTTCCTTTGCTCGCTGCTCTCTGGTTTTATTTTGGAAGAGTTACGAAAGGGCACTTAAATCACAGTTCTTCATGCAAGGTACTTTAAGGAAGCTCAGAGGCACGGCAGAAAGGCTAGGAAAACAGGGATTTGCTTCAGATCAAACAGAACTGGCTGTAAAGCCCAAATCACATGAAGTGCTAATTATCAAATTATCCTTTTTGCGAGACAGATCTTTACTTTAAAACATGTTTCCGTGATGTGAACTTTCCCGCAGGTAGAGAGGAGGATCACAAGACCTCAGGATTCAGACTTCTTCTCAAACAAACATGGCTGCCGCAGTCTTACTGGCCCGGGGACATTTAGCAACAGGAGCTCAGATTTGTTGTTAGGAAACCACACATAAACAGATGCCTCTTGACTCCTCACTTTTTTTTTTGGTCCAAAACACCTGAAGTGTCAACTGGGCAGCCATTCCAGTCCGCCCTAATGAAGTTTGCGTAGGTGTGCTTTCAGGAGCACAGTATGCTCCAAAAAAATAAACATCTGCACATATCAAAGTGTTTCATAAAATGCAGAGTGCATTCTGTGTTTTCCTTGCGAGGCGGTGCCACAGTATGAAAATAAACAGGACACTGAGTGCTGCTCCATCCAAACCTGCACCTTGTAACCAGCTCAGATAATAAACAAGAAATACCTCCCGCTCAGCAGGAATGCGCTGTGGGATTGCCGCTGTCCATGATAGAGCTTTGGTCTCACGTGTCCAAACAGTCCAAATATTCCCTCATCCTGCGGAGGGGCTGTTGTCTTAGATATGAGTGTCTGTAATCACCAGGGAGAACGGATTCGGCACAGAGATGCAAACAGCCATTTTAGAGAGCGCACTCGGGAAACATGACACATGTCACGGCGTCCACCTGAGTAAGTGTGACAGTGGCACACTCACGCAACCCAGGTCTACGAGGATCCGCGACCCAGAATTAAAATACATTTATTTAAATTTGAACCAGCACCTGAAATACGGTAATACCCCAGGAATGAGTCAGAGGCCAACTTAGAGAACACACAGCCAGGCACGAGGCAGAAGGAGCTCCGTGCTGTTAATTTCTTCCAACCCATTAGGCCTTCATCCTGGAGCAATGCTCATTTTCAGACCGTCCTGCTCACCAGCAGCAGCAGCAGCACAACCGCACACTTCATGTTTGTGACAAGTGGACCACTGGCTGAGAGACTCGTTGTCTCTCTATATCAGGACAAACATATGCAAGCTCGCCTCTCTCTCTCTCTGTCTCTGTCTCTCTCTCTCTGTCACACTTTCAGTCACACATGCACATTTCCATTCATGCAGATACGCACTTTTTTCACACATTTTTCAAAGCCACACAGAAAAAACACTGGATTATGGCGGGACAATTGGCAAAGACAGGTCACCACGGCAACAAGCTGAGAGCGTCTGGAGCAGAGTCTGTGTATGTGGGATGGGAGGGTGTCTGAAGTACTGATTTTGGGTAAGGTGGAAGGGGGGGCAGTTACAGGAGCAGCTGTTGCATTTGATTAGTTAATAGTGAAGAGCCTGAACTCTACTCAAACACTCTCCTACGCCCCCCCACCCCAAAGTGTAGTTAGCTAAAAAGTAACCCAACGCAACACCCATCACTCATACTTGCTTGCATTTATGGTGCTTCTCTCCTTTAATAGTTGCTTTCACTCTTCACTATCTCAACATTCCTCCTTTTCTCTGCCCTTCAACCTTTTCTGAGTTCCCCTCCCTCTCTCTCTATGGGGGGTTGCTTCTTCCCTTTCAGTCCCCTGCCATCTCCCTCTTCGCTTCCCCTCCTGCTTTTTTTTTTCTCTCTCCCTCTCCCCCCGGCCGCTCATCTGTCTCCACAGCATGTGTTTGCCTTTCACCAAATTTTATTCAAAAGGAGCTAAGCAGGACAAAATGTGGCAGCCAAAAACACCACGATGTGATCGGAAAAGAGCAAAAAGGCGAAAAAAAGAAGTAAACTAACAAACTAAGTAATACCGTGTCTGGCACAGCACAGCCACCAATGACCCAACAGGATTTTACTTTAATTCCTTTAGTTGTTTTAGTCCCATAATTCCAAACTTGTTTTGTAAGTCATAACCTCACAGGCCTCTCAGATGAGGCTCCATGGATTCATCGTCGTGCTCCAGATCAAGAAAACTGATTTTATTTTATTTAATGTTTCAACCATATATCTGTTAGATCTAGCTAAATATTTTCACCTTTCCTTTAATGTATACTTTCCTTAGGTCTTCATCATTTTGTATAACTATATCAACTTTGTTTTTTCTATCCATTTTAACATTACATCTAATTTATCCATCTACACTGATCATTGATCCATTATTTAGCACCATATTTTAAGCATTTACATCACTACTTTTAGCCGACAAAATCTTACTTCTCGCTAGTGTATCTACGCATTTCAACCATTTTTTCATTGCTTTCTTATTCTTGTCTTTTTTGCTTCCTACTTCTTATGACTCACTGCAGACATCTTCTTTTTTAATGTGACTTTTTTTCACATTAGCAAAGCTAATCTTTCCATGTACCCCCTGGAAACTGCAGAAGTACCCCGTGATGCACGCTGGTTGGGAATCACTGCTTTAGTCTTTAATTCCTCTCCCACTTTCAACGCCTGCCCCTTTTCTCGCTTCTGCTCTGAAATTAGGTTATTTTTTTGCATTTTCTTCTAGTGTCTTCACTGAAATGAGAAAGGAGAAAGGTAAAAAGCATACTTTTTCTCTGGTTTACACCTTTTTGGTAAAGCTGAAATGTGTCTAAAGCACACAGACAACATATGAATATAATATATCAAAGGTGTACAGTCCATTAAAGCGTTGGGTCCTAATTTGCACCTCAGGGTGTACCTCTGCTGCTACCAGGGGTACATGGAAAGATTGCAGCCTAGCTCAAGTAATTCCTCCGGATAATGAGTCAGCTATAACACCTGAACACCACAGGATCCCACCATGAGTGACAAAACTGGCAGGTAAGTGTTATGATTAAGCATCTGCTAATGGAGAAATTACTTTTGATTAGAATAATTTAAAAAAGACAATTCTTGAGATTTTTCTAAAGGTAGTTAGCTAAGTAGTTCAAATAGCTAAAGGCTAAATAATTTAAATGTTTAGCTTAAATCGAATGACAAGTAGTTAGCTAAATAGTTGAAATATTTAGTTTGAAGTAAGGGGTTAGTTAAACAGTTAAGATAGTTAAAGGATAAGTAACTGAAATATTTAGCTTAAAAATGATTAAGTAGTTAGCTTAATAGCTGAAACGGCTAAAACAAAATCATTTAAACATATCTAATAGTAAGTAGGGTAACAGTAGTAGTAGTAGTTAGCTCAGTAGTTGAAATGTCTAAAGGTGAAACTATTTAAATATATAGCTTGAGGTAATTAATACAGTAGTTAGCTAAGTAGTTGAAATGGCTGAAGGCTAAATAATTGAAACACTTCACTTGAAATGATTGATAAAGTGGTTAGCTAAATAGTGGAAATATCAAAAGGCAAAATGTTTAGCTATAAGTAACTGATAAAATGTTAACTAAATAAGTGAAATACCTCAGGGCCAACAAATTGAAATATTAACCTTGAAGAGAATGATAGTTAGCTAAGTAGTTAAATAGCTTGTTAATAAACTGATGAAATTGTTAGCTAAAAGTAATTGTTTGATATACGGTAGTTCATTAACAGAAACAGTTTAAAAGGTCAGCTGAACGTATAGCTTTCTATGGAGAGAATAAATAGTATATAGAGTCTAAACAATTATCCCTTAAAATAGGAGAGTTCAGTGAGTTGAATGAAATAGTATAACATGCACTTTTATTGTCCAGGTTAAAATCCATTTATATGCCAAGCTGATTGGTGGTATCTCTGCAGAGCACACCAGGCTCAGACAAAGACGTGGTTGGAAAGCACTGACAATCATCATGACAATCATCAGCATCAGACAATCCAAGGCCGCAGCTTTTCATTGTTACGGCTCCAGTGTGATGGCTAAAGGTAGATAGGAGGTATGCGAATAGTTTACCTTTCCAAACTGGTCAAAGTATTGCTTCACATCTTCGATGGTGGTATTGACTGACAGTCCTCCGACAAAGATCTTCTTTGTCCTGGTCACCAGCTAGCAGCACAGAAGAAGAAGAAGGCATCGTTTATCTCTAATAACATTATGTAGGAGGCAGATGCCTGTGAGAGAGGGACTTTGTATTGGCTGGTGTTTATCTAATCTGAAAAAGGTTTCTGAAAGCTCTTCTGAGGATTCAAGCTAATGCAGCTTGGTTTAAGGCCTCAGAGGTGTGTGCGCATGTACAGGTGAATACTGTGTGTTAGCCTTCGTGTGTGAGCCAGGATACAAATAGGTGCAGGCAGTAGAGGGGTCAGGGTGCAGGTTACAGAGTCAGGCTGGACAAGTAGATTGTAGCTCCTATTTGGTCACATGCCTGACTCTAATCTCAGGCACCAGGGCTGAACAATCGGGGGTGACAATCATCACTACTCCTTCTTGCGCCTAACCTTATCGGCGTGCACTCACCTTGGGCTGTGCCCGGCGAGGGAATGCCACCTTTGGATCGATCTGTGGGGGAAAGATGAATGAAGATGAGTTTTAAAAAGTGGCAAAAAAAACAGGCACACATTTGACAGTTTGTTGACACAGGACAGTCGCAAAAAGAAATGGTAGGAAACCATTTTTATTTATGTTGCATATATTTATATCTTCCTTAAACTTGCCTAAAATGTATTTACAGACTGCACAGTATCTACACATTACATGTTTTTAGATTCAGCTAAACCCCATGGTGGTCTGTCCCCCTCTGTGCTGCATCCACTTTAACAAATATTCACAGACTTCCGAGGGATTTGGGAGCCCAAGAGCTGCATATAAAATACACCGTTATTAACCATGTTTTAAAGTTGGAGTTTGACACCACAGGCATGAGAAATGTAGAAACATGTGATCAGTTCAAAGGTCCCACAGTGGCTGGAAAAAAGGGGTTAAACAGAACACTAATATTTTTCTCTTCTGGGAGCTACCAGCCTTAATTAAAATGCATCCGCCCTGCTTATATTTCTTAGAGCAAAGACATCAAATCTCTACCTGTTCCAGCCATGTTGCTGAGTGGCTGATGCTGTCCTTGTATAAAGTCAACATCCCTCTCGGCATCGATGAATTATCACGCTGTTAACTAACTAGAATCGGTTACAACACAGAGCCTCTAAGTCTGAACCCATCTGAAGGACTGCAAGTCCAGAAATAGAACGCATGCTAATCCACGAATATGTATAGTAGACCCTTGTTTGTGCAAGCCCCCAAAAATCCAAACACACCAGCCAAACAAACAGGCATGAGGAACAAAATACACAGTGAGACGTGAATATGTACTTTTTCTAAATTGTGTGCTGAGACACTAAACTAAATGCATCTTAGGAGCGGCAAACTAGACGGAGCAGGGCAGCCTGGAATCCAAAATGAGCATTCAATATTCTGAATACATTTCAGATGGATGTTTCTCTTCTCTTCTCAAATCTCGCAAATCCTGACAACCCCTATTTTGGATTAGCCAGATTTGACTGTATCCATATTTCTCCCCACTGGAATGTCTCAGCAGTGGTCAAGGTTACAGATAAAATTAGAAGTAAATGAGCTTTGAATGAGCTGGCCTTTAATAATGATAAATATGCAAAGCCTGGCCTGGCATTTTAAATTTGTGTGGAATCTCGTGTTATTCTCACTCAAGCCAACGAGAGAGATGATTTTAGGTCACAGGACCTTGTGCTGTATTATGGTCTTAGAGTTCCATCTTTGTTCTAATAATTGGATGTGTGAAGCAAAACCTCTTGTGCCTCCCACAGCCACTATCGGAGGTATTGAATTGATATTGGCAACTAGAAAGAGCCCATCAAATAGCCAAAAATAATTACTTATAATGTGAACAATACACCTGATACAAAGGAGGGCGTTCATTCAATATTCAAACAATCCTTTCATCTCTTTCCTGTGATAATTCGACGCTTCTGATGACAAATGCACTGACAAATATGTCCTACGAGGACCTTTAAGTGCCTCAGATTTACCACTGCTTCGAGAGCACACCGCTGTGTAACTAACGCGAAGCTGCAGCGTCCTTGGAACGGATTGCGGAAGGACTTTGCACCTTGAAGTGGGACGCAAAGATGAGGAGAGCCATGTCACCTCCAGCTGGTCTAAGCACAAAGACAAAGGTGACAAGGACACGCAGAGCCGCGCCGTCTATCGGCAACGCAGCAGCGCAACAACAGAGCGCGCTCACAAACAATGACAGCACAGCATTTCTGACAGGATGTTTGCTTAGTGGGCCAAACGTAACATTATATATGTGTGGGATTACAGGGACTTTATGTACCAACATATGACCCTGCTTTTTGTCCTTTAACAAAAAAAAAGTACAGAAGGAACGTAGAGAATTCTATATACTCTACTACTTAAAACAACCACACAGTAAACTTCTGAGAGGAAAAAATAGGAAATGTAAAAATATGAAAAACAAGATAAAAGGGACACATTATACTGGAACCAAGGAACTACAAGGTTCAGTAATGAGGCTAATCATCATTAAATCTTCTGCTATTTTTTTCTAATCACACGTCCTAACTTGACAGAGCGGCGCTGGTGTAAAGCGCTTGGGAATTGTACGGCCACGTGCCCGCTGTTCTTTCGAGCCAGGGCGCTGCTGAGATGTAACAGCCTCTCGTGCTCAGGTCAGCCCACCTGCCTTTAACTGTTCTAACACGACTAGAGGACAGGAGCTGCCCTGAGGCCATTACGTGGCAGAGACACGGACCATGAGCTGAGAGCGACAGCAAGTCAGCAACCAGCTCACATTTGACACAAGGCTGCAGCCTCATAACGACTGCAAGCGGTGCAAGTACGGTGGAGGGAGAAAAAAACACATTGCAACATCACTGTCTAACAGTCTTTTCATTAATTTAGCAGCAAGTAGCGAGAGATCCGTGTATAATCTGTGATTCTTTAGTTTTTTAATAGCTGGTGGTCGCAATAACATAACACAATACAATCAGTGACATTAAAAATGTAGACAAATGGAACATGTCGTGTGGCATGGCGTCATATTGTGCACCCACACAACACATTTTGACAAAGTGCCGATGTTTCCCAGCTTTTAAACGATCAGAAGCTCCTAGAGAAACAGCCTACAGCACTGAAGGTTACCAGCTAGACTAGGTTAGGCCTAATGCAATATCTGCAGTAGTGCTACTACGGCTACAGTCATGCCATGCTGTTAAAAAAAATCATTCCGCCTCAGTGAAATAACAGAATATATCTAAACTCTACATCTGGCTGTACTCAGAGGGAGGCAATAATAAATGAAAACTAAAGCATCTATCAGACTGGCAGATTAGCCATAAGGAAGACAGATAGGCCACAAAGCAAAAAGTGAAAGGTCTTAGCCAGGTCACTTTTTGCAACACTCAGAAATAGCTCTTCCAGACAGGCTTGACATTCAAGAAGAGCCTCTGCCGTGTAACAGTCCCAGTCAAGACTGGTGAAAATGTAACTAGTCATGAAAAAATGTTCAAACCTTTCCAGGAAGGAGAGAGAGAGAGAGAGCGAGAGAGAGAGAGAGAGAGAGAGAGAGAGAGAGAGAAAAAGAAAGAAAGAAAAGCTGCTCTTCCCAGGCTGACAGAGAAGAGTTACAACTGAGTGTTCGTGAAATGGTCTGACTAACATCCTGCTTCATGACATCCAACCTCCGCTCAATCTAAGCAGCACAGTGACAGCGAGAGCCTACAATATGATTTTAGTGGTTTAGCTTTTAGGACTACGCTAATCTACGACCAATAGTCACCTCACGTGGCGCAGAGCATCCACCAGTGTTACAAACTGGAAAACAAAAATAAAAAAATATATCGTCAAATCGGTAGTTGCAGAGATAGGTGGGGAGCAGAAGAGAGAGGGAGGGAGGGAGAGAGGGAGAGAGAGGGAGAAAGAGAAGGCATTCATTTGGAAAACAGAGGCAGCCCATGAGAAAGTGGGCCTGTCCGGCGTAGCGGTGCAGCGGGGCCGTCCCAGCAGGCAGCCCCTCTGATTTCATTAATTAACAGGACAAAGAGTACAAAACAGATGGGCCCGTAGAGGAACTGGGGCTCCCGTGCTACCCCCACAGGCACACATACATACATACGCACACACATTTACAGGCACCCACATAATGCAGCACCAATGTAAACACCAGCACATGAACATAAAGTGACACATACGTGGATGTGGACAAGAAAGAATACCAGTCGCCCCTCCAACACTTCACGCACCTCTTCCCGACACTCTCACATGTAGAAATATACAAGCTCTGACACACTGGCCAGCCCTGCAAAAACCTTCTTGCAAAAACAAAATGGCAAACACTCACACTGATAAAAAGACACCACAGGCTGCCCCATTATGGCAACATAATCAATATGAGCTAAACAAAAAGCTATAAACACAAGAGGGGACAAAAGGAGCTGGCATGTCAATACGTGCACACGGAGCCAGAGTGAGACCCTTGGTTTGGGCTCAGGCAAGCAGGGTCAATCTGCACATCTGAACAATGGAGCGGTAATTAGTTAACGAAGCACACTAATGAGGACCTCCAACCCAACCCCATCCCTACCCCTCTAACCCTTACTTTGAGCGCCTAACCAGGGTGGGTGCTCTACATCCGTGTGTTGGTGGTTGGTTGGTAGTTTGGAGTGGGACTGTCCACGGGTAGCAGAGCCACCTTCGGGTCCAGGCTTTATCCCCTGGATCTGAGGCCGAGTCTGGACCTCGGAAGCCCAATCCAGTTTGTTTCCCTCAATCCGATTATGGTGCTTTTCAGATCCATACTAATTACAGCACAGGATCCAGGCCTCCCTCTCTCCCTCTTATTCTCCACCTTCTCCATGCAACCACCCCCCCCACCCCCCCTGCCCCCCTCTCCGGCTTTGTCCACGTCAGCATTAACGGCTAATCTTCCAGCCAGGAGCGGAGGAGCTGCTGCGAGCATCTAAACTCGAAGTAACCAGGTGTTAAACCAGTAGCCCGTGCAGGCTGTGGTGCCAACTGTGCACTGAGTTTACCTCTGACATATGCTGCTACAGGCCAAAGCTATAGATAAAAGCAGCCATATTAGCACCTCGCTGACAAATACTACTACTGTACCTTCACAGGCCAGTGTGCCAGAAGCAGCAATTACCACCTACTGTAACACACTTTGAAAAGGTCATTCCAGTTTAATTGGTGTAAAACACAAATATTAAATGGAGCTGTTCGCTCTAATGAAGACACGTTTCTCTTTAGACATAATGTTAGTTCAGTTTGTGGGTCACAATTAGACAATACCCTTTAAAGGAATAAGAATGCTGAATTATCACTCATTACCGACACGTCATCACTGAATGTCCACAGTCCACCGTGCTGAAACCATCACAGCACGCACAATGATCCATAAACGTGGCACAAACAATAGCAAAATCTGAAAATCGTCCTTCCGCTAAGCTGAGGAAATGAGAAGTGGCCGTTTTTCTGGGAATATCTGGTCTCGCCTTTTCTTCTTCTTCTTCTTCCCGTGGCCCGTTCCAGTAAAGCATTTCTCGGAGAAAACAAATACCAGTTGTGCCCTTTTTCTCTGTCCAGAGAAATACAACAGCACACCACTGCCCCGAGGCCACACTCTGCCCCGACAGGAAATCTAACCTCCAACCAAAACAACAACCTCGACAGACCTCTCTCTGAAAACAACAGACAACCTCGCATTTGTTGTGTTTAGATTCTTAGCATCACAGGTATTGATGGCAATTTCATTTGATACTTAGCCCGAGTGTTTCGCTTCCTAAGCTTGGACTAAACAATACTGGATGTAACAGGACTGTAAATGTTTAATACCAATTGTAACCAGTGCTATGGACCTTGTACCACTTAATGTAGTTTACTTCTCACCCTGTGTGTCTCACACAGCTCCTGGTGCACTTCCCTTGTTTCACGCACCTTTCTCATTTTCTCCCTTTCCTGCTTTATGGCTTGTGGCGTCTTTCCTCACAAACCAAAGGCTCGGCAAAAGCATCAGAGCACCGGATATTCTTCCTCATGCCAGGGAGGAATGTCTCTTTCACGTCTCATGCTGATTAAACAATACTGAGGAGAGGGGAGTCCAGGTGTGACGCTGAAACGTGGTGCATGGATTATATAGTAATGAGCACATACAGACAAAAGAACTTTATTTAGAAGTGCGTATAAAAGCATTGTCAATTAACGCAATGGCCAACACCAAAAGCGTGTTATTTGACTGCACCACGTTCGTCTCTTAATTCTATTTCCTGTAGCATTTTAGCAAATGGGGGCATTTTAGCAGATCTGCAAATGAGCCAGTGGCGCTAAAAAATCGGGGTGATTATTTCCAAAATGGAGCGACAAAATGGCAACCATACCCTCGCATGGTTAAAACGCCTGGTTGGATAAATGGTACCATGGCGCGCTTCCACTCCCCCGACTCCCCCCACCACCCCTGCAGACTGCTGCCACAACAACCTGAGCAACCAAAGCTGCGTTTGAGTCATTAACATTATTATTGTTTAGCCTCATGCTGCATTTTGCTTTATAATAGGGCAACGCCTAACCCCACCAGTGGCCTGCCAAGCTGAGCTTCCAAACTAGCATACACATCAAACACACACACAGGGTCTGGCTCCCTCAAACACCCCAACAGTGCCTACTTTTAAGAGGTAATATGACTCACTGTGTAACACTTTGCAGTTGCTTATAACCTACTTCCAAACTAACACAAAAACACTGACGGATTAACAGCAGCGACTCTGGCTTTGTAATGAATATTACAGTGGCGGAAATGCACAGCTTTGAACTTATAAATGTTCCATTACTGCACCTAAAAACAAACAGACAGGATCAAAATCGTTCACACTCAAAAAGCGCAAATGTCACGACGTGACTCGACATTATCTGCCTGTGTCAGAGCTCTGCTACCTGGCCGAGCCCGGCGCCTTAACTTAATGCAAAATAGCTGAGAAGTTGTTATGGAGACATAAATCCCACCGGGCTGTGCAGTTACGGCACCGTCTCCCGAGGCCGGCGTCACCCCCGGCAACAGGCTTGCTCCAGCAACTAACTAAACTCTACCTATCTCCACCCCTGGGCTCTGCTGCCTTTCTGTGCCACTGATTTTCACTCTCAAATGATCCCATTGTGTGTTCGTGTGTGTGTGTGTGTGTGGGAAGGACCACAAGCTGACAAGGACACACCCAGTCCGGATTCCTACAACCAATCTACATGACCATGGCAGCAACATTCACACCTTAGATACTCTGTCTCAAGTCGCCGGCTCTGACTCACGCTAAAAACAAACCACAGGGATTCACTTTATGTCATCTTGCGTCTTCCGTGTAAGCATGAACTGACTAAACACAAGTATTCAGCCTGGCCTCTGATTTGTTCCATTTCCCCACATTTGAATTTTCATTTGTCAGTGGCGTAGGAGGGGAAAATCACAGAGAAACCTCCAAACACACCCTCGGAGTTTACATCAATATTTAAATTCAACTACTAAGACTGCGCTTCTACCCCACACACTTCCCCTGCATCAGTTTGGGGTCCACTGCTGCCACAACCGTTTCCTTCCCTCAAGCTCTCGAGAGCTGACACTTTGAAAAAAAAAAGAGTAGGGTGCTGTTATTTTCAATGAAAAAAAAAGAAGAGGAACAACTTGTGAGCTCTCTGCTCTGCATAAAACCTGTAAGGGCTTTTGCAGGGGCTCTTACCCCATTCAGGTCCCCCAGGTAACCATGGCAATGAAGCCCAAGAAAGAACGCTTTCATGTTGGCGCCCTGAACCGGGATTTGGAGGGGGAAATGAGCAGAGAGGAGGAGGAGGAGAAGGAGGGGAGGAGGGGGGGCTGCTCCAAAACGCACTCCTGAACTTTTACAAGCCATACGGTGGGAGGCAAAATGCACCAAGGGGAGGGGGCATGCTCCACAGAGAACCAGACTAGGAAAAGTTAAACCAACTTGGTGCCATAAAGCCCCTCAAACAGAACTCACCGTCTTGGAATCCAACTCGTGTCTGTTTTGCGCCAAAACCTTCTCCACGCCGGCCTGCTCCGCGTAAGTTACAAAGCCGAACCCCCTGCGAAGGAAAATAAAGCACACAAGTCAGAAAAAATCCCAAAGCGAAGTGCTCTCATGGAAAAGCATGGGAGATCATGAGGCATCCGGTGATAGGACGGCGGAGCGCACACGCCTCCTTCTTACCTCGACCGCTTGGTAACGGGATCCCGCATCACCATGCACTCCTTCACCTCGCCAAATTTGCAGAAGTACTCCTTCAAGCCCTCTGCAAAGACAGCAGCGAGACGCGGTTTTTAAAGGAGGACGGGGATGGGGTTTGCGTTATCTCACGAGCCCTGCTGAGGTGATGTGCTTGGCAGTGGCTGGAGGGAGAGACAATGGGGTCGGGCGGACCACGTTGTGTTTGTGTCCCCCCCCCCCTCCAGTCCTCCGAGATAGACTGGCTATCTGGCCATTCAGCAGAATAGCCCATTAGGCCCTGCAGACCACAAACAAAGCTACACATGGTGACGATTGCTGTTTTGACACGGCAGAGGCAGCAGCAGTGCTGGGTTAATAACACGGGCCATCGCAACGAGAATAAACTGTATTCGTGCACCAGGCTGCGCTCTTAAAATAAATGAATGGATTCAGCGGAGCGCAACAATAAGGAAAACAACAACACGAGCGTGGGCATCGATATGAGTCCCAACTTCTGCTCTAACGCCGAATAATCGATCAGCCCCTACTATGAATGCCCTCCTCGGTTTATTAACAGTGTAATGAGTGCACAGGAGGAAAAAGGGGCAGACAAGCCGTTGTATGCGCACGATTCCCAGTGTTAATCTCCTGCGTCTCGGCAAGTCTAAATCCTCGGAGCTGATCCTTAATGAATAGGAGGCTTTGATTTAACTATTCGCAGTGTTTCTTCTTAACTTCGACAGGCATCGCAGGTAATATGGAAGCTATAGCTGGGCAAAAATACAGCGTGTAAAGGAGCAAGCATGCAGGAGGCTTTCAACCAGACTTATTAAAGTAGCGTGCGGGACAGCTCACCTTGTGTTGTCTGCCAACTCAGACCCCCGATGAACATTTTGCTGAATGAGAGAAACACAAGCCGTAAGTCACACAGGATAAAAACGCGTCTTTCAAGCACAACACATGGCACATGCGAGGGGGAAATCGGTATGCGGGGTGGGGGATTATGTGTAATATAGCATCAATAAAGTAAGAAGAAAGCATCGGCCATGTTGCGAAGTCACCAATCGGCCAGTCGGGCCGTTATAATCCCCCAGAGGAGGAGGAAAAAAAAGGAGAGGATTTTCCAGATGATGGAGGAGAAGTTGCACCGTGGCCTTCTGGAGGAAAACCGGGATAAATAAACAAACAAGAGAGGAAGGGAAACAGGCGGAAAGCAGCGGTGCGTCTGTGTCTCCTCCGCTGAGTGGATCCATCCCACACATGCAGACAACACACACACACATACATATACACACAGCGTGCTCGTCTTTTGTCTCGGCGCGGCTCCGCTCCCCGCACTGAACTCAACTAAAGTCCAAGGTGAACTCAAACCGAGCCGAGAGGCGAGCGAAAGGCAGGCGGGCGAGCTGAGGCTGTTACCAGGGGTCGTGGGGGGAGTTGTCCGTGCCGGAGGACAGGCTGCTCTGGCTCCCTTCCGTATCCATTCTGCTCTCCGCTGGTATATTCCCGCACTGTGAGGCGAGGAGAGGCAGTGAAGCTCCACTGCTGCTGCTGCTGCTCCAGACTCAGGGGCGGGCAAGCACGATGGGAGGAGGGGGGGAGGAGGTGGGTGAAGGGGGTGAGGAGGAGGAGGGGGGAGGAGGAGGGGGGCAGCAGAGGTGGGGGTGGGGTGGTTTAAAAAGAGGAGGGGTGAGCGAGGAAACGCACAAATGCATAGACGCTCGGAGAGAGACTCCGCCTCTACCTCGCTTTCCCGTAGCCTACCCCAGCTTCGGACCTCCCTCCCTCCCTCCTTCCCTCCCTCCCTCCCTCCCGCACACTGCTGCCTCTCTATTCATGCTGCCAGTGGCGCTCTCTCTGTAGTGTTTCCCCGCCGCTCTTGTCATTGGTTGATCGCAACAGCATGGCCCATTAATGCGTATTGAACGCTTGCGCACATCCACAATCTCTCTATCCAGCTGGAGCACCAGTAACATGAGCAAATGTAAAAAAATACGACCCACATAAAATCAAGCAGGACCAAATCCATCTCAGGTAAAATAGTTTTTGTTTTTTTTTCTTCAACACTTGTCACTCATTAGAAATCCTCCTCCTCCTGCAAATCAGCTGCATTCATGAGCAGATTTTGGCACTAGAGGAAGGCATAATGGAAAACGATGTGTTCCTGTGGTGCCAGGTTGGGCCTCAGGTGAAATGAGGCATCTGTAACCAGGATACTTTCCCCTAAACACCACATGAAACAAGCCACTTGGTTATGGAGTCACTCTTCACACTGCACATGTCGGCGAGGCCCTGATTTCTGAATGCTGTTATGTGATTACATCATGCCTAAGGTGACATCTGTATCAGGGTAATGACATCATTTGTGATGTCATCACATATAATATAATGTATGGACACATCTGTTAATTATTTTTTTTTTTCTAAATGGGAAATTAATACTGAATGCATCAAAACTAAACTATGGAAATGTGTAGTAAACAAGTGTTAAATAAGCCAATATTATATTTTAGATCTGTCAAAGTAGACACCTTTTTTTCTGTGTTGACTCACACTCTTGGCGTTCTCCCAGTCAGCTTCATGAGGCAGTCACCTGGAAGGGGTTTCAGTCAACTGGTGTTTCTTGTCTTGCCATCTTAATCTGTTTGACACCATAATAGTTAGTGCCGAGGCGTGACTGGTGCACAGTTCTCTACAGCGAACGGCCCCGTTCGACCGCTGTTTTAATCCATATCATGGCAAGAACCGCAGTCCGCTGTTACTTTAGGACATGAGGGGCAGTCGGTCTGGAAAATTTCAAGAACCGTGGATGTATCCTCAAGTGCACTCGCAAAAACCATCAAACACTATGATTTAAACTGGCTCTCATGAGGAAAGAAAGACCAAGGGTTACCTCTGCTGCGGATGTAGCAGACTGAGAGAACGCTGTAGTCTGAAAGGCTTTCATCAAAGAAAAAGGAGTGAAGAATCTACAATCTAATCTACAGTGTAGGAAATAACAAAGGATAAAGAAAAACACATTGATTGAGAAGCTGTGTCCAAATCTTTGATTGGTAATGGAGATCTTATGTGTCCTTCTGTATAATGATGTGAAATGTCATGTCATGTGTTCACAGGTGCTACAGAAAGTCATGCACCCGCCTTTCCAAGTACCTCTCCATCCACTCGTCACCACTCTTGCCTTCGCACAACCTTCAGCCCACCTGTTCCTTCTGTCCAGCTCTCTTCCTCATCCAGCACATCCAAAACAGCTGTGGCTGCCACTACACACCCTCCGTCCACCTGGTTAACCAATCACAGTACAGCCCTCATCTAAACCTGATCTTACCCAATCCCCCTTCTCCCCCAGCCCTCGTGACAGGTCGCACTAAACCAGCTAAGTGGCAGATTAGCTGCTTCACCTCCAAGTCAGCCACTCACTTGGCCGGGACAAGCCTGGTCAGCTGAGCTGTTTCATCACCTGCTGCTATAAAAGTGAAACAAGTGAGGCGCTCACAAAGTTGTGGGAAGTGCACTTGTTAAGGCTGACAGAGCTGTGGGGTCAGGTTGCTTTGGGGATGAATTTTTGGTCTCACTGACGCTTTCTGTGCATCTGAAAAAGCTAAGATGATTACAGTGATGCACACTTCAAACCAAAACACCTTTTGGATAGCTGTACGTGAAACAGAAACTGAACAAAGCCTCTGGACGTCTCCTCCTTTCTGCACCTGACTAAAAGTTTTCAGTGGTGATGAGTGAACAAACACAATGATCCGTGCATGTGCCGGTTCTGAGATGGGCCGCAGGGTGTTTGTGTGTGTTTGGCAGCGGGCGGGGCAGGGTGGGCGGGGGTCCGCGAGCGGAGGCAGATCAGGGGGAGGGTGTGACTGTGGTCTGGTGGACCATAGCGAGGCAGCAGTATGTAGGACAGGGCCTTGCACTAGTTAACCTATCCTGGCTGGAGCCATGGATGGGCGTGCTGAATTTCTGCATGCATGATCAATGGCACCAAATAAAAAAGAGAGGAGAAAGACAGCAGCGTGGGGGAGGGGAAGGAACAAGTTAGAGCAGTGCCAGAAGGTGAAGATAGATTGCGGCAAAAAATTATTTGGATTGACTTTAGGTAACAACGGTTACATAAGTCGGAAAGTGTAAAGTGATTATTATTATAAACTCAACAAACAGAAAACACAAAGAGGTCCATTATGAGATTTTTGCAGTTTTACTGATTTGTTTTATGGGCTAAAGCTTTGATTCAAACAATGAATGAAAGCAACATGTTACCAACTGTCTGTGTATATATAGGTCAGTGTGTGAGGCAGGGTTTCGGTTCACTTTGTCTCTTCCCTTTGCCTTTTCCACTCTCAGTCTCCGTCTTGTTGTTGCTCTACCACTGCAGTAGTTTGTGCAATCCAGGCCTTCTCCCGCTTTTGTTTCTTTGACCAGAGCTGACCCAGAGTGGGACCCCTTTGTCTGTGAGGGACCTCTGACCCGTCAGGGCCTGGGACCTGCTCTCCACCACCCTCAAGGCAGTTTGAAAGAGAGCCTTGGAGGGGGACTCTTAGAGAAAGGAGTTTGAAAGCCAACTTCTGCTCATGTTAAAAGCCTGTCGCTGTGCCTCCCTCAGCTGTATTCTTCAGCTGTGGCAACCATTTTCAGAGCCAGAGGCCATAATTTGAATGTAATACAAAATGTAGAAGCAACAAGTAGTTCCAGGAAGGCTTCCTTTCAATAGATAAAGAAAAAGGATAAAAATGGAATGTTTAAACAAGCGTTAAAAAAAATAATGATCCTTTATAGCGGAAGCCAGGAGGCCATTTTAAAGCACTCCATTTGCTGTGGGTGTTTTTTCCACCTGGCAGGTGGTGAGCTGCAGAAATCATTACATGAGAGAGGAGAAGGGAGGAAACAAGCACACCTGTGGTTGTTCCAGCAGCCCAGCCTCCTTTATCCAATCACAATCCCTGCATCCCCCAGGGGAAGGTGTGGCAAAGGGAGAGAGACAAAGGGGGGGAGAGAAAGGCAGAGGAAGGAAGAGATTGTGGGGGAGATTTACATGCCTCTTCAACAGTTGACTGAGGGCTGAGTTAACCTTTTATTAATCATACATACACAAAACAAACTGGACCCATGGCTGTGAGCTTCCTGTACGCACAAACAGACCCCTGCCTATTTACCTTGATGACACAGGACTACAGTGTGACTGTCTGAGGGCCACATGGGTGGAGGCAGCTGCGGAAATCTGTAATACCACACAGACGGCCGAGCAGATGAACACAGGAACCACACACGCAGCACAGAAGCCGCACAAAGGCTTCTGGTTACAAATCAGCAGAGGCCTAACACTTAAAGACAGATCGTCAATACTACACTTGCCACCATGGAAACTGGTAGTGGGGATCGCAGTTTGTTAAAGGACTGTCAATCCATCACTGTTGTACTGAGTACATTATTAACTCTCTGAAAACTAATTATCTGTTATCTCCCGTCACATCCACAAAGCTTCATTTGACGGGGCTTTAAATTACAGCGTCTACTCAGTCCAAAATTAGATGTTTATTTGAATTTGGCAACCTCTTAAGTGTTATTTATTCGTGTTTACAGTACTTGGGAGTCCATTCATTCATATTTACACTACACAGAGCATCCTACGCACTCTCAGCCTCACGTCTGCCCCGACCTCTTTCGGGGGATGAGATGATGTCACAGAGCGGTTATTGGAAATGACACGGTGACACATGCAGACGGAGTCACGACCATCTCGAAGACCGTCGTCGTGCTGACCCAAAAGAGAGGACTGCGCAGTGACTCATCACCTCTTTGCGGGTAACATAGTGTTAACACACGATGGATTTCACACCAGGGCCTCGGCTGAGCAGGACGCGGGAGACGGACCGAAAAAGAAATGGAAGCAAGAGTGAGAATGAAAAAAGAAGGTGTGTGTTTAAGAGAGAGAAAGAGAGAGAGCATGGATTGACATTGAGTTTTTTTTGTGTGTGTGTGGGTCAGAAATCCATACTACCTCTCTCTAAAAGTACCTTGCACACACACACACACACACACACACACAGACAGACAAGCGGAGTTGCAGTGCGTCCCTGTATCTCTTTTAATCCTTTTTCCACTCCCCCCCTCCATTTCTTTTCACAGGACCTATCAACGCCATTCCTGGCTGCTATTTATAGGAGACTACTGTCCCCCCTGTCCCCCTGCCTGTGTGCTGCTCTGCATGTGTGTCTGTGTGAGTGTATTTCAAGGGAACCTCAATAAACCTGTGCTTTTCACTCCTAATCTCAACGTGGTGTGATTCACTGAGCAGGATATATGGACAAGCCAGTTACAAAGATACAGTGTGAATTTGAGTGTGTGTGTGTGTGTGTAGGGGGAGGGGTGTACTGCCTTGATTTATCCCACCTGTCCAGTTGTTTCCGGCAGGCGCGTGTGTGCGTGTCGATCCACGACCTGACTGCTGAAATGTATTCCACGAAGGCCCGAGAACTCACAAATCATCCCTGGAAAGTGTGTGTATTTATTGCAGTAGGCATGTCTGTGCGAGCACGTACACTAATTGTGAAGAGTCCAACTGGATGTTTGTGAGATTCCCCTTCATACGGACCCATGAGTGGGTACAGTACAGCCGCTTCAGTGGCACGATGCAGTGTGCGGGCCCCACAGCCCGATGAGCGGCTATGGTTATTGATTTACGAGGCCTGCTTTGTGGTCTAATCGGCAAGTGACACGATAGCTCGCTCACAGTATAACTTTTGATGCATTTTTAATTACATGGTTAACTTTTTGGGGGGAAGAAATGTAAGGGAAGGATGCATTTTGTATCTGCAGGTTGTTTACAAGTTAATGGTGATAGCTTAGCTTAGCTATGTTGCTGCATATCTCCAGGAAATTAAAGCTTTATAGTATTAAAATCTCTTTATAATGTTGTTAATTATACTAAAATGCCCGTGTCAGTTTGTGTTTCACATTGATATCCATTATCATGTGGTTTCTGATTCTGATTCTGATCACCTGATTGGGATTTGTGCCACTAGCTCTACAGAGCATTTTATCATCTTTAAGCTCATTGTTTTGCATTTATGCTTGACAGCCACAGCTTTAGGGTTTAGCGTACTGACGTCTTTCTGATCATTCTCATTTCTCTTGCATAGTTTTGCGCAGCCATTAGCAGCTAGCTTATCACTATACTGGAGCATTTAGCTGCTAAAAAGCACGATATTTCTCTGGGGAGTTATCAGAAAACAAAACAAGAGCTAAACTGATGATCCATCATTAATCATAACAGCTTTTCCCACACCTTATATGCATTAATAATAACCTCTTGTTATTTTACACCTAAATTCTGCTGTTCTCTGAGTCAAGAAATCAGTTAGAACTGCTGTCAAATGTAAAACAACTAGTGACCACTTCCTGTGTTCGTAGCCTTACTGCCACAGCTGCAAAAACAAAGATTCACAATAATATTTAAAGGTGATGGGAGTCCCCAGCAGGCTATCAGCAGTTCCCTGAGTTACATGGAATCTTCTGAGGTATATGAAGGGTGTAGACAAGAAACAGAAGTAGGTGCCAACTGATACTCTTTGAAAGGAGGCTGTGTATCTGTAAGAGATGTACGTGGGGACTGAGCTAATGCAGAATAGAGAAGATTTAGTCAGAGAAAAGATGAAGAAAAGCGTCAGTCGGTGAAGAGTAAAAAGGATTGAGGAGCAACGGGCAAATAAAAAATTGTTTGTGTATGTACTCTTACATATCTCAGTGTTTGTGTGCTTGTGTGTGCCTGTGTGTGCAGCTGTGCAGGGACAGAGCGGAGGGAGGAGAGAGCAGAGGGGGTCCATTGTGGCTCTTTGTGTGGTTCAGATTGTCCTCTTCTCTGGGAAAGTGGAAACTCAACACTCCTCTCCAGAGGTCTGGTTACCAGGTGAGAGGGGAGGAAAGAAAAGGTAAAAAAAAAAAACAGTGAGGGAACGAGGGAGTGAGAGACGCATAGGTGTGGAGAGAGAAGCAGAAAAGGAGAAAAAAAAATACCACAGGATTTTGGGCATGGGAGCTGGAAAGAGAGATGAAGAGAGAGATGAACGCAGAGATAGGTGGAAAGAATAAACAAGAGATTTGATTTAAACCGCTCAAGGCTAAAAAAAGGATGATCAAAGTAAAACAGCCATGGACTAAATCCACAACGTGTTACATGGTATTCTAAGTTATCACCTGTCTCCTGTAGATAAAGTAATGATGTGAAATTAAACTTGAATTTATCATTGTCATGTCTCATCAGAAGTGAAACCGGGGATGAATCATGACGTAAGATCATTCACACGTGAAGTTTCAAAAAATACGAACAAATCCCAGCACAAAAAAAAACAGAAAACAAAAAACACTAACATAATCTCTTTCCCAATAAAACATGAAATCAAATGAACTGACTCCTTTGTAACTTTGTTATAGAATAACTCCTCCTAGTGGACACATGTGGGACTTTTTTTTATCCACAGCTCTGATCAGAAAAGAAACAACCGTAACACATATTGTATGTAAAAATTTACATTTATTTTTTCACCTTTTTTAATATATAAACACTATATGTATGTATATATTTTTACAAACACTATCTTTGACCCTGAACACCAAAGTTTACAAAGAGCTGAAACACTATCTAGCTAGAAGAAAGACTCAGTTTCCAGACATATTCCAACTTTTGATGTTTTGAGATGATAAATTAAGGATTGAACAGTACAGATGATTAAACATAGGTGGAAGTGAACAACAAATATTGATTTTAAATGAATGAAGCCCACGTAGGACCCTCCGAAGTCCATATTTTTCCATGCGGTTTCTCAGATCATTTTGTTAAAAATCATTTCCCTTTTTAGTTTTGTGATCACATACACATGATTTTATTGATCCCTGAGGCCACTCTGTCAAAACTCATGATGATTATATGAGATCAATTATCTTATATCTGGTCTCAGCAGGAAGTTACAATGACATTATAAGTAACTGCTAAATACATTTTTATCATCAATCAGGCAAAAAAGCTCAAAGACCGCCGATCAGACCCTTCTATACTGCTACTGCTGATATATCTGATATATGCTAGTGAGGGAGGAGGGGTAGGGGGGCTGCGGGAGTGACCATGTGTGTTTGACAGGAGTGTTTTTGTGGATGGTTTCTCTCTTTTTCCCCCCAATGTTGTCTGGAGTGGATTGTGGAGGCGGTAGCTCAGAGAACAGCTGCTTCTGACAAATACTGCGTAAACACTACGTGTGTCACTTGGGGATCGAGTGTGTGTGAGTGTAAATGTGTGTGTGTGTGTGTGTTGAAAGGGCGGTAGAACACTTTTAAAATTGCTGCAAGGAGACTAACCATCGATCTAATAGCCATTGGGTCTGTTCGAGACACATGTCGCAAGGGCACATGCTATGAGCCCTCTTCTGGTATCAAAGAGACGTGTCAGTAATTAAAAGCAGCTATAATAGCACATTTTAAACCTGAATGCAGCTTCCTGTTTGTGTGTCAGAGCACTGAGACTGATAATAACCTCCAGAATTATAAAAATTCACCCCTTGAGAGTGGCCACAGTAAATGGCAATTCCTCTTCATGGATGTCTGAGTCAACTGTGTCTGTGTTTGAGGGGTATGTATGTATGTATGCCTGGCCGTGTGCATGCATTTGTGTACGTGTATATCAGTGAATGCGAGTTTTTTGTCTGCATGTGAGCCTGCAGACATCACTGTCCTCCATTATAAGCATAGTCCGCCTTGTTGTGCATGACCAGTCTGTTCTCGACGAAATAGAAGCTGTCTGACCGGGTCTCATAAGGACAATCCACCATCTGACGGACTGCAAAACAGACAGCGCATGCATGTCAATGAGTCACCAGATGCCTTTTAATATGGAACTGTAAAAAGACAACTTTAACATTTGGGTCAGTACTGATTAAGCGACTGAAATGTTTTAATTCGCACTGGGGCTTCAGCCTAAATAAAAACAATAACCCACACGTAGACAAACACCAGCAGTGGTGTAAAGACAGGAAATTGATAAAGCACATTATGCATTATTTAATACACAAGTGGTTTGATGCACTTTTATGTGGCAGCACTGAAACATATGTTCAGATTTTTACATTAATACAGCAATCAATTATGCATGAAGACATGTGAAATATTTATGTAAGTTAGTCTGAATTAGCCACATTAGATGAGGTACTTTCCTAAATTTGTGCTTTGTTTTTGTTATAATTATTCCAAAATTCCCTCTCCGTGATTTGTGGTAATCACATGTAGGCATCGCACTGGCAAATAAACCCGCACAGACTGTCAGGATTTGATATGGCTAACTGAGCATGTTGAAGCATCATAATAGCTTTGGATAAACTTTAGATTATTGCGCCAGGAAGGATTAATTTATGGGCAGGTCGGAGTTTGGGAATGATCGCAGCAACCAGTTACTCTTTCAAAGTCCATATGGCATGTGTGTCTAGTATTAAGTCAGGCTTAAAAATGTAATCTTATTTGTTAGGTTCCAACAGTTGAAAAACAATTATCTTCTCCCATTAACTCTGCTGCATGGTACGTCAAAATATACCCAGTTTATGTACTTTATTTATTTATGCGGTAAATAATGTTCAGGTATCAGGTAAAGTTTTCATTCCAGAGTCAGAACTGCAATAAATCCTGCTAAGTCTTGAACTCATTAAGGGGAAGTTGTGCAAGAACGTGAAATGTCATGTGTGAGTGATTTTTATGTGTTTAACTCTGAGTCTTAAAATCTACTTTAAATTGTTTTTTAAATATTTAATTTTGAAGTTTTACTGTATTCGCTGTTTGCACTGACAAAGCAAAACATTTCAATTTGATTATCTAGTCTATTCTGATTATCTAGTGTATTGCATACACAAACATCTAAGAGTCTAAAACTTGATCATAACAGCAGACATTTTTAGCTTGAATAAAACTACAAACGTTATGTGGCTAGTATAAGAGACTTTGTTTCTAATGTGCTGGTGCTTTAAGTATCCAAAAGTCATGATTAAATGTCACCTGATGTTTACTTTGGCTCCACTGTGACGCATGACAAAGAAATACCATCAGTAAGAACTGCTGGTGTGTTCTTTTGATATGTGTATGGTGCACAAATGCGCATCTTTTCCTAAATAGTGAAGATTTTACAAAAAAAAGGACAAAATCACTTTAAACAGAGTATGTTCATGCAATAATGAATCTTTTTTAGGTTCCCGTTATGGTTAGGGGTTTTAAAAAGACGACTCACCCAGGCTCTCTGACAGCTGAGGGAACTCGTAGATATGCTCACAGGTGTTGCGGCTGTTCGGGATACAGAACCCAAAGTCAAAATCGAAGCTCTTCAGCAGGTGGTCACGGAAGTAGTGCCTCTCAATCATGCGGAAGTTGTTTAGGGGCCGGTTCCCAACTGTGAATTCCACCCTGGTTGAATCATTTCAAAGCACAAAACAAAAGATAACGATCATAAAGCTAAAGGTGTCCTGTGAAATGATAATGTTATTACGTGGATAACAACGGCTAGTGAGGGTGTGTGGCTGATACAAGAGAATGCTGCAATTGTTTTCATTGTATGAAGTCGGTGTGGCTTTCTCAGGTGTGTGCACATCGTGGGTGAGTCACTCACGTTGCTCCCACAGTCCTCAGGCGCAGGAAGGCTGGCGTGAACTGGTAGCGTACAAATCGCCCCGCTGCGGCGTCTCCCTCGCGGTTCTCGTCGTCATCATCTGACACCCACAAGATTAGATCAAGACCTCTTACATGATTCACGCCGAAGGCTATTTTTAATCATAATTACAGAGGCCAGCCATCAACTGCTGCATGTGCATTAGAGAACAAGTGTAGACAGTGGAAGGACTGGATTCATGTGCAGTACCTGTGTGTGGTGGTTTTGCAATTTCAAACAGGACGGTGTCTTTCTCCAGGTCTCTGATCTTGAAGCGCACAAAGTCGATGTTGTAAACATTGTCCTCAGGTTTACAGAGGTACCCTGTGACAATGAGAGACAGATGACAACCATTTTCAAGCCTCTAGATAATGTGAACACCATCAAAACCCAATCAAACCAGCTGCTTTGACATGTATAAAGATAACTGTGCAGCTGACTTTTGCCTGTTCATAAACACATCTCTGCATACATACATAAAATAAAATAAAATAAAATGGTATCATTACACAGAAATTCACATGCATTAAGCTAGCCCTAAAACATCTATTGTGCCTTTATGTTATAATATCCTCATAAACAGTGCCATAATGAAGCTATAATTTAGCGCGGCTCTAAATGTAGGCCATAACCCAGATAAGAAGCATGCTGTTATTGTTTGTTTTTAACTTATTTTTATTTTTAATGAAGGCCTTCTTGGCTGTCATGTAGTCAGCAGTACTCTGTGATTTGTGTCTGACATTTTTTGAAGAGTTTGAATCATACGCTCTCGCCACATCTACAGAGACTCCCAGACAACATTGTCATCATGTCACAAACGCCTCCTCTTGTTACACTACCAGGGTCCATTGAGCTGCTTCACATACAATGAAAGGCTGCCAGAGAGTGTCTATTTATGATGTTAAATATGTAATTAAAACATTTATAATTCTATTCTAATATGTGTTTTGATTTATAGTAGGCCCATACAGCTTATATCTTTAATTCCCTCGGTTACATTATGTATATCAGGTAGTTCATACAGCACAGGTTAGCAGTTAAGCGGAGACTCAAACCTCGCGTAGCTACTCGCAGTCCTAACACGTCCTCCGGAGTGATGTGTCCGCTCTGCGCCCGCAGGTCCTCCTCGGTGATGGGCCTGCTGTCCACCTGGCTCCTTCGGGACTTGAGTCTCTTCAGAACCCCTCCGCCGGACTTGCGGTCCCGCGGAGAAGCCGCAGCCGCCGCAGTGCTGTGCCCGCCGCCGGAGACATTTTCAGCAACAGGCGCGTCGCTGCGGGCTTTGGCTCCGCTCATCTTTTGGCTCTCTTCGGCGTCCCCTCCGTTTCGAACGAGTGCCCCCTGTCCCGCCTCTCTGATAAACGCCTTGAGAAGAAGAAGAAGAAGAAGATGAGGAGGACGAGGAGGAATATGGCGTCGTAAATGTCGGGTGTCGAGGGAACTGTCGGTGAACGGTCAAGCTCTTGTTTTTGTAAGCACATGCTGTACAGTTGCCATGACAACTCTCTTGATGAGCCAGAGTGTCGAGTGTTTCCTCGGAATGACCACCAGGGGGCGATGGACAGTCCCTCGGCGCCTCAAATGTAATTTAAATAAATAAATATTATAAATCTCTACTCACAAAATATGCTTAAAAAATATACAGTTTTAAAAAACAAAAGCAGGGAAGAATTTTCATCCGAATGTACAAAATATGAGTCATGTGTGAATGTGTCTGAGTGGCTTAATAATACAATTTAACAAATGGCAAATATAGGCTATATATAGTAATACAAAATCTTAATATGTTACAATAACTGTCAGATGAAAACAAATAGAAATACTTTTTCCATTTGCTCATTTAACTTTGATTTTATATTTATGTATGTTCCTGTGATTAAGAAATGCAGTTTTGCCAAACTGTATGTATGAGATAACATCCGCAAACAACCCCACGCATAGGCCTACTCAGGGACGGCTCCAGAAATGTGTTGTTGGGGGGGCAATGGGGGGTCTTATATTTTATAAGGGGGGTCACGGAATTCTGACACCAACAAATACTATAATCGATTTAGATTTAGTTCTGGACTAATACCTACATATTTTAAATGCATATTACTTAAATGTTCATAAATCAAACAAAAGTAAATCATAGCCACATCAGCCATCTGCTCTTTCCATCTTTTCTACTTTATTTATTCTCTCCATTCATGTCTTATTCTCTTTCTCCACTGCAGTCTTTCTCTCCTCTTCTCTCTTCTCCTCACCCCTCCTCCTGCATTCCCTGCTGTGCTCTAGGTTCCATTGACACTGCTGATCCTCCTCCCTCAAACGCTTTCGCACAACAAATCGATCCATTTCGGATTCGGAATGACCGCATATATCTGCCACCGCTAACGTGAGCGTATTTTATCGTTTACGTGCAGTCAGAAAAATAGGAAAAATGAGCTTCAGAGTCGGAGATAATTATAGTGCAAGGGTTTCGATCTTGGCTTGACGTTGACGTCACTTAAACAATATTCTGGTGATTGTAGGAATGTAAAGGTGAAACACCAGCTAATCACTAACAGAAACAGACCAAAGAAGTATATACGAGCGATTTGCGAACTCGCGAAGTCGGGATTTCTGACATCACCTGAATGCAGCAATGCTCAACTTGCCGTTCCCGTGCAGCGGATGACGAAAAATGAAAATCACCATCTAGAAACGTTATAAACAATATTAAATATTGTTTATGCAAGACATTTTCTTATCAGACGATTGATTGATTGTTAATGTGTCAGTCTATTTTTTCTGTACTTGTTATAGTTTTTAAATCCATAACGGGGGGATGGGGGGGCATGAGGGGGGGCACAGCCTTTGACAGGAGGGTCTTGAGACCCTGCTGGCTCCCCCCTGGCGCCGTCACTGGGCCTACTGTACACACAGCTGAATTATCTCAGTTTTATCAGAAGTTAAAATCACAGATGTCTTCTCAGACTGTCAGATTGGTTGAAAGTTGGTCTTGTTTGGCGTTTTCTGATCTGATGCGCTTGCAGGCAAGGCAAATGAACGCTGTGAAAAAGCCCAGGTGTTATGCAAATGCAGATTTACTGTGTCAGTGCTGATGGGCAGTTCCTGCTGTTAAGAAGCCCCAGGTAGCCTCGGCACTATCGACAAAGCGGGGAAAGCTGCGTGGATCCAATTCCTCTTCTTTTCACCCAGGGTAAAGTGTTTTTTCATCACAGTCAGAACCAGTCCATCCAGTCCATTGAGTAGCAAACTACGGTCAAGCTCCAAGAAATTATAGATTACTTCCGGTAGAAATTGGGAATGGAAGTATTTATGGGTTTGCTTTCATTCAAATTAGAGGTTCAACTTTTATGTTCCTCTGGTATATGAGTACAGCACGGATACGCTCTCATTTGCTCGCTGGTTTGGTTGTCCTGGTTAGACGTAGCCCTTAGATCCCAAAGTGCTGAAGATTTTCAGAAAATTAGAATTGTGTTGACTCAACAAAAGTGGAATACTACGAATTGAAACTCAAGAAATGAAAGTAATTATTATTTTCCTTTGAACGGCGCATTTTTATACAGTTTGGTTTAATGTAGCTATTGTATTGATTTTGTAAAACTATGCCTAATCATCTTGGTTAACTTTGCTGTGATTTTATTTTGTAGTAGCTACTCGCCACTTCCCGTCAGACGTCGTTCTTTTCTGCTCGTCTTGACTTCGGAGCAGCGTGGCTCGACCTAAGGCGGATGAAGGGAGTGTCTGCCGGGTGTAGGAGCGGCCTGACGTTAGTTAGTGTGAATGACTTGTGGGGAAAAACAGTCTAACAACAGCTCAGCAGGCGAGACGAGCACGGAAAGCTGAGAAACAGTTTTTTTTTTTCTGTAACTTCCTTTCCTCCCTCCATCTGTATGACTGTCTGAAGACAAAAGGTAAGAAAAAGGCAGTTTTATACTGCAAGTGAAATGTTGATGTATTAATGATGGAAAACGTTCAGTTTAGGAGCAGGTGCACTGTCTTTATTATTGCGAGCGTTGTGGTTTGACTATGAATATCCGCATGTAGGCTATCAAAACAAGCTTGAATTGCATTTCTTTATGTCTTTGCCTAGTTACAAGCGACTCTGTTAGTTCAACGACAGGGAGTTCGTTGTTGACGCGTTTATTAGTCACTTATTAACAACCAGCAGTAAAACACATGGATTAATTCAGCTGTTTATTGTCATTTACAGCACTACAGGTTTTAAATCGCGATTTTTGGCTGCTAAACGAACCGAAACTGTCAGGGGAGTCCCGCAGCATCCCTTGAAGAAGTAAACGAACACGATATAAACATCGAGGCGAAAGGGAGTGTAGCTTTGGCAGGGCAACAGCCACTCAAGGCAAACAAAGATAAAGAAACTTAAAAGCCTGCAAAACAGAGTGCTGCTGCAGCAGAACGATTTTCACTGAAATCCATTAAATAAGCAAAAGCAGTCGTCATCTATCAGCTGCAGCTTTATCCGCAGACACTGTTTGTTTCTCAGGAATTCAGCTGCAAGGAGACAAACGGGGCGCATTACTTACTGGGTGGTGCACACAGCTCCAGTCCCACTCTGATTCCATTACCCAATGTCATGCACACCCCACAGTTGTTTCTGTGTTAAAGCAATAACACAAGACACATGTCACATTAATAAAAAAGTAGAAACATTGTATGGAATCACGGCAGTTCATGCAAACCAGCTGCATGCTGATATGATTGAGCACTTTGCTGATATAATGAGTGTTGCACAGTGGTTTAACCGTACTTACCCGGAGTTACCGGTTTGTGCAACAACAACAAAAAAAAAAGTCCTACAGGCCAAACCAGATGACAAGCTGAGAACAATGCCTCTGGTATTCAGTGTGACATATTGGGAATCGTTACTGTTATGTGTTTAACACAGTGTATAAATCTGCCTCTCCTTCAGGGAAAGCCCTTCGCTCGCATGGCAATAATAGGAGGGTTGGAGTGTGTTTGTTTGTCTTTTCATGGTTTCAGCTCAGTGAGAAATGTGGTGTGACTATATTGTTTCTGTTGATAGCTTTGTAGATACATGTGGTGACTCACCAGGCCTGCTCCAGTGTCTGACAGCGCCTCTGACCTGTTGGACTGTTTCCTCAGTCTAATTCATCTTGCATGATGATTTCATCTAGATTTATCTGTAGCTGTATGTGTTTCATGTTCCTCATTAATACCATCAAGATTGTCTGGAAATCCTCAATGAATTAAACAGAGGCTGCTTGCAACATAACAATGGTTCCCCAGGCTAAAAAAAAAACCCCAAAAAGTTTAATGTTGTACTTTTTAAAGGAACCTATGACTGAAAACTGAGCAAGAAAGTGATAGAGAATTGTTCTATAGTTCCCAGTGTTTGTTCAGTATGATTAGGCTCTCTTTTCCCCTCCAGCAGCAAAAATCTAGACCAACCTGACTTACCCAGTTTTCTTTGTAACAACATAACCAACAGGCTTTGATCAAACATTAAGGAAAAGAGTAGTCATGCTTTTTTCACTATAAGTAGGCCTATATAGTTTGTTGTATGTAAACGTATTCTCTTCTTCTCTCAGCTCCTCCTACCGCTATTCAGTCATGGAGAGCTCCATTGAGGCTTCCCAGATCGGAGGCACCTTAAAACCCAAGCCGAGTCTGGCGCCCAAACCTCGGCTCACTCCCAAGCCTTTCTCACTGCAGAAGAGCACCGCTATCCGCTCCATCCATGCGCCAAAGACAGTAGCTGCTGCATCAAAGTCCACAACAAACCAGACTGGGAAATCGGAAGTCACAAGTTTTCCTAAACCGACTTTGACCACTCCTCTTGAGAAGCCATCGGAACTGACTTTAACAACCCCTCCCCAGAAACTGACCGAAGCCACTTTAATCACACCTCCTTCGAAGCCGTCCGAGCCAGTTTTGACCACCCCTCCTCAGAAATTGCCCGAACCAGCTTTAACCACCTCTCCTCAGAAACCAACCCAGCCGCCTTTGAACACCTCTCCTCAGAAACCGACCCAGTCGACTTCTACCTCTGATTCTAAATCGAGCTCTGTAACTGTGCTCAACAAAAACCAACAGAAAACAACCAAAGCAAGTGATGGGGGTCCACAGCAAGAGGATACTCCAGATTCTGTTGTGGTAAAACCTGATCCCCCACCAAAAACCACTCCTCCAGAGAAGACACCTAAATCCATCCATAAAGATAACGGCATCCAAACAAATCACAAAGCAGATGTCATAATTGACTCAGAGCAGAAAGATGGGAAAGGGGACGGGAATAAAAATCAGGCTTCTTTTGTCCAAAAGCTTGAAGACACCAGCAATGAGGGTTCGTCTACAGCCAGTCCAGCCAGTCCACATCGACAGGGCAGCACCAAGAAGCGTCTGTCCATGGAGCTCACCTCAAGGTTTGAGTCAGGTGGTCTGTCTTTGCCTCCCAAACCTACCGTAGCCATCTCTACCACCAACACCAAACCTGATTCAGATAAGCCAGCGTCTTCCCAACCAGAGCAGAGCCGGGCAACTCCAGAGCTGCCAAACAAAGAGAGTGATGAATTAGGACTTTTTAGCAGAGGAGGCAGTATAAAACACAGAATCAGTCTTCTGTTTGACTCAAAACCGGAGGTCATTACAAAGAGAGAGGAACCAGAAGTCCCAACAAAGAGAGAGGAGCCAGTAAGTTCACCAAGTGTAGCAGCTCCACAGCAAGACTCTACTGTTGATTTTAGTGCAAAAAAATCAGTTCTGGCTTCAAAAACCACTCCATCCAAAGAGACACCTAAACCTGAGCCGCTCCAGACAGACGACATCATCCAAACAAACCATGAAGTAGATATCATACCTGACTCAGAGCAGAAAGAAAAGAGCGGGAACAAAGCTCTGTCTTCTAACAAAGAGAGCGACGATGGTGAGCCAAAGAAGAATTTCAACAGAGGAGGCAGCATAAAACACAGAATCAGTCTTCTGTTTGACTCAAAACCGGAGGTCATTCCAAAGAGAGAGGAGCCCGAAGTTCTGACAAAGAGAGAGGAGCCAGTAAGTTCACCAAGTATAGAAGCTCCACAGCAAGACTCTACTGTTGATTCTAGTGCAGAAAAATCAGTTCTGGCTTCAAAAACTACTCCATCCAAAGAGACACCTGAATCTGAACCAGTCCAGAAAGACGACATCATCCAAACAAACCATGAAGTAGATATCATACCTGACTCAGAGCAGAAAGACAGCGAAAAGAGTGGGAACAAAACTTTGTCTTCAAACAAAGAAAGCGACGATGGTGAGCCCAAGGAGGATTTTGATGGAGGAGGCAGCATAAAACGCAGAATCAGTCGCCTGTTTGATTCAAAGCCGGAGGTCATTACAAAGAGAGAGGAACCAGAAGTCCCAGCGAAGAGAGAGGAGCCCGAAGTCCCGACAAAGAGAGAGGAGCCAGTAAGTTCACCAAGTGTAGCAGCTCCACAGCAAGACTCTACTGTTGATTCTAGTGCAGAAAAATCTGTTCTAGCTTCAAAAACCACTCCATCCAAAGAGACACCTAAATCTGAGCCGGTCCAGAAAGACGACATCATCCAAACAAACCATGAAATAGATATCATACCTGACTCAGAGCAGAAAGAAAAGAGCGGGAACAAAGCTCTGTCTTGTAACAAAGAGAGCGACGATGGTGAGCCGACAGAGGATTTTGACGGAGGAGGAAGTATAAAACGCAGAATCAGTCGTCTGTTTGACCCCAGGCCAGAGGTCACAGCGAAGAGAGAGGAACCGGAAATCATAAACAGCCAAGGAGGCGTAAAGCAGCGGATCAAAAAGTGGGCAGTGGAAACCACTGCTGAGGCTACAAAGGCAGAGGGGAAGCCTCATCCCTCACCCAGACCTCGCTCCAGGAGGTGAGTGAGCCTTTTGTTAGTTTGTGTTGAATCACCATTATGTGCCTATGATCCAACTTTGATCATAGGCACATAATTTAAGATCATCCTGAGGCCTTCACTGTGCATTATTTATTGGGATTTTCTGGTCTTTCCTTTCTGGGTTATTTTTTTCTTTGTTTCTCCAGAATTGACACTTAAAAATATTGGAGGGCATGTTTTATTTAAACTCCTGCAGGTAGGGTTGAGTGTGTCATTTGTTTTTCTTTGAGAAAATATTTTTTTTCTTTGTGCTCTCCACTGTAGCTTCCAGCTTCTGTGAATAGTTGTGGGGAGTTTGCAAGTCTAGAACTGTTGAGGCAGGAAAGTTTTAGTATCACCAGCACCGTCTTCTTCTCCTTCAAGTTTATTGTATCTGGACAGTAGCAGGGGCATGTTCAATGAACCAGGTGACTTGTGTTATCGGTGTTGCGGCCACATTTATGCCCTCAAATAAGGTGAGATAAGAGTGCAAACTAGGCTTCCGCACTACCACTTTTGAGATTAGGTGTCCAGCTTACTGCATAAACACACACCAACTGTTAAAGGTATACAGACACTCTTGTCGCCCTGTTGTTGAGGTGCTCATCTCTGAGATTTCTGCTCCACGAAAGACATGACCAAAATGTTGTTTGTCGTTAACAGCGCCAAATATTTCAGAAAATTCACAACACTTCCTTGTTAATAATTTTCAGTGGAACTTATACTCTATGCACAGATGAGACAGTATCTTCTGTGCTTGTACTTTGTGTAACTTCAGCCAGATCAATCTGAATGACTAAACTAAATGGGTGAAAATGTCTTTTAAAGGAATAGTTTTCCATTTCCACGGTTAGTTTTGATTGATATCACTTTAATGTCCTTGTTCCGTAAAGTCTGTGATATGTTAAGTTCTTCTGCACTATTTCTTGGGCAACTAATAACTTCCTGAATTCTTGTGAACTTGCCAGTAAACCAGTGCAGACTCCAGGAAATCACTGGTCTAAAAAACAAATGGTTCACACCACACAAGGCTGTGAAAACCATCGAAATTTGTCTGTAATACATTTTATTCTTTCCAGTCAAAGTCAAAGTGTTCTTTACTTAGCTTTCCAAGATGCTTATAATTTAGCTCTTACTACCTGTTCCCAGTATTTATGTTACAGATAAAAATGGATGCTACAGACCTTCGGTATGAATCTTCTGATGTGCATTCCCCAAAATGTCAAGTTGTGAATTTAGTATTTACCTGGTGTGCTCAGACATGCCTAAACACTGCCATTAATCTGTAGACATTTTGTTGAAGCCGGCATCTTCATATCACAACCAGTGATTCAGACTGTTTTCTCTCCACAGCTTTGAGCCTGCAGTTGCAGCTGAGGAAACACCCAAAATACCAACTACCGAACTTTCTGCAGCAGAGACATCACCCAGTCAGGCTTTGGATCCATTTTCAGAGGTCTCACCTGCTGAACAACTAACGGAGACCCGGATAGAAACATCTAACGAGGCCCTCACTGATGATAAATCCTCAGAAACCACACCAGAGACACCAGAAGAGCAGAACAAATCAACAGAAGTTCTGCTGATTAATCCTAGCCCATCCACATCCACCACTGTTGAATGGGACCCAGCTGCGAGTGAAAGCGCTGAGCCCACACTAAAGAGGGACAGGGTCAAACGTCGCTCGGTTCGGTTTGGTGTCGTGGAGACAGATGATGGCAGTCCTCCACTCATCCTGGGCTCGGACTCTGACTCCAGCTCAGACGATGAAAAAGAAGATGCTTCTGAGGATGAAGGTGAGGAGGAGGTTTCTTTCCCTGTTTACAGAAGATTAGGAAGAAAGGATGATGAGATGCAAAAACAAGAGGAAGAAAGACTGAAACATCTGGCTTTTGAAATCAGACGGAGGGAAGAGGAGAATGAAGAGGCAAGACTGAAGCTAGAAGAGGAGCAAAAACAGGAAGAGGAAAAAAGGGAGAAGGAAAGGGCAAGAGAGAGGGAAGAGCTCAGGCTTAGGGAAGAGAAGAAGCAAAGAGAGGAGGAAATGGAAAGACAGAGGAAGGAGGAGAGGGAGAGAGAACAGTTAAAAGAAATGGACAGGTTGAGAGAAGAAGAGATGGAAAGACAAAGGCAGATGGAGTTGATCCAGCAGAGAGAAGAGGAAAGGGAGAGGGCAAAGCAGAACGAAGAGCGACTTAAACAAGAGGAGGCTGAGAAGGAAAAGGAACGGTTGAAGGAGGAGGAGAGACAGAGGCTGAGAGAAGAGGAGGAGAGATCATCTCAAGAGCACAAAGAGCACAGATTAGAGGGCCAAGTGAACAGTGAGCAACAAAGAGAGGAGGAGTGGGGGAAAGAAATAGTGAAACCAACAGAGAAGCTGAGTGGTGGAGAAGAAGAACAGAGGGAGAGGGAGAAAGAGTTGGAGCTGATGTGGCAGAGACAGAAGGAGGAGGACAGGGAGAGGGCGAGGCAGGCAGAGGAGAGACTCACACAAGAGAGGGAGGAAGAAAGATTGAGAGAGGAGGCTGAGGCAAGGGAGAGGGAGAGACAGGCGAGGTTGGAAGAGGAAGAGAGGATGAAGGAAAGACAGAGGCAGGAGGAGGAGGAGAGAAAAAGAAACGAGCTGGAGAGAAAAGCTCAGCAGGTAAAAGAGGAAGAGTTGGAGAGAATGCAACAAGAAAAACAGAGGGAGGAGGAAGAAGAAAAGAAGAGACAGATAGAAAAAGAAAGAATGGAGGAGCTGGAGAGAAAGCAAGCAAATGAGCTCAAAGAAAAGCTGAGAAACGACGAAGAGAAGGAAAGAAAAGAAGAGATTGCAGCGGACGAGGCGGCGCAAAATCTAATCAATTTTGACTCTGAAGATTTCTCTCAGTGTGCATCACCATATACCCCCCCACCAAATGTCTTTGAGCCCACAGAGAGTCTAATTGACATAGTTTATGATGACTTCTCCGTCAAGAAGCCTCTGATCGCGGTAGATTTTGACGATTTTTCAGTCAAGCCGAGGAGTAGAGGCTCGCAGACTAAAATAAAAACTGCTCCAGTTACCCATAATTGGGCTTTTGACCCTTTGGATAACAGGATGGATGATCAGGAAGTGCTGGTGCCCCTCAGTGTCAAACCTCAGGAAAATGAGGTGGTACTAAAGCAGGTGGAAAAACCAGTCAGCCTTTTGCCTGCCTGTGAAAACCCAGTGGAAAAGGAGGAGGAAGTGGAGGAAAAAGAGAGGCCAGAGGAGGCACAGCTCATCTCTTTAGAGATGGAGGTGGACGTAGAGGAGAAGGAGGAAGAGGTGGACACAGTGGAAGACGAAGGTGACGAAGGAGAAGAAGAAGGCCAGCAGGAGGTAAAAACAAAGGCTTCTATTATATTTGGGTAGGTTTTGTTTTGTGAACACCACCATGGTTACATGACAGATTAATTGTTCAATAACTTGAAGGGTGAGGCTAAGAACAGAAACAGGAATGTACGTGTAAGTGTGGTTACTTCACATCTCAATCATATCAGCCCGGCATTCACACACACACCTCACCTGCACCAGCACAGGTGCTATTCCTGGAGCACGAGAAGAAATATCTTGTCATACTTGCTTCGGGCTGATTAAATCACAGCTTAAGAACTTGTGTTTGTGTGTGCTCGTACTCATGTGGGGGACATAAATATGTTCACATAGTGTCAGTGAGGATCCTCCTCCTCCTAATTCTCCTCCTTTTCCCCTTTGATTGACAAAACGCAAGTCCAGTAACATCAATCGTAGTATTTTTGTTTGACAGTTGTCTTTAGATCGAAGAATAGACACAGGATTAGTAGAAAGTATGTTATGATAAGTGAAATAATAGTTCTTTGTAGAGGGGCATGAAGAGATGGAAATACAACCATGTGACTGTGACAGTCAGTCCATTTACAAGCATACCAATATGTCGTTATCATTTAGAATACCATAGCTGATACAGGCCACAGTTATTCTGGTTACGATACAATGTGATGCGATGTGATATGATTCCCTATTATTCATCTCTGTCTTGAAACTTTGTCTTGAACTCAAGTGCTACTCACTGCCATGGATGTCCCAAATTAGGCCCTTTCCTGTGCTTTTACAGGTTTTTGTGACACACGCTCCTCCTGCCTGTTTACGGTGAGCTCTGTGAGTTGTACACAAGCTAGCTGTCCCCTCATAAGGAGGGACGCACCTACTTTTAAACATTTAAACTTGGATACCAACAGGTTTTTGGATATGCGCAAATACTGCAATGCTGATCTTATTCAGAAGTTTTAATGAAAGAGGAATGTTGTGTTGGGATGGTCACTGTGGAAAGTTGCGTTATCTCCACAGAAATATTCACATTCACTTGTAGGAATATTGTCTTCTTTTAAATAAGACAATACCTACTATGGAAATGTTAAGGAGATGTGATAATAAAAAACATACAGTACACAACAGGAGTAAGCACATGGTTATGCAATATCAGTTACATGTCAAACATTTTAAAACGGTAGCTCCTCTCAATCATAGCATTAGATTTTTTTTACAGTTATCCACAGTCCAAATCAAATACTTCACTACATCTGTAATCAGTGACAACCTTTTCAGAAAAATATGTCATTATGAAATGAAACCGAGACTGTGATTGGTCATAAAATGACCTGTAGACTCAACTTTAGACGTAGGGCCTGTGTCTATCCGACTGTCGGCATCATGGCTCCTCATGGACAAAACAACCTAGGGAAGTAGCTAGCTTCGAGGTTACTGATGGAGTTTTAAACTTGAACTCAAGAAAAGGGCAGGCGAAGGTGAATATTAGGAGCACATTCTTTGGCTAGATGAAACCTAGGTGAATTTCTTTCAGCCCAGATTTGAGCCAGCATGATTTCCGTGAAGCCGGCCAGGGCTTCCACAGTGAACGCATTGTCCCAGCAGTGGATATACTAAAACGCAGGCTGACAAGATGTCTGACAGTATCCATAAGCTTGGTAGAGGATGAATATTCCCTTTGTGATAATGATCCAGAGTTTCTACAGAAGTAACAAGCGAAAGCTGTGACCAGGCCAAGTATGTCGACTGACTTGATTCCATTAGAACACCTTGAGGGTAGGTTAGAGGAAAAGGAAGAGTAACGCAATCCCCGAAAAGGGCAGGCGAAGAGTATGACAGAATACCTTTCTAGACAGAAAATGATTTCAGCCTCAGTATTGAAAGGTTTACTGACTTCTGTTGCATTAGGTTTCTACTGTTAGTCCTGTATTGCAGTTGCTGTAAGGTGATACAAGTTTAAATCATTTGACATTTAAATTATATTTCACAAAGGTGTACTCCCTTTTGCTGTAAACTGTAGCCATGAATGTGCTCTCGTGTTACTGCCACGGAATATGATGAGTCTGGCATTTAAAAAAACAAAAACTCGGGTCTTTACATACTTCATGCAGAGCTTTGGTTATCATGACAGGAAGTGAGGTTACGACTTCCTCTGCATGTGTCCCACAAATGCCTGTTGAGACTCTCATTTTTGGTTGTGTGCCGATAAAACTTTATTTTCTAGAAGTTATTTCTTGTTTGCAAAAGACTCGGCAGAAGCACGTATAGGAGGGATGGATTATTTTGCGTTTTCATCGTGGATGGGGTATCTCCAAGACCTGATGGTGAGCCTTCACATACTGTAGTGTTACCTCAAAAGCAATAGTGGTTTTGCAATGTGTTGCAGAGCCGACTCAGCAAATTATACCGCTGGCAGAGCTCCTGTGTGTAGGTGTTTGAAATAGTAGCTGTTCAACATTGTACTCTGACAGCCCATTTTCAATAGAGTGGTGCAGTTTTGAGCCATAGTACTCCACATATGAAAAATGATTGTTTGAAGTGAAGTGTGAAGTTAGTGGGCTTGTGTCAAGGTTTGTCACTAAGGCAAGTGTAAGACAGGTTTTAGTTGCACAGGCATGGGCCATACAATGGTATGTACTGTGAGATTATACAATCACTGCTTGCCAGCTGTCAGATTTTGTCATACCTTTTCCGTTAATATCTTGTGTAATATTATTGCTTTGCAAGCAATTAATGAGTTGGATGAGAAAACTGAAACCACAATCGTGTCTTAGGGGTGAAGACAAAGCTGGAGCCAGAGGCCAGTTATCTTAACTAGCTATTTCTTGAAGTTACAAAGCACCTTTGAGGTTCATTAGTTCAAGTTATTGTGCCGTGTTTGGACGGAGCCAAGCTGGTTGTTTCTGTCTGACTTTAGCCGTGACGCTAAGCTGTCACAGGATAAATATCTGTCATGAGAGTGGCATTGATCATCTGATCAAACTATCAGCAGCAAAGTGAGAAATCTTATCTCCTGAAATGCCAGTCTCCTATGACAATCTCTTACCACTTAAAATGCCTGTGACTGTCTTTTTATTACATGCAATATTACGGTTGATTTCAAGACAAAGCTGCCCATTAAGATTCTTGCGTACAATGAAAACAGTGAAGCAGACATTTCAGTTATTTTAAGGCTTGTGTGTAGCTGTGCTGATTATTTTGTATGATAAAATACAAAGTGCATCTTCTGATTCAGTCCATTTGTTAACCTGTTGAAACTGTAGTAGAGGTACAGTCAGCAAACCATGCCTGAACTAATATCCGGGCAGTTCAGCAAATAAACTTGATCACTTTACAGCTAGAGAGAGATCGGCTTAATCAGCTAGGGTTGGGTGTAACTGTCAGCCAAAGGATAAATATTTAGCAACCTTTACAATGCTTGGCTTATGTTTGCTAATCGTTAAGAGAGAGAAATGCTATTTTCAAATTTAAATGCAAGGAACATAACTTGCAACTGAAGTGAAACAGACGCAGACAGTGGAGCACATTTGAGTGGCTGAGCGGCCGACGGAGACATGCCGCTGGAGACAGATGGGTTCGCCGCCTGTTTGAACACGCAGCATTTTTTGCATAGGCCCTTTGGAACTATGAACCCTTGTGTGTGTTTTTGTGATATTGTGTGTTTGCAGTGGGCACGCTTTAGCAAACAAACCATAACACACGCCATCTGTACGCTATTGTAAGGGTGCAGTGTACTTGGCTCCTGTAGAGGCCTTTTGTTTGCCACTTTGCTGGTCTCGTCTGTGGGAGTGCATCTGTGTTTTCACCACTGAGTGGCGCTGCTGCCCTTAGGAATTACACTTCCTTGTTCAGCAGTATGTGAACTGTCAAGTTTATTTTTTAATGTTGATCATTTCACACTGTAATGGACACCTTAACGAGAGAGACAAAAGGAGACAGAGGAGAGTGTTTACTAGGCAAACACAAGGTGTGCAGCCAACTGTAAACCTTCATTTAGTCTACTGACTAGAAGACAGACAGTCTGATGGATGGATCTTGTAGTATATAAGAAGGGCATAGATGTTGTGAGGTCTGTATGTCCACATTTGGATCTGTCCAACAGGGCAGCGTGTCAGAATGACCATACATGGTGCCACTATCCACTATCTGCCTTCATTCTCTGTCTCTGTTTCTCTCCTCAAACTCTCCTCCCTGTTTTTCGGGAGAGAACCCGTCACCCCCCTACGCGCACACACTTTCTGGCACACATAAACGCGAAAGAGGATGGGCTAATCCACCAACAAGAAAGTTCACATGTCTGCCGTCCATTCTTTCATCCAGTTTTCCCTGTTGGTCTTCCTGTTTTCTGCCGTCGCCTCTGCCTCTTCCTCTCACAAAGACCTGCTTCATCCCCTGTCCGCATTTACCTACGGGAGGAGAGCAGTGGAGGGAGGTAGGGAGAGGAGCACCTTGGCCCAGCCGGCCGCACCTTCTTTTTGCCTTCCCACTGGATTTTCCACATCCGAGCACAGACCTACGCTTTGTTTTGACATTCTGTGAAATCACTCAGGTCTACAGAAGATCTGCCCCTCAGCACCGGGCTTTGGACGTTTGGAGTGGCAGATATTTCCCACGCTGGTTTTCATTTCTTTTCTTTCTTTTTTTTTGTGAACTGCGACTTAGGTACCTTAAGCAAACAAGTTTGACTGCAGCAGCAAGCTTTAGCCACAGAGAGAAAGTGGATGCATATGAGAAGAGGGAAATTTAAAACAAATAACTTTAAAAAAGGACGTTTTTGATACAGACGACTGCCAGGTTTTTTTCAATGGATGACGCTGAAATGATGGGAAGACCTTTCTTTGGGACGCTGCCATTCAGGATGTCACATCCATCATAGTGGAAAGGGTTGTCACAGTGCAAACACATGGCAGGTCGGATTATTTACTTCTTTACTGACAGCAAATAAAAGACTGTTCCAGGAAGTTTGTTTGAGCTGAGCCATCTACAGAGAGGAAGGATCCCACTCTGATGAAAGATGGACTGTGTCTTGTTTGGTATGACAACAGAGCCCTCTCCATAAAAGTATAATTTGCGCTACTGGTGCCTTCAGCTAGCTTAAAATGACAACTGAAAGCCAGGCCACAGACTCAGCGTTCTAACTCACCCACAAAAACCCCTAAACTCCTAACAAAGCTGAAGAGCATTTTCTCCGGTGACCCAGTTTCCATGGTGACCCCAACGTCAGGGCGACCAGCTGCGTGAGCTTTTCAACCATGCAATACTTGGGAGGAAAACTTTCGTCCGCCCAGCTTCATGTGGCAGACTGGGTGGGCAGCGTACGGCGCTCCCTGCAAGGGGCTCTGGAGCTGGTGTGGGGACACTCAGAGGAGAAGCAGGAGGAGAAAGAGGAGGATGTAGAGGACGGTGGAGATGGAGGAGGAAGATTTCAGAGAGCCGTGTCACCACTTCGCAGCTTCGCCCGACGTAGCAGGAGATCCCTGAGCCGGCTCTCCATGAGGAGTCGGCAGACTCTGCAGAGGAGGGCCACTGAAGCCGGTTCTGTAAGAGCTGATTCGCTGTTATAACCCAGGGCATGGCAAATGAATGCTCTGAAATGTTCCCATATCCAGGTCAAATCTAATGCATAGACAGTCAGTTGGCTTGGTCGTCTCATTTTCATTTTATTTGAAATTCTAAATGCAGTTTTTAAGCCCTGGGTTCATCAAAGTAATGCCTAAGTTTAATACCCTAGCTCCATGTATTCTATGTAACTCATTACCTAGTCTAATGTTTCCGCAGCCCTATGTTTTGAGATAACCATGCAAATCTAAATAGGGAGTGGAGCTGGCAGTTTGTTTCAGGAAGGACGGAGTAATCTGATCGTCCCAGTGTAGTTTTATCAGTGCACATGCATGCCCTTTCCCTCTCTGTGTGTGGTGTGTGTCAGAGATAAAACAGAGGACAATAACAAAGTGTGACACACTTAGACAAGGTTTAGCTGACTAAGTGTGTTAGCTGTCTGTTTATGTCTGTGCCCTCTACTGTATATCCGTATCTGTCTTTTGTTCAAGCTGATCGCATTTCTCTTCAGGATATTTGCCATCTTGTCTCTTCTTCATTGCCATTATATTTTCTATATACGAATATGTATTTTACAAAATATTTTGCACAAATTGATTATAGTATGTGGCTGCAGCCTGCATGCGAGTGTCAGCGTGCGTGTCTATACATGTGGGTGTACAGGAAACACAAAGGCAGAACGTAGAAAAGACCCTGCAGGCTATTCCCACCTTTAAGTTGATGACTTTCATCACTTTCATTTATCACAGGCGATGTTTTCTCGACAGCGATCGAGGATTAATCTCTCGGCTTGTCATACCATCTTTAGGACGTTATCTTCTTCACTTAGCCGTAAACAAGCCCTTTTATGCATTCCACTCACCGAGACAAAAATGGGATGCAGGTAAACTATAATAAAGCGAACTCTGTCTTAACTTGTAGAGGACATCCTCCTCCGCCCTCTCAAGCAGAAGCACATACTGGTCTGGTACTCACACAGTAGTTATTAAATTATACGATTGTTATGTTTACTCTTGTATAAGGGATCTAAATGTTAGGCATCTGAAGGCATCTGAAGGTATCTGTAGAGTTTCCACAGTGTGACTGCATCTCTGATCTTCGTTTATGTTCAGTGCGAAGCTGTAGTTTTATAGTAACAACTGATGATGAGAAATGAGAGGTGCCACTTATAAGCTTTGTTTTCCACCAGGATTCCCCACAACTTTTAGTTCCTGGGGCTTATGTACAGGAACCAAAGTTCCCTTAAGCCCTTTGTTATCTTTGTTTCTGCCACAGTCTAAAATCCTGTGACTATTAGGAAAATTAGTCAGCTGATTCTTCAATAATGCAGTGTTGTATATCGTACACATTTTTTGCATGTGAGAGTGCAAAACAGGGACTACTGTAACAGAATTTAAAGCAGATCCTCACGTTGGGCGCCGGCGTTTCACATTCACATCATATGCCTTTCCACGCTTAACAGAATCCCCCTCTGCTCTGTCATAGCATTTCTTCTGTACCTCGATGTTTTAGTGTCGTGCTTTCTCCTTGAGACTGTGTGGGTTTCTTCGTCTTGGGTCAAAGGTGTGCATGTGATGGTTGTTAGTCCCTGAGTATTAGTCCTTTCATAGACTCATGGCCTTTTCCAGGGTGCCTTATGCCTAATGTCGACTGGAAACAGTTACAGATAATGGATGAATGGAATTTGCAGTTTGTTGTAAAATGCTGGGAAAACACATGCTTATGCATCAGTCAACGACATTCGGAGAGCTGTGAGCCACTTTTAGGATTTCCAGGAGTTACAGAAAGCAAAACAGTTTGCTCAGAAGGTTGGAGGAAAACAGTTTCCTTGGAATTCAAGCCTCAGTTCCTATGTTGTCAGATGTTTCCCTGAGGAGTTGGTGCAGACCAAAACGCAGATTATAGCATAGTGCATACTGGAATAATATTTGCCGCAAATGATGACTCCAAAACAGTGCTACTGTTACACAATGATTGATAACACCATAATGTCTCGTGTTGTAAACTTGTTTTATGGCGGTACTCTGTTCGTAATTATTCTCAAGCATTGGCTTGAGATAGGTGGCCCGGCTGTTTCTTGTTACATCCTCAAATCACTTACACACTGTCTCATTAACTGCCTGAATGAATTTAGTTGTTATGTTAAAATATTGTACAACTTAGTATAAATTTGAAATAGTATCAAATGGAGGTATTAGAGTCATGGAATGTGCTGAAAAGATGATATTAGCTTTAAAAACTTGGTGAGCTATTTACCTACACTGATCAGCCACAACATGAAGACCTCAAGAGTAGAGAATTGACCGTTGTCTGAACACTGACCATCTTGTGACAACTCAATGTTCTGCTAGGAACATTTTGGACCTGGCATTCATTCATGTGGATGTTACTTAGACATGTAGCACCCACCTAGACCAGACCAGACCAGACCAGACACCCCCACCCCCAGCAATGGCACTTCTTGATGGCAGCAGCCATCCCCAGCAGGATGCAGCCTGACACAGCAAAGTCAAAAAATATGAGAAACAGCACAAGGTGTTGACCTGGCCTCCAAATTCACTAGATCCCAGACTGGTCAAGTGTCTGTGGGACGATCCACAGAGGCCCCTCCCCTCAACCCATAGGACCCAAAGGCCCCCACTAACAACATTCTGTTGCCAGACACCACAGGACACCCTCAGAAGGCCCATGTCCATTTGAATAGTCACAGCTGCTTTGGAGGCACAAGGGATACCTACACAATATTAGGAAAGTGGCCACAATTTTGTGGCTGATCAGCAAATGTGATAAAGGCAGCACAGATGCAGGTTAAAACCATGACATTAAAATTGTACCACTGCAAACCGTCTTTCAGTCAGAGCAGGCTTTGTTTTCTTCTGCATCTGCAACAGGGATGGACAGGCGTTATAGGAAAATCACTGGAAGCCTATTTATTCATGCAGTGATGCTGCCAGATAACAGGCATTGTGCAAATGAAGCTGCTGTGTGAGTCCCGAGGAGATGAGCTGAGGGCACGGATGTTTACTTGAGTGTTTGTATCCAGGTGACAGTATCAGGCTGCACAACACTGGGATGTGCCCTTTGACGAAATGCGAAGTGAACTCAAAGGCATGTTTGTGAGGACGTGCACACTACTTGCTTTGGTTGTTTGGAATGCGTGCCAGTGTGTGTGTCTGCATTCCAGCGTGTGGGCGTGATGTGATGACTGTGTTTGGTGTGCCCGTGTATTAGCATATAGGTGTGTATGCCAGTGCGATGTGCGTGCATGCACACGCTCCTGGTGTTCATTGAGGACAGCCCAGTCTCTGTGACCGGCTCATTAAAAGACGCATGCTTGGCTGGTCCTTAGTCTGCTCTCCCCTCTGTAGTTGGTGATCTTGGCCCAGCACACACTCCATTCTCTCCCTGCCCCAACTACACAGTTTGAAACTTGCTGAAAAGTTTCATAACAAAGAAGGACATTTCCCTCACTATAAAGCAGTTGATTCATCTGTAGTGTAGCACTGGTAGAAATCTGCACAAGCACAAAATGAATACATCCCACAATGTAGAATGTGTCCTTTGATCAAGTTATTAAGTTGTGTTCCATGATTTGTTTTCATGTACCCCGTTCTAGTTTAACCATATTTTTGTGTCTATCTCACAGGCGCAGGTTAACAGCTACTGCATAAACACTGAAGACAAGGACACTGAAGCGTTGATAGACGGTGAACAAGAGCAGCAGGATGGGTTCTGTGATCAAACCACTGAAACTGAGAGGTAGGAAACAGTTTGCACTGACAAACAATCTCTAAGGGAGACATCAAATGAACACGTAGAAGTGTCATCCTATGACTGCGTGGATTCACATTGTGTTGATCTTGATTAAAACTGAGCGCACCAGAAAAATAGAGGCCCTGTAGCTATCTGACACTGAAGTCTCAAACTAAGTAGCCTGAAGAGGAACTTTGGAGGGCCGAGTTTAGCTCTGGTCTCCTCCTGTGATCAGTGAGGCATGTCGTGAACCAATAATAGCCCACATGCTTGTAAAACTATAATTTATTTTTCCGCTTTTTTGGTTGACCAGATGTGTGATTTGGACTTCACAATGAAGAAACCGAAATACCCAACTTAATGAAACATGCAATTTAGGACCATAAATCCTGTGACAGCTTAACCAACCAGCTGCACTCTGAAATGTGCCGTCAGGTATTATTATAAGAGTCGAGCTCCCTGTGCCCCCTTGTGGTTAACAGAGCACAACACATTAGAATCAAAAGTGTGGCGCTTGTAAAGTTCAACTAAATGCATTTCGTTGTTTGCTTTTCTCTCTTCTCTCCTGCTCTGACACATAATTCCAAGTGATGTTTCTTCTCCTCAGTTCAAATCCTGACGCCCCTGAAGTCTCCTTTGAAGATGTGGATGCTGCTGCTGTTCACAGAGAGCCGGAGTTAGCTCCCTTCCCTGAGGTTGGTGACTTTTTTCTCTTAACTGTCCCCTTTATTGAGTGACCACAACTGACAAGGGTTATTCTTTTCATCGCTTGCTCTATTCTGTTTGTTTGCCTATGCACAGAGCTTCGCTCCTCTTCTTGACACGGCCGCGCAAAGATCCAGAGCTGATCTGGGTAAGAAGCGGACTCGAACGCGTCCATCTCGCTCGGTCTATGCCGGCTCGGCTCAGACGGAAAGACTGGATTGGAGGGCTCAAGACTCCACAGGTTGTTACTGTATCTAAATGTCATTTAATCAAAATGGAACACTGTTTTTTTCAGTCTAGACTAAACAGCATTATTGCTAGCAAATACATGAAGGCTGATTTACTGAGTGTATTGACTGGTCTGCCAACTCCACGGTTTTAGATGGAAAGGACGAATCTTCAAAACAAAGGGATTCAGATTCTGAGGAGGAACAGCCAAAACCAAAGATCGCCAGTTCTCCTTCTACATTTGCACAGAGAGTCCCCATGTTTCCTGGTCTGAAACACGCAGATCTAATGGTAAGCCCTCTCAGTGGTGAAGCGTAGTTTGAATATCATGTTTTCTACTTCTCCTTAAATCTGATGTAAATAGATGTCGTTTGCATTTATTTATTTTATTGATTCTCTTGCTATTCAAGGCTCAGTTAAAGAAGAGAACGGGCGGGGGAGAAACAGGAGGAGGTGAAGAAGAGGAAAAGCCAAGAGCAGAGAAGGAAAGTCAGAATGAGAAGGTGGCACCTGCTCCAACACCGCTCCCACGGTCTCCTCGCACAGCTGCTAATCTCGCAGGGGCTGCACGGGTGCTGCCGCCCTTACAGGGCAAGGACGGAGGGTAAGAATGGAGAATGACTTCACACGTGCAAAAAAAAAACTATAAATGATTACACCCGTGCAAATATGTTTAGAGATAACAGCTGGTCTGAGCTGTGTTTGTCTTGCAGTGCTGTCTCCTCCCCTGCTTGGCTGCAAGAGCTGAAGTCTAAGAAGCGTATGAGCCAGCATGATATTGACACCTAGCCAGACACACGTGAGTCAGTTAGTAGTTAATCTGGATCTGATTTCTTCTAGATCCCATACATCTTTATTCACAGATGCATTTTAGGGTAAGAGCAATATGCATCATCAGTATGATGTTAGATATTTGACTTTGGTCTGAAGAATTACATTGATAAGACTTTTCACAGCTCACCAACTATATAAAGGTAAAAAGTCTTCACCTTTTTTCTATGCAGGTCTACTCACCTGCAGAATCACCACAATTTGTACTGTCCAAACGGAGATATTCATGTGACCTGCCAAATATTTCCCTTATATTTTCAAACTGTCATGCAACATCATTAGTTTGTATCATAGCATCCCACTTGTATGCTTTATTCAGATATGTTAATGTTTATCTTGCTGTTCTCTTTCTCTGTCTGTACCCGGCTGGCCTTAGGCAGATGGGTCCCTCCATATGAGCTGGGTTCTGCTCAAGGTTTCTTCCTGTTAAAAGGGAGTTTTTCCTTGCCACCGTCGCCTTCAGGCTTGCTCTGGGGGTTTCAGGCCGGGTCTTGTAAAGCGTCTTGAGACGATTTGTATTGTTATTGGCGCTACATAAATAAAACTGAATTGAATTGAAACTGAATCTGGTCAAAAAATCTGTATTTTTTTCACATTGCAATAACTAACCATGCAAGCCCATACTCCTGACACTCCGTTGGGAAGTGATCTGCCTGACCAATCAAATCATTCTGGCAGGCTTTAAGCAGTGATGGATGGAAGAGTAACAACGACATAATCATATATTTATAATGAAATCACTCCGATTGGTTGTAGGTCTATCCAGTTGCATGCAGAGGAATTTTGTGAAAATGTGTCCCATAATGAAAATAAAATGGCATGTTTCTAAACTCAGATTCTGATACTGTCCAACTGAGTCTGGCAACTCCAGACAAAGAAATCATGCACAGGTCTCTCCCTAAGGTCATTACATGTGAAAATTTATGATAAAGTGATAAACTACTATTTGCTCATGGACCTAAAGCTCACAGCCAACGTAAGCTGAGATTATGTTTAGTTTAGTGGAAATTAGTAGATAAGTACCACACACACTAGAAACACTAATATGAGGTACATTTGATGTCCTTTGTGGTTTGATATTTGAACTTATTGTGTCTTTCTTCCCTTTAGGTGACTGCGTCTTTCCTGTTCAGCAAGAAACATCTCAGCTGCTGTTGCTGCCACTGCTGACAAATACTTTGACATGATGTTGACATCTCTGCGCTTTGAACGCCTTATTTTGGAGACATGCCGGAGTGGAATTCAGGCTTTTACTGAACACAGAGACATTAATAGGAACATTTATATCTCGGACATGAATTACGGTACCAATGCTGCGCGTGCTGAGACTGTGATGCATACATTCCAAGTACATGTTTTATCTATTGTTGTACAGAGAGACTCAATACAGGTTGGATAAGCCATGAATAGCCTTATAGTTTGAATGTTTAAGTCTATCAAATACTGACAGGGACTAGTGACACTAGCCCTTCAGCAGGGTATCACAAATATGCAAGCCTCTCTGTAGTTGTGAAGACATAAATTAAGTTTCCATAGCCCCTTAAGGCCCGGACCCAGAGGCTGAAAACGTGGGCCAAAGATTCATACACTGCAAAGACTGCAGCCAACAACCAGCTAGCATGTACATTCTGCGCCTATGTGAAAGGAAATAACTCTCCGGCAGCTGGCAGTATTTGTAATTCAAAGTAGGAAACTGTGAAAATATTCAGGTACTGGAATGCTCATGAGAAGGGTCCTCATAGAGCCCTTTGAAATTATGAGGACCATCCAAAATCCTCACATGTGCCCTCACTAACCTTCAAATTTGTCAACACAAGCATAGACATGTAGATTCATACATGTATGTACAGAAATGCGCCATGTTGTTTATTTCTTTGAAATTGTACCAGATGTTTTTGACATTGTGTAACCAGTCATATCTTTTCTCCAGTAAAGCTAGAAGCACTTTAAGAAATATTATAGCAATTTACTGTCCATGCAGTACATCGGAGCATTAGGATAATTAGAAACAGAATCCAGGGATTTTTTTTGTGTCTTTCTTTTATTTTACACCATTTGCTATGTTTAAAATAACTTCACACAAGACCTTAATAAGTGCAGCGTATTAAGGTCTTAAGGTCTTAATAATACTCACAATAGCTGGTCAGGGCATCAATGAGCTGATAGGAAATATTTGGGCCGCAATAACAGAAACAGGGAGTGTGTTTTGTAAAATTTCTAACCAAGAAAAATGCCTTAATCTAAGTCTTCTGTGTGCCTTTTTAATGTTTAATAATGAATGTCATCACTTCTGTAATCTCTTATGATCAATATACTGTATGTTCAGAGGAAATTGAGGGAATTTTATTAAAACTTTTTTCTATGAAATGAAGCGTTTGAGTGTGTGCTTTTGATGGGGAACTTGTGTTTTAAATTTAACACAGTAGTGACAGTGGAGCATGGAGAAATTTTAATGTGATTGACACTTTTAAAGTTAAATGTAATTAATGTACAAAGGGCAAGAGGCTGAAGGATCCAGAACAGCAAATGTGTTGTTGTTTTTTTGATTGACATCACCAGCAGAAAGTTCAATGGAAATTTTTGCATAGTGGATGAAGAGAAAGGTAAAGAAACTGATAGAAGACTGGAAGAGCGGAGAGCAAGATAGCTGGGTGGGGCCAATAGTGCTGAGTGAGACTGAACTCTCTTGGCTGGCAGTCAGTGTGTGTGCCCACTGTAGGATCATGGTCAGGATGGCAGCACAGGCAGAGCTGGGCAGCGTTTGCCAGTGTGCCAGGGACCAGGCCTATTGAGAAGCAGTGTGATGGACACAATGGGTGCGACAGACTTGCTGCATCAACAGCCTTTTTGCTGCTGTGGCCAGAAATAAACCATAAATACCCCCACTGGCATCCACCAACCACTCGCCAGGCCTCCACAACCGCACACACCCTCACACTGAGACAGAGAGGAAAGACAAAGAAAAGAAAGAGGAAAGACAGAGAGCGTGGCTTGGACGGGGTGCAGAGCACAAGCCAACCAGGTAAAAAAAAAAAAGTTCATCCCTCTTCCCAGCAGAACTTTCTCTCTTGTTTTCTCACTGTTATTTCTTCTGTCTCCATCCACGTTTGCTTCTCTACTAAATTATAACCAAGACAAGAAGGATGAATTCTTGTTTTTTTAAGTCATACCTGTTATCATCAGTTATTTAATGGTACAGGAAAGTACAGATTTTGTTGAAACTAAAGCTATTGAACAAAAAACATATGATCTAAACATTACACCAAAGTGTGTAATTGCTTTGCTTTGTAGAGGAAAATGACAGAACAGCAGGGAACCCCAGACCAGCTGCCTGCAGAGAAGGGCCAAGGAGGAGCTGGAGCCACGTATAAGGTATGGGCAGATACACATTTGTAATGGACTGAACAGAACTCAGAGAGCCCATGGTATTTGGACCACGTCACTGAAACCTCCGCCTCTTCCTGTCTTGCAGCTGGCAGTTTTTGAGTGTGAGAACTTTTGTGGAAAAAGGGTAGAGCTGTCTGGTGAATGCAAAGATGTGCTGGAGATGACACAGAGAGTCGCCTCAGTCATTGTGGAGTCGGGACCGTGAGTTAGCCTTCATCGAATCACCTCTGTCTGTTCTTGCTCTGCCTGAATCCTGTTGTCAAGGTGCTACCCTTTCTTAGAATGAACATAAGGATGTATACATAATGCAGTTTCTCTGTATCGGCAGATGGGTGGGGTTTCAGCGTCCAGGTTTTGCAGGAGAGCAGTTTGTGCTTGAGAAAGGAGAGTACCCTCGCTGGAGCACCTGGACCAACTGCCAGAGCAGCTACAACCTCAGCTCCTTCAGGCCTCTGAAAGTGGTCAGTACCTTTCCTAACATATGACGATTCAGTACTTGCATATGTACCTTATAGGGAAAAAAATGCTGTCTCTCTCTCCAGGATAGTGCTGACCACAAGCTGCACCTGTTTGAGAATACAGACTTTGCTGGTAGAAAGATGGAGATTGTTGATGAAGATGTCCCCAGTCTGTGGGCTCATGGTTTCCAGGACCGTGTGGCCAGTGTTAAGGCTATGAATGGAACGTAAGCTGTAGCCTTTTTTGCTCATAATTATTAAAGCAGATGTGCATTTTGCATGTACTGTATGAAGATTAAAGTGCAATAAGAAGGTGTATCCTTGTAAAACAGGATACATAAAGTATCTATCTAATCTAATTTAATCTAAACAGAGAATTGAATAGGCGAATATATTTTAAATGGCTATGTAACGTTGTTTACAGTCCCAGAAATGTAACATATTAATCTTTCTCTTCTCTCTGAAGGTGGGTGGGGTACACATATCCAGGCTACAGAGGGCACCAGTATGTGTTTGAGCATGGAGACTTCAAGCACTGGAATGATTGGGGAGCCACTGCACCTCAGATCCAGTCCGTCCGACGTGTGCGGGACATGCAGTGGCATAAGACAGGGTGCTATATTGCCCCTGCACCTACCCCAGCCCCTGCCCCAGCTCCTGGCCCTGGTCCTGCCCCTACCCCAGTTCCAGCTCCAGTTCCTACACCGCCCAATCCCAATACTAATCCTAACCCTGCCCCCAAATCCAAAACGCAGCCCCAGCCTTAACGCCACCCCTCTACCATGGGGAACGCTGAAGTAAACTGGCCAGTCTCCAGCATCTCCTCCATGCTCCTTTTAAGTTTCAGCTATCTGACCATGCAGTTGTTGAAAGTATGAACTGAAGATATAAAAAACACTTGTATCTCTGTTGGAAATAAAGGTTTTGGCCCTGGTTTTTTGGTTATGTGCAAATTATTTTATGCTATTTATTATGTCCAAACCACTACTTGGAATAGAATTAGTATTACAGTAATCTGTAAATTAGTTAGGTGAGATACTAAAGTGGAAAACAGCAGCAAAGGTCTGAAGCAAAAATAATTCAGGATAAAAACAGGATAATTTTGTGGGCTACAGTAATGTAGTATTAGTGTTTAAATTGGGGGAAATTTATGGTAAGTGTTTTGGGGGTTGACCTACATTAGGGACTAGAGAAAATCATGCCCTCTGCTACTTCTCAATTTTATCAAAGCTTCCAACAAATAGACCCATCGGATAATATAAAAATCTGTTGTGATCTGTTGCTGGGTGTTTTTGGTCACCTGCATCTGTCAAATAATGAATCTACTTCCATAATGTATTAATTGTATCTATAGTCAGGTAGAAAGAAAATGTCATGTTTCTGTACTTGACAGGAGCGTTCCCTCTTTCAGAGTTTCCTTGTTGTGCTCAGCCATCAGTGATTGGTTAAAAACCACATCTGGACCAGCCCCCCACAAATCGGCGCATCCAATCAGAAACCGCCTTCATTCATCATGCGCGTGCGGTGGGCGGGGAACGCGCAAAATTTGAAAGTTCACCCGGAAACAACGGCGACCGAGAGGAAAACAGTGTGCTTTTTAGAACATTAATGGCTCCATGTTAATTAAGTGTAGAATATTGTCACTGCCTGCATAGTAGCCTGGTCAGTACTGTTATGCTGTCCGCGATTTTGCTTTTGTAGATATGAATGAAAGAGAATGGTGTTGCGTTCGTGGTTCTTATTTGTTAGCGAAGCTACAAAACGAACGTTAGCCACCGCTAACTTAGCACGCTGAAGCGACGTATTGTTGACATTTGTTGACAGTTTTTATTATTGGCCGGTACTCGTTTGTAACCGCGGCGCATTTAAGTGGAAAGTCTGACTTCTTGCGTGCCTTTCATTTAGGCAGTCTGTTAAGCCATGTTGAAGTTCAAATACGTGAGTCAGGGAAACCTGAAAACCCTGTCTTCCCCCGATGATCCCATCACGAGCCGTTGCTCACGACTTAACCAGGTGTTTCAGGTAATGTATACTTTTTGCGTTCTCACATCATTACATATATATTTCTTAAACCTTCTTAAGCCACGTTATACAGATTAAAATAGCCAGAGTAACTGCCAGTTGCCGACTTCCCTTTCCTGTGTTTGTTTGTTGTCCCCAGGGCCGTGTCAGCCTGTCTGGGCAGCAGGGAGGATGTACTTTAGGACGAGAAGAGTTTCTGGAGGCTCTGCTGCTACTCTACCAGGAGTGCACTTCCCCAGAGCTAATGAAGATACATCATGTTGCAAACTTTGTCAATAAATGTAAGTGTATATTCTTTATAGTTGAATAAAGTTTGGTTAATTCATCCTGATTGTATCAAATAACATATTTGGTTCAGCTTTAAGGCATACCTATATACGGTGATTGAGTTGTTGTTTTTGCATATCATTCCATTTTTATTCTGTTCCTAATTCAGAGTTTTCACTAAGAAATAGCTAGAATTCATATCACACTGCAAGTACAGACCATAAGCATAATGTTACACTAATGCATGTTAATAAATAGACATTATTTCACTACCTGTACCAGTAGTATGTGTATATAACAGGGAACCTACCTATAGAATATTGTCTTGTATTTGTTCTATGATCGTTTGACTTTATTTGGAAGAATAAGAAAAAGACTATACACCTGTTTATGTGTCTGTGAAACAGTTTCCGAAGTGGTCTCAGAGCTGCGCACCCTGCAGCCTGGCCTTCATGACTTTGAGCTTCGTGCAGTTGTGGGTCGCGGTCACTTCGCTGAAGTCCAAGTAGTCCGAGAGAAGGCGACTGGAGACGTGTGTGCACTTAAAGTCATGAAAAAGACAGCTTTACGCACACAAGAAAATGTAAGAATCCTGCATTTTTTTTGTTGTGAGCAGAAAGTAGCGTAAAATATAAAAAGAAAATACAGATGACTTGTTTTTATGTTTGTCATTTTTATATGTAAAAGCAAGAACTGTGCATGCAAAATTAGTGCAGTGAATGATGTTTCAGTTCCACATTGATGCAGTTTCAGTACTCCAGTTTATGCTGGTTCACTGTCACAGATGGCACTAACATGTCTGTTACCGGTTAATTACCTGCAATGACCAATCAAATTGTCTGGTATGAGAAAAACTAAAACAAAGAAAACTTTTTTGAGTCTTCTCTAAAATGTTTCACCATTCATCCAAATAGCTTCTTCAGTTCTAAATGACAAGCCCAGTTGCCTTATACGTTATAGTTGCGATTTAAGATATACCACAGCCTGGAAAACAGAATCTTCAAAGACATACTGTAGGTATGTCGGTATGTCTGTGTAGGTTCTCAGTCATCCAGGTCATGGTAATCCAAAAAAGGTTTAAAAAAGGCAACTGGACTTGTAGATTTTGGAGAAGACGTTTCACCACTCATCCGAGTAGCTTCTTCAGTTCTGAGGGACTGGTGGGAAGTCTGAGGTTTAAATAGGAACTCCTCCTGAAGCAAGCAAGGTTTCTCAGGAGGAGTTCCTATTTAAACCTCTACAAGTCCAGTTGCCTTTTTTAAACCTTTTTTGGAATACTGTAGATATTCAGTTAGATCAAAAAGTCTTTGCAAATCTCAGTTTGATAATGTTCCCTCCCATGCTATTTTTATCTAAGCTTTATGTAGGACAGACAAATCACACAATTACATAAGTCTTTTAATTTCGCTAAGGATGCACTGATAAGTGTCTATGAACTCCTTGGTGTTTCAAAGTAGCAGTTTTGAAAATGCCCACTGGAGAGTGCTGTAGGGCTAAATACAATAGGATAAATTCTCTATTTTATTTCACAGCTGTGCTCTCTGGCATATGACTAATAGAACAGGCAGAATAGTACATGAGCTGTGACAGGAAATTATCTGGAGTGAGCAATACAGTGAACCGTTTGAATGAAGGAGAAAGGGTTTGCTCATGCCACTTGTGACTACTTTTCTTAATTGAAAAGACGTCCCACTTACACAACAAGCAACAAGAACTCAAGCCGTAAAAGGAGGGCACAAATTCTAATCATTGAAAACATACATATTTATGTCAAAGCTTCTCACTGTTAAAGTGGTTAAAATACTGAAATAATGCAAATGGAGAACATTTAAAATACATAATGTGTTTAAACCACAGTAGATGTGGATTATTAAATGGGTTATCAATGTTTAAAACAGATTGGTTCAGTTGTGTGCCACTGTTTGCTGCTTTTAATCCATTTATATATGCTGATTGCATGCCTTTTCAATTCTTCACAGATTGTTTTTCATGAAGAGGAGCGGAGGATCTTGGCTCTGAACAGTAGTCCCTGGATCCCACAGCTTCTATATGCCTTCCAGGATAAAGATCACGTCTATCTGGTGAGGCTGCAGCATATTTTTCTTTCTTCAGAATGAAGTGAAATGCTTGTTTTAAACAAATTTAAGAATGCTTTATGGGTCATTTGCACATTACCACAGACTATAGGGGATTAATGGTAATACACATGCAGTGCAATAGTATACATGACACAGTACATGCAACTGTAATGTGCGCACTATGACATATGCATAAAGGACAGGCATTTTATGTTGTAATTTAGATCTGGAGGTAATATTTTTAAATGAAATATGCTGAGAGCTACAGAAAAACAATGCCACTGTAGTCATCATCTCAGCCGTAGTTTACAATTTGCTTTCTCTGCAATTTCAGTCAGTCTACATATTACTGACCCCATTCATGATGCCCAGAGGGTAACTAACATTTAAAGTTGTCCTCTTTGTTTTTGTATAAAGTGAAAACTGAGCTTTAGAAGTGACATAGGTTATATTATACTGTGACTGTTGAGAATATAATTTCTTTCAGTTACTACTGCCTTCTACATATATTCTCACTGAAGTTTGGTGAATTTGCTTTTATGTCAGCTGTCAATCTCAAAAGAAAAGACTAGACAGCAGGTACAACTGGTCTTGAAAGTAGCCCTTGTGTATTAGTTACCGTCTTCAGAAACCATGTTGCCTAGTTTTCTATTTCTACATCTGTTTTACTCAGGATACAATGTAGATTTTTATTTCCATAAAACACAGTGTACATATTAGCTCTGTGGGAAGGTATGTTTTTCGTTCACAGCTGTGGCTTCCAGAATGTGACTAATAAAACAGCAGGATCAGTCAGAATAGTACATGAGTTGCTACAGGAAGCGGAGCTGTTACGGGAATAAAATGAAAGAAACAACTTGTATGTAGAAGGAATCCTTTAAAGGAGGGGGAAATAGTCAGCCCCCTTTCAAAAGTGAAAACAAATCGCCTTCTAGCAACTTCCGAATTTTGTTGGGTTATCACTTAATTTTCAGACTAGCTGTTAGAGCCTATGAATGCAGCGGCATCCAGTTCATGCAGTATTCACCGCTGTTTCGTTCAGATTAATGACACATTTCAATACTGGCCTTCCCATTGGACCTTTAAGGTGCTGTGGGATTTTTTTAGCCTGGCTCTGCTCTGAAATTTATTTTATAACTGCAGCTAAAAATTCAATGTCATATTCCAGAAACTACAGCTGTGTGTAATCGACCCTTATAGATGTAGGTTTATAGAATTATTTGACATGTAATGTTAGTGTCCCCTTGGTTGGTTAATCTCCAGCCTTGAAGCACTGTGTCAATCGACTCCTCACAGAAAATACCCTGTGTAATCATTATGATGGCCGTTAACCTCACAAAGAATATATATTTTCTGTGATGACCTAGACACGGCAGAAGCGGCCCTTGCTCAGCTGTGTTGTGTACTGCTCTTTGTTTTTCTGTGTCACCATTTACATACCTTCCTTCATGCCCCCTGCATGCCTTTCTCAATTCTTCCCCCTTCTGTCTTTACACCCCCCTCTGTCTCACCCTGCTCCCTAACTGAGCATGGAGGAAAATACAAAGCATCCATCTTTATCCGTGTGTCAGAGAGGCACCCAGTCTCCCTGTTGCTAGGTAACACTGGAGAATGCTCCCGTTCATTCAGACTCGCCAACCATTCATGCGCCAGGGGCTCTCACATGTTATGGCTGTGTGGCTGCAACCGTGTAGCTCAGATCAGCTTGACCAATGCCTTTAATCTCAGGGTTCACACAGCAAAAAAAAAGAGCTAGAGTCAACTTGGTCTGAGTTGGTTTGTTTTTCCAGACTTTAATAGCTAGATGTCTTAGAATGAGATTTTTTGAGCTTTTGTTGCTTTTTTTTTTTTTTTTTTTTTTTTTTCATTTTTCAAAACCTAATCCTGACCTTAACTATTCTTAGTGTGTTTTTAGCAGCTGAAGACCAAATACTTTTACTGCAGTATCACAGATAAATCTGCAGTAGTATCTAGCATTACATAACTGAATGTATAATGAGGTGAAGCACCCTTTGAGCTTAAACTAAACAGACCTTTGATGGAAGCCAAAACACTTGTGGTCTTAACACTTGTTGCTTTCCTTAATATAGACGTGCATAGGGGCATTCATAACTGTTTCAAATACGCTTTCCTTCACATTCCAAGAATTGCTCATAGTTTTATTCTGTCAGTCCCTAATTGTATAAAAATATGTCTTCAGGCAATGGAGTACTTACCGGGTGGCGATCTGATGTCTCTGCTTAACCGATACGAGGATCAGTTTGATGAGTCCATGGCTCAGTTTTATTTGGCCGAGCTGGTAGAAGCCATTCACTCTGTCCACCAGCTGGGTTATGTCCACAGGTAAGACACTGGTTACTGAATCCAGCCTCATAATGTTGGAGGACTGGCTAATCAAGGCTTAGTAGAAGAACATAAATAATTAAGTAGCTTTCTTTACTAAGCCTTCACTGAATTTGTTTGCCTTTCGCTTTCACTGAAAGTCCTCATGTTCATGATTTAATGAAATTCTTACTCTACATAAGAAATGTATTGCTGTAATTTAGCTTGGAGTACTAAGCATGATGGTATGTGATATATTCCTAGAGCCCGCAAAAGTATTTTATTATTATCAGAACAGTAGACATATTGCAGTACTCAGGAACCAAACATTTCTGTAAAAGCAGTATCAAATATCTTCCAAACTGCAGAGATGTCAAACCAGAGAACATTCTCATCGATCGGACTGGTCACATTAAGCTGGCTGACTTTGGATCAGCTGCCAGGCTGACTGCTAACAAAACAGTAAGTGGATTACAGGGCAAGCTCTATGTATTAACTTCAGCATACTTGACAGTGATATCGTTGTCTTTTATTAATGTTGCTTCAGGTCGCCACTCCTACAGTGCCTGCTGGAACCCAAGACTTTCTCTCCCCTGAGGTCCTGGCAGCCATGAATGGGGGCTCTCACAACACCTATGGGGTTGAGTGTGACTGGTGGTCTCTTGGAGTCATAGCCTATGAGATGATCTATGGCAGGTCCCCCTTTTCTGAGGGCACTTCTACCAAGGCCATCCACAACATCCTCAACTTCCAGGTAAATATGCAGTCCTCTGATCAAATGCAAATATTGGTCATTGATTGTATCTAATCTGTGCTAGTCTGTAATAAAATTATTCTTCTGAATATAGTTAAGGTTATAGGTAACAATGCAGACTCCGTTATATCAGTTCCTTGTCCTCATTCATATTCTATGCCCACAGCATTACCTAAAGTTTCCGGAGGTACAACGGATCAGTAAGCAGTTTGTAGACTTGGTGCAGAGCTTACTGTGTGGAGCAAAAGAGCGACTGGATTTCCAGGGACTCCGCTGTCATTCTTTCTTCTCCAGCGTAGACTGGAACAACTTAAGACATGGTGAGAAGATTCATCTCCCTTGAGACTTGCCTCTCCTGTCTTTCTAGTTAAAATGCACAGTTTGGCTTGTAGTGACACAAGGTTGCTGAATTCATGATACTAGACAGATGATATATGGCCACTTGTCAAATATTAATGTCGTTTATCACATATTTAAGTGTGCTCTGCGTGTGTGTGTGTAGGTGCACATACTGTAGACAACAAACGGCAAATGCGATTCCTGGGGTGTTGTCGGTAGTAAAATAATGAGATTCTGTGTGCTGTTGGCAGCAGGCCAGCTCTTTCCTGAGGAGAATAGGAGGTAGGCAGAGATGAGGAGCGAGGCAGACAGAGCAAAGATCTGCGACTCATCTGCTTCTCAACAGACGCAGCACAAACCTTTGACGCAGGCGACACCAGACATGGTCTGTGCGGCGGAAATACATGTGCATTTTCTTGAACGTCATTGTTGCGATTGAGTTGGACACCTGACTGTCTGTTGCAAAACACACCCACAGCACTTAAATGAATACAGCTGCAGGGGTGATGAGTGTTTATTTTACCCTGCCAAATTGCTTGTGACTCCGGATGGATAAAACCTCTAATTCTGATGTGATTATCAAGAATTACTATGGCCCTAATTTTCTCAGAGCTCTTCTGTTTTTATTAAACTGCCTTCAAGGCTATTTATTAATGAAACTAACTGCATATTTGACAACACACAAATGTAGTGTCTTTGGATTTCAGGAATTTGTTAAAGGATTTTTCCTAATGTTAACTGATTGTCTTTCAGTATATAAAATGCAGTATAAAGTTATCTTATGTGTAAATGTTTGTTCTGATAATGCAGCCCTTGTTTATTGACGACTGAACACAGATAGAGATTTATGCTTCAGCTTTGGCTCCAGCTGATTAGCTTGCTCTGCTGCAGTGAGGGAGAGCGAGTGAGCATGTGTGTATGAGAAAGAAAGAAGGGGAGGGAGAGGGAAGAAGAAGAAGGAGGGAGGGAGGGAGGGACAGAGGCAGCATGTGCATCAACGCGCGACTTACCGCACTCTAGGTTCCCACCGCTCTCCTCTGTTTCTCCTCCCTTCCTTTCTCTTCCCTTTCTCCTTGTGTTTTTTTTTTTTATTATTTTCATTTTTTTTATTACCTTGTTCGCCGCTGCTTCCTTCTCCCCTGCCCTCTCTTATTTCCTCCTCTCATCCTCTTTTCCTGCAGTTCTCCCGCCTTTCGTTCCTGCGCTGCATGCTGAAGATGACACCTCTAATTTTGAGGAGCCGGAGCAGGCAGCCCCCTGGCCAGCCTCAGCAGCCCAGCGAGGAGCTCTGCCAACGGGCTTCCAGGGCCAGGATCTGCCCTTTCTAGGCTGGTTCTTCAGCAGAGCGTTGACAGTGTTGGCCAAAACAGAGTGAGTACTACCTGTTTATTTGGCTTTGTTGGGCTTTTTGTCAGAGTGAGCCCCCGTTTTTGTTTTTGTAGTCAGTGCAGAGACCTCCTGCATGGACCTCTCTGACACCTTTGTTGGTTAAAGACCCTGTGCTCTCATTGGCTGCTATTCTGCCATTAGACACTCATTACCATGGCAACAATTTCCAGGTAGCCTTGTTTCAGGTGACCTAGCATGGTGGTCTGGGCAGTTGGTGTTGTTCCTGTCATTAGTGTTGTGCCTGTTGGGGCTAAGATGGGTTTGGCTATATGCTGTGTCAGACGAGGAACAAGGGAGGGGAGGGATCCCCCTTTTCTCCGGTGCTCTCTTCTTCTGATTTCTGTTTTTATGCCTCCAGATCACACATAGTTGATCCAGTCCACAGTCTGATCAAATTAATAGACCAGAGGATGTGAGCTGGCGTTATCTTGCCATCGACACTTGGTATGCGGCTGATTGTGTCAATGAGGTTTTCTGAGGAGTGGAACCCCACACACAGGCACACTCCCACCCTCGCTGCTGTTATTGTGCTTTCTCTGTTGCTGTGAGGCATTATAGGCTCCTGACTTTTGTAGCATGGGTTTTGGGACTGTAATAATGCCTAATGGTATTTGGCTTCTTAACCTCTCATAATAAAGCAAGAAGATGATTTTCATTTCTGTATCCCCATGCCAGTGCTCTAGCAGGTTAATGGTGCTGGAGACTGCAGATCATGACAGCAGCAGCAGCAGCAACAGAAAAGGAAGAAATAGCGTTAACAGATTAGACAGGAAAAAGAATGAGAGCTCAGATTGGGGGAGAGAATCTATTTCTATGGTTACTACCGTGATGTGTTTTTTTCCCTGTCCCCACCCCCATCTTTACCCGTCTCATCTCCTCCTCTTATTTTCTCCCTCTTCTAATGTCTCTGTCCCTTGCTGTTACACCATCAGTCATCTGTTCATGGTTTTTAACTGAAGCCAGTCATTTTCTTTGCTGCATTTGATTAAGAGGAGCTCAGAGCTCATAGATTGTGTTAAAACTGTGTGTGGGTGCATGCATATGCGTGTACACATTCCTCATTACAATGCCAAAAAGAGAAGAGACATGGACCGAGAGCCAGACATAATGAAATGCTAATCATGTGTTTGGGGGGGGGGGGGGGGGGGGGGGGGGGGTTCTTGCTATTTTTTATTTTTTTTATTTCATTCTTTTGAACTTGTCTGTCTGACTAACTCAATAACAAAATCCACTCAACAGCTTGCCTCCAATTTATAAGACGCCATCTGTGGTTTAGTGTCAGAAAATCATCTTTGCAATTTAGCGTGAATGCAGACTTATTAACTTCCAGGAAAATATTTATTTTTGAGGAATTTGGGGTTTATTTGCAGTGTCAGTTGGTCAGTCTGTCTGCTTCATGATCTAACACTTTTGACAACAGTAGGATACGTCTACTGATCATAGTGTCCTGAGTGATTACTGCCAGATGGCTGTAGTGGGTTTTATATGAGTATTCATATTCCCCAGAGGATGATCTCTAATGATTTAGGTGACCATCAGACCTCTCATCCAATGCCATTATGTGTTTGATGTGCTATCTCAGCCAATGATTGCCCAGTTCTCAAGATATATGGTGAGGACGTTCAGATGCTTTGAAAAACATATTTTTTACTGCCACAATATGTCCATTTGCGTTTCAAATTTAGACTCTTCAAATGCAAATGGACATGAATAGAAATTATTTGTTGTATTGTGTTGGATTATTGCATACAATCCATATATAATTTCAAGGAATTTCAATGATGGTAAATGCAAATTGAGATGGGTGTTTTTAGAAGTTGCTGTTGAATGGAAAGCCGCTTGAGGAAAGGGAGTTAAATCCATTTTATGAACTGGTCCTTTAGAATCTATGTGGCACTGCTTGGCTAGTGTGCCCATTCACTTCATTTTGTCAACAGTTTAATTTAAGCATGATAATTGAGATGACAAAGAAAGTCACTGGCATTGTTTCACATATGCAAAGAATATTGATGATATCCTGTAATATATACATTATTTTTCTTTTGCGGCTTGTGTGCACGCTGTATTCAGTTTTCTGCTAAGGTTTTGCCTTGCATGTTTTCCTTGTGTCCCCATCTTTCTTTGATTCTGTTCAATAACGCAGTCTGCACTGGCTACTCCACAGTTCAAAGACACTGCACTATTCTTCAGCTATGAAAAGAGTAGCCTAGAATTTCCTCACTTGTAAAAGTATATACAGTATCTTCTGTTTAAGTTTGTCCTACTTGATGTCTCAAAACTCAACATTATTGTCGCTGCTTTACATATTAATTTGAAGCGAACATTCCAATAAGTGGGACAAATCTGTAGAAAATGCTGATGAAGAAACAAAGATATATATATATATATATATATTGTCAGAGTTTTAAGAAAGGCACAGATAAATGGAAAACAATGCTTCGCAGAAAACCCCTTGACACATTATTTGTGTATTAGCCCCACTACAACTATTCAGTAAGGCACTGGAGAACTTTGAATTTTGATGTGTAACATAAATTTTTAATTGGCAACACACTCAGCTAACTGGAATGCTACTTTATTTAACCCAGAGTCCTTTGAGGATGTCAGGTTGGGGTGTTGTTGGTTTGTTAGTAATAGGAGCCAAATGTGTGTGTGTGCTTAACTGAATGCTCAATCTATATATATGTGTACCATGTATTTGTGTGTTTCAGGGGGATGCTTCTCAATGCACTGAGCCAAAGGGAGCAGTGCTAGCTTTCGGGATTATTTTTAACACTGTGACTCAGTCTGAGTCAACTTTATTAAAGATCCCTCTGCGGTATTTGTGAACCCATTCATACAGACCCATTCATTTATTTAGAAGGCTTCTTTTCAGAGCTATCTTGTCTCTGGTCAACAAAATGGGCTCTAAATCATTTCTAAAGAATGGAAACAAAATAGGCCATCACCTTGTATAAACAAGACAAATGAGTGCATTTCGTTCAATACAGAGCTCTGTGTAGAGCAACCCAGAGCAGCAACGTAGCCCAAATTCTCCTGTCATATTATTTTGTCAGGCAAACAGCAGATATTCCCAGGTCTACATAGCTGTTTTTCTCACGCAGTCTGTTGTTTCATGCTGAAGAAATCACAATGCATAAAATATAATCAGCTCAGCGCCTCTTCAGAAGTGCTCTGTTGAATGTTGTCCTAATTGTTGTTAGGAGCCTTATTGTTATGACTAAATATTCTTCGAAGTATTCCTGTCAAAAATAAAAGTTGAGTCATTACAAACTTTCGTGCTCCCGGGGTCTGCTGCTCATTTATGGTTTGTGGGTGTTGTGTCTCCATTTTAGCTGATTTAATTACTACAATATTATCAAGGCTTGTTCTTCTCTGATGTGTCTTAATGTCATAATGTAAGACAGCCAGTCATCGTCAGTTCTCTTGAGCTAATTTGATTTGAGAGTTTGCGATAGTTTTAGATTATCGCAAACTGGCTGACTGGCTTTAAGATTTTAAGATTTTTTTTTACATTCATAGCACAGTCAGAATTAAAGAGTCACTCAGGAAACAAAGAGACATAGAGGGGTTATGATGTGCAAACATGGAGGTTATCCTGAATGCAATTTAGTCATTTGGCTACCAGACCACACCATACTCCTTGCTTTGTAAATATTGGTTTGCTGTTCGTGTTTGTTACTGCTAAACAAAAATATATATATACATCAAGTTGGTTATTGCAAGGCACATTTCAACATTTTGTGCACCATTGTTAAAAATAAATTTCAATGTTTTTATTTATCTTTTTTTTTAAACTTAACTTAAATATTAATGTTGTTGTCCCAGGTCAGTGTCTGCAGGCCTCAACTCTCCTGCTAAGACCAACTCCATGGAAAAGAAACTGCACCTTAAAAGCAAAGAACTACAAGAAACTCAAGACAAATGTCACAAGGTACAGCCTCTTAATGCTTTCATCCATGCGTCATATTTCATAACAGGCCCTTGTTAGAATAGTGGTGCTCAGAATATTTTGTTTTCTCTTTCCAAATGAAGAACAATAAACTATATTCTGTGAAGAGACATTTTTGTGATACTTGTATTGAACAAGATAATTCCATCAGTATGGGTTTTATTACCAGATGTCTTGTGTTTATTCTGGCTGACTGGCTTAACTCAGATCAAGGATGCTTGCTGTTATAAGACATGTTAATCTGGTTGTGAGCTACATGTTTTGAAGCATTCTTGGTTCAGTCTGTCATCATCAGTTTGTCATCTGAATTTATGGCTGATGGACTGTCCTTGTTGACTCACAGTAAATCACCATTCTAAGTGCCTTTACAGGTCAGCTGTATTTAAGCCATGAGATGTAACACAAACCAGTCATTTCTGAAAACTGCTGTAATTTGTTAACCTTCAGTTGAAAGAATCAATGAAGACACTAATGTTTTCTGGTGTGTTAAGATGGAGCAGGAAATCTCCAGGTTTCAGCGTAAAATGACTGACCTGGAGTCAGTGCTCCACCAGAAGGATGTGGAGCTGAAGGCCTCCGAGACTCAGAGAAGCATCCTGGAGCAAGACCTCGCCACCTACATTACTGAGTGCAGTGTGAGTCATACTAGCATATTTGTCTGCGTGTGTGCAGAATAGAAAAAATAAAAAAGATGTTTATTCATAAGTCACTGTCCTCTTCAGTGCATTTGGGCCAGCAGCAGGCTTGAGTTTATGTGCATGTATGTGTCTGCAGAGCCTGAAGCGGAGCTTGGAGGAGGCACGTGTAGAGGTCTCCAGAGAGGATGACAAGGCCATGCAGCTGCTGCATGACATACGCGAACAGAGCAACAAGCTGCAGGAAATTAAGGAGCAAGTATGTAAATTTTCTCATGCAAATCATCATCCTCCTCGTCATGATAATGATGTGGTGCATTTGGAGACTTTTTATATAAGTATTTATACTAAGAAAGTGTAATAAAAGGAAATGCTTTCACTTGCAGCCACAAAGCTGTGTGAGAATATTGTGATATTTTCTAAGGTAGTATATTTCTATAACAGCTGATAGTAAGTGTACTGGAAGAGCAGTGAGATTATATTCTTTCTCAGTGTGTCCCTATTACGCAGGGCTTCCCTTCTGAAGGCTCCCTTGTCTTCTGCACTCATAAAGGTCATGCCTGCAAGGTGTAAAAGTGAAGACTTTGATCAACACTTAAGAGATTCATCCACCCTCTACTCGGGGAAATGACAAACCGTATTTGTAATTTGTTGATATATAGTGAGCAGTGACAAGTATTACCAGTGTTCTTCTAGAAAATATTTTTCAGATAAAACGCCTGTATTATTAATTAAATCTGAGCTGTGTAATTCCTGGCAAGGCTAGTAGTTGTGGTCATTTGTTAAAAATCTTGACTCATCAGAAAGTAAGAGTAGTCAATGTTTTTGCCAGGATCAGTGTAACATGTTGCCTCTGGATGGCTCAGGCTAGCAGTTATTTTTCCTTTCACTCAGAGCGCTGTATTGCAAAGTTGGCAACTACAGCCTTAAAGTGGTAATTCTTGAGTTGTTATCTTTGATTTTGACACTTTGGGTGATAAATGACCATTGCTACAGTGCACTGCAGTTTCTATAGATCACTGCACAATGAAACGGTGTCAGCAGATCTGTGAAGTATATCTTTGTCTGAATAGCATTGGCTGAATTTGCTGCCTACTAACAGCTCAGTTCCTGGTCAGACTTTTGTGAACAAGCCTTCACTGATGTTGCCGCTGCACCTTGATTAATCATATTATGTAAAAATGTGCTAATGGATTATTGTTTTATTTTTAGGAAAAGCAAAAATACTTAAAAACAACTTATTTAATAAAAATAAATAAATAAACAGCACACAACTTCTTGGAAGCAGGCATCTGTTGATGCTGTTTATAATGTAACATGGCAAAATAAACACTTAACAGTATCAAGGTTGGAAGAGCTTAACAAATTTATTTCATTCTGTCCTTCCTTCTATATTTGTAAAACCAGGCAATTTTATATTATTAATTGAAAAATGTATTCTTCATATGACTTCTCTTCAGTTTGAACAGGAGAAGGCAATGCTATGAACAACTGTATTAAAATTACTTTATTTAAGAATATTATGTAACATTGTTAGAAAAACAATGTGTCAACCTAACATCCATTGTCCACAGTAACATGTTGTGCTGTCAGTGTTTGTTTTTTATATTGCGCGCTGTTTGTGGCCTCAGGAGTACCATGCACAGCTGGAGGAGATGCAGGTGACCATCAGGCAGCTGGAGGAGGACCTGTCAGCTGCACGGCGTCGCAGTGACCTCTATGAAGCCGAGCTCAGAGACTCGAGACAAACGAGCGAGGACCTTAAAAGGAAAGCTGTGGAATACCAGCAGAGAATTCAGAAGGTAGGTTTGCACCATACTGTATATGCTGGGAGTTCATACAATGCAAATGTGTGGTGATTCTCTTACTGTCAATGTTTGTGTCTGTCACAAATATCTGTGTGAAGCAAATCTAAATCTATTTTGTTTGTTTCTGAGACTTTATGTTTAGAGCAGCTATACTACTTTCTTTAGCTACAATATCCACTGAAGGCATAAATAACCTGCTTTGTAAAATGGTATCATGAAATCAACTCAAATGCAACAAAGGAAAAGCAATAAAAGCTGATCTTTCTGTACCTCAGAACCGTAATCTCTCTTGAATGAAACATATCAAATGTGTCAACACTGAAAAAGTGTATGAGTTGCATTCACAACACAGCAAGCTGTCAGTTACATTTGAAGGGTTTAACATTTGATGGCTGTGTAGATCTCTGTTGAAATGATACGGTCACCTGGTTGGGTAGCCCCTTGAATGCCTAATGAGCCCTCTTGGAAGTGATCTGGACACGCCTGACTGGGAGTAAGCCCAGTGCAGACCCACTGCTGTAGTGATTACATATCCCTAGTGGCCTGGAAGCTTTTAGCAGTCTTTCAGGAGGAACCAGAGGCGGTTTAGGTGTAAAGTGATGTCTAAGCTACCTTTACTGAATAATAATTGAATACATGAAAGTAGTGCAGGGATTTATTATAATTACTCTTTCAGGGAAAAATGACTGAACGATCTCTTTTCTGTTATTTATATTTCAGGCCAAAGAGCAGGGAAAAGCAGAAGTGGAGGAGCTTCTCTCTAAACTTGAGAAGGTAAAGGAAAGATAGGACTGTTCTTTTGTTGTCAGGTCTACTGCAGATCTGTAATTATCCTAATCATGAGTGAGCTCACCCTGTTCTGTTTCTCTGTTAAGACTAACTCTGAGCAGCAGGTGAAAATCCAAGAGCTTCAGGACAAACTGTCCAAGGTAAATTCCTTCAAGATTTTCACTGTGTAGATGCTTTTAATTTTCATTCTCAGTCTGATTTTTCCTACTTTAATTTAATGACTGAAGCTTTTCAGCTAGTCCCAGAAAGATGGCTGAGCTGTATGCAGTAACGTTTGTACGGACAATAAGACATTTTCTTTCTTCCATTCATACATATTCCAGTTAGTTATATAAGTCTTAAAGTACAAAATTCCATCTTTAATTTTATGGTATTCACATACAAACTAAAGAAAAAGGTATAGAGTTACATTTTAAACATGGTAATTGGACACTTCAGAAGGCATCCTGAGACTGCAAAAACAAAACAAATCCACCAGAGAACTGACAGAAAGACGGCATTTCAGTAGCTGAGGATGAAATTAAAACCACAATCACCATGTAGTAATGGCAAAGCATCACATAGCAGGAAACCCATTATTTGGTGTCCACAGGTTCAAGACTTCACACGGCCTTTGCTGCAAAGGAGCATTAAAAATATTAAATATTATTATTTATTTTTTTAGTAATTACTTTGTTAAATTACATAAGAGACTTTCACTGTTCCTCCACTGTTACTTGAATATATTTTGATAAACAGCTAAGTTAACAAATCTCTGTCCATGACATTTGTGTATATATGCTGCATTAAGCAGTGCTGTCATTTCTATAGCCCACTACTACTTTTTTCACGGACCATAGTAACTTTTATTCCCCCACTGTCTTAGTGAGTGGGAGTTGCTCGATCATATCAGTATGTTTGTCTTGGGATTCACTAACAGCCTTTGACCTCCTCATTTCCCCAGGCAGTGAAAGCGAGCACAGAAGCCACTGAGCTGCTGCAGAATGTCCGGCAGGCCAAAGAGCGGCTGGAACGGGATCTGGAGCGTCTGCGAGGCAAAACCGACTCTAGTGATACTTTAAAGCGTCGCCTTAGAGAGACAGAGGTACCAGAGTAAACCCACTATTCAAAAGATCTGATTCGTTTAATAATGCTTGCTTTTACCTAATGTTTTCTCCGTAAGTCGACCACCCTAACACAAATCAATCATGAGAAATGTTGATTATTTAGTCATTGTTATCATTTTTGCTGTCTAAGCAGGAGGGCAGGAAGACCCTGGAGAACCAGGTAAAGAGGCTGGAGATGGTCGAGCGGCGGGAGAATAAGCTGAAAGATGACATTCAGACCAAATCCCAGCAGATCCAGCAGATGGCTGAAAAGATCCTGGTGAGAGAGCTGCAGATAAGGCTTGTTAATTCTCTGCACCACTCCACCCCTAATTTCACCCCACTGCCAGTGCCCACTTCTCCCACTCAATCCTCACACTGCCTTTCTGTCTTTAGAGGGTTGAGACTCGTATGACCAGTCATATCAACTCATATTTACATATTTAGAGTTTATGTACATGATTTCACCAGTGTCAGCATGAGCAGAAACCGCTACAGTCGACTTGTGGATTTCCAGCTCTTCAATGCAAGTTTCTTAATTTCTCTGTTATTATGTATTTCTAGATTGAGTAGACTTTGTTTTATGTTACTTTACCGTATTTTCTGGGTGGTAGTTTATTGGTTTGCTGGTGTTGTGCATTTATATTTTTATACTACATTTTGCAGTATAATTGTGTAATTATGGGTAATACATTCTGTCTGTAATTTCTCCAGGAACTCGAGGAAAACCTGAGGGATGCCCAGTCAACAGCTCAGAGGATGGAAACTCAACTAGTTCAAAAGGAGAGGCTTTTTGAAGACAAAATCAAGGTGGGACAGCTTAGTAAATAGACCTCAGAGGATATTTAAAAAATAATTTACATTTTCTTTTTTGTGTGTGTAGTCTGTCTTAGTCATTCATGATATTTTAAAACAGGGTCATTGTGGATGTAACTGAGGGCTTTCACATTCCATACAGTGAGATGTGACACCACACTAATTATGTTTCCACACCAGGTTGTACATTTTCAAGCATGTCATGACTGATTGCTTTATCACATAGCGGACTACAGGCTGCAAACTAAATATGAAATCAAAACTGGCAAGTCTAATATTAGCTGGTTGTGCTGATGAAGGTTCTGGAGGCCCAGATGAAGGTAGACCTGGCTGACAAGGAGAGCCTCGAGGCCAGGAGGGCACAGCACGAGGAGGAGTCCAGGGAGAACTGTAAACTTATCAGCGAACAGAAAGCAGTAAGGCAACACAATGAGGTTTTGGTATTTGCTTGTAATATTATTTATTTTTTTGTCCAGAGGCTGAAACACCGTTTGATTTAAACCAAATGTGACAACACTGCAATACTGAATAGCAGAATCATGTCTCATTTAATTTTTTTAAGCTATTTTTGCCCAGTGTGCTAGATACACAAATCAAAACAAATAACAAAAAAGTTGTCTGTGGATGTACAGTTCTCCTCTAAATTTTTTTATTTATGTTATTAATTTACCCGTTTACACTGTAATGTGGTATAGTAGCTCAAATGTATGGGAATGTACAGTTTGAGACTGCCGATTAAACTGTAGCACGTTCATGTTGCACTATAAAGCCTGAGCTTAAGTTCTAATCTGGTTAATGTGGTAGAATTGCGGTAGTTAAGAAGCTTTAAGAGGTACTCATTTGACATTGACGGTAGACGATTTAGCGAACACCTTAATGGACGCTAATAGGATTTTGCTGAAGTACAAAATACCTTTGGCTGTAAAGAATCGTGCTGCTGAAATATATGTTGTCAAGCGATTCTTGGTAGAATTCGGTTATCAGTGACAGACGATCCATGCGTTTGATTCTGGTTGTTGGAATGTGATTTACAGCTTGCTGTTGTGTCTGCCTTTCCTTACAGACCATTAATGCTATGGATTCCAAGATGAAGAACCTGGAACAGCGCATTGCTGAGCTGTCAGAGGCTAACAAGCTGGCCGCTAACAGCAGCATCTACACCCAGAAGAATATGTGAGTTAACTGGGCCTTCTGCCCACACTGTGCTTTCATGAGAGCCCACACGCACACTGGCTTTGTCTCCAAACGCTTCATTAGTGTGCACTTACATGTTTCTGCGCCATGTATGGTCCGTCTCCCCTGTGTGTGAACTCACTAGTCTCTTGGGGAAAATGCAGGAAATAAAGTTGAACCTTTTCTTAACTTATTAACTTACATAGGAATTTGCTAATTCACTTATTAATGTGATGTATATTATGACTTAAATTTACAAGTATGTGTTTATTAAGATGAATACAGTACATCACATGAAGAACTTGTCCTAACTGGTGCCTTGAAAACCACCTGAAATTATACTTTGCGTAAACTATTCACACTTTTCACACTATTCACAACATTTTGTAAAGATAACAGCTTATAAAAAGGCAATAGAATAAACCTTTTGTGTTTTTGTTTCTTCAGGAAAGCCCAAGAGGAAATGATCTCAGAGCTTCGGCAGCAGAAGTTTTATCTGGAGTCTCAGGCAGGCAAGCTTGAGGCCCAGAATGCCAAACTAGAAGAGCACCTGGAGAAGATGAGTCAGCAAGAGCAAACCAAGAGAACCCGGCTGCTGGAGCTGGAGAGCAGGCTGCGGGAGGTGAGGCAACAGGAGGCAGAAAGACAGTGCAAAAGCTGTAAGCTTGAGATTAAGTAATTCACTTTAACCAGCACGCAGCGTAGCCTTACATCACTGTCTTCCACAAAAGGGATTAAAGCAGCTGATCAGTAAGCCAGCTCAGATACCTTTCAGATAAACAACTAATTAAAGATTTATAGAGGCACCCTTTACAAAATTGCCAACAGCTTTCATCTTTTTTTTTTTTTTTTTTTATCTCTGCAGCTATGTATTTCTATTGGTGGGCAACAAGTGAGACAATAAAATCAGCATTTCTTTTGCCTGGCTAATGAACAGTCTACCTTTAAACTGGCGGGCTGTTTGACATTCACTTGTAAAAGAATAAAGAATTAAACTAAGGTTTGGTGTTTAAAGAATATGCCTGGCGTTTCTCCTCACCATAATATGCATGTGCCTACTCTATAAAAAGCCCTTTTGAGATAACTGAGGGCCACAATGCCCCCTTTCTCCTGAGAGATCTCACCCCCTGCTGAGCTGTCTGCCGATGTTCCTGGTGAACAGCCTGCTAACTGGATGTCATATCACTACCTCCACACGCTGTTCCCTACTGAGACGTGATACACAGATTGAAACTAATTGCTGGCCTCTCTGTGTCCTCACTTACAAACTAACACACTGTCTTCTCACACACACAAATATGTACTTTCAGTTGTCATTAGCCATTCCTTCTTTATAACAGTCAAACTTTTGGAGAAGCTAAATGCTTCCTTGTTTATTTCTTTTAATAGAATTTGGATCTGCATTTTTAAATCTGAGTACTAGAATCTGATACTTTAAACAGATTAAAATAATGCTGAATATAATATGCAATACAAACTGTTCCATGTCAGATTTACTAAGATATAAACTCACCTCATCTCACTTGTAGATGGGCTTAGAACATGAGGAAGAGAAACTGGAGATCAAGAGACAGGTGTCGGAGTTGACCCTGTCTCTACAGGAGCGCGAGTCCCAGATCAGCAGCCTGCAGGCTGCGCGTCTTGCCCTGGAGAGTCAGCTGCAGCAAGCTAAGACTGAGCTGGAAGAGACCACTGCTGAGGCTGAGGAGGAGATCACTGCCCTCAGGGTAAGACAAACAAGTGCAAATATGTGCAGTCAGTCACTCAAAGAAATGCAGGGCTGCCTACATTCAGTAGACTTAAGTCTTCATTATAAGCAATGACAGGAGAAGTTCCTGTTACTTTTCTTATAGAATAATAATATCTTAATGCTGTAAAATTACATAATTTGTCATTTTTACATGTAGGAGTCAGATTTGGTTGTATTTCTGCTCCTCATTTGCTTTTTTTTTTCCTCACAGAATCACAGAGATGACATTCAGCGCAAGTTTGATGCCTTGAGAGACAGTTGCTCAGTAAGTGCTGCCACTGCTTTGTCTCTACTTTCAACAGTGAGAGAATAATTGTGTGAAGCTTTCATAAGACTTTTGACTGTATGGTGATTCATATGCAGTTCCAAATGTTAGAATGAAACAATTTAAGATAGTAGTCTGAATTAACAAAATCTGTTTCAGAAGACTGTTTCAGCTTTGCTTAAACACTCGATTTTATGATGATGTTTTTGCATTTGTTGGTTAACTGTACACGACACAAAAGTATTACTGTGTTGTTGTCACACACATTAATACATTAGATGTGCTGATTTGTACCTCAACACATTACAAGGTTTATATCTCTTCTTTTATAAACATGGAGAGCTATAGATGCCAGTTTGTTCTAATACCATAGTGTCGCTTTAGTTCTTTTATTCATAAAAATGACTGAAACAAGCCATGTCCAATGCTAATCAAACATTTCTCACTTGACAAGGTTAATAACCACACAGACCTTTTTTGCATTGCTGTCAGTGCATACTCCACAAAACTGAGCTCTTGCTGTTGAAGCATGAGTCATTATGCTCAGGTTGATGAAGTGCATACGATGTTTTTAACACTTTTCAAGCGAAAGTAAAGATGGACCGAAATATTATGTTCAACAAAACATCTTATTCAGGTTGGAGATAAAATATTTTTAAGCTAGTATTTGATATTATGAAATGAAACAATATTTTCCTACATGCCAATGATATGTGTCTTATGAGTGGACCAGTGGAAGTTACATCACTATCACTGCACACGTTAGGATGGCTAACACCTCTGCCTGTTTGTGTTGCCTCAGGTGATCACTGACCTGGAGGAACAGCTCACACAGCTGAGTCAGGAGAATGCAGAGTTGAACCGCCAGAACTTCTACCTGTCCAAACAGCTTGACGAAGCATCAGACGAGAGGGAGGATCAGCTGCAGCTCAGCCAGGAGGTGGACCGCCTGAGGAGGGAGGTGGCTGACCGTGAGATGCACCTCAACAACCAGAAACAGGTACCAGAGACCATGAGTTAAACAACATTAGCTTATTATATCAGGTCATTACATAGAACAGACAGATAGACAATTTGTTTTTTCCCAACTTGAAAAAATACATACAACATGTGTTGTCAGTGAAAATTTAGAGAAAGATCAATCACGTGGCGTCACCTGTGCTCTGAAAGATGTTCCCTTCAGCCTGTCCTTTTATTTGTGCTCTTAGAATATTGAGACACTGAAGACCACATGCAGCATGTTGGAGGAACAGGTGGTTGAGCTGGAGTCCCTGAATGACGAGTTGCTGGAGAAGGAGAGGCAGTGGGAGGCTTGGAGAGGAGCTCTAGAAGACGAGAAAAGCCAAGCCGAGAGACGTACCAGGGACCTGCAGAGACTGCTTGACAATGAGAAGCAGAACAGGTTCAAAAATATACATTGTTAAATTTACTTTTGTACATAGACAATTATTACGTTTTATTAAATGCTTTGTATTAAACTTGTTATTGTTCTCTTCAAAGGTTGCGTGCAGACCAGCGCAGCACAGAGTCTCGCCAGGCAGTGGAGCTGGCAGTCAAAGAGCATAAGGCTGAAATACTGGCCTTACAGCAGGCTCTGAAAGAGCAAAGACTGAAGGCTGAAAGTCTGTCTGATACTGTGAGTCTGTTACCTAATTGTCTTAGTTTTACCCCAGGTACCTTTTGATCCTACAATTAACCAGCATGCATTTTCTTTTTCAAATAGACAATAATGTTTGCCTGTTAGACGTTAACCTGCACTCACATGTCCTTACAGCTCAATGATCTGGAGAAGAAACATGCCATGCTAGAGATGAATGCTCGTAGCTTGCAGCAGAAACTGGAGACTGAGAGAGAACTGAAACAGAGGCTGATGGAAGAGGTAAACACAATGTGAAACACGACTAACCTACCTAGCATGACACGCATTTATTAAATTTAATTTACTGTTGCTTGTGGTGTGGTGGCATTTCCACAGCAAGGGAAACTCCAGCAGCAGATGGACCTCCAGAAGAGCCACATTTTCCGTTTGACCCAAGGTCTCCAGGATGCCCTGGACCAAACTGACATGCTCAAGACTGAGAGGACCGATCTGGAATACCAGCTGGAGAATATACAGGTGCTCAGTGCAATACCTTTGTTGATAGATGAAACGCAGTGGTCTCAGAGGAGAGAGTCCTTGTTAGATTCATGTTAAAATAGCACGACAGATTCTGAATAAAGAAATTCACGTGTTCCCAAAGGGAGTTCTTCTTAAAGATGTCTTCAGAAGTGCTTCCTTCTCTGAGCTTCTGTTTTCCTTCCTGCAGGCTGTATACTCTCACGAGAAGGTGAAGATGGAGGGAACCATCTCCCAACAGACCAAACTCATTGACTTCCTCCAGGCCAAAATGGACCAGCCCACCAAAAAGAAAAAGGTAATTGGCTTCAAAGTAAAGATTTGTATGTGCTGTTTTGTTTGTGTATGACACTGCTAATGCCAACTGTACATTTTTATAAAAAAAAAAAAAAAAACCCTCGTAACTGTTCCCTTTCTGAACAGGGTATATTCGGGCGGCGGAGGGAGGATGTGGGCACTACGACCAACGGGGCAATGGCTCCACCTCCCCAGCCGGCAGTTCCATTGCAGTATGGTGACATGAAACTGGCTTTAGAGAAGGAGCGTTCAAGGTGTGCAGAGCTGGAGGAAGCTCTGCAAAAGATGAGGATAGAGCTGCGATCCCTTCGAGAAGAAGGTAGATGCCAAATCCCTGTCACCTCCAGTAATGTCTGTAGCCAACCGTAGATTCTTATCATTTTGTAAAAGGACAGCTGTTTAAATGCAACTGTCTTGTAATAAATACTGTAGTCTATGGAAACAGATTATTCGATTGTGGTCAACAATGAGTCAGAGACATATTCATTTAACTCAATATTTTTTTTCCACTAACCTTACACAAAAAAACTCAGGAGTTACAACTAAAGCCAGTTCAGGAAATCCTGCTTTGTACTTCATCCTTAATCTAGTCACGGATGTCTTGTAGTTATCATGGCAGCATCTTGCTCTTTTACCTACACCTGCCAGGTCCTATGAGTTTCATTTGAGAATTTATAGTTTTTTGTAATGTGTCCAGCTTAACAGCTGCTGCTCTAATATTGTTTTGTTTGCTTCTGGTGATACAGCAGCTCATTTCAAAGCACAGGAACACACAGCTCCTTCTACACCCGCCCAGGCTCGACATCAAATCCTTATGTCGGCCATTGTTAAATCACCAGAACATCAACCCAACCCCAGCAGCCTTCTCAACCCCTCCACTCGCTCCAAGGAGACTTCTACCCCTGAAGGTCAGTCTTACACGAAGACTAATAAACCAACACATGCGTAAACTAAATGTAGCACCCGGTACAGTAGCTTGAATTCATACCACAGATTTCCTGTATTGAGGCCATTTTCCTCACAGGAGAATTGAACCTTATGCTAACAAATGGACTCCCTGGTCACCTGTGTGGTTAACATTGTGTGTTTTCTGTGTGTTCTTTCAATGGTCAGTTTCACAAAGTGGGATTATCAAGTGAAATAAAGTTGGATAACTGTGCTCAGCACATGTTAAGCCTGGAACTCAAGGAACATGGACTGAGGATCTTATTCACTGTGCATTTATCCAGCTAATGTTGTAATCCTACTTGGGCCTGTCTCACAAAGTAAAGAAACTGTGGATTAGCCAGGTAACACTGGTTTTAATCCGGGCTTTTCTCTATCACGAAAATAAGTCACATTTTTACGGAGTTGATCACCATGGAAACTGAGCCTTTGCAGCAAATGGTATAGCTGCGTAGTCTGTTCAGTGCATCACATCCAAAACTATGAACAATTTATAATCTAATAAGCTCTGGGGAAATCTAACAAGCATCCTACAATAACAAAAGTACTTCAGTTATATGAAGGTGAAAGGCTTCACAGACCAACTGAATCTCAAAATACAATCTCATCATAAGTTGAACTTGCTTTTTGATTCAGGCTCTTCCTTACTGTCCATGTTGTTTTGCTTTCACTTAGCTATTGTTAGACTGCTGTCTCCTTTCTGTCTCTTTCCTCTTGCTCCTCACAGAAAAGAGGAGGGTCACATTTGAAAGTAAGTTAGCAGACACCATATCATTTGTCCTCTGCCATACACAAACTGTACTCTTCATGCATGTTGTATTGTGCACACACATGCTCATTATCATACTGTACACATGTTTCATTGTCCACTAGCTACCTTTGACTTTTTCAGTATCATTTCTGGAGTCATGATTTAGATAGCATATGGTAGAATAAGAAGTTTTTCACCTAGAAGCATTTTAATGCATCCCATACTCATCCACAATCTGACTGACAATTTGAACCATCATTTATACTTAATATCTCCAATAAAAAATTACTTTATTATTCAAATTGCCCCCTACTGCTTGAAAATGGTTTCTGATGTCTGACATGGAGTAACAAAAAGTATTATGGTGCCACGTTCCCCTCCTTTCATTGACTTCGATCCCTATTCAATTCTACTTCCCTTTTTGCTTTTTAGAATTTGGTCGTCGTGTGAAAGAACGAATGCATCACAACATCCCTCATCGTTTCACTGTGGGCCTCAACATGAGGGCTGCCAAGTGCGCCGTCTGCCTGGACACTGTGCATTTTGGACGGCAAGCTGCCACTTGTTTAGGTCTGTATCTTGCTCTGTAACTGGGCAGACTGCGTGTGAAAACATTTCAGAGCATACACTATTGGCCAGCCTTAACAAAAATACTGGAAATGGCTTTTGTAGCGCTGCCATCACATTAGTCTTTCTCGCATGATGGAATCAGAATTGTCTGTTTTGGCTATCATTAAAATCCTTACTGTTATGAGTCCTGGAAAAGGGAAGTGTACAAATTTGATGGATTCCCAAAGGCCACATGACAAGTCCCAGAAAAGAAACAATTATTCAGCAAGAGTTATTGTGATAAGTAAAAGGGATGATTGCTATTCAGTTTTTTTTGTTGTGATAATCCTTACTACTTGATGAGTCATTTTAATTCCCTTATTAATAATAAAATCCAGCCAATAAACAAGCTTTCAAAAAACTCAAGATATTTTTTTTCCTGCCCTCTTTCTGTCATATTATAGAGTGCCAAACCCTGTGCCACCCTAAATGCTCACCATGTCTCCCAGCCACTTGTGGTTTGCCAGCTGAGTATGCCACTCACTTTTCAGAGGCTCTGTGCCGAGAAAAGGCAAACTCACCTGCACTACAGGTCAAAGAGGCCAGTGGGCATGTTCGCTTGGAGGGATGGATGAAGCAGCCTAGGTAATTAATTCAGTCCTTTAATGACACATTTAATATGTGCCATATGTTATTTACCCAGCATTAACCTTGGCAAATGGACTTTTATACTTATTTTAACAGAAATGGTAAGCGTGGCCAGCAGGGCTGGGAGAGGAAGTATGTTGTTCTTGATGGAACTAAGGTGTCGATCTATGAAACTGAACCAAGAGAAGGTCAGTACCTTTTTTATGTCTCTGTTTATTTATAATTGAAATATAAACCCGACAGGTCCAATCTTCAATGACTCAGCTTTGGCTGTATCCACTAAAAATCAAGTGTTTATTTTCCAGACTGTATAAAAGCTGAGGAGGAGTTTGAGCTCTGTCTGCCTGATGGAGAGGTGACTGTTCATGGAGCCGTTGGAGCCTCTGAGCTCATCAACACTGCCAAGTCAGGTACTGGATCAATACCAGCTAATCCTGCTACACACAGCCTATTGTAGGACTTTTAAGTGTATCATCCTCTCCCCAAATTTTAAATTAAATCCTCCTGTCAGATCCATACTTTTAATCCCAAAATGCAACAAAATGTTGACAGCTCTGCTCAGCTGTGAAATTACGCTCCTCAGAGTGTGGCCAACTGATCCATCTATTTGTGTCTTTACACAGACATCCCATACGTGCTGAAGCTGGAATCACATCCCCACACCACATGTTGGCCAGGCCAGTCCCTCTACTTCATGGCTCCCAGCTTCCCTGACAAGCAGCGCTGGGTAGCAGTGCTGGAGTCAGTTGTGGCTGGAAGCCGCGGATCTAAAGACAAAGTGGATGCTGATGCTGTAAGTATCGTGTTTATATTATACTATATGTATGTTCTTCCTTGATGGAGTTTCAACATTTTAGCTTACTTTAGTGTATGTGAGGTTTTACAAAAAACCCAGTGCCTTCTTTATACAACACAAGCTCAAATATTAGGTAATTTAATCAAAGGGTGGTTGTATAGTTTGCTGTGAAAACTAGTTCAGATTTATTGAATGCTTCCATAAAACATCAGCCAGTGCCTTCAATGCTTTTTCTCTCCCTCCCTCTTTCTCTCTCTGCATGTTCTCAACATCCGTGTCTTGTATTTATTTGTTGTCACTGTCTTATTTTATGTGACGATGCTGTGCGTCTGTACCTCCATTCAACTCGGTTGTGTGAATCACATTATAGGCAGGTGGTTCTAAAAGACAGAAGAACCTATCCCCACTGGTTCAGGTACAGTAAGTGGCTGCACGAACGCTTGGGCTTCAGTCGACCGATCGACTGAGCATGCAGTAACTGTCTACGCATACGACACTGATGCTCTTTAGCGCAAGTCAGCACAGTCCTCGGATCAGTTACTGGATATTGACTGTGGTTACAGCTGCCTTTAAATAACTGCTGTATTCAAACAAACATAAATACTGCATGGATGTGAATAGACTGTTGTGCACCTTTGACTTGGTGTCCTATGCTATGTCATGCATGCTTCTGCAAAAGTCATGCACTGCTTAAACACCCTTTACTGAAACGTGGCAGCTGCATACACACAAACACACCTGTAGCAGTTTGTGTGAAGGCATCGCTGTTGGTGCATATGTGTTTGTTGCAGATTTGAAGAAAATGTTGATCTCTCCAGCACTCATCCTGTGCTAAATTGCCCTTGGCAATGGTCTGAGACTTAAACTGTATCTCAGCATTTCCAAAAAGTGCTACCTGTCCTTCATCTGTTCATGTGCTTGTTCGAATAAGCGAAGCAAAGCAAAGTTTGAAATGCTCTTTGCCTGGAAGCAGCACACTACATATGGATATCATCTATACATGACTCAACATCTCTTTCCATCACCATGGGCAGCAGCATTTACATTTCTGCAAATTGTACACACAACATTCAGAGAAACAAGAACATTATTTAGGTCAGGCGCTGATATGTGGTCATAAAGACGAGGGGAGCTAATTTGGAAGAATAGAAACACCCTCCACTGTATCCATTACAAACAGTAGTACTGGAGGCCAAGGTAGTGCCATCTAAGGAAACCAGGTGATTAGATAATGAATCTCTGAGACGTTTAGCCCAGAATACAAAGAATTCTGTTTAAAAGAAGAAAATTACGTGTCACCCAAGACTTTGTCATTAAAGCATGCTTAGAGGTTAACCAGCTGATTCGTTACGTCTGGTTTCATGGATAAACATAGCTGGTTGTCATCTGAATGGCGATGAAAGTTTTATTAGCCATATTTCCTAATAAAACTGAATTATGAATAAAGTTGTGAAATTTAGCTGATTCCGATCTTGCTTTCATATAACTACACAAAATGTAATTTAGCCAAAGCCTCAGTGTTCCTGATGTTTGCATTGCTAGTTAAAATCTAACTTATAGCTAAGATGTTTGCAAGAGGAGCTTTTAGTATTGACATGTTTTCAAACTTGTCAAGAAGAGAAAATCAATGCCCGCTGCATGAAACGATTTGTCGATATGAAGTTATATAATGTTGTCTCTCTGTCTCATCTGTCTGTCGCAGACACACAGATACAGTAGCATAACTCTAGCTGTCGACATCTCTCCTGTTTTAGTCGGATTTCCTCTTTTGCCCCACAGCTGTACCGCAGATTCAGGTTGCCAGCTTAACTCCGACCCCTTTGCTCTTACTGTTAACTCATTTGCACTTCCAGATGCCCTCTTATATAATTCTCCAGCTCCAAGCTGTAAACCTGCATCTGGCATATTAATTTAGCACATTAGAACAAGCGAGTGGTTAAATTGGCCAGTTACAAAAAGCGAATTCACCCTCGCAGCCATCAGAATCCAGAATTTACAGTAAACATCATTAAGCAAGACTTTGTTAAACATACTTTAATGTAGCTGAAAAACATCAAACAATGCCTTACCTAAAAACAGTGATTTAAAGTGTCTTGGGAGTAGAGACGTTAATTGTCTGGTTCAGACATCCCAAAGCTTATGTGTGGATTCAACTCAATATTCCGGATGGATTTACTGATTTGGTGCTTTGAAAAGCTTTCTGGCTGTCATCCTTGCTGGTGGTACGCTTGTTTGACTCCAAAGCCACTGGAAATCTGCATAACCTTCCTCCTTCCTCTGCTTTGTCTCTCTCTGTCTGTTTTTGTCTCTGTAGAAACTTCTGGGCAATTCCCTTTTGAAGCTTGAGGGCGATGACCGTTTGGACATCAACTGCACTCTGCCTCTCACTGACCAGGTACAAGAATAAAAACTGACTGCATAAATAGGCAGTCAGTAACCCAAATAGTTTGATCTTTCCTGTACGGGTGTCCAACCTATGAATTTCTTCTTTGTTCTTCACTTCAGATCGTTTTGGTTGGCTCTGAGGAGGGTTTGTATGCTCTGAATGTCATAAAGAACTCTTTGACCCACATCCCCGGCCTGACCTCCGTCTTCCAGATCCAGATCCTGAAGGAGCTTGATAAGTTACTGATGATCACTGGTCAGTAAATGGGGACATTTTTAATAAAAGTCTGTTTAATTATCATGTTAACCCATTTCATCTGATCAAAAACCTTTGTGTTGTGATTAAATGCACTGAGGTAAACAGCAGACTTATTATATATATCATTATGTTTGACATGTTTGATGTGTCACTCAGGGGAGGACAGGGCTCTGTGTCTGGTGGAGATCAAGAAGGTGAAACAGTCGTTGTCACAGTCCCATCTCCCAGCTCAGCCTGATCTCAACCCCTTCATCTTTGAGACAGTCAGGGGATGTCACCTCTTCTCCTCTGGAAAGGTGCGTTCGATTCTTCTTCTTCTTCTCTGGTCAGAGTTAATGAGCTGAACATCACAGTAATAGGATTGCGGTGTGCTCTCAGATTGCAGATATTTATTGTCGTCCTGATTTCAGATTTCTTCTTCTTTACAGATCGACAATGGGATCTGTATCTGTGCTGCTATGCCAAATAAGATTACAATTTTACGACATAATGAAAGCCTCAACAAGTTCTGCATCAGAAAGGTGAATAAACAAATGTGGACAGCAGTTGATATTAATAAATAGTGTTTCGTAGAAATGTAGATGCTGGATTAAAGAAGGAATAAAGGGTTTGAAAAAGTCACATTTTTGTTTGTATTTAAAGGAAATTGAGACATCAGAGCCCTGCAGCTGTATCCACTTCACTGGCTACAGTATCATTATCGGCACCAACAAGTTCTACGAGATTGAGATGAAGCAGTATGTGCTGGAAGGTATGTGAAATCCTGTATTGGTATTTTTATTATTTCTAAATATTTCTTGACAAACAGATGGTATTACACCACAGTCTACACTGCAAGTGTGATTCTGTCGGTGTGAGCTCTCAGTCTTCACACCTGAGCAAGCTGACCTGTAATGATGATTTCTTTTTACAGAGTTCCTGGATAAAAACGACGTTACACTTGCTTCAGCTGTCTTTGCTGCCTCCTCCCACAGCTTCCCCATCTCAATCATCCAGGTCACCACAGCTCCACAGAAGGATGAATACCTGCTCTGTTTCCATGGTTAGACATTTCTTATCTGCGTAGGCATGCATATACGGTACACTGTGTTTACAGCTGAGCACATGTACCAGTGGAGAAGCCAAGATTTTTACAAATTCTTAAATCATCTATAAACAGCGGATAATCTGAGTCTTTTGATTTTCCAATCAGTTCTAAAAGGATGATTGTTTCCATATAATTTTGACTGATTAGAGACGTTTTCATTTGCAGAGTTTGGTGTGTTTGTGGACTCATATGGCCGCAGGAATCGAAGTGAGGATATTAAATGGAGTCGTCTGCCGCTGTCATTTGGTTAGTGGGAATCTGCATTTTTCCAGTGTCTCTTACTTTTGTTTTTTAATTTTTCTAATGGACAATTGATGTTGAGAGGTACTTTTGGTATTTCAGCCTATAGAGAGCCTTACCTGTTCGTGACCTACTTCAACTCTCTGGACGTTATTGAGATTCAGGGACATGCTGCTCTTGGGTAAGGTTGCTCACTGTTGTTTTGTTATGTTTCTAGAGTTCTGTGACTGCCATGGCATGTTGACAGGTATCATCCACCAAAAGGGTACCGTGTCTGATTTTCTTTTCTCTTTATAGTCCTCACTCATACGCACACCTGGATATCCCAAACCCACGGTACCTTGGCCCAGCCATCTCCTCTGGAGCCATCTATTTGGCGTCGTCCTACCAGAACAAACTCCGGGTCATTTGCTGCAAGGGAAACCTGGTCCAGAGCCACGAAGGTGGAGGAGACCTGCAGCGTAACGGCTCTGGGCGCAGGTGAGGACACACAAAGACAACTCAGTCACATTTCATTCACTGGATATTTCTTTAGAGGAAGTTAAGCGGCAGAACATAATTATTTTCTTGTCATTGTCATACTGACTGAAATATTTCTGTAGCACAAGTAAATTAGATGGCCACACAAAGGAAAAGGGGAAAATTGAATTCTGTGGATGGAAAATAAATATTATGGCCAATGTAAAAGTGAAAATGACTTTTCATCCTCTTTGCTCGTTCTGTATAGTGGGTATTTCTAAGTACGCTTCACTCTTTTATATACTGGTGTTGTTGCTGGGTCACTGGGTCTAGCTGGCACTGATGGGCACAGGTTGGCATTCACACGTGGTGAAGGATCAATTCTATTCTTGCTATAAAACAGTCTTGTAAAATCTTCACTTTAATTTTTGCAGGAGGAGGAGTTCATTTTTTATCTGTAACAAATCTTAAGATGTGATGTTTTTGATTTATTATTCTTCAGTTTATTAAAATAACTTTTTAAATGCCTCCTGTCAAAAGGAAATTGTTAAATAAAGACTAAAGATGTTCAGAGACTGGTCTGTTTCAATTTGAAGCTCACAAACAGCCCCCTCAAATCTTAAGTTATTGTTGTCATCCACTGATTCTGTTGATGGAGCTGATGGGTTCAGTCTCTTATTAAAAATGGAAGCACATTTGTTGTAAGCACATGACATTAGATTGTGAGATCAAAATCCTCACCACATCTTCTGAGCAACCTGAGTCCCACAGTGCCAAGCAAAGCCAATGACTTGAGACAGAAAATGCTTTTCCTTTGACCATTTCCCCATGCCCGTCTTTATGCCCCGGTTCCCCGCCAACAGTCCTAACAAGCGTGGGCCTCCTTCCTACAACGAGCACATCTCTAAAAGGCTTGCAGCCAATCCTCTGGTCCATGGAGATCCCGGCACACCTCACCGCTACCGAGAGGCTCGCACCGAGTTTCGGCGGGACAAGTCCCCCAGCCGTCCACTGGAGAGAGAGAAGTCCCCCGGGAGAATGCTGGAGAGCAGAATAGCCGGGTCTCCGGGCAGGGCCATGGCTGACCCGAGGTTAGACCGCTCCCCAGGCAGGGCCATGGCAGACCCTCGCATGGACCGCTCCCCTGGCCGGATGATGGATGTTCGCAGGGAGAGGTCCCCAGGACGTTTTGAAGAGCGCCAGAGGCTTCATACTGGCTCTGGACGCACGCCCATAAATCCTGTTAACAAGGTTTGTCAAAGATTTCTGTAGGTGTCTATTTAAACATCAGCTGTGGCTCAGTAGGTAGAGTGGGTTGTCCACGAACTGAAGGTTACCAATAGTTTGAACAGCGCTACATAAAAACAAGAACATTTATTTATACAGTGATGGTAACAAAGCAGTTGCTAATAAGCATGCTAGCAATGAGGACAAGTTCTGTGTCGTATTTATTTTTTTTTTTTAGTGATATCCATTGATAACTACTTGATGGGACTATACTAGATGGATTGACACAAATATTCACAGTACATTCATAATATCGGCAACTATTGGATTGATTGCTTTGAAATTTGCCCCAGATCTTCAAGGATAAATCTCTCCTCTGACTTTTTAATCTTTTAGCATTTGGTAATTAAATGTTAACATTAACTTCAGCTTATATTTTAGTGCTAATTAGGCAGTGACAGGATACTAACAGGTTAAACCAATTTTTCAAATCTCAAACTACTTCATATAGTTGGCAAATACACCAGGCCAAAAAGAAAAATCAAGATTTATTTCCATCCTTCTCAAACAGACTAACATCTCTTCCACAACCATGTGATGTGTCTTTAGAGAAGAGTTTAAGAAATGAGAAGCTACTCATTGCATCAGTTGGTGTTAAATAACTTGTTACCAGCTGAAAGATAATCATCCATGCAGTAATTATCCAACAGGACTTGCAAAGATAACGTCACTACGGCTGTGCTTATATATTGTAGTCACTATAGTCTGGAGTAAACTGACTATAGTACCTGTTTGCTTAGTTAAATCCAGATTTTTTTGGCCAGCCAGTGTAGTAGCATTGTCACTGTGTGCGGGTTTGAAGGTGCAAGTTAACGTGGCTGTAGATTCTTAGCGTAGTTGTTATCACATGTATACTGATTGTTTGTATTAACCTGACTTTCTGTTGTTGTGCTACAGGTGTGGGACCAATCATCAGTTTGAGAGTCAGCAGAGCCACATACGGCCATCATGGACAGAGAGATTCATCTTTGTAAAGAGACTGGAAGGAAGAGAACCAGAGAGAATGTCACCAAGTCATGATGAAACACTGCCACACGTCTGTTTTGCCTGACATCCAAAATGAAAAACCCCACTGAGGAAAACAACTGTAGCTGTCAGAACGTAGCGCGAGAACTAGACAAATAAACAGATGTCATTAGAATCAGGTTATTTTTTCAGTGAAGATCAACTATATGCCATATTAACAACTCGAGCAGGGTTTTTTCCGATGCATTTTAGCATGTGTTCTCAGTGAGGAATCTTAATTAGGTGTGATTTCTTCTCCTACAAAGAAAATCTGAGCTACGAGTTCTAAGACTTGAACTGGTGTGTTTTGCAAGCTACAGTTTACTCCAGACTATAGTGACTACAATATATAAGCACAGCCGTAGTGACGTTATCTTTGCAAGTCATGCCTAAATATTTACAAAGTCACTAATGAAAAAGCGGCATGAATAAACCTGGCTCTCTTCCACACTCTGCTCTGTCCGCAGTAGCTACAGATCAGGGCAGATGTTTAGCAGGTCACCTATTGTCCATGTAGTAGTACTTGTGGCTCCAGCCCTGTGCTGACGTGTCAACACAATCATTAGTGGCTAATTACAATCATTGTCAGCTCAGTCCTCTGTCGAGACTTTGTTCAGTGATGCTGGCAGGACTTGGCTGGAGCACAAATAAATTGAATTGAATTAAATTTAAATAAACGAACAATCGCCCCGTGTAGAACCACACGCCGCATGATGGTCTGCCCAGGAACAGGCTGACACTAAAACTGCACTACCCACAATCCCCAGCAGCAATGGAGCAGGACCTTTCTAATCCTCCAGAACGCTATCTGACTGTAAATAGACAAGACATAATTTTATATATATTGAGAAGGAATTTCAAGGCTGGTTAAGCCATGTCTATTTTTGTTAAAGAAAAAAAAAAGTGACAACGTGTCCTCTTGAATGTCCGATAAGTATTCTTTTAATATGTCCAAATGTCCTTTATTAAGTGAGTGATTGTATCTGGATCAAACTCGTGTATGCACTTCCATCTGTCAAAGGCAAAAACCTCAGTGCTTAAATATATGACGGGAGGGAAAAAAGATCATGTTTGAAGCTTACAGCATAGTACTTGAGCATTTCTTTTTGTACAATGCCCCTTACTATTGTATATAACCCAGAAATTGTTAAAGGTGAAGATGAAAATAATCTTTTAAAATCTTTGTTTTTCCTGATTCGTAAATGGCATGGATATGTATATCTGAAACGAAACAGAGTGTTGTCTTCTGCTTCTGACTCATTTGGGTTATTATGCCACAATTTAACAAAAAAAGCACGTGAATGATATCTCCTTTCTATAAACTATTACCTATTTGCACAATGGATTCATGTCACTATAACTCCCAAATCTTTTCTTCTTTTATGAAGGCAGTCTTGGCAAGTTAAAACATCCTGTTTCATCTGAAAATACGCTAAAGATCGCCCAGCTAAACATGATTTATACAGTACGGCCTGTATTTACCCGAGGGTTTTGTAGTAATGTTTTTTGAATGTAAGCGGATGCCACACTTTAACTTGCCCAGCGTGTCCATCAACAGTAAGGCGCTTAATCGGAAGATCTTCAACTGTGTCTCCTCTTTGCCTCTTTTTTTTTTTTTTTAGATGTAAACACAAATCTTCCTGAATGTATTAAAAGCCAAGAGCATAGAGCTGATTCACTCAAATGGTCAACAAAAAGCACCCAAAGCAACAGATTGCACATGTTCTCAGCTGGTCTTTATAGGACTCTGTACAAAAGGGTTGTCCACCTTGTTTTATTTCACTTTTAATTTGCTTTCACATGATCCTGAACCATAATGCCGTAACGCTGGATATGATATTGATGTCTGCTAACACATGTTTAATTAGCGTTCCCTGTAGAGATTTTGTCACAGAATATTAAATATTATAACCATTGTCTTTCACTTATTTTCCTCCTTGTGTCTCCTTGTGCTTGTGTGTTAGTTGTTTGAGATTGTAGACTGATGACTTTATCTTATTCTCTCTGTAAGGAGTAGAAGGTCTAAATCTGCTCATTTAAAGCCTCTTATCTTGTGCTTCTAGTCTCTTCAAGACTGCTAGAGTAATGGCCATTTGTCCACGTCCATTGTGTTAGAAGAGGTCTGTCTATTTATAGGAGTCTGATCCCGGAGCTCAGCCGGTGCGACAATAGCCTGCCATTCCAGTCGCTGTAGCTGCAGCGGCTGCTCGTCTCTGAGAGGGGCTGAGGAAATGTTTTCAACAATAGCGTCTGCCCCGCCGGTTAACAATAACTCTCCTAATTCCGACCTCCTTGTACACACCATGCTGTGAGATGACACCGCTGACATCTGCCGTTAGCCCGTCCGCGGCCTTGCGCGTGTGACGGAGAGCGAGAAAGCATTCACCGCCCCTCTCTTTATTTAGATCGCACACCTGTGGCCTCACCTCCTCACCCCGGCCCATTCAAGCTCATTTTCACACACTGTCACTTTTCTTGACCCGGGAGCCCCAAGTGATACTGGATGACTTGTTAATGGTGCAGAAAGACGTCGCACATTGTAAGGACGTGTTCAGTGTCAGCGGGGCCCTACTTCAGCATGTTGCACCTACTGCTGTTGACACCTAAGAGCTTAGTGTCATAAGCTATGACATGCTAACACGGTGATAGTATGCAGAAGATGACTGAAAACATGATACTGTTCCTTTATTCGGCGTACAAAAGATCTACTCTAGTTTAGGAATTTAAAGCATCTATGGTTTCTTACTTTTAATCTTGCTATAAATAATATTTTATATACAACTGGCCTGGATTAGCTTCAGCAGAAAAGAAGCTAATGGTACACATGCAATGCCATACCATATGTCAGGTCAGGTCCAATCCAGCACCAATGATTTGAAGAAGCATGTGGGTAAGGCTGCCTCTACCACAGTCCTGACAGGCCAGTAAATTACACTTAATGAGCTGGTGATTTTCAAGCACTCCCTGGCCTTTTATCAAATGACGGTGCGAAATAATTGGCACAGGATCGGAATATCAAACCGAGCGTTGATTAAGATTTCGTTGGTGGGAGTAGCTGATGTCAGGCACCGAGTTCTAGTCGCTTATAATTCACTTGGATATAGGCGGCTCAGGCTCGAATAATGAGGCTACGCACCAACAGGAATATCTGGAATTCTCAAACGGACTTCTGTCAACGGCCTGGGAAATATTGTTTAGCATAAGTTGACTTTGATTTACCACCCCATAAAATAAAAATAGAAAGTGGAGAAGAGCTCAGCCAACTGAGCAGAGTGCATGCATCACTTTAAATCACTTACAACTGTTTCCCCCTATAGTTTATATAGATAAAAGACAGAGGGTAGTTTAAAGCGATTAAGTGTTTTAACCTTCACTCTGTTCTTGACATCCTAGACCCGTTATTCCACTCTATGTCCAGTGTCAGTCATGGCTGCAACACAAGGCAGAGCGGCTACTGCTGAGGGGTGTGTGTGTGTGTGTGTGTGTGTGCCCGTTTTATGCGAGCATGCAATACTGTATGCGCCGTATGAAGCATCATTTACCTGTCACTTCCTAAAGAGGACATAGTTTATAAATATCATCCAGTGGAGCTGAGCGTTGGGGCTACAAAAGGCCACCCACAATCTCCCCATTGTTCACTGGCATCATTGTTGGTCTGACCTCCCAGCTGCTCAGCCATGGTAAGTCGGTGTATGTACTGTTGTTATGCTGCAAGGACAGATGTTGTTGCTGTCTGAGGATGCTGCTTTTGTTCATTTTTAATGATTTTCTATTTCTATTTGTGTTTTTTGCTTAAAAAAAGAAATCCTCCTTGAGGAAGAAAGAAAAAACTACTCCTTACATTGGTCTATGCACAAACTTAAATGTGGCTTACACACTTGCATTGCAGCTCTAAAGCCATCTTCACCAGTTTCTCCTATTAATCCGTATCATCCCTTTATTTATGTAGCTTTACCTTAACCAGCATGCTCTTTCTGCCTCATCTCTCCTCCTTTCTTCACGCTAAAAGGCCCCCAAGAAAGCCAAGAAGAGAACAGCAGAGGGAGCCAACTCCAATGTCTTCTCCATGTTTGAGCAGGCCCAGATCCAGGAGTTCAAGGAGGTGAAGGCTCCTCAGCCAATTCTAATTTCCCTGATTAATTTGTGCCTGGGAGTTAAGTGAAAATGTGTGGAAATTGTTGTGTCAATGCACAAGTTGGCTCACTGCGTCGAGGATTATGATCCAAGTGTTGTTGTTTTTTTTGTTAGAATACGAATCAAAACACACACAAAGAGGTCTCTGCTTTCCCTCTGTGTGTTTCCATTTCCATTGTTCATCGCTATAGTATGCCCACCTGTCTATTTTCCTGCCCCTGGCTTGACAGCTCTGAGGCTTATGGTATGTTGGTATGAGGTTCAGCGGTGCCCAGATATCCAGACCGTGTCATCAGTGATTAGGCTCTAGATGAAGTGCTGGGCATGCCCCGGATGCCGCATTCAATCCGAGCGGGGCTCGCATGTTATAAATACTTAACAGCGTTCATTTATGAAGATAACGCATCAAAAAAATCCACAAAGCAAAGATTTTAAAAGGTTCAACCTGTATTTTTTTTGTGCTGTCCTGTCAGGCCTTCACTATCATGGACCAGAACAGAGACGGCTTCATCGACAAGAATGATCTGAGGGACACTTTTGCTGCCCTAGGTACTTTGTCGTGTTGTTTTCATTCAGTTTGGTGGGAGGGTTAGTCTTTTAGGAGTCCCCCTGAGTGTGCACAGTCCGCTTGTGTTGTATGGTCACGCTGAATATTTGGCGCTGCAGGACGTCTGAATGTGAAACAGGAAGAGATCGATGAGATGCTCAAAGAGGCCCCTGGCCCGATCAACTTTACCGTCTTCCTCACCATGTTTGGCGAGAAGCTGAAGGGTGAGACCACACCGGCTGAAGATGCTAATTTAAACAGAGCGGCCATGTAAACTCACTTACTTCTGTGTCAGTGTGTTTTAAGATGGTTAATGGCTGTTCCGATGTCTCCAGGTGCTGATCCAGAGGAGACCATCCTCAACGCTTTTAAAGTCTTTGACCCTGAGGGGAAAGGTGTGCTGAGGAAGGACTAGTAAGTAGCTTTCTACTCACACCGCATTAGTGGACAGCGTGCCAACTCATTTGCAAGAAGTTGCTGCATTAGCTTCCGCTCACCATTTATGACTCGGCCTGAGTGCAGCCATTCATCCCAGTGCATCACAATGAGTGAAAGACCATTATGACCTGAAACACTTCCTCCAGACGGGAAGACAGATCTCATCATCATCTCACTGGCTTTTATTTCCCCCCTTTCTTCCTCCCCAGCGTGACACAGATGCTGACAACACAAGCCGACCGGTTCACCGCCGAAGAGGTACTTTGTAGTGTTAGCCTAATTATCATCATTACAGCTTTTTGTGTGTTGATGACTCCTTAGAAATGAAAAAAAAACAAATAGAAGAATGGACGTCATCGTGACAGCCACCTACGTCCACAGCAGGCTCATTTTTCATGCACACACACACATAAAAACCTGAATCATCTTCACACCCCTTTATGTGTCGTATGTGTTGTTTTTGTGGTGCTTTCATGATGAGAGTGATAGTGATATGTGCCTTGTTGTTGGTTAGATGGAGCAGATGTTCACTGCCTTCCCTCCAGATGTGGCAGGAAACCTGGACTACAAGAACCTGGTTCATATCATTACTCACGGCGAGGAGAAGGACCAGGAGTAAACTTCTTCTAACATCGGCCCCCTTTCCCCACTCATGACTTGAAAGTGACCCCTCTGCCCCTTCATGTCGGCTTCATTGTCCTCTGTACAGCACAGTATAGGTGGTTTCCTAAGCCCCAGAAATGGACAACTGACAGCATCAACTGTCTCCTGGCTCCTTTTCTACTTTTTAGTATTTTCCCATTTTTGCCTGTTATGCATTAAATTATTTTTTCCTTACCATTTTATACACTGCAAACCACTTTGCTCTTTTTTTTTGTTGTCATATCCACTTGTTAGGTCTGTGCATGTCGCTCCAATAAACATTTCTGAAGACAGCTCTCGTTTTCGTTTTGATTTTTGAAACCCAGTTTAGGGACGACACCCTTCAATGCGATCGGTGAGCTCATGTTTGTGTTACGACAGGTTTACCGCTTGAATAGTCGACTGCACCAGATGTTCTTTTTATTCCATGTTAGGAAGTGAATGTGTGTACTCAAGAATAGTAGATGTGTGGTCGGTGACTCTCTCAAATCCCCCAGAGCTCAGTTCAAAACCCGTTTGTGTGTGTGTGTGTGTGTGTGTGTGTGTGTGTGTGTGTGTGTGTGCAGAAAATAGGATACGTGTCCATAAAGATGTTTGGCTACTGAAACAGAAGGATTTAGGGAGACAAAGCCCTGTTGTTATTTTAGTGCTGTGCTGATGTGTGGAGGGTAATGCTATACTGTGCAGGCGCACAGAAGGATGCCACCAAGTGATCCTCATCACCCTCACCGTCCACTTGAGTGACGCAAGGGGTGAAAATCCGCAGTTGTTCCAGCTGGAGAGTCCGGGGCAGGGGGTGAGTCAGCTTGACAACGCTGGCCTGAAGTTTTATCTTCTGTAGACGAGGGTTTGGATCAGCCCGCTCATATCGTGTGTCATCTAAGAACAGACTGTGACCACTGAGGGAGGGGGACACATTTCTCATTCAGCCATCATTCAAAGAATTGTCATGACTTTCGTTCACGTTCAGCTCTACAAACTGATCTGTTTTGGTTTTACCAAGTGTACACTACAAGTCCAAAAACAAAATTCTGGTTAAGTTATCGACTATCTAATCTAAAGAGCCAAATATTTAAGTGTGTGGCGACAAAAATAGAGTTAAACAGACAGGACATTTACACTCACTTGCCAGTTAATTAGACACTCTTGTGAAATTGCATTCTAATTTAAAACTCCTGCACTAAATTTTGGCTTCATGAAGATTATGGCATTTAGCATTTGTTTAAAATAACCGAGAGAGCTGTTGATTCAACTGTGTTTTCATTTTGAGGATGTGGTTTGTACTGTTGAATTGTAATGTGCTGTAATGACACGTGTTCTTATTATGTTAACAACCATTTCAGTCAGTGGGCTAGGCTAAATACCAGAAACACTGTAGTGTTTAATTAAATCCAGTGCCACAGCACCACAAACTACATCCTCTAAAATTATCCTACTGTTGAATTGTCGCCCCTTCTGATGCTGTTTCCACATGATCTGGGCATTCGAACAGTCATGAAGCTTACATTTAGTGCAGGACTGTTGTATTAGATGCATTCATTTTCACTAGCGTACCTAGTAAGAAACTGGTAAGTAAGGTAGGTATGCTGCTGATTTGTATTTGCTAGGTGTGTGCACATTTGCAACTTCTTCTCATCATATGATCACTTGTACAAGGTGGTAAAATGTCAGCTGTTTATCTGTCCTGAAGTGACAAACAAAAAAAGCAATTAAGTCAGCTCTAATGTGCTGTGGGCGACAGAATGACGCACGGTAGAGACTGGGATTTTGCTGCTAAGTGCATATTTATCCTGTGTGGCATGAGCCCCAACCATTTATCCATTCAGTGTCCCCATGGTTTAACTTTAATAGTTCTATGTAGAGCACTTCATAAACTATTGCGTGTAGCATTTGGTACAGAACCAGACTGGGATGTTGCAATCTGTTTATCATTGGATAGTTTTTATGATTTGATTTGACTTTGGATGGCATTACACAGCACATTTTTAGGAACCTCTAAGTGTATATACACAGATTATATACACTTATTGTCTATTGTCTAAGTCTCCCTTGTGCCTCCAAAATAATTGTGACTCATCAGAGAATGGACATGGGACTTCTGAGGGTGTCCTGTGGTGTCTGGTAACAGGATGTTGTTAGTGGGGGCCTTTGAGTGGAGGGGCCTCTGTGAATTTGGAGGCCAGGTCAACACCTTGTGCTGTTTCTCATATTTTTTGACTTTGCTGTGTCAGGCTGCATCCTGCTGGGGATGGCTGCTGCCATCAAGGAGTGTCATTGCTATGGGGTGGGGGGGTCTGGTCTGGTCTGGTCTAGGTGCATGCTAGATGTCTAAGTAACATTCACTTCCAACGTCCAAAAGTTTCCCAGCAGAACATTGAATTGTCACAAGATGGTGAATGTCAGTGGTTTTAATGTGTACAGTACACACAACATTTCCTGAACAAAGCATTGTCACAAAGACTCATCACCAAAACTGGGACATACAGAAAAGCATGTTAATCAGATCAACACACTCCTATCACCCCTGGATTAGATTAGAGTTGTATTTTTAAATAATGAACAAGGTGACAACGAGCTAATTCCATATGTGATAGTACACGCTCAGTATATCTGGTATAAGATTACTTCTGTTTAGGGAAGAAGACGTCTTCCTTTTGGATATAAACCTCAGAGGCAGCAGTATATAAAGTGAAGATGACTGCATTTTGGGGCCCTCTGTCTGCAACATATGCAGGAAGACATGTCTGTGCAGAGTGATGTTGGGTTTGATGACTTCTGCTGCGCTTTCCTTGGTGAGCTGGACCATCTCCTTGAGAGATGTGATGTGAGTTCACTTCGGGGTAAAAGCAATGGTGGACCTCTAGTTTATCTCAGAGTTTTTGCTTTGTGGCCATCTGTTAAATTTTGCTTAGATAATGAACCCTGAAGTGTTTTGACGGCAGTCCATGGCCATGTTCAGACCTGATATTAACATGTGACCCTGGTGATCCCATCACACGTGACAAACTTCAAGTATGAACACACCCGAGATGATCTGAGGACGCTGAGATCTTATTACTCAGACTATATTTGGAGGTGACCACATTCCTTTTGCGTCCCTGATTCGTTTTTCACGACAATTTAACACTACCCTCTAGTGGCCACAGACAAAAATTAAAGATGAGGCTATGTGAGCTCCCACAATGATAAAATAGGGCTCCATAACTAGCCTTTATGAAGCTCAACCTTTCCAGCCCTGATGAATCCTAATGTTCACATATCTGCTCAAATCTATAAATGATGGTGCAGCGAGATCAAACCGACAGCTTTAACAGGTATTAATATTCCATAAAATGCGTGAAAGCCTGGGGTAATAATAATCTCACTGCTGAACATCACACGCTGTAATTCCCTGCAGGATTATTACACCAATCCTTTCTCATAGGGAGCAGATCACAGTGGGCTGAGGGTGCTATTAACACACTCTCATCGGGGTTCATATTGAGATTTAATGCAGTGCCTAAGTGGCATTTAGTCTCTATCACGCTTTGAGAAATAATGGATGACTTTTTTCAGTGTGAATTGTAGATTTGTGCTGAGCGCGTCAAAGAAGTCTGATTTCAGCTTCACAAGAAATGGATCAGATCTAAGATGACTCTCATTCTCCAGTGAGAATGGAGGACTAACATTTAGATAGCAGCGTATTCATCTTTTCCATTTTGTAGTTTTTACTCATTTTGTTACCATTGATCGGTTAGTTAACATTTTTAGTTACTAACCAAAAAAAAGTCAACACCAAGAAATAATTTGTAGATGACATCTAAGTAAACTATGACATATATATTATATTATAAGTATTTCTTGAATTTTTTTTTTTTTTTTTAACTCCAATGAATTAATGTGTTCTCATCAGTATATGAGTGCAAATGTTTTTTGCATCATTTGTCTATTTTTAGGATACATCAGGAACAGAAAACTTCTATATTTCATCCTGGCCTCTTTTCCCTCCTCTTCAAAGCAAGGATAGGTCAAGGATCAGCAAGTAAAAGTCACCTCTTTGTAGCAAAACTTGCAATTCTTCTTTTTCTACAGGGCATGTCATACCTCTGTTTTGTAGGGGGTTGATCTCCAGTTTCTTGCTCTCTGCCTCGCAGGCTTCTTTCTTTTGTAGAAACTCTTCGCCCTTCTATATTGTTCCACGTACTCAAGCTCTAGGTTTCCTTTTCATTTATTTTCATCTAGTCTAGTCTAGCCTCAAATATTTCTTATTCTCTTAGAGTATTGTTGTCCTCTCCCAAGGTCTTCCTATCCTCCTACAACATTTGTAAAGAAAATTTGTTTTTCAGTTCTAGGGCTTTTTTTTGCTGACCCTTTTCCCTAGCCTTCAGTAGTGGTCATGGTGACTATGCCCTTCATCTCCTTGGCCCATTACATCATTCAGTTTTTTGTGAATGCTCTCTCATTGTGGTCAAGTTTTTGTTTTCTGAATTAGAAGGCTGTACTTCGACCAAGGACCACATTGGTTTTTACAAAGAGATTCTTCTGGGATTACCACACTCTTCAGTTGTTCTGCAATGAGAACATCATTAGAGACAACACAATTAAAGACAATACAGTTTAAAAGAAAAACATGGGGCAGTGTCCATACATTACACTGCATTACATTTTATTAACATGTGCAAATCAGGAACTGCCTGTAGACTGATGATTGATCTGTGTACCAGGGTGTACCTTGCTTCTGACCCAATGACAGCTGGGATAGGCTCCAGCCCCCCTGGGACCCTTCACAGGACAAGTGATTACAGAAGACGAATGGAGGAATGAATCAATGAAGACTAGAGCTAAAGGAATCAATTTAAAATCTTAAATACTTTGTTTAAACGGGTATAGAAAATGACTGACTGACTGACTGACTGACTGACTAAATACTTTGTTTGCACACAAGTTAATGCCTTAGACCAGGGGTTCCCAAACTTTTCCATGTCAAGGCCTCTCAAACAGCATTAGATTCTGTCCGGGAAGCCCATTTGCAAACCTACAGACAATGCTACAAAATATGTAAAGAAACGTCATCTTTTATAATGTTTTTTCAACTTTTTTTCACTATTCAGTAACTATTATATTTGTTTAGCATAAGTGCTGCCTCATATTTTCTGGTTTTAGTTGGCCAGGAGTTCTTAGTTTTTTTGCAGAAGTATCCTCCATGACAAGGCTATTGGTCTGTTCCTTTCGTCTCTTTCTTGTCATAAACTTGTCCATTTTGCACAATCAATTAGATTATAGTTATAATAATGGTTAAAAATAAATCAATTATATATTTTTTCAATTTTTTCATTTTTTTTTCTCATCTTCCCTCCAATTGTCTGTGGCCCCTTATTATTAGAAGTGTAAATAAAATATTGTTTAGTGAACAATTCACTGTAACACACACTCTTATTATTTCCCTATAGATTTATATTGTGATATGGATCATTTCCATGTATGATGGGATGAAGGGGAAGTGCTTCCTCAGTGCAGTAAATTTAATTACATTTATTTAAAGCGAATGACTCATGCCTTCTTCCTCCGCTAGATGGAGCTGTTCCCCGCGAGTTGTGGCTGGAGGGCTGGTAAGGGGGCTGGATGTGGACTACTGGAGACTCCTGGAGGGGGGGCAGCATCTGGGTATGTGTGTGGTTGTGAGTGTGTTTCAGACTCGTCGAGCAGCAGGGGGACTTGAAAACTTCACTGCGCTCAGCGAGGCAGATCTGCGACCGGAGGTCTGGCGATTTGGAGCCGAATCGGGAGCGTACAGTCCGGCTGCGATCGCTTGATCGGGACCGGTGTGGTTCTCGCCAGTGGAGCCATTTCCGGTCAGAAACATGGATGATTTAGGTAAGTTCGCTCGCCGTGAACCCAACATTAAAGCAGCGCGTGCGGGACGAGCGCGTGCCGTTAGCGCAAACACACAATGCTAGCCGTGGATGTACAGTGTCGTCCAGCCACGCAGAGGTTCTGCACGGAGCTCGGTAGCTGTAGTTTGCATGTTGGAGTCGGTTTTGCATTTCCAGGTGGGTTTAACTTGAATTCACAGACCCCCTCCCCCCCGTGCTCCTAACACCAGGAAGCATAGGTGTCTTATAATAATCAATTTATTTATAATGAGCTGGTGTTTGTAACGTGAAAACAATTTGTGTGAACATAGTCCACTGGTCGGTGGCATTGACAGTGTGTTAGGGGGTCCACATCGACCATAACAGACCACAGCACGGCTCCCTGAACTTTTTCCTGCTCAGACCTGACAAAAATGTTGAAATTAAACCCTTAGTCGTTGGACAATTTCATGGACCTATTGAGCCCCACCTGGTGGCTGTCAGAGTTACATAACGGCCTCTACTGCAGGTGGGACAGCGTTAGTGGCTTTAGTGAAACCTAAAGCAGTCACTGTGAGGGTAACCCAGTTTCTTTGATTTAGACCCTTGTGGTCCTTTTAAAACAGCACTTTGTCTGCCAGAATTCAGCCTTGATCCTGTTGCTGATTGTTTGTTGCTCACATATGCAGTCAGTAAGATGAACCCAGTGCTGTGCTGTTCTGCCTGAAACGATGAGGTTAATTCAGTGAGTTATCACACTCTTTGTGACAGCAGAATATTTGAAGCCCGGAGGCAGGTTGTGGTGACTGGGAGGGCGCGTAGCGCTCAACACAATGCTCTTGATAGACACAACACCCTGGCTCTACTGATCCCCTTTGAGACAGTTCTTCTGCTTTTGTAGCTTCCTGCTATGAGCCACACAGTCATCGTCTTGTTTTAGTTTGAACCCATGCATGTAACGGCAAAAATTAGACTATTACAAGGCTTGTGGGATTTATTTTTTTCTCAATAGTGTAGAGTAAATCATACGTCCAATGCAGATCTTTTGGAAAAAAAAGTGTTCAGTCGGATATGAAGCTGAAGGAAAAGTATTGCAGTTTGCACAGTGCTGTTTTTTTGTCCTTTTTTTCCCCCCAGCGACTGTAAGGTTAAGTTTAGCAGGACATCCGTGAAATGCATCGAAGGAGTCGGGTTCATTGGATGCTAAAAAAAAAACACTAGTATGCATCTGTGGAGTCAAAGATGATAAATGCCTTCCAAAAGTCATCCAAAAATGATTACCCCCTCTATGTGAGCTGCAGGTGGGTTTGCCATCAAACGAGATGAGTACACGCTGGCCAGTTCATTAGACACACCACAGTCCTGCATTAAATCCTAGCTTCATGAGGGGTATGGTATTCACGCTGAAGCTGCGTTTGTGGTGCTGCTAAACTAGATTGAATTAAACACTGAAGAGTTTCTGTCATTTAGTCCAGCTCACTGGCTGAAATGGGATTGTCAAAATAAGAAGAAATGTGTGTTGCTGCAACACGACACAATTCAACTTCAAACCACAGCCTCCAAAATTAAAACACAGTTAAATCCGCAGCTTTCTCAGTTATTTTTAACAAATGCTGATAAACATAGCATTCAAGAAGCTAAGATTTAGTGCAGGACTGTTGTATCAGAATGCATTTGTAAAGAAATAGTGAGTGTTGTTCACCTTCCAGCTAGGTGAAGGCAGCCCACACTTCCTTCGTTATCGGGTATTGAACAATTATGTTAAATCGTGAATAGTGTTATATTCGGTTTACACCATCGTGAAGAGAACCCAAGGTGTCCATTTTTGGCCGAAACCAAGTTCTTTGGTTGACATCTTGGTGGTGGAAGTGAGAGTGTGCCAAGAATACTGGTCACACTATGTGCAGTCAATATTTATGGATACCCTCTCACTTTACATGGGTGAAGGGGTTTCCTTAAAGTAGCTGCTTAAAAAAAGAGTGTTACACAACCCAGTGTAATTACCATGTCACAGGGCTGTAAATCCTGTCATCGTTTTAGCAGAGACATGTGCAAATGTGGCACGTATCCGACGATGTGTGCTCTGTCATTATGCGTAGTGTTGGGATAGGAGCCACAGCAGGATATTTTGCCTCCACCTGTTTATGGAAATTAGATGCGCTGACGTATTTAAAAGGTTTCGATGCGGCGGGGAGTCTGAAGAACTACCTCCAGAGGAGCTTAAGCGAGGCAGTAGGGGGTTCTGTCTACCTCAGACCCCAGAGGGGACAACAAAACCTGCATGTATTTTTAGCAGAGGAGTCTTTGCTCTCAAGAGCTGAGCCAGCAGCACCTAGAAACCCTTTACCATCAGCACACATCTCTCTTTTCCCTGTTCCTTACTATAACCTTGTTTCCACTAAGAGTAACCAGAACTTTTAGTGCCTGGTTTTTAAGGAAAGCAAGTCAGACTGTAGGCTGGTTGTGTTTTCTGCACCTAAAAATACAGGAAAATTAGAAAAATTGATCAGCTGGTGCATGAAAAAGTTACATATTTCCATGCAACTCTTTGCTCACTTAACTTGCAGGATGATTTTCTGTGCACCTTCCCATTGTTGGTCTCCAATTCCCATGGAATAAGTGCCCAGTAAGGCTTGAACTTTATCGTTGGTCCATGTCATATACCTGCTTCTTCAACTCCATGTTTGTGTGCAGTGAAGGACAGTGGAAAACTGCACAGCCACAGATAAGCGTAAATAAAATGATGCAAGCGCTCAGCCAACCAGAAATGTTCCCTGCTGCAAGCCCCACTCCCACAGTTTATAATCCTTTATGGATCCCACAGTGCAAACCGTACAGTGTGACAGCAACTGAGGGAATAGGACAGTAACACACAGGATCAGTGCAAAATGATTTAATGATATTTCAATAATATAAACAAGTAGCAGTGAATATGGAGTAGGCCAAATACTCAAAAATAAGTCTCTTGAAATTAAATTGGACCCAGGTCCTTGCCAAGTTCCTCCAAAGGTTCTTTTCTGACAATTATGTCAATTCTCAAATCATTCCAAATCCCCTCTTATTAAAGTAGGGGTTCTAACAGGCGTATTTGCTTTCCCACTAAAAGCATTTCATCTCTGTGGTCCACACACGTCCACATGCTGGGTCTATTATATCAGCGTGCTTCCCTCAACACCGGCCAAAAGAGCAGAGCAGCGCTGATCTCAGCCAGGGCGCCGGGGTGGATCAGGCCCACATGCAGGGATTGGGCCTTAGCCAAAATGCATCCTCCTTAAACACTGCACTGCCCCACCCTCTCTATTCCCACTCCCCACCATTCCTGTGGTGAACCACATAGGAAACTGCAGGCTGCGATCTATTGACAGTTTGAGGATGGCTGAGCCTGCAGGAGAGAAGATTAGCTTTTAGGAAGGTTTGGATCAAGACACTCTGTAGAACCTGATTTAGCAATTACCAGCTTTTTAATCATTACAAAGCCCTAGTTTTGTTATGCTAGGCTTGTATTTGGGTTATTTGTGTCTCCTTTTATTTTTGCAGCCTTTGCAGTTTAGGTGGCGTGTTCTGAGGCAAACTTTCATTGACCTCCCCCTCCTCAGCTATCAGCGCTGCCAAGCATAGCTACCTGCTTCACTGCTCTGGGCCTGCACCAACAAGACATGAATGTCAAATAGCCTCGCAAGCAAACTCAATATTTCTGACTTTGATGCAGTGTACCATTCAGGATTTTGTTTGCAAGTACAGTAACCACCGTCTTTTTTTCTTTTCTTTTGTCTAGCTGTCACTTTAGTGGCATCATTTGAAGCGAAGCGACTCCCCAGAGCTTTGTTGGTGCAGCAGCTGCAGTGTTGGAAATGTCACTCATGGAGTAGTTCTCACTATGTCCTAATGAGAGCTGATGTAGCCTAGATAGAGTCTAAATATAGGTTGGTTTATAGACAAAAAGAAACATCAACTGGCTCTCATGTGTTCATGTGTTTTTCTGCTTTCATTTTTTCCCCGTTGTAATTCCAGTCTGAGCTTTGATGTTCTAATGCATCAGTTAATTCTCTATACTCCCTTTGGTGTAAGACAGCAATCGGCAGATGAATTTGCAGACGTGTAATTTACATATCAGGGTTTTATGTTTAATTTTTGCTTTGATCTTCCATATGTCAAATTTAGAGGAATAGTTTCTCATTTTCTTCTCTTGATTTGTGGCCTTAAGACATGCAGATATGTGCATTTTATGGTTTTCGGGCGATCTGTTTTCCCTGGTTTTTCTGTCTTTGTCCTGAGATGAGTTAGCTGGCTACTGGCTCTGGCTAAATATTTATCCAACGAGAGCTATCATTTGTGCTGTCTAACTCCACAAGAAATGAAATATTTCCCTAAATTACGCCTTTAAATGTATACTGGCTGTATACTGTGGTGGATTTGGGGGGAAAGGGCACAGGCACATTGAGTTGTTCAAGGGAAGTAGTAGATTAGTGTTTTTTGGGACAAAAACTTAAGCTATAGCTGCCTGTGCTGCTTCATTTGTGGCTGTTCTTTTTTACTACAGCCCTGACTTACTGAAGTGTAGTTCTAGATCACTTTAGTGTCTTTCCAATTAAAAAGAATCCCCTCTAGTTTACTTCCTCTTCACTAAAGCTAAATCTAACTGGCATCTTCAGTGAGCCTCAGCTTAATGCTACAGGGTGCATGCCTGCAGTTGATGATAAGTCTCTTGTGCTCGACACATGCATGTAAATCACACATGCAGTCAGTGTCGCAGTCGAAAGCTTGAGAGAAACCCTTCTATCTCCTCCTGGGTTTGTCCATCTGTTTGACTTAAAAATGAATACGCTGCAAGGGTTTGAAACATATGGTGCACACACACATAAATACACACACACACACACACACACACGACAAAACTTTTACACGCTTCTGATCTCAGACTGCTGGTGCGGACAGACAGCCCTGAATGGGAAGCTGACTAAGCAGCAGCAGCTCGACACTCAGCCAACCGTCATGTCATCGCTCATGAGCCTGCAGGGTCGATAGCCCCAGCAGCTACTGTAGAGTTTTAAAACCAGAGTTTACATGTGGGAAAAAACAGGAGTTCATCCTCCGGTTCTGTGTAGTTTTAGCTATAGAGTGTCCCTTATTTGTCATCTGAGGGCTTCATTGAATCCATTTTATTAGGCAGCCTCTCCCTGGACACATGTTTCATGACAGGAAGTGCCCTCTGTTGTAGTGGCAGTCATGAACTTTGTCTGCTGCAACATCCCAGTAGGTCGCAGACATTATGTTAGTCACACTGACTTGAGAACATGCCTCATCCTGTCCATGTTTTTGGCTTCCTTCAACAAAGTCCATCTTTGTTGTTGTGCTTTCCGTTTTCTGCTTCGTTTCCAGGCAACCAGAACTGTTCATTAGCTTGATAAAGCATGTCGTCAATAAAGAAATGAAGCATGTTGTTGCACATGTTGTGTTGTGGATCAGGTATGTGCTTTGTGCGCACATGCCCAAAGCTGTTATGAGCCTTCTTCTGTCCTGCTGTGCTCTGATGAATTGCGCTCCCTCCAGACTTGGTTGTGAGACTCTCATCCCTTTCAGTCTGTCAGTGACTGACAGCTCAGTTGATGCGATGCAGCTGATTCTCTGATGCGAGCTGCTTTAGCGGTTTTCCATACAAGATGCGGTAGTGGTGTTCTGTTGCACTTAAAAGAACCACAGTGTGTGTTTTGAAACTGTTCTGCTGTTAAAGCAGTGCACCAGTACAATGGATAACAATTACAGCTCTCACAGCGACGGATGGCATTTAAAATGCACCTGCATGGTTTTCAGGCTTTCCCCTAATTGCTTCCTAAATGTCATTTTTCTAAGAGCTTGTATGGTTGGTGTAGCTGCAGGCGGAGATAAGACATTGCTCTTTTATCAGGAAATGAGTGTATGGCCAGGAGTTTTCTCCTGGCCTTGGCTCAAGTTGAATCGGTCACTAACGCACTGCAGCTCCTGTCCTATTTAGGATATAAAACAACCACAATGCAAGCCTTTGATAAAATGAAGAAGGTAGGAGGGTGCGGGAAAAATAAGTTTGAGTGAAAGAGCGCATGTGTGTTTGCATCTTCATCTCCCTTCATTTACAGCCAGAGGATCACTGAAAGTCTGATCTAGACTTGATTCGAGTTAATGACATGGTGACACTGATACTGGGATTACTACTCCACAGGTTTATGCGAGCATGGGCTTAACACACACTCTGCGTGTAGGTTCTGACACCCGCATGAGGCTGATTGTTTTCGAGTGGAATGATTTGACCTGCTTTGCAGACCTCGCTAACTCTCCCCTCCATCCTCTTTCCTCTGTCCCTGTCCTGCCAGAGGGGGACAGAGAGCTGCTTGTTTCTGGGACTGTGACCTACTTCAGCATGGAAAAGACAGAATCGGACAGAACTGATTAGGACAAGGGGAAATCCTTCTACCCATCCATCTGCCTTTTCTGCAAGCTATCTATTTTCAGCCATTTATTGGAGCCCATTTGATGACACTAGTAATGTTTTTATTTAGCTATAGCTTATATGGCGATCGGTCATGGCCACGTGATTAGTGTGGCTCAAAATAGTATTGTTTGAATAAATTTGCATTCAGCTTATCTTATCGTGAGTCTTACTATTTTAAAAAAATCTTTAATTATTGAGTACAAATGTAATGAACAGATACAGAAATAACATGAATCGAGTTGGCCAGCGAGTCGCTTTGCAATTATAGTAGAGAGAAGAACTATCTCAGGTTTTTTTTTGTGAATTATCCCCTGAAATCAGGTCTAGTCCATGCATCAAAGGAAGTCAAAGGAGAATGACTTCAGTTGAAATTGTGGCTATTTTTGCCTGAGTACTGTAACTGTGAGGATGTTAGCGCTGATGTTAGTCTCTTAGCACCTCCACTCCTAAGCAGAGTCTCACAGTTGAGCTAGTATTTTATTAATTCGACTTTATAATTGTTGTCTGCAGAACTATTTATCTAGTATCTACGTACGAGGTAAGTTCCTTTCTCCATAAAAGCAATGGCTGGAAGCTGGTAGATTCATTGCATGTAGCACAGGTTGCACATTGTAACCCTAGATTCTGTGATTTTTTTTTATTTTTTTTACATTAAGGCCATGACACACCAAGCTGACACTCAGTTGTTGTCAGGCTGTTAGTGAGCCCTAGTCTTGGCAGCGTTTCCCACACCGTTAGCACTAGTCAGACCCTGACTGGCGGTTGGTTGCAGTCTTTTTGTTCCGGTCAAGTGTAACTTTTTAGCCCAGACAGTTGTCCTCAAATGACTACTTTTTTGAGGGTGAGTGGGGAAGTGTGTTTCACAACAGTGGCGCTGCAATATACATTGTTTTGCTACAACCTGGATGAATGATTTGAGTCTGTGCAGATATTCAGGAAAATTGTAGAAATCCTTGCGTCCTTTTAGCTGCGTCATAGCACTCTTGACTCGGACAAATAATAGTGCACACTTTGCTTTGCCACCTTTGCATGCAAACAGAACTTATGAACCACAGGAAAGGTTTAGTACACTCAGACCACTATTGTTTTTCTCTGTAAGCCTTTGACCAGAGGTGGGAGGTTGGGGGTGGGGGTGGTGTAAGTGGGAAACACACTGTCCTCTGCATTTGTTTCCTTCAATTTTCGTTGCCGTTATTGAGTGCTATATCCCTTACATTCAAAAATGCATATATTATTATATATATATGTACAAAATATGAAAAGAGGGTAAATGAGGATTAGAAAAAATCTTTACATTTTAGTGCAAAACAAGCTCCCAGAACAATACAAGCAGCTCAACGAAATACAAAGAAAGACCATGAAAGACAGTATGCAAAGTGACCAAAGACGAAATGGGAAGTACAAACTTAAGACAAGTGTGATGACTACAAAAATATCACAGGAACTAACAGTTTAAAAGTAGTCCATACACTATACATTGCTACCACAGTCGAGGAAGACTCATAGTTAAGATGCAAAGTGTCAGCTTATTCAGCAGCTGTGAGGCTGTTCCTTTAGAAGATCTAGTTAGAGATGGTGGTAGAATGGTTGAAAAAGAGAGGAAGTAAACGTTTGAAAGTAAAATCACCTTTGAAGTGGTTTTCTGAAATGAAATGCTCTGAAAGCTGAGGGAATATATATATATATATATATATATATATATATATATAACCCTGTATATGTATAACAGGGTTTTGTGGGGACATTAGTTTTCACTTGTTCTCTTAACCTCCATCATGCCTCTTTATGAGGTAACCTACTTAAGGTCTTTACTGATGTTTTATTGATTACTCCTACAAACTAGCGGTTTGAACTTTACTCTGACATCTTGTAGGCTGCATGCACTTCTTGAGGTCAAACATAGACAAGTTTCTGGGAAAGCAGATTCACCACCAGTGTGACAGGGCGGTTCTTTCTCAGTGGAAGTGAACTGCGCTGAGATGTCAAACTTGTGACTGCTCCTCCAGTCAACTGTCACTTTGCTGGCGTGGCTGCAGCCTTCTCAGAATACAGCTTCAAGTGCTGTCATGCATTTGAGAAAAAGTTTGTTCAAAGAGCCATCCTAGCTCTCCCCTCTAGGGGAAAGGCTAGGCTCATCATGACTTCACAGACATAAGAATGGTCTCATCTAACTCGAAAGAGAAAGAAGAGAAAGCATGAAAGAGAATACGCATACATTTTCCAAGAATTTCTTTGGAATTATCCTCTGGCCTCTCGCATGCATCTTGAAAAGCACCCTGTTTTTTATAATGCACATTTAATGTTGTTTATTTTCATTTCTTGCCGGAATGAAAAGTGAAGTTGTGGCCTAGGTCCCTATTTTCACGGAAGTTGCGACAATTGCAAGGTCATATTTTCGGCACCTTTAACTTATCAAAAGCTAAATGCAAATACATGCAAGAGGACTGTACAACTCACCAGTTCATCTACAGGCCATTGTGATGCACTTGTAAAGGTGGGAACTGCTATAAAAGTTTGAGCTGAAGCAAACATGTAGTGTTGTTCTCATCATTTACATGTCTCATTAATAATAATGCCCATATCTGTTTTATCACAGAGTCTAACTTTGATTCTTTTTATACTTAAAGTACTGTGCAGATACAGGCAGGAAATGAACGCGAACTGAATCAGTGACGTGCAAACAGCGGTTTCCGTATAAGTTATCAGTATGACCCAAGCTGCATTTTTGTTTTTGTCATGTTACCTGTCATAACATTAACAATGAGACCATGTCAGACCGTAAGGGTAGCACTAGTGATGCATTTCTACAGGAAATGCTTACTTTAGGTTGCATGTGGGCACGTATTCTTCCAGATGTACTGAATCACACATTAAGGTCTGTACTACAGTGTAAGCATGGACTGTGGAGCCTATATTTTATGTGCAGATTACACAGCAAAATTACCAGAGTCAGATTCCCTGTATGTGCACACATGCTTGTAATAAAGCTGATTCTTTTTTATCCTTATAACATTTACAGCACTTCATTGATTTAACTAAAACACACTCCATCCAGTCTCTTCTTTGTGCAGTACAGACGTGTACAGCATGGTACAGAAAATGTAAAGTAATTTACTGAAAGTACCTGCTGGTTGGGTGGTCTGTAATACCTTACTATTGCTTTGGCAGGAATGGTCATCCATCATCTTCTGAATGTCCCCTCTCCCACAGGTCAGGGTCAGGCAGGGAAGTATTTATAGTGGGGCCTACATGCCTCAGCCTGTGGTCTGGTATGTCCAGGCAGCCATGCTGTAAGGTACCTGTGACTCCAGTGTTGTTGTTTACTGTTGCACCTGTGTGTGTTTGTAGTGCGATTTAATTTTGCTCCTGTGTGCCCGCTGATGCGCTCCAAATGAACACAGGCACAGGCCTTCTGCTGCCTAACACAAGCCCAGAGGGTTGCAGTGCGTGTGCGCTCCACTTGTCCTGGTTTTTTACCCCCTTCTGGTTCAAGCAAAAAGGAGGATTCATCATCTCTGCGATGGTCTGTCAGCTTGTGTCACATTGAACAGACGTCTCTGAGAGGCTGTCACTTCAGGACGATGTACACTCATGTTTTTAATCCAGCAGAATAGCACTTCTAAATCATTGCAGCAGGGATTTTTTAAATGTCATTAACTTGGTTTAAATATAAAATTTTTGTTTTTACTAAAAACAGATTATGAAACAGAGTGTGTTTGCGTAATAGATAACTTCTCTATTTTCTTTCCTCTGTCCTGTCTTGCCTTTTTTGTCTTATCAGACTATCTTGTTCAGCTGGTGTGTGCCTCACATTTCTCTGGATCTCTCCCTTCTTCTCTCATATATGGAAGACGAGCCGTGGCACGTTAGGAATTCATATCAGCCAGCGTGCACCTTGCAACACATCAAATGCAGAGGGAAGAAATGAAAGGAATGAAAGTAGAGAGATGTAGAAATGAGGTCAGAGAACGCAGGTAAAGTTGCTGCGGAGAACGGCTTGCAGCTAATATTCATCTCGGCAGTTTAACTTTGGTGTCGGCTCATATCTCGGCAAATGCTTTGGCATTCGTGAACCTCACAGATAAAGCCTTGTCTGTGTGCCAGCCCCGAGAATAAAAAGCCAGTAGCCATGCGCTCATGCATGACTCAACATCGCCCCCTGCAGGTTGTTAAATGCTGTATGTACTTACATTACATTTGATAGGGGCTCATCCCTGAAATGAATAATGAGTACATGCGTTGAATAGTAGACAGCATTGATTCACTCTTTGCAGTGGTCAGCAATGATGGCAGCTCATGTGGTGTGTGTGCACAGTCAAACAGACAGGATTTCCTGTCAGGGATAATGGAGGCCTACCTCTGTGGATATCCAGGATTTGTAGTGATCAAAACTGTCAGGAGGAGAGTGGTGCTAATTGGATTTCATTTAAATTACAAGCTGAGTGTAAAAGGTTGGAATTTAGGGGCTGGTTTAACATCTGTCCTGGTAAACATACTTAACTCTTCAAACGGTTTCCTTTCTATACCCTCCCGACCCTCTTCCTGTATCCCCCTCCCTTCATTCCTAATTTTCCTGTCTTTTTTGTCCCTTCTTCTGCCATCCCAGTCTCACTAGTCCTCTCTCTCTCTCTCTCTTTTTTTTTTTTTTATCTCCCTCTTCCTCTGTCCCATAGCGAGCCTCATGTGAAGCAGAGTTCGTGTAATTAAAATGCACACCATTCATCTGGGAGGAAGGGAGTCTCCTTAATCTGAGTCAACCCACATTTTAGCCTCTGAGGATTCAGCTGCTGCTGCGCCACGCACACACACTTCCCAGTTCCACTCGCTATCGCACTCTCTCGACACACCCACCTCCATTCCTCATTGTCTGAGCCCAGCTGTGCCCCGCCATGTCACATTTAGGGTTGTGGATGCAGAAGCCAACAGAGCGCTGGTGTTTTTTCTGCGTTCATTAGCTGCAGTTGAAGGCCGTGTTTAATTGATGGATGCACTTTGTTAGATTTATGTGTAGCCTGTTTAAGCGCTGATTTGTTACCCTCTTACAACCTCCTGCTTCTCAGATTGCTTTGATATCTTGACGTTTTGCATAACTTTGCTCTTGTAACACACAGATAGACTTTTTATACCGTTTGGAAATCATGTGGCGGGTTATCTTGACTCATTCTCTCTCTTCGTTCTCTACAGGTTCGTTTTACAATTTAGCGCTCATGTCTCATAAGTTCCTCATTTTTCTGTAGTTCCATTTTTGGTCACTGGGGAGGTAGCCCGTGTTTGCACTTGTGTCTGCATATTATGGTATGTTTCTTTGGCAGAGCAGGCTGACACACCTCTGTGTGTTTGTGCGGTTTGTGGATGGGTCAGAGCATGTCTAGCGCGCTCCGCTCACTCGACAAAAACCAGCCCCGGAGCAAAACTCTATCTTCTAAATTAGAACTGCACTTTGACTACATTTCTGAAGAAACTGACCTATTGGTTTCAGTGATCTTGCCTCATTTCGCTGTTAGACCTCTCAGACTTTAAATACACTACACCTATTCAACCCAATTCCAAACAAACGGTGTATTTTATGTAGCCTGGATGTACATGTTTGTGCAGTAACTGTGTTTTAGAGCAGCTGATTCTTAATAGCCAGGGTTAAATCCAGTTCAGCTCGAGAGCTAAGTTGATTAACATCTCTTGTGTAAACCATCTGGACTAACATCTGTTGACTTGAGGTCTCCACCAGCTGCAGTAAAACTTTGTTGTGACATCAGTTATATCAGAGCCCTGGAGATTTTCTTAGCATTTATTCATGCAGTATTTCAGAGAATTATCTGTTCAAACCCTTTTTTTTTTGCTTGTACGCCTCAATTTGTACATGTGTTAAACATAATGAAGTGTTTGCAGAATATTAGCAAGCTGGCAGACTGTGTAGCCCCTTGTCTAAAAAAAGTACATCCACACCACTGTTTTGGGCTTGATGTCATTACAGTAAAAACAAGCTGCATGTCTGGAAATGTTGTAAAGAAGAAGTCATGAACCTTACGTTTTAACACAGGAAACCCCTTAGACAAGATTCTCAATCAAACTTCCCCTTCTAGTGGACCAAAAGTCAAGCGGTTGAGTGTTAGGTGCACCTGCTGTTATAACACACCAAACTTGTACTATAAACAGTGGCGATTGTGTCTCTGGCTTTAGTTTTACAGGTGTGTTGTTGTTTGTTTGTTTTGATGTGTTTTCTTTTTTCTTTTACCAAGTTAAAAGAGTTAAAGGCACTCACAAAACTGGCTGCTCTAGTGTAAACAGTAGGCTCTGAGGAAGGTATCCGTGTCCAGAGAGGAGTCCCTGCTGTGAAACCCAGTCAACTGGCATGTTAGCCATGCTAATCATGCTAACCATGCTAATGCTAAGTTGGTCCAAGAGGATCTGGCTCAGCTTCTGCTGTGTCTCCTCTCTGTCTGGGAATCATGGTGGTACAAGCCTAACCTAACCCAACAGACGATACTATGTCATCCATAGAATATATTTGTTTCCTCTTAGACGTTGGCACTGTTCAGATAGCAACTCATGTTAATACTACAATTGCACTTAAAAGACTAAATATAATGTAGCATTAAAATGAGTGTTGAGTCATGAGTAACCTAAGCAGAGCCTGTGCTGACTGGATGAAGGAGGGGCTGATTATACCCCTTATATACCTTTGTGATACCACTCCCTTAGTTGGGCATGCCTCTGTTGATAAGAGCTCTTATTGCTCTCAACTTTCCTCATTTCCTCGCCGTGTACGCCTTTACCCACTCTGACAGGCTCAGTCTGCTAAAGTTGGATAGCTTCTGCCTCACAGACTGTTTTCAGTGGTCCGTCATTTGCGTGAGTAGTATCTCTTACTTGAGCTTTCAGGCAGCTAGGTAGGAGCTCAGTGGAAGGGTGAACCTAAACCCCTGCTATTAATTTTAACCCGTCCTTACCCTCTCTGCCCTGACCCTCTCTTTCTGTCCTGCTCTCAGTTGCACCCAACTCTTCCTCCTCCTCCTCCGTGTCTCATATTCTCTTGTGCTGATGGTAGAGTTAAGAAAGGCAGTTCCTGCCTGGCAGACAGTGTGTTTAGGTTGCCCTCTTCCTCCTCTGCTTATTCATTCTCAGTATCTGCGATCACTTGGATGTCCAGTTTTATCTTTTTCTAAGGTATGTCTCATGTGCATATACTTTAGCTGTGAGTGTGTCTCTCTTGCCTGTGTGTAATTTTAGGATGTGACCTCAGTGCTGCACTGGTTGTTGACCACAGCTTTGCGTTATGGGCTATATTATCAGATTTTCTCATAGAATAAAACAGTTTGAATTAGTTTCAGTCAGCTTTGCTGCGCTGTTGATTTATTGTTTCTATTTATACTGTATTTTAAAGACACAGGCAACAACAGTGTCGTTACTAACCTATAACGCGCTGGTATGCTGACACTATCTATAAACAGTAATAGTTTGCTGATACTTAAAGACATTTCCCGTTAGGTTGGGTTTTAAGAAACATTATTTTAATTTTTTTAGGACTTGTGAAATTCTGTACGAGAAACTAGACCCATGTCTGGTGAGGGAGTGTCCTAAAATAAGTATTCAGTAATACACCCTGCGCTCTTCATTAAATCCGTCTGAATGTTATATGTCCTTCCTATTTGTTAGGACTACTAAATAAGTGACTGTTTTCTTGGTCTGTGTTCTTCTTAAAATACCAAACAGCTCCCTTGCTTAGAGGTGGTAGGTGTCAGTGTGAAGACAGAAGTATATGCATGTGTACCTGGTTGCAGATATGACGGCAAGCCTTGGATTTAAATGTTACAACTGCAGACAGGGGAGGGTCAATGAGTAACCAAAGGAGCGGCCGTGACAACTTGCATGATTCACTTTTTACAGCACCACGTCCTCTGATGTCAGTGCACATTGGTTTTTGACAGGTTGCGAAAGAGGCAGTAATTATTCTGTGCTGGTGTATGCAAACGTAAAGTTGGTGAATTCTGACTTTTTATTTATGAATGGACTGTGTGGATTAAGTCTGTTATGGTATTTTACATCATTCTATAATGTCTTGGTGATTAATGCGGTACGTTTACAGGCTAGTACACTCACAGTTTTTCATCACACTTGATGCAAAAAATTGTAAAATGCTCTATAACTTTCACATAGATAACTTCAGTAGATTTTACAACTATAGCAACATCAGCAAGGAAGTTGAGCAGACAGCCATTATCTTATCTTGGTTAAATCTATGTATGGTGGCCAACAGATACATATTTGTGACTTTGTCTCTCTCTTCACCTTGTGTTTAAAAGAGCTGCAATAATATAATCCGTGTTTTGTATTTCTGCAGATGCTTTGTTGGCGGACCTTGAGTCCACAACATCCCACATTTCCAAGCGGCCACTTTTCCTGTCTGAAGAGTCCGCCTACTCCTTCCCTGTTGGGGATCAGCAACAGGGTTCTCCCCTCCAAGTCCCACCTACTCCCTCTGAGCAAACTGTGAACGGTATTGATGAAACAGAGGTAAATGCATTTACACGTGACAGTGCGCATGCCCAGCATGATCAACATGTACTAGTCGATTAAATGCATTGTTTAATAACTCATGGATGGACGTGCACAAATGTGCTACTTCAGTTGTGAACTCTCATCTCAGTACTCCACAGTAACACTACTTCCTCTTTACAGTCCTTTAACTCAACTCAGAGAAGTCCCTGGTCTAAAGACGGCAACAGTCCAAGCCAACCCGCTGGTGAAGAGGACCACGTATACAGGTTAGAGCTGGCGTCTATCCGACCATCCATGTTAGTAGGATGGTTGTACATTGAATACAGCATGTACTGTATGGTAACTATGTCACCATACCTCTTTGGAAATATATTTTGATACATTTTCTTGTATAGTAGCTTTTATAAATCTTTAAACATTTCTTAAATTATAGAAAGCGGTTACAATATTTCTGTCAGAGTCAAAATCACCAGTCTGAACTTGACTTCTGACCTTGCTGTAAACTACAGTCACTCTACAAAGTAGGATGGTTTGATAACCCCCTTGGTGAACACTGGTTCTTGTCTCCACTCTGTGCAGCTTCCCTAATAAGCAGAAGACCAGTGAGTCATCAGCTGTCGGAGCTGCCATGAACTCATCATTGGGCAGTAACCTGTCAGAGCTGGATCGCCTGCTGTTGGAACTCAATGCTGTCCAGCAAAGCACCCCTGCCTTCCCCACAGAAGGTACATACAGATTGCTTTACACTTTATGAGCTACTGTCTCATATTTCTCTGAAGTAACATAGAAGCACCTGTCTAAATACAGCACCTCTCTATTGTATTTTAGAGTTTACAGTCAAATGTGCTGTAGTTCCGTGAAGGAAACGCATCAATCTTTTTTTCTTTTAATAGAGGAAGCAGCTCCACCTCTGCCTGCCTGCAGCACCGTCCACCATATAAAAGAGAATGGCATCTCCGCTGGAGGAAAAGTAACTCCACCTGTGTTGGGGAAGCCCAAACATGGTGTGGAGGATGTACGACCAAGTGTAGAGAGCCTGCTAGATGAGCTTGAGAGTTCTGTGCCATCAGCCATGTAAGAAAAAAATATTAAAATATTATAACAGCGTAGGAATTGTACTAATATATCCCGTATGTGGGCAATAAATGAGTGTTTACATATGTTAGGCCATACTATGACCATAGACGTTTTTATACTTTAAACTCATAGATCGTTTTATTGTTTATGACATTTTCTTTCTTAGTCCCACACCTGTGGTGGTGTCAGATGAACACACAGACGGACAAGAGGAAACGCTATCACAGCAACAAGCCAGAATGTCAGCCTCCTCTGCCACACGAGAACTGGATGAGCTAATGGCTTCCCTGTCTGACTTTAAAGTCCAAAGCAATGTGAGTTTGATTCAGGAGTGTGTATTTGGGGTTTGGTTGGTGGAGGATATTTATTTTTGGCACTGTGAGACTATTAAGGATTATGCTACATTATCACCGCTCTTAAATTAATTGTAGAAGTCATTTGGACCTGACTAATTTTATTTGGTGTCTTTCCATATTTGTGGTTTTGAAAGTTCCACATCACTTACACATGCACATTTTCACAAATGAGTTTTTCTTGAACCAGTATTCTGCCGCTCTTAGTTTCGTACCCTCAGCAACAGATTACAGTGCAGTTCAGTGACCATAGTGGTTGGGGCTTTTGTTTTCCTTACTGCAATAAATGTTATTTTTGTCAGCATTCAGTTTTGTTGGCAGTGAAAAAGTCAAGTTAGCACCTTAGCACTTGAGATTCAGAGTGCCTGGCTCCTCTCTGAGTGCAGCAATCAAGACCATGTTTGTTAATAATGTAAACTGAAGATTTTTTATCTATTAGAAGTCTGTCTTTTTTTGCTACTATTTATTCCCTTCATTCTCAGTTCATTTTATTTATCTATCTATTTTCCTGGTTTCTTTCTCTTTTCTCTACCATTGTGTATGTCTTGTGTTTGTATGTACATTGTATTCACATTGCTCCTGATTCAGTCTGACACCCAGTTGTCTGTGAATCAGGATTCAGTTGACCCCTTATTGGTAGCTGGTTCACCGTCAGTCCAAGCAGTAACTGAACCATCTATAACTCCTTATATTGGTTCAATGGATACTTCTCTACCCTCTGGTTACACAACCCCCTCCAGTACGCCTCTTCCACTGGAGCTCCACATAGATGAAGATTGCTGTTCAGGCTCTACATCTGCACCTGGTTCTTCTGTAGTAATTGCATCATCTAAGAGCCTTCAGTTCTACCAGAAGAATGATGGTGGCACTGTCACTTCAGAGATCTCACATGTGAATATGTCAGTGACCGAAGTGTCTACAAGTAAAGTTTCAAATCCACTTAGAGAAAGCTTAAGTCCTGTGACTGTTGGCAGAAGTTCTAGTCCAGGTCCTGCTTCAAGGACCTCAAGTCCAGTGATTGTTTCCAAGAATCTTAATACTCTGTCCAAAAACCTCAGTCCTGTTCTTAGAACCAAGAGTCCCATTTCCCCTGACACTAAACCTGAAAACTTAGTCCTTAAAAGTCATAGTCCACAAGCAGCTCGAAAGAGTCCAGTCACAGTGCCATCCACTGTGAGGACAGTGCTAATGAGTGCTAGTCCAGTAACCGTTCCAAGGCTTTCAAGTCCAGTTCCAAAAAGTGCAAGTCCTGTGACAGTCGCTAATATCTATAGTCCAGTAACCATCCCAAAGTGTGCTAGTCCAGTAATGGTTCCAAAACTTTCAAGTCCAGTTCCGAGGCTTTCGAGTCCAGTAACAGTTCCAAAGAGTGAAATAGGAGTTCCTAAGAGTCCTGCTCAAGTCATCAGAAAAACGTGCACAGTTCCAGGAGCCAGCAGTCCCAGAGCTTCTCCGGTTTCACTTACCGCTGTACCGTCAAATAGCCGGTATACCCCTTCTGCAGAAAATCGGGGAGGTGAAGTACTGGATTTAACATGGCCTTGCCGGGAGCCATTTTTGGATGATGCTTTAGACAAATTGTTAGCCCCTGACTCCACTCGACTGGGTGAGAACCAGCCACCTGCTTCTGTTACGCCTGGAGATGAAGACAGATCTTGGGAGGAGGAAGATGGAATTTACCCTGAATTCAGCCGAGAGGGAACCCTGACACCCATGACTGAGTCCAGCTGGGTGGATGAGTGTTTCACCCCTTCCACCTGCCCTGGGACACCAGATGCAATGCTGGACCTGCCTTCACAGCAGCCCTCTGCCGTCGAGCGACTATCTGCTTCTGGTCAAGTAGGAGGCTCAGCTTGACTCTCCCAAAATAAGCTGCTGGCATGAAGCTAAAGAGGATTTAAGACCCCATGTGGTTTTTCTATCATTTATCCGTGCAGTCCAAGATATAGATTATCTCAATAATGACTGACTTGGTTGTGTTAACTGACTCCTGGGCTAAAATGGTCTTCCTCAGGGCTAAAATAGTCTTATTTTGGGAGAGCAGCTCCTGCTCGAAGTACTCAAGGAGCTGTGCAACCATATAAACATGTCGAGTCGAAGAGAAACTCCTCTTTCTCTGTGGTGTGATGCATGTGGTGTCATATAGCAATTGCAAAATGGCTTGAGGGAGATGGCTCCCTGTAGAGAGTGTTTGTGGCTGATGTTGAAAGCTTTGCTGAAAAGATGTCGACGCACGTCCCCACTTGCTTCATTACAAATTGCTGTGTTAGTCATGGGGCCTGACTTATCATGTTTACTTGGTAAGTTCAATGATGATACCAAGAGTCGGTATTCGAGGAGGTATTTTCTGTTTTGCTAATGCATAAATGTAAGAATGCGTACACAAACCAAGGGAACCTACAATGTTTGCTTCTTTGAACACTGGCCTTGCTTTGGCATGTGCAGAAATTTGTTAAAGCATTTTGTGACGGACTTGTCTTGACTTCAGCTATCCAGCGTGCATGGCCACTGGTCCTGACCCATTTTATGTAGTAGACTGGATAGTGAATGATAAACTTAAGGCTGTGCTGGGCATCTGCAAACAAAACTATGAGAGTTCTGCAGAAACTGCATTTTGACAGACATTTACTGAAGCCAGTGCTCGAGTGTTGTGATCCAGCGCTAGGCCTGCCCTGCTTGTGCTTGTGGATTTTCTGGTGAATGCCACAATCCCAGCTTCCGACACCTTCTTCTCATCTACCCTCCAGCTGAAGTCAGTTATCCGTCGCACCAAAGAGACCACCAATGTGCATCCTATGTACAGGGAGGGATTGTTAAGACGTAAAATGGGACCAATCATCGTGAAGAAAAGCAACTCGCAAGATCGACTTATCGAAGAGCTGCAGGGAAAACTGGGCATTGGGCGAGTGGAACGCAGACGTAAACAACAGCCAGATGACTGGCTGACGGAGGGAGTTATTGTAACATCCAACCCACAGCGGACGCGGGAAGAAGGAATTCACCCCTCTGTGGATAAGGTAGACTAGAGAGCCGTAGCATGTGTTGAGCCAGGCTGGAAATTAAACCTCCCTCTGATGTTTTATCTGATGTCTGCTTGGCCGACAATCAAGGAACCAATTGGCAAATATTAAATGTGTTTCGTCACTTTGCCATAAAATCGTTTCTGTAAGTCAGTCTAAACAGCTGGATAGTTCTTGTTTTTCACCCTTTTCACCTATTTTTCATTTTAACCCTTGGTTTCTTTCTTGTCTGTTTGTTCTCTTTTCTGTGGTTTTTCCTTTTTCCTTCTTTCCCACAGATAATCATCCCTCCCGAATCACCTGCCCCACAGAGAAAAGTCCTTCCCCCTCCGCAACCTCCCCCTGCACCCAAAAAGCCACCCCCAGTCAAGCAGACTCCTCCGCCACTCCCGCCGCCCCCTCCGATGCCCCCTCCTCCCCGAGAACCTACCCCTCCACCCCCTAAGGAGCCTACTCCTCCCCCCAGAGTGCCCACACCACCCCCTGTCCAGCCCCCTTCTTCACCTAGCCCCCCGCCCAAGCCAATCACGCCACCCCCACCTCCCAAAGTCTTTGTATCAGTGGGTTGTCAGACAGAGTACGATCCCGTCTTCCCACCAACGCAGGCATGGATCGTCTCTTTTCATCTCTGCACGTCCTCCTTTCTCACCTCAAACTCACTTTCCACTTTCTGCCAGACACTCTCTTTTCTAGGAGCTGTTTTTCTTGAGCTTGTTTGCGGATAACTTGGTTATTTATGGCCGTTGTAGAATTCATCTGGTCTTTGCCGTTGTTTTTGGTGTTGAAACGGTTAGCCACCATAAAGCGTTGTCTGAAATCCAGTCAGTCCTGGTTATGAGGGCTGCTGGCATCCAGGCTAGAAAGACTGAGCCCCTTTTCTAATTCTGACATCTGATGGCGCCAAGAGCTGTGTGTTCAGAGCGGAGTAGAGAACTTAGGAGCTTAGGGGACAGCAGTAGAGTGTTACTCCCCAATGTTCCTGTTACACTAAGTGTCCTGCCATGCACTGGAATGGTAGGCTCGCACTGCAGCCGAAACCTAATCTGCCACATGACAGCACATTTACCGCCACTATTATAGCATGTCTCACAGGACTTAAGTCAACAGGCTTCGTTTGGTTAGATACAGGCCTGTTGAAGCAGAATACCACTGCATCTTTCACAATCCACACTTCTTTTACCGAAGTCATTTGGTGAAGACTTGGGGAAGCAGATTGACTTGAGTAGCGTTAAATATGCGTGATTCAAAGTCCCAGGAAGAAGCCTTGTCATTTTAGTTTGTCAAAGGTAAGAAGGTCATTTGTGTGCGGGCGTGTGGAAAGAGGGTAAGAGGGAATTCACAGAGCAGAGTTTCTATTTTCTCTCGCAGTGGAATGCAGGAGTCATGAAGCTCCAATAACCGCACCATTTGAGAAGGTCTATGTTTACGTACATTACAGTAGCCAGACACTATTAACACTGATATCAGAGAATCTTCACCGTGGATTAGGGTTGATCAGGAGATGTTTTTATTCGGCTGATGTTTTGATGGATTGTCTTGTTTTCTCTCTGTCTCTTCCCTGTCTACCCGCAAGAGACACAATTCATCTAGATTCACTGTTGTCATCTGAGTCATATGTCTCTCAACAGCTTGGTCTGAAAATACTGTAGCTCATGTTGTAACAACATAAAATTTGAAAGCTCTTAGACGTTAGTTACTGACCAGTGCACTAATTTATCCCGACAGCAACAGTTTGTTGTGTAAAGCATTTGATTGGGCAGAAACCCTTCATTTCCTAAAAGGGTTCTGTGTGTTGGATTTAACTGGCATGCACGTTTTCAGATGCCAGGAGTTTATCCAACTTTGCTTTTTTTTGGGGGGGGGGGGGGGCATCCTTTATTTGTTTGCATCACCAGTCGCTCAAGGCCATTATTGGAGACCCAAGAAATTGTTCAGTAGGTGTACTGCCAGTAATAGAAGCACATTACATTAAGTAATTCTATTAAATAATTCACATTACTAGATATGGTAGGCTAAGTTATGAAAATAAGAAGTAAGGAGGTAAGGTTATTCAAGCTCACAATCAAACTGTTATTATTCTCAGAGGTCCTTCATTGACATATTAACTGCATTCAGTTTAAAGTGTTTCCGTTACATTGTAAACTCCTGAAATGCATGCGTCGTCTAATTTAACCACCATCTCTTTTATCTCTGTCAGATCCAGTCACAGGGGAAGACCTCTCCCACTGCTGCCCCCAAACCAGCCAACAAGTTGGACAACATGCTGGGAAGCCTGCAGTCCGACCTCAACAGACTCGGTGTCCAGACGGTGGCTAAGGGCGTCTGTGGTGCCTGCAAGAAACCGATTGCTGGACAGGTAGTGATACAGAATCATTTACATTTAAACAAGCGCGATAGGTCAGAATTTAGTGCACATGCTTAATTTGAATTACTTTTACACAAACACATTCGGTTGTATTCATGCACAAAATAAACAATATGTCTTGTCTTGAAGAAGTAGTTGTTGTTTTTTTCAAGGAATAAATAACATAAATTCCATAAAGCATATAGAGACATTTTAAAAATGAAGCCATAAGTGATTTCACAAACTTGGTTGTACATTGCAGTAATCCCTTTGCGTCTTGCATGCAGTGTTGAAGTTGTTCTCACTGCTGAGCCAGCCTTTTTCCTTTGCAGCTCATTACATTTTGATGCACTGTGTCTCCCCACACCAGGTGGTGACTGCCATGGGCAGAACATGGCACCCTGAGCACTTCGTGTGCACCCACTGTCAGGAGGAGATTGGCTCCAAGAACTTCTTTGAGCGTGAGGGGCAGCCTTACTGCGAGAAAGACTACCATGGCCTGTTCTCACCCAGATGCCACTACTGTAATGGGCCCATACTGGATGTTAGTAATGCATGCACACACTCACACACTCACACACACTCAAATGTATATACTGTATATACAGTGAATGGACAGATAATGATATTTATTTATTCATGCTTTATGCTTAATGGACTAAGCTCTTACTGGAAAAATCGCCACACGGTGGAAATTGCTTTTCATTCTCAAGGAGCACGTGGTTCTTGTCACAGCTCCTTGTCAGTCAAAGCAAAGTGATTTCTAGTTTATTGTGCATGTAGTAATGCATCATGTAATCCACTGGGAGATTACCATTACCAATTAAGTAAATACATTACAGTTACTATTATCAGTTATGAGTGCAGGATGGGTGTTAGCTTCTGCATATACAAACAGGAGAAGTGCAATTCAGAAAAGTTGTCTTTAGCCCTCTTTGCATTCCAGTAGTTTTACCTGGGGACATCCAGTAATGTGTAACGATTGCAGAGACCGTCTGAGATGTTAATTCTGTGCAAATCAGCCATGTGCATAATAAGTGAAAACTGCCAGCAATATTTCTCCAAACACAGAGCTTGTTTTTGCTTGAGAATTACAAAGGCTGTGTTAATGAGAGTTTGGACAGCAGTTTGGGTGCAAAGTCAGCATGTGGCTGCAAATCAATGAGACCTGTTCACAGGAAAAAGACGGTCAGGAATGTAAAATTATGTACTGGTGCATTAATGTGTTCATCACGTTTATTATTTCCATTATTTTCCATGTATTGGAGTGGAAGCAGAAAGTAGCCCTTTAGTAGAACCGTGACATCACTAAATACGATTTGTTTAAAGGTACCTTAGGTTTACAGTGGAGTGATGAGTTCAGCGTGTACTTTTTCAGTGAGTAATTACAGTTTTCAAGAAACTTGCTCAACACTGATGCTGACAGACCAACCCACTTCTCTGTTCTCACATTTGTCATCGTCTTCATTGTGGCAAGCTACTATTGAAGTCTTTTTTTAATTCACACACTCATGCAGCGCCAGAGCTACTAGAAGGGAAGTAGACTGTGTAACAGTGGACTTTGGTCTGGGGAAAGGCCAACTTGAGTCACTGCCAAGTCTTCCAAACCGATCCTCAGGCAGTCTTTGACATCCACCGTATATCCATCACTTCTATCTGTCCTACTCCTTTCCTCATTTTATAAGCAGTTTGTGGACGTGTTAAATTGGAGAAACAGTGGCGATGCTCAGATGCAGTTACAGTGTGTTTGTACACCATTGTAATATGTTTTATTTATTAACGCTTTAACTGCTTTATCCTATATGGTAAATGAATCAAAGGTTCCCCTCCCTCACAATATACGCTTTTTCAGCAGTGCACCTCCTACTGGTAAAATCAAGAATCAGTTCTTAGCTGAAATGTAAAGAGCTCTGCAACAGTGGTTACATTGTTTAAGTGTTGCACTTAAGTATAGCAAGAGTGGATGTCTTAAAATTTAATTTCACTGACAATTTGCCTAAGGCTGAAGCTGCTGGTAAATGCTATCAGCCCTGGAAAACATGAGCTAACAGTCTTATTATCCTTGCACTTCCCACTCTGCCTTTGATTGCCCTCTGCTGGCCTCTGATCGCTGATTTGTTTCCATAATGGCATACATATATATATACCCCTATATGTTGACTTTAAATAATAATAAATAATACTGAAATGATGACCCTCTCCTTTTTATTTATTTCACAGAAAGTAGTGACAGCTTTGGACAAGACTTGGCATCCAGAGCATTTCTTCTGTGCCCAGTGTGGAGCCTTTTTTGGACCAGAAGGTAATGGCAACAATCCCTGGCACACGTTGAATCAGAGCCGTTTCATTATTGTTACAATCAAAGGAAGCGTGCAGAGTGAGTCAGTGTGCCTTTCCCATCCCCTTTAGGTTTCCACGAGAAGGATGGAAAGGCGTTCTGCAGGAAGGACTACTTTGACATGTTTGCCCCTAAATGTGGCGGTTGTGCCCGAGCCATCCTGGAGAACTACATCTCTGCTCTCAATTCACTCTGGCACCCCGAATGCTTTGTCTGCAGGGTGAGTCACTGGACGAATCAGCAGCTAATCTTAATTTAAAACGAATCGTCTGTCCAGAATATTTTGTGTCAAGCTGTCATCATAAATATTCTCTTGTTTCCCAGGAGTGCTTCACTCCCTTCATAAACGGCAGCTTCTTTGACCACGAGGGCCAGCCGTACTGCGAGTCCCATTACCACGAGCGCCGTGGCTCGCTGTGCTCCGGCTGCCAGAAGCCCATCACCGGCCGCTGCATCACGGCCATGGGCAAGAAGTTCCACCCAGAGCACTTTGTGTGTGCTTTTTGCCTCAAGCAGCTTAACAAGGGCACCTTCAAAGAACAGAATGACAAGCCTTACTGCCACGGCTGCTTTGTCAAACTCTTCAGTTAGACTGCATGCCTGTGTGCAAATGTGCGTGAGCATGCATCCACACATCTATTTACATGCACGTGTGGATGGATGTCACGTGTCTGTGTGCATCTATGTGGTTTTTCAGACAGTGTGTGTTATGCATTTGTCAATCACATGATAAGAAAGGCAGGAAATGTCTCTATTAACTCATGACACTGAAGGGACTTCTTTGGCTGTCCAACCTCTCAGGTTTGGCATTTCACAATTTTACTAAAGACATTTATAACAGAGCCCAAAGAGATTTTTATTTTATTCATGTGCACAGTAGCAACAGAGATGATGCTAAAAAGCAGTTAAGAACTAGTTGAGAGCCCTGACTTGTAAAATACTTTATTCCCCCATTGCAGGGCAAGTCCTTGCATACATGGTGGTGAGCCTATGTTGACAGTTTTATGCAGATATGAGACAGTTGCTTAATTGCATGGACCATGGAGAGTTGACTTAAGCAGTTTTACAGTATGTTGAGTGTTGAATACTGTTGTTTGGCCAATGAGTGCTGAAAAAGATGTATTTTTCTAGCTTTTGGAAACGTTTGACGTGCCATTTAAAATAACCATGAATACGCTTCATATGTACGCGCGTGCACACACACTGAACCACAGAATACTCCAACCTCTGCGCTCCCCAACAACAGATCTCTTGATGAGACCTCCTTATGGTGCATTTTATATGTTGGTGTCATCCAGAATATTCGTTTTTATTTTTCTACAGTTTTCCTATGAAAATGAAACCAGGAGTTTTAACCTACATTTCATTCGCATTTATGCTAAATTGTAACGCCGTTATTCCCTACTGGAGGTGAAATCAAACATAAAAAAAATCATTTAAACCTTTTTACCTGTAACTTGTGTAACTTCTGTGTCATTAACATGAATAATTTTCAAATTAAATTGAAGTGCTGCAACTAATTATATCACAAAAAAGGTCTCGATTAATATACGTGGTATGGTTCTAAATGTTTTAAATTTTTTAGTGCAATTTATGACAAAGACGAGCCAAATCAAAGCTGACTGGCTTTACTCCAGTTTAAATGCGGAGCTTTTACTGCTGTATTCATCCACAGTTATCGGAGAATAAATTCAAACTCACTTTATCCCAAATAGATGATGCTTTATTTCAGCATTTTCCACATTGTACTGTTGCGAGGTATGTACATCTATCACCGTATTAAATCTACTAATACGGCCAGTTAAATTTGTTTGTTGTGCTTTTAAATCAGAAGCATGCCATTTATTTTATCAGCACCAGCTGCCAGTTGCTGTTACAATCACAATCAAAATTTCTATACATGTAATACGCTTTGTGGCAGAACTGTGTTTTGTCATCATTTTAATGAGAATTTATACATTTGTGAGCTGTTGAGGCTCACGCTGATATGCAAAGAGCTGGCTCTATTGGCATGTAAGCTAACAATAGTTTACCCTGGTCTCATTCTATCTCACACACACACACATATCAGTGTCTCTAACATCAGAGGGAACGCAGCCTTCAGAATCTTATTATAAACTGTGATCCTGTTGTCTGAGGGAGATCACTGCAGACCTCACTGATGGAAGCTGGAAGGGAACTTTAGCTGGTCAGGAATCAGAATATGACATGGAGCCTTTAGCAAAATTTGATCAATGCATTATTTTAACATCATTTGTTAGCAGCAGATATGATCCATTTTGTCTTTTTGGTCACAGTATTTCTCGTCTTTCATTTCGATCCATGTTCATGTGAGGAGTAAATGTCGCAAAGTGTCCACAGTCAGATTTATTTTTCATTTAAAAAGATATTTCTTGTGCCAAACATGTCAATGCAATAAGGTCTTATACACTGTGGAGTTCTCAGCCTTTCCTGTGATTTGACTCTTTCTGTGCTTAACTCTGGGAGAGGCTTCATCTGCTGTGGTGCATCTTAACACTGTAATAGACGAGATGATGAGAAACCGCTAGTCATCCAGCACTAAGTACAGTGTTCACTTGTAGCTGATTCAGATTTACGATATGTAGCAGGACTTTGGCTGTTGGAAAAGACTTAATTTGCATCTTCAGTTAACCTGTTTATGCCTATTAAAAAAATAAAAATAAAACAGGCATCGAGTTAATTCTGCTAATGTTTATTTCTCTTCTTACAGTGTACTGCCTTATAGTTTTTTCTTCTGTCAAAGAATTCATGAGAAAAATCAAATCCATTCACTGTTTATGCAATTAAGCGAACTTTGCTTTGCAAGTGGATTCATGCGATTCTTTTATGAATTTTCACGAGCCATGGATTTGTTCAGCTTTTTTGTGTGGGTGGGGTGTAAGCTTATGTGGGTCCCCATTACTGATTGATTAATGCAACTTCTGCAAATAAAATATATTGTATTTATTTCTGGCATTCTCACGTGCTTTTATTTTCCACACAGATTGTTGCTGCCTGGAGTTTTATTTTTTCCATTGGATGCCACTGGCATAAGGTTTCACATTATAAGCTGATTTACAACACTATAAAATCTGAATAATTACACGCACCTTATTCATACATTTTTTTTGGCCCCTTGCAAACGTATGCCCTGTCGGTCAAGTAATTGAAGACAAAAAAAAAAGCATAGATTAAAGAAATGTAGGAAAAAATGGACACCTATTGGACTAGCACAAACTTTTTCTTGTTCCCCAGATTAGTTTCAGATTAAAAAAAGACTACTTCATTTGATTTGTATCCAAGCAAACATCGATGCAAATTATTTTTGAAAATTAAAACGTTAATTGATCTCGAATGACTTTTTACTGGTAAAAAAACATTCATCAAACTAGACAGAAACAAGGACACATCTCATGTCTCCGGCCAGCAGCGGTTGTGACCTGCAGTCTGTGTTTTCTGAGAGCTTGCAGCTTTTCTATAAATTCAGGGAGATGTGGCAGGTTATCCAGAATCTCCAAGTACTCTAGCTCCTGCAGCTGGTGTAGGTGTAAGAAATCTTTCTCTGGTACGTGTTCATGGCGAAGTTTCAGGTTCTTGAGCTTTGGAAACAGTTTCGGAATTTGAGCAGTGTGAGCTCCCAAATGTGAGGGCCAGGGATCTATGTGGAGGTGGGAGAGATTTGGTACCTGCGATGCTATGGCCACCATGTCCTCTGACGATAATCTGGCAACACGCAGGGTGAGGCTGGTGACGGTGCCTGGAATGGAGGTGACATACATGTCAAGAGGTGGGCCCTTGACAATGACCAGGGTTGAAAGGCAAGGGAGGTCACCCAGCCATGTTTTTAGATGACACACAGGTGAGTACCATCTTTCTGACATCTCATGATGTGAATGCTTGAAGGACACAGCCAGACTGTTCAGTCCAGGCATAATTCTCATAGCATCCTCTGGAAAACAGTGATCCATGCAGTCGATCAGTTCCAAACTGGACAAGGCAGAGGCACCAGCTCGTCCTGAGGGACACGGGTTAGTTGTGGGTACACCATATAGGCCACATGATGTTTGCAAAACAGACAGTGAAAGGTGCTTTAGTTGAGGGAGGCAGGTGAGTATGGAATGTATCATCCAAATTGTTTCTCCAAAGATTCCCACGTTATGACACACCAGAGATTTAAGATTTGGAAAGTGGGAGATGGCAGAAATGAAGCCATCTATTGATGTATTGGCAAATGCTACATCGCACATGCTAAGGTGAGTCAGCTGTTGTGGCTGTGGCACTGTAGAATCATCCAACAAAAGAGGGGAGCAACTCCTTCTTATTGCCAGGCGTTTCAAATGTGTAAAGTCCTTCAGACAGTCGAGGCTCTTCTGAGAGCTGTGGTACATCACCAATGAGGTGAGAGCAGGAAGAGACAGGGCGAGCTCCTTCCAGTGCTTGGCTTTGGCGCTTCTCACCACCACACTAGTGACTTTTCTGCGACGAAGGGTGGACCAGAACTGGCTGTTATAAGAGCCATGGTTAAAAGCCAAAACCACTGTCCAGTTCTTCCACAGAGACACGTGGTCCACAAGTTTTCTGAAATACTTGCAGGATGCTCGGACGCTGAACTTGTCCGCAGCTGACAGGTACCCAAAAACGTGGTTCCAGACCTCAGACGGAAGCTGCAGGGGCAGCTGTGCCATTGTATTGCTGTTGCCAACAAATACGCTAGCAAAATGGCTAATAACAGCTCACATTTCACCAGAAAAATCACGTTTGTTTACTACTTCCTCTACTTCAGTTTCAGTGACAAACCAGTTGCATTACCACCACCTACTGGACTGGCGTGTGGAACAAGATATTAACGAGGGAAGAAACAATCCGAACCATATATTTTAACTATATTTGGTTCTTTTAAATGCATTATGATATAACACCATAATTCCGCCTGATTTCTTACTCAAGAGGGCAGATACTGACCACGTTTGTTACTTGAAGTCAACACTGAAGATAAGATAGGGTAATGTAAGCCCCGCCTCTTCCGGTGGACCATCTTGGGACGTCATTTCGGGAAAAAACGAAAAACAGTCAGTGGGAAAAACATATACTGTGATCAGTGGCAAAAAGAAAAATATTTTTGACTCCGTCTGAACTGTGTCACACATCACACATTTGATACCTGTTGATTACAATGACAAATTTGCAATTTCCACCGGAAAAGGCGAGGGTGGCTGTGACCATGTGACATTTGGTAAAAGTGATTGACACATAAATGGTCCAATAGATGTGAAGATACCGCCCATAGCTCCGCTGTGATTGGCCACTTGCTGTTTATATACGTTTTTCGCGCCCTCCCTCTTTCTCTTTCTTTCACGCGACCCTATCGCGAGGTAAGGATTTTGTTCTTGGTCTTTTCTTAAACTAATAGATTGATGTTTGTCGTGTTCATATCAACTGTGTTTTTTGGACTCGTGTTATAAACATATATAGCGCTTAAAGACACATACCCCGTGTGCCATGAATGATCTTAAATGCGATTTTTCCAGGCCCGGCCTGTTAATATTGCTAGCTTGCTGTTAGCCGGCTAGCATTAGCTGCAACCACATGTCGGGACTCTTAAACGGTTTTATCGTTTAGCCTTTTTTGTAAAACACATTTACCAATAACTATATTTTCTTTGTAGATACAACCTTGTCTTTAAACCAGCGTTTAAGCGATCCTTGGAAGCACTGCAAAGATGCCCAGGGAAGACAGGGCCACGTGGAAGTCCAACTACTTCTTGAAAATCATCGTAAGTGGAATTGAGCATTCTTAAGTGTTTCCATTTCCCTTCAGAAAAAAATGTGTCTAAAACGACTGTATCTTTACAGCAACTTCTGGATGATTTTCCAAAATGCTTCATTGTGGGTGCAGACAATGTGGGCTCAAAGCAGATGCAGACCATCCGTATGTCTCTGCGTGGAAAGGCTGTGGTGCTGATGGGTAAAAACACCATGATGCGCAAAGCCATCCGTGGTCACCTGGAGAACAATCCTGCCCTGGAGAAGTGAGTTCACCTTCACTTGACTTCTGTGCTCATAACCTATTAGGTTTTATGTAGCAGGATAGTTACAGTGCAGCTCGTGTGGTGCTGTAGTGTCGTTCCCCCTGCTAAAAGTAACATGTCTCCAGCTATCCCTGTTTGTCTACATCCCCCGACAACCAGGGACGCAAGGTCTCAGACACTTGGCAAATTGTTTTTTCTTAAACATTAATAATACTCGCTTAAATAAAAGCTGGTTATGTGTTTGACAGGCTTTTGCCCCACATTAAAGGAAACGTGGGCTTTGTCTTCACCAAGGAGGATCTGGCCGAGGTTAGGGACATGCTGCTAGAAAACAAGGTAAGAGGCCACAAGAGAAATGTGTTGGTGTGGTGCAGTTAGTGTACAACAAAAATAACCTAAATACTAGTACTGTTGGACCATGTCAGTGTGCAGGATAAGTTACAATGCAGCTTGCACAGTACTGTATTGTCGTTCCCCCTGCAAACACTAACTTGTTTCCTCGCTATCCCTGTCTGTCATCCTCTTTTGACTGCCAGGGACGTATGGTTTCAGACATTGGCCAACTGATTTGATTGCATACGTCCACTACTGTAAACTGTTTTAGATATGCCCTCTAAGATTAAGTTCTAGTTAAGTGATACCTTAATTTTACTTTACAGGTACCTGCAGCTGCACGTGCTGGAGCTATTGCTCCCTGTGATGTGATGGTGCCAGCCCAGAATACTGGTCTGGGTCCAGAGAAGACCTCTTTCTTCCAGGCTCTGGGTATCACCACCAAAATTTCCAGGGGAACCATTGAAATCTTGGTGAGTTTCATGATTTTTTTTTTTTTGAGCTTCAAGTTGAAGTTACATGTACACTAAGCTTTGAACCAAATGGAATGCACCTATGACTGAACATTTCTCTCTCCCTCAGAGTGATGTCAGTCTGATCAAGACTGGTGACAAGGTTGGTGCCAGCGAGGCCACGCTGCTCAACATGTTGAACATCTCACCCTTCTCCTACGGACTCATCATCCAGCAGGTGTATGACAATGGCAGTGTTTACAGTCCTGAGGTGCTTGACATCACAGAGGCTTCTCTGCATGTCAAGTTCTTGGAGGTGAGATACAGTGTTTGATTCTTGTGTTCTTGGACTGAATGTTTATAAATTGTGTATGAGTTCACTGTGTATAATTTGTAATTCTCCAGGGTGTGAGGAACATCGCTAGCGTGTGTCTGGAGATTGGATACCCCACTTTGGCCTCTGTCCCCCACTCCCTTATCAATGGCTACAAAAGAGTCCTGGCTGTCGCTGTGGAGACGGACTACTCCTTCCCTCTGGCAGACAAGGTATGATGCCTACAATTATTCCATCATGACATTGGTTAATTTGCAGGAGATGTTTTAGTGTAGTCTTGAGTAATGCTGCATTGTCATCACCCTGCAAATGGCCCTAAAATGATCACTTTTACATTGTTCCAGTTGCAGTATGAATTTTTCACTAATGTTGTGTTGTCCCTCACAGGTTAAGGCCTTCCTGGCTGACCCATCTGCTTTTGCTGCTGTCGCAGCACCTGCTGCAGTAGCTGAGACGGCTGCTCCAGCTGCTAAGAAGGAAGAGGTTAAGGAGGAGTCTGAGGAATCGGATGACGACATGGGCTTTGGTCTGTTTGACTAAAAACACAAACGGAACCAGATTTCAGTCAAATAAGACCATGATTGAATAAATGTCATAAACCAAATCACTTGTTTCACTGCTTTTTTTTTTCTTCCCCAATTCTGGCCTCTTCATATTATGGAGGAAAAACCAAACTTGTTTACATGATTAATGACATGCCTTGCTTAAAACTATAAGTTGAATGCAAAACTTGTGTAAATGTGTGACATCAGTGTGCTTTGTGTACAGCTGTGTCTTGATGCCTTTACAACTTATATTAGTTCTTCACTACAGTTCAGTTTAGTGTGTCAAGACATGTGAACATGTGGAGATGTGATTCTGAATTTTTTTTTTTTTTTTTTTTTCACATCTCCCTGATTTATGGACCCACATTTCAATTGGTGCTCCCCAAGTAATTTTAAGGTATGGTTTCCTTGAGTAGTGAATAAGACCTACTAGTTCAGTGTCAAAGTAAGCAATACATAAGCAATGTTTTTTTGGGTCTCTTTTCTAACTTTAATACAAAAGCTATTAACTACACCCTGCACCAATATTGATAGTGACTGAGACCACTTAGAATTTGTGTGAACCTGGAAGTTTACAGGAAGTTTACGAAGCTTTTCATTTCAAGCTTACAGAATTGTTCTTTAAACTTTAAGAAATGACTTGTGTGCTTAACCATAACAAGTGCTTTAAGAGGATGATATTTCTGTTGATCCTGTTAAAGTGACTTGTTTCTTACTCCAAATTATTTCTACCAGAAATGACGTCCGATATTACGTCAACATTTAGTTGAGGAAACGGGACATTTAAAAAAAAAAAAAAAATACCCTGTTTGGGTGTGTCATTTCAAAATGATAACGCAAGTCCGCATTGTTGCATGATAACAAGTGAAAACTGAACGTATATAATACATATTGTAGCTTATATTATACATATTTAATAAAAACGGAAAAAACCTAACGATATTTTAGCAATGCCAAACTCTACAGAAATCTTTGACAAAAATTTGCCGAGTTTGATTCTATAACAAAAGCACTTTTATTCTGAAATCTGATGGCCGGAAGTCGTTTTTAGCTAGCCTGATGCGCAGGAGCTACGGGAGAAACATCCGCAATGGCTGAGGTATGTTTTAGGTTTTATTTGATCTTTAAAAGTCGGAGGTAACGATTTGGGTCTAAATATTTAGCTAAGTTTAAGATGAACTGTTGTTGTTGTTGAACGCGATGATAAATGCCACACTTTCCAGCGTCGTTGATGATTCACCAAACGTAAGCTAACGTATTATTAGCTAACGTTAGCCGATATCGTAGCGTTAGATATTAACAGTGTCCACGCTACCAAAAGGGTAATTGTCACCAACCTAGAATATTATAAGCACACTAAATGATGTGTAACTGTCAGCTTGGTATATTAGTTTATGTACGTACTTTTCGTTTGTTTGTTATGGGCCAACGTTATATATATTTAGCATGAGTGTACCAATTTCCCTCAAAGTAAGCGTTAGCTAGCTTTGCAGTAGGTGCTCTTCCGACCGTTCAGCAAGACACGAAAGGCAGTCGCATAAAGTTTGATTATTTTGTCTAGACCCACAGCTTACAGGACCTCCAGCAGCCAGCTGTTTCCTCCAAGGTGTTTATCCAGAGAGACTACAGCTCAGGAACCATATGCAAGTTCCAGACCAAGTTCCCCTCAGAACTCGAGTCAAGGGTATGTGTGTGTAGTGTTCACATGGATGTTGTAATAGTTTTCCCAGTGCTCACAAATTATGGACATAAAATATTTGTTTGGTTTCAGCTCGACAAGCAGCAGTTTGAGGAGACCATGCAGACTCTAAATAACCTGTATGCTGAGGCAGAGAAACTTGGCGGAAAGTCCTATTTGGAGGGCTGCCTGGCTTGTCTAACTGCCTACACCATCTTCCTCTGTATGGAGACACATTATGAAAAGGTAAAACCACTTCAGTGATATATTGTGCTTCGCATCAGTTGTTATTTTTGCACCTTGTTGGGTGGACATGTCTACACATCATATCTGCTCTCTGTCTTTCGGTCTGCAGGTGTTAAAGAAGATTGCCAGATACATTAAGGACCAGAATGAGAAGATATACGCTCCCAGGGGCTTGCTGCTGACTGACCCCATAGAGAGAGGCCTCAGAGTTGTATCCTTGACCAGGCTTTGTTGATGACATGAGATGTCCTTTACACGTTCTGTATTTTCCTCAACTTGCTGTCTTCCAGGTTGAAATCACCATTTTTGAAGACAGAAGTACTGGCTCTGGAAGATAAAAGAATCTTGAGGTATGTGGTCGCTCAGATGGACTTTTAATAAAGACTCGGCTTTGCTTAGACAGTGTTTGGAGTTGAAATATGATGATCATTCTTGTAATTAAGGAAGTCACAATTTTTAGGGTGTTTTTTTTTTTTTCCACAAAAAATGTATGCCCCTTTAATGTCAGAATTTCACCACTGTAAAACACCTGGCCGGAAAAACTTAAAGAGTAACTTGCAGGTCAGAATAGACAACAGTCCTATAATTATAAGTCAACCAGAAAGAGACAAGGATTAGGATTTTTTTTTTTTTTTTAATTCATTTGTGTGTCTAGGTCTGTAACCGGCATTGCTATTGTTACATCACAGCACTGGAAACTTTTCATGCACATATGAGAATGGCAGACTGGTTTTGGCCAAGTAATCAGCAAAGATTAGCTGGTATCAGTTACATCTGACGTCTGCCAATACATGGCTTCACCTTCTACTACTGCACAATGTGCCCATGTAATGTCCCAGTAAACTTCTGTTACCGTTATTAAGAGAATCCTCAAAATGCCTCGTTATTTATCAGAACTTATGTCTTTATATTTTGTAAAATGTATAAATTCTATGAAAACAAAATTGTTTTTATTTATTGTTCTAACAGAATTTTGTTCTATCTCTTACCTTGCTGTGTAGGTTGAGGACTTTGACCAGATATACTTCATCTGTCTGACAACACATATTCAGACTTCTTCTTCACCTAAATGATGTATATAATTTTAATCTGACCCATTTTTTCTGTTATTTATAAGTACTCAACTGTTTGCCTATCTTTATGTGTATGTAAATTAGGGGTGTAATCGTACATGTATTCCTCTCAAATTGTTCGGTACACAACATTCAGTTCGGTATGAAATTTCATGGTTTTAGTGCATGTCACGTTGATTATTATCCACCCGAACGTTTTGGTAAAGCCCCTGTGGTTGTCCGTGGCCTACCGTATGCTAGCAAGGTTTGTCTTGCAAGATGGTCAGACACTTGGTCAACTTTATTAAATTGCTTTGATAAAATTAAGTGTGTGTGAACTAGCACTTCACAATGAGTTTTATCAGCCTTCCTCTGCGTTTTGTTACAGTAGGTAAAGTGTGGGTATAATATTGATGGTTTAGTTGTATGAAGTGGCCAAGCAAGTCATGACAGTCAATCACGAAGCTTTCCCTTCTGTTGAATGGAACCATCATTAATAAACCAGTGCCTTCTCTACTGTAAGAAGTCAAAATGTTGAAATGAAAACATCTTTGTCCAGTGACAGCCGCGGTCATTTTATTTTTTAAACTAAGCGGCAGTGTCCTCATTGTTGACAAAAAGTAACAACAGCAGCATTATTTTGTATGTTTTTAAATTGGCACTGCTAGCTTTAAATGGTTAATTTAGTGTGAAATATGTTGCATTAATGGACATTTTTTATATATGTGTATTTTATACCTCAGAGTGAACAGCTCAGACTCTTTTCTTATTGATTGAATGCAGCATTTGAGTGCCTTAACCAGTGAGAATGATGGGCAATTGGAAACTTGTGAAAATTGTGTTTTACATAAATGCAGTTAAAACATGTCCCTTGTTTGTTGTTGTTGATGTTTCCTCTGCCATACCACACATGTACTGAACTATGACTCCAACACCAAGGTTCATACCAAACCATGAATTTTGTGTACCTTCACACTCCTCATGTAAATGTGTTTTCATGTTTGTTTTTGTATATGCAACCTACTTGATCAAGACCAGTCTTCGTTAATAGTGCCATTGTTTTAAATACCACTTATTCACCATGGTAATCACAAGTGATTTGAGGTGTATATTGTTTTGCAAATGATGTCTAAAAATGCATAGTTGCCAAGAACTGACATAACATGGGCTGGAGTAGAGTATAAGGCAGGTTTTCAACTCGGTCGTTCTTTGGGCACATGGCTAGTTCTCCACAGTATTAACAAGATGTTGTGAACTGGATGTGGTTGTCTGTCATTAATATGCCCGTGGCAAAGAAGAGTCCTGTAACACGTTTCTCTAAAGGTTCACTTTCTATGCAGAAAATGCCATGCACCTTCTCTTTCAACATCTCTTAACGTCACAGGAATTGTAAATGCTCCTCAGATGATTGTTTTAAATGGGGTTTCATACAGCTGATCTTCTTATGGTTGTTGTTATGGCTTATGTAAATAAATGGTTGTTTCCTGAAATCTGTTGTAAAACCAGTATTGTCATTTCTACCTGGCTCTATATTTTAGTAGTTAGAGCACTGGTCTTGTAAACTAGGGGTTTATCACAATAATAAGATGAACGAATATCTCCTCCAATTGCAGGTGAGTATCTGATGACCCTGTCACTTGAGTTTCAAGTGGGCAACACCCACAGATGGTCTGAATAATACCCCTAACTAGTCATTCAGAACTAAAGAAGCTGCTTGGATGATGATGATGATGATGATGATGATGATATACTGTAAATTCAAGAAAACCATCCAGAGCTGATTTGATTTTTCTGCATGTAAAAACCAGAGTTCATAAGAGATTGACATGTAGTGTTATGTATGGGCAGTGTTGTCCAAAACCGATATTTACCTTTGGGAAATGAGCCATTTTAACTTGAGCTAAGTCGTTAATACTAACTCAATGTTCAAATCAAAATTAAATCTCAGTCGTGTTTGTGGCTTTTATTTTGAAGAAATCAAACCGGATGTGATATTGCTTTTGTTGCGACGGAAACATCTGTTTCCGGAAGCTAAATGCTGCTAGCCAAGCCCTGAAATACTCACCCTGTGTGACTTTAACGCCTGTCATTCTTCGGGCACAGCATATTTTAAATCAAAATTGTGCACTAGCCTTAAAGGTAAGACCAATAAAGTTACCGCAGAAGTTAGGTAACATCTGTCAGACTGAAAGTTAACGTTACCATACGTGCCAAAAGTAAGCTAGCTTTGTTTTTAATCCATGTTTTACTACATTAGCAGCTTGTTTTCTACTGTAATTGACTTGAACTAACAAAGATAATGTTACTTTATTTAACCTGTCAAACCACGGTGGCCAGCTAACATTAATGGCCATTATTGTCAATTTGCATTTAGCTTAGTAGACTATAAATTATTTTAGTTAACTTCTCCATGCTGTCACCAGGAGTCGTCCTCCTCCTCTGTCCACCCTGGCGTTTCCCTGTTTCGATGGCATTTATCTCCCAAAGCAAGAAAATGAATTCGTGCATCTTGTTCTGGATGAACTGGAAATATATCAACAAAAGAAGAGCCACCAAAAGAGGTATCGTTACGACCAATAACAATACCTGAAGACAGTTGAGATTTTGTGTCATAAGACACAAATCTGTTTTACTTCACACCCCTATGAAGTTGTACAGTCTTAAATGACTGAGAAATTAAGTCAGATTGAAGCTATTAGTGGAGGATCTGAAGACAGAACTGGGGTTTTATATTAGAATAAATGTTTGCCTCTGGGTAAACCCACTGAGTAAAAGTCATGTCTATGCTTGACTTGCTGCTCTTTCTTATTATTGTGCCCTGTGTTTTATCAGGAAGATAATGTCTGTGTAATCTATACAGACTGCTCCTCAGAGGACTGATGAATATTTTTATACGGCCAATAAAAGCTTTTATATCTGCTGTCTGTGTCCCGTTCCAGTGTGCTCCTGTTCCCGCCTCTACCGAGCAGACTGCGATACCTGATTCACAAGACCATCGAAGACCTACCAGAGCTCACCACCTTCTCAGTAGGGGAGAGCTGGTGCCGCAGATTGGTTGTCTGCCATTCTGAGCTCAGGTACTCAACAATCTGTACGTCTCCTCGTGTCTGATTACAGAGAGAGTTTGTATGATCAGGTGTAATGACAAAGTTGTTACCGGAAATCTAGACATTTTGCACAATTAAAAAAATCCTTCTTCTTAAACATTGCAGAGCAGTTTGAAAATAGTAGTTCTGTTTTTTATATTTTTCTATAGAAATGAGGTAGAGGAAGACAGTGACCTGGAAGGCAACAACAGCGTGCATGAAGAACCTTCATGTAGAAAGGTGGAAAACAATGTCGAACCTAAACCTTCAATCCCATCTCGAAGCCGTACTTCTAAGAGGCCGGACAAGCCCCTCTACATGCCCCGAGCTGCTCGAGAGAGACTGTCTTTACAAGCAGACAAAGAGCCTCCAAGTTCAGCCTGTTGTAACAGTAGCTCTATTAACGCTTCATCTGACTCTCACTCCTGTCCTGAAACCACAGAAGACACATGCCGAGAGAAAGCATCTCCCAGTTTAGCAGACGGTATTTTTGACCCTTCTTCAGACAATTCAATGCCGTGTCCTCTGGAAGAGAAACAAAAGTTGGTGCTGAGGCTCCAGGAAGATGAGGCCCTTGCCTTGGAGCAGACTCAGTGCTGCTTTGCTGACATGACTGTGGAGGAGGACGAGAAAGAACAAGAATGCGTTGCTGATGTGCCGCACAGCCCTCAGACAGAAGACACAGACACGGGCGATGTAACTGAAGAGGTAAGTCATGATAGAACATCTGTGAAAGATGGTGGAAGATTTGGATGGTGCTAAATATGTTTAAGTTCAAATAACAGCTAAAAAAACAGCTAAAATAATAAATCAGTGCAACAACATATAGAACTAAGTGATACATCTAACAGTAATATTGTATACGTTGTCTATTCTTTCCAGATCAAGGCACATCTAAAACAGGCGGTAACGTTTTCCATCGAGCATGTCCACAATGACTACTCTATTTATGAGAACCTGTGTATCAACTCGGACGACTTCGGCCATGTGATCGAGATCTATGACTTCCCAGCAGTGTTTAAGACAGATGACCTCCTCGATGCGTTCACAGAGTACAGGTGTGAGCGGACTACAAACTCAGTAACACGTCACTGAGTTTCTATATAATATCTACAATGAACATTGAACATTACTGAACATTAGAAACCTTTCAAAGGTTACACTGAATTTGATTCAGTTGTACAAGTGTACAGTTAAGTGGCCCCTGAGTGCATTTTAGCTGAGGAGTCCTCAGTCAGTAAATTGTGGTGTTGTGTGGCTGAATTTGGTGAATTAAGACGCTCTCAAACAATCAGTCCATCTACCAGAGTCCTAAAGTGCTTCCCTGTGTGTCTCAGTGATGGTGGAATGAAGATCAAGTGGGTGGACAACACGCACGCACTAGGAGTATTCTCCAGTGAGGCAGCTGGTAAGATCTTTGACTGTGCAGTGAATGTGCTGCTGGGTTTGTGGATAAAACGTGGCTAATATGTCGTTAATGCCGTCTGTTGTGTCACATGCAGCACTCCATGCTCTCTCCATCTGCCACCCACTGCTGAAGGTACGGGCACTGGCTGAAGGAAGTAAAAAAGCCAGAGGCAAAGCCATGAGAAGAGCAGGTATTGTGACCTTTTAGTCAACTCACAGGATTACTATTTTGTCAGCATGGCTGTGTCTAGTGAGTGGATCTGAAAGCTGATGATGTGGATCGTATGGTTGTTTCTGTTACTTCTTGCAGAGTTTATCCAGCCAGTGAAGGAACGTCCCAAGACAGACAGTGCTGTTGCCAGGAGGATGGTGGCCAGAGCCTTGGGCATACCGGGCCGAGGCAGAGTAAAGCGATATTAAAGAGAATTGCTAACTGGCGTAAAGCACAGGTGAGACACAAAATCATCCCATAAGATTTTATGTTGTAATTCTCTTGTTGTTGCTCAGCTAATTAAATGCTTACTAGATCAACAGTGTTTGGGTGCTAGTCACCACAACACTAAAAACTCAGCTTGGCACAGTTAGCTGTATTAAATAAAGTACTTTTGTTACTGTAACGTGTCTGTGAACTTTCACCCTGAGTTGCTGTGAAAGTATTTCAGTACAAAGCAACACAAGAAAGGCTTTTCTGCTTTCACCATTTTTATTTAAAAATGTAATGCTTTTCCACCTCCATTCATGCATACAAAAAAAAAAACAGGCAGCAACTAACAAGTACCCTTATAAAATGAAGGATCCTTGACTTGTTGCTTTAAGGAACAAATTTACAAATCCATAAAGAGGCATTTTCACATACATGTGTGGTTGATACAGTACTTCCACAATGTTATCATGGTCCCTGACTGGAATAATTTAACAATAGAAGACACAGAGAAAGAAGCCGAGCAGATCTTGAAAATGAAAACGTGTGTCCACCATTGCAAGCCTGAAAAGAATATCAATAAATAAAACTATTTCTAAAATGAGCTCAAGTAAAAACGCACTTTCCCGCAAAGTTTAAATTCTTAATTCAGTTTCAGAAACACTGCTGGAAACCAAAGCCAAGCAGCTTGTTGGCATCTGGTACATTCAGTGCTTGGGGCATCTGACCGAAAATATAAAAATAAATCCTACTTTCATTCACTAATAATTCAGATGTGGTCACATGTTGTCATATTTTATTTTCTCAATTTATCTGTTTGAGGAATAACAAGTTGTAGCACCAGATTTAGTGGGTGATTATTTTCCATCCACTCAAAGCGAGCTCAGCATAAAGTTCATGGTCTCATCGAGTTTTTTTTGGTTTGAGGCATCCCCAAAAACGTTGGCTTTAAAGGCAATTTGGGCACAGTTAGTTAAATAAATAATTTGGCTGCAATCCATATGGCATATGAGCTAATAAGCAGGTCGAATCTACACTGTACCGACACAAACATTTGTGGTTAATGAATAAGCAAGCGGTTCATTTTCCTATTGAGTCATTTGTTGTACCAGTCCTGAGCCCAACAACAATCCAGCACTGATTCAAGGAAGCCATACAGCTCCCTCTAGTGGTTGTCAAATATTAACATAGGCTTTCATAATGCCGTCCAGCTGTTGTCGTCTTGGGGTCTATCTGTGTGAGAGCTGATTGGTCAGCAATCCAGGAAACGGTTCCTCTGTTTCTGAACTCAGTGTGCCACCTGTAAAGACAGACATGGAGATGATGATCAAGACGAAATACACATGAAATGTTGATGCTCCTGGTGAAACAAATCTAACATTTAGTCAGTACCACTCCTTTCTGATCTAATAATATCACATCACCTGATATATTAAACACAGAATTTGGTGACAAAGTGATGCCACGCTATATTGCTTTTGCAACTTAGAATCAGGAAGTCAATTTACACTTGGAAAAGCTTTACATTGCTGTTTTCTTGATTTCTACAGAAAGGTCCAGCAGAAGTCTGCCTCCAGTCTATGTGATTAAGATCAGGCCATAATCCAGAACCGCAAAAAGATGTCATGAAAGGTTGTCACTCAGTGTTTGAAAGCTTAAATCTGATAAAAAGCTTTTGCGAGTCTGAAAATAAGTTTTGAAGGCTTACATATCTTGACCCTTGAGTTTTGGGCTAGTGAAACTTTATTTTAAAATGTTGAAGAATGTATATTTGCACTCATATTGCATTCTTCTATCAGTGCTAAATTCTCAGAGCTAACACATGCTTTTTTATAGATCTTACTACACAGTTAGGAGTTTTAATTCTTGTGCTTTTTGGCAGTGTTCTCTTGCAGCAGTTTTTAGAGCTCTGAATAGTCTGAAAAATAAAAAAGCTGGAAGCTGGGACGGTTGCCCTTGTTTCGTTTCAAAACATGTGAGCCTTCAGAACTTTAAAGCCTGAAATGTCATTTCTGAAATGCTGAAACTGAGTTGTAACCTTTCAGAACACTTGTTTTTTCATGGCATGAGCTTAATCCCATAGCAGCTCTTTGACAAGTCTCCACAGTGGCCACAAACAGCTGATCTACTGTATGACAGTCCAGGACGGTCTGCCTTCTTTAGTGACCAATGCAGCGTGTTGGCATAGCTAATCCTGGCTCCTATTTTATGGACATTACTGTTGGATTCCTGTTGTGCACTTTCATCTTCTCTAACCACTGCAGGGAACTGCCCCTGCAGGACTTCTTTTCAGGGCTGTTTTTTCATGGAGGAAAAAAGCGCCTACCCCAGGGTTTTTTTTTTTTTTTTTTTTTTTTTTTTGCCTGAAATGCAGTATTTATTGGTAATGAACCAGGCTCTATGCCAGTCAACATCGTGAATATACAATCCCCAATAGAATTTTTTTTTTTTTTTTTTTTTTTTCTACTTTTTTTTTTTTAATGATACATATCAACAGTACAATTATAATCATAAGGACAAAGGTAGTCACAAAGGAATCATACATTATATGAATCAGTCAGCAGAAGAGGAAAAAAAAAGAAAGAAAGAAAAAGGAAAAAGAAAAGGCTCGAGGTTATAAGTCTCTAATAAATTCATCATATATCCTTCTGGTTTTGATAGCTTTAGTGTTTTTACAATGTCTTATAGTTTTATAATAGGAAGATAGTATAGCTTTGAGCGCCTACCCCAGGGTACGTTTATGCTTCTGCGTCAATTTGACACCGTAGCTATGGCAACAGTCCAGACCCTACTAGCTTATGTGAATCTCCCCAGAAATGTAACCACGCGTCACAGTGACACAAACTGCAAGAGCTGTGACTGGTCCTGCTGCTAGTAGTAGGATTCCACGTTAGTATTTCAAATTGATTGTTTTGGATCAATTCCGATGCAACACACTGAAGAAAGATTGACTGATGAAGGTTCTAAGTTACAAATATTTGTATGATTTGCCTTCGGTGAAATTCGTTCAAAGTTTTAGTAACCATTGTTGAAAGTGAAGCAGGAAGTAGAAACAAAAATTAACCAGACACAAAAAAGACACAGCGCCGACTAGCGTGTTTACAGAGTGGGCCAGAGAGACGAGGGCACAAGTGTTAATGCCTCGCACCGGCTTAGATTATGCGGTATAAACTGCTTAAGTTGTTTGGCTAAACTCTGAACTGAAGCTGTGGTCAAAGCTGTCACAAAAGTATTTTATTTCTGAGTTTACATCTGACCCATGTTGGTGCAGTGGAAAAGGCCACTAATAATTCAATTATTCAGCAGTGTTAATGAAATGTGAAATACGAAATGGTTCAGATATCTCTAAAGGCACTGGACAAAATGAGAGAAACATTTGACAGGACTGATTATAGGACTAAATGTTATTTCCGTTCTACCTTAATGTTAAATCCCTCCACAGGGATTCTCAGGCTATGGGAAAAGAAGTACAGTATACTGCATGTAGATACAGGTAATATAGGTTTATTAGAGAGACTTTGTTAAAAATTGACGCTAAATATTGTTTTCAAAGGCCAGTGTTTAAAGTGAGTGACACTGTTAACAAGAAACCTGTATAAAATGAATGTTATACTCGACTCAGATGTTTTTAATAATGTTTTGTTCATTTTAAAACTGTTTTCTGAAACAGATTTGTATTTGTTCTTGGTTCCTAGTATTTACAATGGTTATAGAAAGTGTACAATACCTGTTAAAACAGCATTGTTTTCTCATCCATTACATTTTTCTAATGTAATTTCAGCAATCTATGCAATGTCACTGAACTTACAACCTATGCAAAGCCAATGAAAATCAAAGTGAAATTTCAGCAAAAAACAACAGACCCTTAAAGCCTTTGTATAATCTAACTGTATATGTGTTCATATCCCTGAACTAACTGAATGAACATTAACTGAAGCACCCTATACTTACAGCTCAGCCTTTATCAGCTTGAGCCAACTTGACTTACGAATATTTGCCCAAACTTCTTTGAACAATGATTCCAGACCTGTCAAATTATGAGTCCATGTCCTCAGCCATGGGTAGGGTGTCCTTTTGCTGATGTGTTGTTTTTAGCTCTAAACATACTTTTATAATTATGGGCAAAACGTTTAGCATTGGCCTCATTGGATCATAATTCATCATCAATTTTTTTGGGAGGCTGAATATGTTTTAGTTCATTTTAGCCGAGCTTAGATTTTTTGTCTTCTTTTTTTTTCTTTTAGTCAGAGAGAGTCAGCTTGCTTGTTACCGCACTGCTCCATAAACCCAGACGGATGAAGAACAAAGGGACAGTTGTTGGGAACAAATAGTACTTAGTACTTGGCAGAAAAAGATGCAGCCCCTTTCATGCTGTTCTAGGCCTCCCTGTCCTATTTTAAAGGAATGTCCCATTTCTGATATTGTCACTGTTGTGCCATATTTTCTCCTCTTGTTAAAGCCAGTCTTCACTTAGTTGCATGCTAAAGCCTTAGGCATTTATAGCAGCAGCGTGATATCTTGATGCTACGTCTGTGCGGCTCATTGTTCTTGTATTTGGCATATCTTTTATTAGGAGTCACTGGACCCAACTACAAAAGGTGTGTACATATACAGTTAGACTAGTCTTTTTCTGAACTGTGTCACTTTGGTTTTAGGAGGAACTGCATAGGTTGTATTTTTTTCCAGAGCTGTGCCAGAGTTCACAAATCAATATGTTTTTTTTACATCACTAAACATGCTGTTTAACAGGAGCGTGTAGACTTGTTATACCCACTTGTTTCATATATGTGAATCTCATTCTGTTTATATTCTAGGCTAATTAATACATAAGCATTCAAGTTCATCTCTCCACATGATAGGAAACCTTTTTGGAAGTCTTTGCGACCTTGGAATGTTGGGGCATTTATACTTGTTACTGTTCAGTTATTTTAATGTCATTTTGTAAATTATGTCTAAAACTGTAAAAGATTTTTGTTTTTTATTAAAAAATAACTTTTTGACATGCTTAAGTGCCTGATGAGAGTAAAAAACATTTTTCTGTGTCTCTCCCTTCATTAACTTTGTGAATTTGCAGATTCAAGTTTCAGAGTTGTATCATTTTAGGTGCAGTCTAGTTATAATATGTGTCATCTGCATCACATGGCTAACAATATTAACAATTTAAGGGCACAGGAAAATAAATTAATAAATTATTGTTGGATATTTATATGCAGATCCTAGAGGGTCAACTTGGTGATAAAAGTAGTTCTTACAGCGCCTCTACTGAACTGTAGCGTAGTCCGTTTTTATCCCTAATGCAGGGAAGATTTTGATCCTAATAAAGTAATGTCTCACCTATATGACAGTTGTATGTCCACATCCGTTGTCCGTCGTACCGGGATTGGCACTTCATAATGTTGTTGGTGTAATCTGATTCGGCAACCTCATAGTTTGGATTTATCACAATCTGAAAGAGGACAAAGCAGTGTTGGTTATGTGTGGGTAAATATTTCCCTTTGAAACATTAAGGCATCATTTTTAAATGAAGGTGTGGCAGCTGTATTAGATTAAAAGCTTGACTGAAGTTTTAACTGTCTGTTAAGAAAGATGAGGTCACAGTAAGTGTTAATTCAGTGGCCATCAGAAAGCTCCATGTCCTTCAACAAACCCGGCTCACGTGTGTTAAGTCTGAGTATACTTGGGGTGAATGCCAAACACAAGCACATGCAGACACGTGGAAATAGTTGATATCTGTTTGGTCTATAAGACTGCGCTGGCTGGAGATGAGACGGAGCTTTCCAGTGGAAGATGTGCCATATCAACTATGGCTAGACAAACGGAACACATGTTTTACCTGGAAGATGTAGTCGCCAGGCTTCACGTCCGTGATGTCAATCCACTGGCAGTCAATGTCATGTCTGTAGGTGTCCCAGCAGCCAACTGTAATGCCCTGGGCCCCGAAGTTCGCACATTCGTACCTCTTCTGGATACCTGAATTCAGATGACATTAATCGGATGGTATCCAATAGATGGCAGATGTTTTTTGTTAGAACGCTATGTTAACTCAAACTAGGCTCCAAAGCCAAAGTATGTCGTATATTGAAAACAGAACGCAGGAACTGTCTGTATTTACCCTCATCACAATATGTGTCCTCCAGACAGAAGCTGGCTTTGTGTCCCTCTGCCACTTTAGTGCCGTTCAGGCTCAGCAGGTCATAGTGGGTGAAAACTTCCATACTGTGGTAATGCCTGGGTTATACAAAGAAAAATGAAGCATTGACACACCATATACACAACTAGATTTAAGAACTGTACAGTAGCCATCATCCACTTGTCTAGTGGCTGTCCTCTGAGTCAGATACGTTTACCTTTCTCTGGTAGTCAGCTTGATACCAGATTTGATATCTAGCATCAACAGTAACAACATTAACCTCTACAGTAAGCAATGAATTAAGAGTAACAGATCACACACTAGCTGTCGTTAGAGCAGTAACAAAATCTAAACTGCGATGAAGTCTCACCTGTGACACTCATGCCAGACCCAGGAGTGATGTGCCGCCCGAGGCCTGAAATCCGACTGGCCGTTGTTATGGATCTGGGAGGAGAAGCGGAGAAGGCGGCGATAGGAGGTTGAGTCGGCTTTGTCAGCACTGGAGGCCAGACAGCGCTCCTCATGGGCACACTGCAGAGCATACATCGGCCTGTCCTCCAGGTACGTGGTCTGCTCCACAACCTGAGCATTCAGCACCAGGTCTGGGGCCGCTGGGAGGGGGAGAGTAACAAGGGATGTGGTGGTTAAGATGCTGTATCCTCCATGTAAAAGGCTCGTTGCCACATTTATATTATAGAAAATGTGTTTGTAGTGCAACTCTTCCACTATGCAAGATGTATTCATGCAGTCAATATGCAGCCATTCGTTGCAGTTTCTTACTCTGAGTGCAAGAGACGCCAGCAGCGAAGCGTCCACCTCCTTTGGGACAGAGAACGTGTTTGCCGTGATGCAGACACTGATCCAGAGTCAGTTCAGTCCCTGAGCATCTCACCCCACTCATTACCACAGCATCAGCTGATGAATCTCCGTGCCAGTACCACGTTTCCTGATGAAATAAAAACAAAAAACAAGAATAGAAAATAGGAATGAAACTGTTGAACGATCAAGAGTAAGATGCAAACGTTGATCTCGCTCTCATTTCTGTATTGTAGAAAGCTAAAAAACTGGGAGAACAGCTACCTTGGGTTTTCTTCCTCTGTGACCAAATCCTAACAACACATTTCAGATTTGCAAATTAAAATATTTCATTTAACCAGATTCAGTCATTCCTTCATTTTCTGTAACCGCTTGTCCTCTTGAGGGTCATGGGAGGGGGGCTGGAGCTTATCTTCGCTGTCAGTGGGAAAGAGGCCAGTCTATCGCAAAACAAACTTTTTCATATATACAGAATAAATATCATTATGTTTATATTGTAGTCTCATTAATAAAGAACAATCTGAGGCAAGGTTTGAGACGTCCATTACCATGGTACAGAGTCAGGCTAGCTGACTCACTGGCTGGCTCACTTCCTCTTTGTGCTAAGCTAGGCTAACAAGCTGCTGATTGTGGGTTTAGATTTATATTGGAGAAATGAGAGCTGTATGAACTGTCTCATCCAATTCTAGACAAAAAGGCTAATGAGCATACATTCCAAAACAAACTAATCATTCTCCTTTAATCCCCAGTCTCCAGCTTTGTTACACATCCTCATCCACTTATACCCCACTTAGCTGCAACTAAACAGATTAACATCATGTCCCTCAAACTTTTTTGTTAAATAAGATATGTGTGGGATCTGGGTCTGTCTTCATTTTCCTACTGCTTCTAATTTGCAGACATGTTATGCCAGTTGTCCCGCAAGGCAGATCTAATCAAAGGGTCTATCACACACGCAACAAGGAGTGCTCTGTCGTCCTCATGGCCATGACTCAGCCTTAAAACAGGCATTTTGCAGACTACAGGGAAACCTTCTATGGAGGTAACTCAAACTTTCCGTCTGCTGTTTAGGAGGTGGGGGATTCATGAGAAAGAAAACGAGCTGAGGGATATGGATGTGGGAGTTTTTGCTGGTGGGGTGAGGAGAAGGACAGACATGAAGCAATATCGTTTTAAACTTGCAGTCATTTGTTCCATCTGGTGGTGGGCTTTGCATGGATAAGTATTTAGTCAGAGAAGAAAACGCCTCTAGAGGGCCAGAGGTCCTGCTCCACGATAAACATTTACTACTTCTAACAACTCTTACATAATGACAACTCACTGTATGTTGTGACAAATAGACATTACATTGTAATGATACCTTTACCTTATTATTTGACTTGGCACAAAAGGCACACTTTAGGTTCAGTCCTGTTGCCATTCATAAAACCCCCTGGTGTTATCATCACACCTCCTCATGATTCACACACATACTTTCCAGACCTGTATCATCTCACACCGCAAACGCCAAATGCCTTAATATAGAAAACATCTAAAAAACTCGCCTCATGATGTCAAGGGAGCTCTGGGGTCTTCTTTAAAAAGCAAGAGGAAAACGTAAGCAGGTCTGGAGTGTGACGCTGCTTGTCATGCCACGGGGTTTACTAGTGGAGGGTCCAGTAAACTTCAAATACTCTCTCATCACTCCTGCTGAGGAGCTCCAAATTCATTCGAGTCTCAGGTTAACTGTATCACCACTGACCTGCCTTCTGTGCTGACTTTGTGTTGATGTTTCCATGGAATTTTGCCTTCAGGGGTCAATAAACCTCAGGCTTGTTAAAGTGAGAGTTAATGACGTCCACTGTCAAACACACCAGCTCAAACACTGACACACAAAGACGCATGCGACGCTGATGTATCCTACATATAACAGTTCTGCTCCTCCAGTCTCCTCCGATCTCAATCTAATACTTTCTAAGCCACCAGTAAAAGTAGGTCTGGTATAACGTGGAGAAAAGGAAAGCTGACAAAGCAGACAGACCTAATACTGCTCTGTGGAAACTAGATACTGTATGTGTCTGTAAATTTCTGATGATCAAGGGAAAATCTTTTCAACCCGGTAGTGTTAAAGGATGTAATATACACAGGCAGACACTGGAAGTGGAAAAAATATAAACAGGCATCAGGAGGAACCCAGTTCTATTCCATCAATAAAACAGACAAATAACTATAATAAATTAAATAAATAAAAATTAAAAAATACATCCAACTGAGGACCCAAAACTTCTACGAGACAAGCCTATATTGGTTTCCATCACTGCACGGGTGAACAAGTTAAAAAAATAAAGACAAATCTGTGATCAAACTGCCTTTCATGAGGTAAGCACATACCATACAAATCCAAATCCATACAAATAAAGGAGTTTTACTGACATTGACCACTTGACTGACTTTTAAAAGCCCAACACAATCAGTCATTTCAAATGTATGGCACTGTTTTGGATCCAGTGGCCAGCCCATAAAGAAATCCCTCAAATAACCCTGTTCCCGCTCCAACAAAGAATTCCTGTTTTGAAACCCATAAAGGCTGTTTTTTGCTACATTTAAAATATACGTGTATAATTGTTCTGTCGATCTCCAACAACAACAAAGTACAAGTACAACGTACAAAAAAAATGCCTACAAGAGCAGTAGTGAAAACACTGGCTGACACTCATGATGTTATAGAAATACAAGCAGTGTGTCTGCAGAGCTCAGTGTGTATTCCACACTTTCCACACATTTAATCTAAATCAAAGAAATACTGTTTATTCATTTTCAATGAAAAATGCATGTGGCTGTAATGATAGCATAAATGAGACCGCCTTTCATTGGCTGTCTTATGTCAGAGCACCACCAAACAACTTCCCTTTAGTCTGTGCACCAGAGATAAGCTCATATTAAAATGATTTGATGTGAAGTGGGCCTGGAGGGAGGTGTTTATTTCAGAGGTCTTACCTGGAAAGCATGGCTGGCAAAGCCCAAGCCCAGCTGTCTGCACACCACCATGGCCTCCATGGTCCCCCAGCTGTCACTGCAAACCGAGCCCCACACCAGAGAGCCGTTCCTCTCTGCCAGGACCTCCACACGGCCCTCATAGGGGTTACGGCCTCCGCTTAAGCGAAGCTGAAGATAGAGATTTACAGATGTTTCCTCCAGCGCTGCATATATACATATAGTTTTATATGGTAGAAGGTGTTACTCACTCTGTTTTTGAAGCCCATGGCAGGAACGTTACACCTGACTGCTGCGTCTTCCTCATGGCTGCAGCCCACAGCGTCACGGTTAAAGTAACACTCAGTCAGAGACTTTTCAAACCCAGAGCACTCAACCTCGTTCATGTGCACCGGCCCAATCCCTGCAGGGACAGATTAGACATGTGAAAAATGTAATCTGCTGAGTTCATGCCTAAACTCATGACTAAACTCGCAGCTGAAATATAAAACACAGTCATAGAAGAATTATCCTGCTTCTCTATGGAAAAATGAAATGTGATACTCAGGTTACACAGTGATTTTCAGAAACACAAACTTGCCCACTACTACAAACTAGAACACCAGCAGCCTTCCCTGCCTGGGTGTTTTGTTAGAACAACAAGTCCGTCCAAAGACATATTCAAGTTCTCTAGAATTATACTGCAGAGGAAATCAGCAGTGGGCTGTGTCAAATGAAAACGAGACACATGGGGCATGTTAAAAAAAAGCCTCTCTTAGAGCGGAGGAGTTTCCACAAAAACATGCATGAGCACTAAGTCCATTCTAGGTTTCTTCCCATGTGAATGAGCAGGAATGTTTCAAGTGATGTGAACTAGTGACAGACAGGGAACCAGAGGAAAAACATTAGTTCACAACTGTAGAAACACAGTGACGAGGTAAGTGAACTGACAGATGACTACTATAGTTGACAAAAGTAAAACGTATCAAATGTCTATGGGCCGAGCAAAACTCTCCATATTAGTTGGTATTCCTTCACATTTAAAGAAGTGAGAACAACATAAAAATGATTTTATAAATCACTGTCATCACTGTAAACAAACACAGTCAGCTATTTCAAATTTTTGGATGCAGTGGTCAACTCGTAAAGAAATCCCTCAAGTAACCCTGTTCACTCGCCAAAAAAGAATTCCTCTTTTGTAACCCTTAAAGTCTGTTTTCTTCTGCCGGAACATTTTGTACCATGTTCTTTTTGCTGCAAGGATAAGGTCGAGTAAAAGACAACAGTTCCAGCGAGCATATGATTTAAGGCTGAGGAATATTACATTTCACAGAATCTGGATTTGGGTCAATGTTTAAACATTAGTGTGCAACTCCATACATTCCCTAATACCTTCATGTGCTGAGTTAAGGTCTAGACTGGCTGAAGTGAGACAGAAACAGGTGGTGGCTCAGCAGCCAAAGATAAGGTGGAGGTGGAGGTCTCTGGTTTCAGTCTGCACCTTTCATTTTCACAGCTGGACATGAGTTCTACATGAAGTTTGGCTTTGACTTTTGTTGAGTGTGAGTGCTTCAGGTGTGAAATGTCATCAAAAAGTTCTTGGCATTTCTGTAGTCTTTAAATACTAAGTAGACACTAAGGGCCTGTCCACAATGAAACGCTTTTTGGTGTAAACGCAGATGTTTTGCATCATTTTGGCCGATCGTCCACATGAATCCTGTAAATGCATTGCCCTAAAACGCACTTTTCTTAAACCTGGTGCCAGGGTGAAAAAATAAAAAAATGCGTTTCTGTGTGGATGGCGAAAAAACGGAGAGAAACACATACGATAATGTCATCGAGCAGCCTTCCACCTCTTATATCCCACGAGACGTCTCATAACAAAATCAACTGGAGAAGATACTGAGCCTATTATGGTTACTAGGCCAAAATATCATTTCTCCTTGAGTTTGGTTTCTTTTAAAGTCGATTTGTAAACAGCGCTCAAGCTTTATGCACATGCTCCACCTCTTCCTCTCCATTTTTGGTGAATTTCTGAAACGGAAACAGCGCCACCTACAGGCCTACAGGCATTTTGAGTCGTGTTGAGACGGATCCGTGTGGACGCAAATATTCTTGAAACGATGCCAGGGAAAACTGAGGGTCGAGGCCCAAATCCACTTTTTGAGTTAAACCAAGTAATAAGCATTTTTATATTTTAATGATATATTTCTATTATATTCTATATTATTTCATAGTGACACACGCTCCATGCTCCATGTTGCTGTACCACCACATATAACAGTACTGTAAGCGATACCTTGTCCCAGTCGGGCTCCGGTCAGGGCCTCTTTGGCGCTGCCGAACCCCAGCTCCCGACACACCACGGTGGCAGCTCGGATGTTCCAGTTGTCGTCACAAACTGTTCCCCACTCTCCGTTCTTCAGCACCTCCACTCGCCCCTCGCCGATCATAGCTCCGCCTCTTAGACGCACCAAAGGTTGCTGCGGAAACAGCACGCCAAAAAAATTAAAATAAGTGGAAGTGATTATAAGAATGGGAATTGGAATGGAAAAAGTTGTCACATTGTAAAGGATTAGAAGAAGCTCAAAGCTAAAAAATATTGTGATGGATGGAATCACATTATACAACTTTCTTAAGCTGAAAAATATGCATGGAAAACAAAAGACGGGTTGTTTTCTTCAACAAGGCAGTTATACAATATTCTTTGTCTGCTTTCAACATTAACGTAGCTCATTAAACAAGAACTAAAGCAATGCAGCCAATCAAATTTGCATATAGCTGCACCGCACCTGTGAACAAAACATCAGGATAAGTTCTAAATGAATGGCATTATCATTGTTTTTGTTTTTGTGGTAAACCTGGGCCAAAACTACGCAAACCGTGTTTGGTGTCCATCTGTTCAAATGTTTCCAGATGCTTGATTACACAAGATTAGTGAGCAGGAAATGTTGTAATGCTCTGCTGGCTTCATGTCAAGAATTGAATATAGGATAGTATATTATGTTCATACTTTTTTTTTGTTTATGTTCACTCACATAGAAATGTTTGTTCAAATGTAATGTGAAGTAATAATGTAGCAGCATATCGTATTTAAGAAGCAAACAGAGTTTGGATTGTGCAGCCATAAGTGTAGTCTAAATTAATTCTAAGAATAATCCTAAAATGTGTCTTAGTAATAAGAAAAAAACCTCTGCATTGTGTCCAAAAGGGATCCCTTTTAGCACATGTGACTCTTTTCTCCTGTGTATGAATCACTGTTGCAGCTGCATAAACAGTTGAAGATTCCTTCTGTTCACGTGTTACTTAGTGTTTTAAAAAACCTGCTAGGAAGTGACAGATTCACCGTGTGTTTATAATCTGACCAACCTCCATCCTGTAGGCCTTCCTGAACCCCATGCTGACGCTAGGAGCAAAGGCACGTCCAGGCACACAGCTGACCACTACAGGCATGCCCTTCCCACAGGTGCTGTTGCCCTTCAGCTCTATCTCTCGGCCAAGTTTACAATCAGAAAGGTCGGCCTCGTTGCCTGTGCAGTTGACAGCGAAACCCCAGTAGTTCTTCTTGCGACGCTTGGCCAGCAGTCTGAGAATAAAAAATACAATAATACAAACCATTACAAACTCTATTGTATTGTTTTTTCTGTTTATTTGCATATATAACACTTTTTTTCTCCTTTCAAACAGCCACCAGTATCAGTCTAAGCCAACAGCTGCATACTTGGGACTTGCTTCAGAAAAAGCCATCCATTATAGTCAATATTTATTCAGTCTCTTATGTCATCACTGCAGAGTTATGCTGCTGCGTGGATTGTTATGAAAAGTCTTATATACATGGTGTGTTCAAGTGCTGGTAAGAGGCTTCATCATGAACACAAAACCATCACTCACTGACAGAGTTGTGAAAACAGTCCGATACCAGCTAAGTTACTTGACAATGATAGCACGTGGTGGATCTGAAGGGCTTTCCATATCTAGTTTCAAACAACACATTCTCATACCACAGTTAAACTGAAAGAATGAAAAATAGATTGAAAAATTAAATGAACAAAACCGCTTGGAACCTGGCGAACGGAGCACGTTGTACCTTTACCAGTCTTTCTCACGCTTTAATAAAATATTAAGGAGCTGTTTTGTGAGGAATTTTAACAACAGGAGTATTGTTGTGAAAATACCTTAACATTCCCATGACCCCACACTTGAATAGAAGTCATCTGCTAAGGGTCACTGAGAAACCCAACAACAGTGGACCTTGAAGCGGGTCCTAGCCTTGGAAGCAACGGAGCGCGTAATGAAACCAGCAGGAGCCTCATTTATGGCCTTTTAGTTCTCATACGTTGTTCAGAAGCTGTAAATTTGAAGCGGCAAATTGGTTTGAGTTCAGGAGAAATTTGTATTCGGTGAAATTAAAACTGATGTCACTTTTAAACTGAGAGATTCTAATTTACTCAGACCCTTACTGGCACGTTTTGTGAACGGACCTGTGCCTTGCAGTTTCAGACTGAATGGGATTTTCACCTCTTTAAAACAGAAGTCAGACCACAGCACCATTGCATGTTTTAAAACCACACCAGCTTTATGATCTTAAGTGACAAACAAAGTTAAGTACTGGTTTGATGTTCCCTATATAGCATCCATATGTAAGATTGGATCTGCCAAACCTTTAATCAAAGCAAGGAACATGAAAGATCCAGGCGTAGAGATGGCCACGTTAAGGGTATATTTGCGCAGTAAATCTGTTTTGATGTCTGACAGGTTTGGAGTTCACTGCTGTGTACTGCTGTTCTCTAAGGCTTTAGGTGATTGTAGAGGCCAACACTGGCTGTGCGGGAGTTTTGTTTTCTCATGCATCTGGTTTTGAGCTTCAGTTCCCATGTAAGCAGATAAACATTTAAGACACAAAGTGTTCCACAAAAAAGCTAAACATCTGTCTTCTGTTGTGTTGAACTGCATATTGCCTACAACACTATAACAGCCTGTTAAAACAATTAGATAAAGCTCGAAGAGCCACTGTTTCACAGTGTAGTGCAGTGCACTCAGTCCCCGTCTTTCATCTGCTAAAACTTCCTCAAGCGGTGTTTGGCTTCTTGTCAAGAATCTGCAGGCCCGAGTATGTTTAATCTCCGTGTGGAAAACGGATGAAGGGGTGAGTGATGGCTACAGTAAACACACTTGGTTAGGTAATGCTTCCTAACACCAGTTGGTCTGAACACTCCTAAATGGACTAAGACCAAAATAAACTGTTTTAAAAAAACATTATGTCCCAGGAGATGCAACATTTTTAAAATCAATTTGTATCCTAAAACACCAGGTGGGGTACATCAAATGATGTTTTCATGTTTTTCATTCACTCATTATATACGTAGCTCTGCTATATTCTCATTCTCTAGAGTGTATTTAACTCAACTAAATTTTAGATGCGTCTCTCTTAACCCTTGTGAAGACTTACATTTTATACAGTATAAGTGGCCTTGTTTAAACCCTGCTGCTGTCCTTTGGCACCATTACTCACTTGTAAGGTCTGGTATTGAAGCGTTTCTCCCCAGGGAAACCATACATGCCACAGATGACCCTGTTGTTCATCTCTGTCCACTCCTCGCTGCAAATCTGTCTCCACTTGCCCCCATCTTTCACCTCCAGAAAGCCCTCGGTGATGGGAATCCTTTTCCTGTGAGAGTATGTGGCCCTGATCCTCACATCCTCCACTTGCACCGTCAAACCCTGACAAACACAACAGAGGACATTTTCATCTCTGTTAAATTAAAAATATAAAAAGTTTTATTCAACGGCATCAGGCAAAACCTTTGACAAAGATTTATGGTGATATCTTTGCGCATGTGGCTCTGTAGGTGTAATATCCACCGCTGTGATCCAGACTAAAATATCTCTGTAACTATTGGATGAATTACCAGGAAATCTTGTTTATCCGTATTCCCCAGACGATAAATCGTATTTCTTCTTTTTCTTTTTGCTGAACCCTTGCTGACTTTTCTTCAAGTTTACATTTGTGGTTTTATGTTGAATGTGTAGACATTCAGATTGCCAGTCCCTACTCAAAATAATCCTACTGCAATAACACGCATTGCACACATATGGAGTCACTTCCCTTCCTAAATCACATTTCTGTGAATTACAGTGTGAAACCTGCAGCACTGCATTACATTCAACTCAACAAAATCCGCCTGAGGTTTCTATAAACTTAACTGACACTCTGCTTTATAAACAGTGTTATGTAATTAGCTAACTTAATCTTGCATGAATAATCAGCTGTCAGAAAGACCCACAATGTTATTTACAAGATGTAGTGAACTTTATTTGTATATACTGAGTTCACGTGTACTATTCCACTTGATGAATTGTAAATACAATGCGGCGTGTGAGTCATGCAGGAAGATTGTCTTTCGTGTCTTTTGTGGCACTGTGGCCTTTTAGGGGCTGCACAGCTTACACATGGGCTTAAAAATACAAGGAGTTAAAAAATCAGAAGTTCAGATTTTGTCAAACTTGTTAGGTACTGCTGTCTTTGCAGGTCAGTCTGAACAGAATGAAGACAGATAAAAAAAATCCAGAGTTCCTAGTTGGGTTTTAAGGGCCTGTAGGGAGTTTGTGAGTAACATTTATCAGTGCAGAGTTCTGTCAAAAGATAATGTGTTTTGTTTCCCCAGAAAAAGTGATTCAGACATGATAAACATATCTACGTCACTACTGCATTGTTGCAAAAAATAACAAAGGGTCTGAAATAAACCGCAAATTCAAGTATTTTTCTTCTCTTGAAGGCATCTAGGAAAATGTGTCTTCACAAGAGTTCACAACTACCATCTTGGGTTTCAGGATAAAGGAGTGAACTCATAGATTAAACAGAGACTAAAGAGAGCAGAGGTAGCGAGCTAAGATGGTGCGATTGTTTCAGGTTGGAGAGTGTCTATGGGTGGTCCACAGTCTGTCATAATGGGCTGTAAAGCCAGCAGGTCAGAGCGTGGGTCAACAATACGTACAATTAGCATCATGTGTGCTGATGACCCCTTAATCAGGAAGGAATGGTGGCCTTTGACCTCAGGGCTTTATGACAAACAGCTACCTAATAACACTGTTAACTACATGAGTCGAATACTACTGGCTTGTTCCTCCCTTGATGTGAGATTGCAATGTGGGTGCCAAAAAGAGTCCAAAGCTGCTCTGGTATGCAAATGCTGATCTCAGTAATTTCATCACAGCCGGTTTCTTCCACACTGAAACACTCAGGCACGTCTCCCAGAATATTAAATGTTTGCCCACAGGGTGGTTTCCTGAGATGGCGTCAGCCTGAGGGAATGTTCTAAGCTTCAAGATGGCAGAGCAGGAGGGGACTGTTAACTAAGACTGTTTCAACAGTGACCCTGGTCTTCCCACTGACCGCAGCGGTTAGAGTGGATAAAAACCACTCTTTCATGAAGAGATTCCTGCTGGCCATAGCATGACACAGTGTTTTCCGTTGGTGCCTGGCAGGATGGGAATATGATCAGAGAACTAGTTCTTAATTTAAAGCCTTGGTGTTTTGATTGACTTTGCTTCAAAGTAAAACCTATATGTTTATATGATGATATAAGATATAATCAATATATATTATCCCTGGTATCATATATGATTAAATAAACATATATCATCATATATCAAATATATTTTATCCATTATGACTTAAAAACACATACTAAAAAAGCATAACAAGATGAATGTAAGGTACACCTGATACAACATGAAAAAAGACTCAAATATCCAGGTGGCTCAAGGTGAGAATCAAAAGGGGCACTGAGCTGGGCCTAACCAATGTTGCATTTGGCTCACAGGGAGGAAACTGGCCATCTGAATGTGTGAGACTGAAGAGAAGCAGACAGATATGCACAGCTGGGATCGGCCCGGGTGTCCACCCACCACCTCCTCAAACCCTGACCACCAGACGTAAATTCAGCAAAATCCTGTTTGGCCAAGGCCCAACCCCATAAACTAATGACTGTTACCAGTAGGTTATTTCAGTTTCATTTGGATCAGTGTGAATTTTCACTGGCAAACTAAATATGCAAAACATGAAGCCAGTCATAATGGCTAGGCTTTCCATCCTACAAGTCATACTGAGGTTAGTCTCAGTTGAACATTTTCTAAAGGTTACTTCATCTTACTGTAACTCCCTGACTGCATACTGTAGTGACTTGTTCATTGTGCAGCTTTTTTTTTTCCAAATTAATGAAGTCACTCTAGTTTGTGTGGACACTGAGTGGGAAGAACACATTCCTCATTCATATCTATTCGGTGCTAGCCTCTGAAGTGAGCTCTGACCATTACTGAACTATTTCCAACTGGAGAGCAGACTTGTTTTCCTGAAAGGTCCTCCTCAGAATGTCAATGTGTGAACATGAGACTGTGGTCTAGCCAGTGTCTGACTAATGCTTCAACTACTGTGCATTTCTTCCACTTTATTCAGCCTTCCAGCGCTGCACGTTCCTATACACGTGCTGCAGACGCCCACCCACCCTCCTCACCACCCGCCCTACCCTTCCCACCGTCTGCCCCACCGTCTGCCCCACCCACCCCATCGCCAGCCCCACCTTACGATACGAGGCTAGTATGAATGCTAATCGTCACACGGCTGAAAAGCAAGAGAACAGCAAGGCTCTTTGAAATGACTTTCACATCTGCCCCACCCCACTTTCTGCCTCAACGGCCCCCAGTCTGACTTGACTGAGGACGTGTGTCTAAGTACGGGAGAGAGTGGCAATGTGCTTTGCATCTGGAATTTCTGTGAGGGTGTACAGCTCCCATCTTGGCAGTAAAAAGAAAAAGACGCACATAAATCCCCTCTCAGACTGGACTTACCTGATTGCAGAATGACTGGCTGTGTCTGGTGTAATAGATTATAAAACTGTATACAGAACCATTTAATTTCTACAAATGAGTCCTAATGGTCTTCATCTGTTTGGTAAACGTGATATTTACATAAGATCTGCACCACGATCATGTTCGTGTTATATATGAAGCAGCTAGTTTGTTTGTTTAGCGTCAAATAAAGAAGCTCACCATTTCTCAAATTAGGTAAGTTTCAACCACACAAAATGAGATAAGAAAACAGTCCAGCCATCACAAAATCCTCACTTAAAATGACACTTGTTTAACTTGTCGCACAGATTAAGATTAGAGATGCTAGCAGAAATTTCTGCGACTATTGTTCAGCTTTTCAATTCATCTTTTGTATTTCCCAACGTTAAACAAGTACACAGGTTGAGTACTGAAATATAACTGGACCAAATCATAGTTTGTGGATTTAATTCACGCTACTCCAGTAAAATGCTTAGATGTTTAAATATTTTAAAGTGTTTTATGGACACTTTAAGAGCTTGAGCTGGTAATATTTATACTTCAGGCTTAATGCATTTGTGCAGTTTCATACAGATTTTAAATCAGAAAAGTATAGGTATGAATAATAAATGTCAGAATTTGGGCACCGTGCAACTCAGAGGAGAGAAGAGGAGGCCACAGGGGGATCCAGCTGTTGAACATGTGGTGAATCTTTCTGCTACGCTGTGTGCATGAGAGAAACTGGCTTCGGCCTCCCGATATGCATCAACCTTTTCTCCTTTCGACCACTCTCCTCCTCACGAGCCTCATGCATACATCCCGCCCCAAGGCAAATCCAACTTAGGCTCGGGTTTCCTTTTGTTGTATTGCAGAGAATGTGAGGAACTGAAATTCTTGCGTGCGGACGCCGTCACGCCTGATGGAGTGCAACCTTTGCTCTGTTTAGATGTGTAAAGAATCAAAAGACTTTTAACAGCTGCATTCTGTTACTACAGCAGGCTTCTTATGTCTGGCTGTTGATTCTTGGTGTAAGTGTTGAAACGTGATAAATAGTCTGATGGTCAGCTGCTGCTGCTGTCGTAGCTCATTGTTTCCTCATCCCTTCAGCCAGAAAACATCTTCAGAAGATTATCTAGACTTATCATCCATTTATAGTCACTTGTTTTTATCTGTAAATTGCTTTTTTGTCTTTTGTTTATTCGCAGCGACTCTATTTAAACAACTTGTGCCATTAGATTTTTCTCCTCTGGAGGTAACGGAAACAGCAATATTATGCAACACTTACACAAGCAACAAACAGCAATGCCAACTTTGGAAAACACACAGAGGACAAAACATCCTGAAATGACTCCTACCAAACTTTACCATGAACCTGTAATTATCCTTAAATGACATATCATGGTCCACAACTTGCTTTTCCAACACGAACAACTGAACATGGCAGAGCGGGCTGAATCATCTCCACTAGCAGGATAAACAAAGGTTGGCTCTGCTCAAAAACGTGCCCTCCCGTACTGACAGAAAAACTCCTTCTGTCACAATCTGCTGCGTCTATCAGAAACATATGACAGTAATAAAGAGACTGCGCTGGATAATACTCATTGGGCCCATTTAAACTGATCCTAGCGAATTTATGTTGGTGGGGGGCATCAGATGCTGCACATTAACATTATTCTAGACAAAGATTCAGTCACTCAAGAATGTATGTTCTGTTGTTATTTAAGAAGAGTTGCGTAACCAGCTGAGGAAGGCTGTGAACGCCAGACACGTGGCTTTTGTCTCCTGAGGTCAGATCAGTGCATCAAAGACAACCTGAGGTCTGAGACTAAACGCCAGTTTAAGAAGAGCTGAGGCTGTTTGAGAAAAACACTTTGAGACTGATATCAGCATGATGGCATGATGCTTTATAAATGCTAATGTCCTAATATTATTTGTGGGTATAGATTGACATGCATTTGTCTGATCTTGCAAAAATTATAGTCACCCATGCCAGTGGAGGATGCTGTTATCATTAATAACAGACTCATATTTCCAGTGAACTGTCATTTGTGGTCAAAGCTGAACTGGCCAGAGCTGTTACTGGTCTGGCCAATCTCAGGATCACGTACCCTTCAGAAAACTAGACTAATTGGTATTGAAGGCAACTTTGTGGGGTGTACATTTCCATGCACTACTTAAAAGAAGAAAATGCTGGTAACTCTTAAATTCTATTTACATTTAAGGCTTAATGGCAGTTAAATATTGCTAATTACTTCAACTCTTAGTACTGACCTGCACTTGACCGCAGTACACATAGTTGGGTGAAGTTTCCAGATTGAGCACAGAATGTCAATTCATGCTGTGTATAAACAGATTGCAGAAACAGCGCTGCCCATTGCTGATGGCAGTTGAAGTGTAGTTAAAGGGTGCAGCTACACCTATTCCCATTCCATTACCCTGGGACTTGAAAGGCTTAGGCCAGACCAAGGAAATATTTACAGGGTGGGGGACTGAACTGCAGTAACACCCAAAAGACCCTGAATACACAGCACAAATAGGGAACAAGACAGTGCTGCTTCCATTTACAACATATAAAAATATGAACGTCATGAGCAGGGTTCAGTCAGTCTTTATGCAAACATTTCAACTTATTTTTAACTGTTCCTCTACTCCTCCACTCCCATGACGGGCCTGGGCATTTCAAAGATAAACAAGGATTAAACATCTCTCCTCAGACTGATTAGTTTAACTGATTCCAGTAAGAAACGTAGTCACTGTTCTGGCTGTTGGAGGGAGTCCGGTGACGCAGCCAAATCTAACAGCCCACATAAAATGAACGGACACAAAACTCTGGTATGGATTCTGCAACAAATACCTGAAGCACAGACTTTCTTCTGAACGGTTGCTTCATGCCTTTCATTGTGGTCTGAAATAGGGAAACCCTCCGGTCTCTAGTGTCTGGCTGTGTGTTGTGTGTAACTATAACTTGTTTTCCGACAAGCTCAAGGAATGCCCTCTGTTCTCCCTCCCTTTCTCCTGTCACGTCCGCAGCCCCACACAGAATTTCCATCCGGCACAGAGGCGTTCTGTGTAGCCAGACAGGACGGTCTTCCCGCTCTGTGAGTCATCCCCACAATCTCCCAGGCTGCAGAGTGGGGGTCTGGTGTAGGCAGCATTGCACTAATAGGAGCCTGGCAAAGTCATTACTGCAAACAGTGGAGAAGACAGCTCAACACTATGCACCAGTCAAGCTGACATGTGGATCCTTTCCCTTACTTCATGCCATGTTATACGTGACTACCTACACATAAGAGCTGATATCTCATTTTGTCCAGACATGCTGGGTCATTACTTCCATTACTAGTTGTATCTCCAAAGACTCAGAAAACTATAATTTTTACAGCTTATGATGCTATCTGCATGATAGAAAAAATGATTTATTAACTAGAGTAACTCAATTCTAGTTTGGAAAGCTGGAAGGATTTGAAAAAACAACAACTTCACTTTGAGCTATTTGGAGCAGTGATAAGTGTTTTCTTTTATCCTAAGCCGATCCTCTGTTCCTTTTTTATTGCACAGAACATCTGTTCAGGTACGTGCGTGTACTTGAACCATGTGTGGATGCTACTTGAGAGTCGGTAATTCTGCGATCTACCACCCTGTAGTTAACACTGTGCGAGATGACATTCACGTTCAATGTATCAATTTCGCTGTAAGTGGACTGTGTGTGTTTGGGTGAAGCTTTGATTGTGAGCGTGTTGCCTCATGTGAACCTACCTCATCGGTGCTGGCCTGGTTCCGGATGAACTTGAATCCTGGAATGCGCTTCTGGGAGCACACCACTCCGACGTCCTCTGAATGTTTGCAGTCCGACACTCCAAAGCCATTGGACTGACACTGAGCCAGGCTCTTTTCCCCGCCAGTGCAGTGCACATTGTCTAGCCAGATACGACCTGGAAGAGAGGAAGGGAAAGATTCAAGTAAACGGACTGGTGTTCTGATGTGGATGAAGTATATCTTAGTAGTATATCCAAAAAACAAAGCAAACAGAGCAACAGGACTTGTTTGGTTTCTTAAAGAAGCTACTTGAAGCTACTGTTACGATTAGTGAGCTGCTTTGCAAATGTGACCACAATTTTTGTTCTTTCATTCATTTATTCGTTCATCTTCTGTAACTCCTGTGAAGTGTCATGGGGGGGCTGGAGCCTATCCCAGCTGTGATCGGCCGAGAGGCGGGGTACACCCTGGACAGGTCTCCAGTCTATCGCACTGCAATTTTTGTTCTTTTTTTGTATTTTGGGTCTTTTCAAGCAAAATTCCTCAAGGAGGTTTAAAAAAAGTTTTTAGTTTTAGCAAAATGTAGTGGGCATTATTATTATTTTAACATTTTATTGATCCAGTCACTGATTATCCAAAAAAAGAATCAACAAATACATAGAAAATGAAAATAATCACTGACTGTTATATACTCTGATGTGCCTTTTTTAAGGCTGCATGTCCCACTATATAGGGCCACAAATTCACAGTAATTTCCTACAGCTAGTGACTTTTAAAATACATATAGAAGAAGTGTTTAACTAGTGCACCTTGACTTCCTAAGCTGTGGCTCACATGCTACCTGAAATCTATTTCAGCATTTCTTCTAATCTAGTCACAGACACAGTAAACTTACTCACATGGAGATGTGTTTGGTCTCTAACATAACCTGATGCTTTTTTTTTTTTCATCCGGGAAGTGACCAATAAATGTTGTCATGGCTGATGCGGATCATCTGCTGTCCAGCTGGCTGTGCTGAATCAGCCGAGGGGGAAAACTACATAACTCTGGCCCTGGAAACCACCAGTGGGCAGCTCATCACTCTGGCAGTCTCAACATGTCGCTGAGGAACATCGTGATCATACCGAGAGCGCGAGTGTATGTTATTCTGTCACGTGGCCTCCTCCTGGCTTTTAATGAGATCATTATCTCTGGAACATTTTCATACTAAGAGCCAAGCGCTGTGGTGCTGAAATACAACAGAGTGTGAATCAGCTTGGCTCCGGTACACCTTTGTCTAAACAAATACTCAGCATTGCCAGTTGTCATAAATCTAGATTGCTTATTTGGAGACTTACAGGGATTTAACAAGGCACTGAAAACAAGAAGGGAGCATAGTCTGCAAGGAGCCACTAATTAATGAGTTTTTTGGCACTTTAACTTAACCACATAGCCCAAAGAGATCTGAATAAAATGGATTTTGTAGTTAAATAGTAACCTAAAATCAGCTAGCCTTTGCATTGTTTGTTCTGAATTCATTAAGACTCCAAGTAATAGTTGTGTAATGCTGGAAAATCTCTCCATCCAAAAAGGATGTCCTTGTACGTGTTGTGTAGCTCTGTTGTCAATTAAAAAACATTTGGTGGTTATTTTCACCGTTGCATAAGTCATCCTGATGGGAAACGGAAAATCCCCTTGATCTCTTTTAAAGCCATGTGTCTACACCAACAACAAGAAAACACAGATAAAACTTGTTTCTATGCACACATGTATTTTGTTTTTGCGATTATTTTCCTACAGACCCATCACCTGATTATCAGGAAACATATTTTTATACTGTGTTCACAACTTTCAAACTGAAAAGAGCATTCCCCAACTTAATCCAAAGGTGACATCAAAAGCCATTGCTTCAGTGACGTGAACAATTGCTCCATGCATATATGTGAAACTGCTAGACAGTTGTATCTCATAAAACAGTATGTTGTATAACTGTAATTGTTGAAATAATGACTAAAAATAAATAATGCTTTGAGAAGTCAATTACGCCACTTTTGAAGTGGCTAGCTGCATGTGGCCGACCCAGTCGTAAAACACGTGCCTTTAACAAGGGACACATTCACCCGCCCCAGCCAGTAGCTATCACATTCACAGTTGGGAAATTCATCAGTGTTTTTGCAGTGATGGAGGAAATCTGACATGACAGAAAGAAAAAGACACAAAAGAAAAAGGTGGTGAGATTATGTCTGTGTGTCTAGTATATACACCCAGTGTTTCCAGTCCACACTCATGAACTGATTGGCGTGTCTCAGTTCTCCTCTAATGGGGAAACCAGTGCTTGAGGGGATTAGCAGTCAGACACAAATCTGTCTTTGAATGTATGCAGCTGTTTGCTCAAATTTGCACCCTCACCTCCATTTTTAAACAGCTAATTTAACATAATTCTGAGTTTAATTTTGGGAGGTTTTGGTTAGGTGAAAACTTGGTGACCAACAGACACTTCTCTCATAAACTCTGGCTCTTTTTCTTACCTTCTCCTCTTCCAAACTTGGCTGAGGGCGACCAGGACACCGCATCCAGGAAGCCCAGCTCTCTGCACACCACTTGGGCAGCACTGATGGAGAAGTCATCATCGCACACCGTTCCCCACTCTCCATTGTAGAAAACTTCCAACCGGCCCTCGTAGTGTTTCCTCTTCTCCCCCGCTAGACGTAGCTGGATTACGGGTTTGCCAGAATCTGACTGGGCACTGCACAGCACCCACGTGGACAGCAGGGTGGACAAGAGACAGAGGACAGAAACTGGGCGCAACATGATGCAGAGATATGTGATCTAAAGGGAGATTGAAAAAAAAGGACAAAAGGCTGTCAGCATCAACTTCATACCACTGCAAAGTAATGTTTTTTTTTTTAATGTTTTTCAATAAAATGGCGTTTAAACGTGTCTTTTTCCAGTGCAGCAGGGTCAAACTGAGGGCTGAATGTTATCTGAAGACAAGCAGGGGCAGACAGTCATTTTGTGGTGTGTGGAAGTTATATCCATAATTTGAGAGAGTGAGCCGTGTCAGTACAAAATCTTGTGCAACAGTTTGGTTTGGCCATCATATCGGGCTCACTAGCACCCATGCAACCACAAGTATAAGTTTGAAAATCACTAACAGAATTCACCCCAGTTTTACAGTAAACTGAACAACCATAAAAACACATTTGACTGCCAATGAGAGAAAGAAGAAGGAGAATTTGGAGGACTTTGGAAGGGAATGAAGCTGATGTTGCTGAGACAAGGAGTCTTCTCTCTGTCAGTCTCTGACAGACTAATGGGGAGCAAATGTGGGCTCCTGCAGGAAGGGTGCTGCCTCTCTCATTTATCTGATGATCTGTGCCTGGAGGGCGCGCAGTTGAGCTTCAGACGGAAAGTTGACTTCACCTCGATATTTCATTGCAAACCATGAAAGTGTCAACGGTGAGACCAAAAGCCCAGAGGGAGGAATGTTTCTGGAGAAAAGGGAGGCAGTGAAAGTAAGGAGACCTCCACATCATGCAGTATGTGGACAGAGTGGGGTGAGGGGCTCTTTCCAAGTTGACGTCATAGAAACAGCCAAACAAACTGCGAAGATTTGACACAACACCACGGGAGCACATGGTCAGTAAATTATCATTTGGGAACATCCGTAAAACATTCGGCTAATCTCTCCATGACAGGAACAAGCTCAGCATTAAACTGGGGTCACTGTAGTCTGGAATTTTAAGAGTATGTCAGTGTGTCTTTTGTCACAGTAATGCATTTAAAAGTCCAAAGTACATACAGTGTATTTTATCATTTCCATAGCAGAGTGCAAACTATTCCAACAAAGAGATGTACAAAAATAGCTCATCTTCATTCACCCTGGTAAAGACACCTTGTCTTGACAATGACACTTTGATGACTGACTGATCCACAATAGCACTGTGACTGTTTTATTTTTGTCAAGCAGATCAGAGTGCACATGTGCACATCTACAACTAAAGAAACAAACATCAATCTAGCACGTGAGCACGTGAGCACGTGAACTGTAGTAAATAAATAACAGCTTATATTGTGTCTGTTGTATAAACCGCTGCAAACAAAACCAGTGGAGTCACACCCACTTCCTACAGGAGGACAATCACAGACAAAACCAGCTGCTGCAAAGATGTGAATGAAGCGTTCAAGATTGTAGATGGTTATGGAGAAAACTGAAAACATGTAGTCAGATGGGAACAATAATGTCAAAAAAAGAGCAGCTTGTCAATGAAAGGTAGCCAAGGATATCAGGTCGACTGGAAAATCCCACATGATTACACTTTATTGCTTTCTCAGTCAAAGCCAGGGCTCTTGTATTGTCTGCTGTTCATTTATGGAAGGCATAAATCAACAATTAGTGACTGTTAAGCCCTGATCAAAGCAGATATAAATATTCACCATGATAAAAAAAAAAAAAAAAAAAAAAAAAAAAAAAAGCGAGCAGCAGAGTTAGAGATGCTAATAATCTCCTACTAACACCTGAAGCTTTGGGGGTTTGTGCTCTTCTTACTTAAATTAAGATAAATATTTGATAGTAAATATATTTAAACGAATGGTAACAAGCTAATTCTGGTTATATATTTTGTAAGTCGTGCAGAGAGAACACGTGATGAAAAGTTTAGAGTCTGGCATCTAAAAGTTTCACTCACTCATGCACGTGCGGATCAGAACTCAATATGTCGGACACTGAGGGGTGTCTTTAAAGTAAAAGGACTTACTTTGGTAGTAGATAGAGAGTTGACCCCTTCCAAGACGATGTCTTCCCGAGCCGCTGAAGAGGATGAGATATGAAGCAGCGGTTCTTGGTCCTTTTAGTATTCTCCTGGCTGTTGCCTCTACTCCCCTCACAGCTGGCAGGGCTCTCCCGTCCCACTCCTCACCACACAGCGCAGCCAATCAGAGGCCGCCTCAGCATCCTGGACCCGCCCCCTCCGACCCGATCACCAGGGTTACGAAAACACACCAAAGTCGCTAGAAAGACCCTCGCGGGCTGGAAAAGTCTTTTGGTTCATTTATCCCATGTGTCATACCCCTGAAAAGGCTTCTACATAAAGTTAAAGTCAGGTAACAGTTTATTTTAAGAAATGAATAAATGAACACTAATTTTGGATGAATTTATCCATCCAGTAACAGTGGATGCTAGTTTTATACATTTATCTTTTTTTATTGGGTGTTTGTTTTGTAATTTAAGCGCCATTTAACAAGGCTTCACATTCCAAGGTTTCCTCTTAAAGTTTGTGTGCTATCCCTCTAGTCCAAAGTACAACAATCTGGCATAAGGTGGCCAATAAGGAGCATCGTCTATGCACGTAAGACGTTTCTAGCCTGTTATAACAGGTCCTTTAGATTTCGTTATGGGGGGTCTTTCTGCCAATTTGGAGAATATACTTCTGCATGTGATTGGAAAACCTTACACCCAGTCAGATTGGCCCAGGAGATCTTTGCCAAAGGGTAATTAGTTTATAGCAGAATGACTCCAGACCAACTTTCCACCCACAAAAAAAAATCTGTGGGTAGAGGAAGTTGATCTGGCTTCCAGGCTAAAGCCTTCATAAGTTTAAGGAGGTTTATGGTGGTCGTAATATTGCCAAAACGTAGCCGTTTGGTGGCTTGCTTCTTAATTTTTCATGCGATACCAAACAGTTTCTTGGTGTTCCTGTCCTGGCTGTGCACCCTAAAAAGGGACATTTGGGGGGAGTGCATAACTTTTGATTACCTTTTGCTGCTGTTTAAATTACTGTGTTTCTGCTTTTGCTCTTATATACTCTACAAATTGCTGAGTTTAAACAACTCAACAATAAAACACCAGTAACTGACTATCCAACAACGAGATGTACACATTTAGATAAAAGACTCATTTCTTGTCTTAACCCTGGTAAAGACACCTTGAATTGTTCTGTCCGTTTGAAAATGATGTTGAATCTGATCTAAAATCATCAGATTAGAATCTGATTTTAGAATTAGATAGCACAGAAATGCCGTAAAAGTAACTAGGGAAGAAAGAAGAGACTGACATGTGGCACATGGGTTCCAGGCTGCAGCATGTGCTTACGTGATGTGTGCCTTCATCGTTTGGTAATCAAGGCATGCGAGTACTGTGGCGTTTAAGGACACCACCATGTGGAAAGAAGGTGCAGCGAAGACTGAGCCTCAGACATGTCAGAATAAATGCCTCAACAGAATGATTTCAGACAGTTTTTAAGACAAGTATGTCCAGTCTTCTTAAAATACATTCTGAGGATTTCTTCTTTTCTCTGTTTGCTGTCTCAGTCGTGGAAGAAAAATAACTGACTGCTTACAAAATTAGCAAATGTTAATACAGTACATTATCACACAAGGAAAAACATATCAGTGGTACATCTAGTGGTACAGCATAACCACATTTATTAAACAAGCCTGCCTTTGGGAGGACGCTGGAGAGCTACTTTTCTGGAGTTTTTCTTTTATGGAGTTTCCCTGCTATAAGCCAGAAGAGGTTTTCTTTTTGTTCGAGTTGCAACAGAACAGGTGAATGTTGAAGGAGACTAAATGTGAAACCAGTGCAGAGTGATTAGCTGTGCATTTTTGAAATCTACAAAATACAATCCGAAATACTTTATTACAATTTCAAGTCCTCAATGAATACTGAAGTATCTGAAGGACCCACTTGACTGAAATGTTTTGTTGATACAGTATGACATGAGAACTGCAGCCTTCTCCACTCAAAATTCCAATGCTTATAAGCTTGTAAAAAGCAACAAAATTTTCTTGGAATAAATCATGTATGATATCTGGCTTGTTGCCCCTCTTTAGTAACGCAGAATGCCCTCAGCTACATCTGTTTGAATGCAATGATAGTAGACTCCACTGCAGACACGTTAAGGTTTGCTATGTGCTCAGCCAAAATGACTGTGGCCAAAGAGGACAGTTTAATAATAAATCTCAACCCTTTATTTATGAATGCACAAAATATAGCACTTAACATATAATCTGAGTATACTCCATTTTTCAATTTTACAAATTAGCAACACAATTCTGAATGTTCTTTTGACAAAGTATAAAATATACATATATTGTACTATAACAATGGAGTTGCATGAAAAGCACCTTTCGACTAATGGAAACTACACTACAAACAGGACATGAAGTCACACTGAAATCCATTTCATTAAGCCGTGACATTTGGCAATTGATTGTGCTAAAGTCAAAGATGCGTTCCATTCAAATATCTGTGTGCTATTTCAAGTTCAACCAGACCAGAACATGTTGCAGCAAAGGAGATATAATTACACGATAACACGGGGCTTATTGATCTGTCATTGCAGGTGAAGCATTAAATCTGCAGACCCATTATAACTCAATGTTGCTTAGAATACTGTGATCAAACCAGAAATACGCTGCATTCCTTACACTTTCGCAACACAGCACAGAAACGACCGCATTAAGAAAAAAAAATAAACATTTTCTTTTACAAAAAAGACAAATAAAGGCACAAGAAACATCTGTGCTTAGAGCTGAAAAATGAATACAATCCAAAAATATTTACATAGCAAATGGCACATGGCACCTGGTTTAATATTACAATATGATAAAAGTTTTTACTGAAAACTTTCAACTTCACTCATCACTCTCAAAGTATGATCAAATAAAGCGGCTAAGTAAATGAGTGGTCTTAAGTGCTTTTCATATTCAACAATCCACAAGATCCTAATGGTTCATAATGTCAAAACTATTTCACTTCAAACTCTAACTGAGGACACTTTACACTCCATGTCAACCTGTGAAATAAGAAAAAAGAACCCAGACACGTGAAACTAATGTGAACTAAACTGCCTGTATCACAACATAATATGCAGCAAGAATCATGTAAAATCCACAATCCCAATCCACTGTGATCAGTAAAGTCGCTCAGAAGACAAATTTGTCTTTTCTGCAGACTGTATCATTAATACTGTTAATTACAGTTTAGATGTGCTGTAGTAAGTATGTGCGTGCTGTTTGCCCACACTGTCTTTCCCTTAACAGTGCACATGTGCACTCTGTGTGATGGTAGCAAACACTTTCAAAAAACGTGATTCAGCCTTTGATCCTTAAGAATTTCCTCTAGGGCTTTAATCAAAGGCTGATGAGCTGTGGCCTTTCTTCTACTCAGAATAATAAAAATACATCTTAATCATCAAACTGTGCTTTTGCAATCGCCGTGGCGTGATTAACATAACAAGCAGATATTGTTCCCAGTTCATATCTCATATTTCAGCCTGAAAGGAGCAAAGTGCAACCAGTCTGTATTTCAGTAATATATAGATACTGTGTAATTAAAACCCTCATGTTCAGAAAGTTGCAATGTGCCAGCTTGTAATGATGTACAGGATTTACATGTTGCTGTGCGAAACGTCTTAGGGGTCGAGCAGGAGGGAGTGCAGGTATTAAAGTTTAATCAAGTTCCACGGAGGTTGATCCAAGGCCACTTAATCTGTTCCCAGTTTGGCGATCAGCTCATCACAGATCTTGGTGAGCTCCTCGATCTCTTGATTCTGCGAGAGACAGAGAGTAATTGAGAGGTGGAGCTGGCATGCCTGGACAAGAACAAAAGTATGTAAGATATAATCTATTGACCTTCTCCATAACTTATGCTTGATAATGACTGGTAATTTTTTTTCTTGAGTTGAACAAGGTCCTGGTTTCCATAAATGAAACACTGCCCCCTAGTGTTCAGTTACGTGCTAGTGTATTTGGCAGGGGCTCATTTTTACAGCTGTGCACTAGCCTGCACACACGGGAGGTCTGTCAGTGTTACACCAAGATTACGGTAAACAAAGCCCTTTTGAATTCCCTAAATCTCTGTAATCAAACAACACCATTAATCTGTTATTCAAACAGGAAAGATTTTATAGCCTTTCTAAGAAGTCGACAGGAAAACACATGCATCCCTTTCACATGTCTTAAAGACTAAACCAAACATAGCAGAGACACTGGGAAGCAACAGGAAATAACTGGTTTTGCGTGTAATGGTGGGAAACAATAACGGCTGTAGTCTTCCCACTAGTGTAAAATAAAAACCACTAATTGTCTAATTGTGGTCTTATTAGTTTCCAGTAATAATTCCAACACACCACAAGTCATTTGACAAAAACATATTGAGGTCTGTTCAACGTCTTTTTCCAGACTGAAAGGAAATTAAAGAAGATGCCTGTACCCAGTGAAAGTGTTTCATCCTTAATTATCCAGCCCTGTTTACTCATAGACTTAAAAAACACATGAATCAACTTTAATCATATTTGCTTTGGTCGTACCTTCTGAAGGACAGCTCTTTCAAGTGACTCCACCTTCATCTGCTCCTTTCTCAGGCTCGCATTTAGTGCAACGCCCTCTGCATTGGCCTTGGCACGTACCTGGGCTATCTCCTCATTAGCTCTGTTAGACAGGAAGTGAGGGATCGCAAAAATGTGAGGTTAAGCCTCAAAATGCAAATGGCTTTTTTAGGATTAAAAATCTGTAGAACAAATGATGCTTACCTGTCCAGTTTCTCCTCAGCGTGGACTTTGAGAGTTTGGTATCGCTGCTCCTCCTGCTTGATCCGCATCAAGTAGTCTTGCGCGCACTTCTTCAAAACCTCCTCGTTCTGTGGAGACACAATTAAAACACATCTAGAAACCTAATATGAAGCTGGTCCAGACAGAATCCCAAGAGAGTTGTACTGACCTTCTTGAAGCCCTCCAAGACTCCTTTCATGTTCTCATATCTCCTGAAGAGATCAGCAAAGGAGCGCTCAACTGAGTTGAGATCAGCCAGGGCCTGATCCCTCTCCAAGGTCAACTGCCTGACAGACTTACTACAGGACAGTGTCTTCTGCTGCTGCTCATCCTCTGTAAATAAATGAGACAGGATGTAAGATAAGTGTGTACTTAGGGAGCCATGAGAGATAGAAAAAACATGACAAAGTCCACATAAGGAGGAGGCTGAGGTAGATGAATGGGTCAAACACAGAACCTTCAACCAAGAAACAGATATTGACAACAAAGTTATTAAAATCAGTTTTGGCAAGATTTGTTGATGTTAGGTACAGTCGAAGTTTGGTCTAAAATAGACATTTTCACAAAGTTAACCATGCTTTGTCTCAAAGTTTCTCACATATGCATTAGAGCTGTATATTTTATCAGTATCTGTAAGAATGATCCCAACTGAATGTGGGGCTCTGGACTGTTTTTACGTTCTTTACTTGTGGCCGCTCAGGTTTAGGACAAAGCAGCAGAATGGTGCACCGAAACATATAAAAACAAATTCATGGCTACATTGTCACAGTGAAATGGGCTTAAAAGTCAGCAGGCCAACATCAGCCCAAATTACAAATTGTGCATTTTTAGTTCCTGAAGATCAAACTATAGGCAAAAGGCCACAAAAATAAGGGCGAGGTGAAGTCCCGGCAGATACAAAGAGTGCGCTGGTTGACTGGAGCCAAAAAGAAGTAAACCAAGAAAAGACTTGCTTTGACTACTGTTATTACTTTGATACAATTTGAGGGTTGGTAGTAAAATAAATCACACACAGTTCCTCAAACAAGAACTTTCAGAATAATGCTGAGAAGAGCACAATACAAGTTTCTGACTGTACAAATGGTAAATGGTAAATGGCCTTGCTTTTATATAGCGCTTTTCTACCTATTGGTACTCAAAGCGCTTTTACAGTCAGAGACACATCTACCCATTCACTCACACAAGCACGCACACATTCACACACCAGTGCCACGCACTGGGAGCAGCTGGGGGTTCAGTGTCTTGCTCAAGGACACTTCGACATGTGGCACATTCCGGGGATCGAACCGCTAACCCTCTGGTTCGTGGACAACCCGCTCTACCTACTGAGCCACAGTCGCCTGTACAGCAGACTTTATATGAGCAACATGGCTTTAAATAATGCATCCTGAAGCCCTGAAGGAGTCACAGAGTAGTGGAAGCAGTCATTAAAAACATGCACAACGCTCCAGCATTCTGGAGCCATGAGGAGCATGTAGAACAAACCACCAGCAGGTGGCAGCAACTTACCTATCATCTGCGCAACTGTCTTCTCATATTCTGCAACTATTTTCCTGTCAGGGTAAGAATAAAAGTCAGTACTGTGCCAGTTTTGTTTTGTTAAATTTGTAACACTTATAATTTGTTTAACAGTAAGTTAAATCAGAGAGGAACACATCTCTCATACCTCATTTCCATCACCTCTGCGCGGCTTTCTTCATATTTTCTCTTCCACTCATTGACCTCAATTTCTTTAGTGATAATCTGTTTAGATGAAAAATAATAAAATAAAAAGTTACATACTGCTATTATTGTTGTAAGTTTTATTTTTATGTACTCAGTGCTCTCTGTCAGAGTATATAATGGTGACGTACCTCTTCTCTGATCAGCGTAAGCACGGCTGCCTTGTCCATCTCACTCAGAGGCATGCCGTCCTTGCACAGAGCTGCTGCATCAGGAGCTTCACAGCTGGTCATTTTTGTTGCCTGACTCGTTGGTAACTCACTCTATGGAAGAAAGCACCATGATAAGGCATAAACAGCCAAAACAGTGATACTGTTTTCACTGTTATTTTCAGAAATGTGAATACATCACATGATGTCTCACAAGGCGCCTACTGGGGAGCTGCAGGTGTGTTGTTTTTATTAATCAAACATTTGTTCATCTCAGAAGTGGAAGTGATTATCTTAGACAAATATTGTGCGACTGAAGACTATTCTACAGCAGAATAACATGTGGGGCAACAGACTGCAACGCAGGCAAAATGTAGTTGCAGGAAGACAAAAATAAAGCTGCGTTAAGGCTAGGTTATCTTCTTCCAAACTGAGATAAAGAACAGTTGGTCCAAAACAGATTGTTTTAAAATATTCATGTTTCATCCCAGTGGTTATTAAAACACACTTACGATATCATCTTTGAAACTGAAGGTGTCCTTCTCCTCCAGTTCATCTGGCATCTTGGTTTCGGGACCTTTGAGAAGATAAGACACATGATAAAATGACAAATAGCACTGGTATTCAAATATTTAAAGAAACAAATCCAGAACTTTACTAAAAAAAAAAAAAAAAAAAACTTGTCGAGTGATGACTCCACTGGCACAGACTAGTCCTAATGTACAACTGCATTAGGAATATATACTGCATAGAACTTTCTTATCTCCAGGTGAGCTTGTTGCTGAGTATGCATGATCCATTTTTCTTCATCAAAGTTTGACACATTCTTGGGGCTTTGCAGCATCTGGAATTCCCACCAGTCGTATTTGAGAAAGTTATGAAACCACATCACCCTCCGTATTTTACATGGTTCAGTTCATCTTACGGACAGATGTGGAATCTTTTTAGCCATGCAGCACCTCTCTCTCCATGCTGTGATCTAAAGTGTTTCTTCTTGGCAACCCACTACTTAGCAGTGACCTTAACTGCACAGATTCTATAGGTCTAAAGATCATGTATGCACAAATGCCACCGCTGAGCTTACCATCCACTGCAGATACATCACTGATTGGCTGCTTCGGTGCTGGCGCTTTGATGCATTCAGGTTCTCCCTTCTCGTCCTGACTGTCTGTTGTCTGGCCCATCATGCAAGTGGAGGCCAGCTTCTCCTCATCGGTGGCATGATGAACTTGCTGCGTGATCTCTGGAGTCTCAACCACCACTTCATCCTCACCCTGGACACAGGGGAGTCAGATATAGACTTACATTACAGTGGAATTGAGTTCCTGCCTCTATATAAAACATATATTCAAAGCAGCATAATGTTAACATCAAAAATAAAAATCATAGAAATAAATTTAGTTAGCTGGTATGTACTGTTTTTCATGATCAAATAGGGGAACAGTTTATTGCTTCTGAATATATTCCTAGTACAGTATGCCACTGAAGTCACAGTTAAATATCACAGGTAAATTTTGTTAATGTATAAGCAACTCCATAGCTTGAAAGATATTTCCTAAGGGTGACAGAGGTGGTAATGTCCAAGACACGCAGGAGCAGCAGAGTAATATGTGACTGCAGAGTGATAAGTCACAGATCTGTCACCACGCCAAGATAGTACTGCAGAGCTGGAGAGTCTGCTGATGCTACAGTCCGCTCCTGTGGCTCCTTTTTTGTCTGTGTGTTGCCTTGATTTATTAAGCTGCAATTTTGTTGTTGCGGGGTTCTTTTGCAGGGCCCCAAAAACTTGGATTCAGGATAAAGGTTACAATTAGATTATAGATAGCGTTTGGGGCTAGGTAAGGCCCTCCTCTGAGTGTTTATGTGTGTGTGGGTGGGTGTGCGTGTGTGTGTTAGGAGGTGAGACCAAAAGGTTGGACAGCTGCTGAATAATGGACATTGCAGTGTCACTGCAGTAAGGTGAAACATTTCAGCACTCACACGCTCACACACTCTAACAAATACTCAAATTACCTGGTTACACACGTCAAGAACCAAGGACTGGCTTTCATCGTGTTTCTGAACTTTACAGGAATTCCTACAAAGCAAGCACATGACAACAACACAAACGTTAGAAGCTATAAACCAGAGGACGCGTAAACATTTGTGTCTACAGCCGCAAAGCTGTGAGCAGTTCTGTGCCTCGTCGCACAGAAATCAACTGAGATAAATACATGTGCTGCACAACTTCAGGAGGGAGTACAAGATGGGACAAAATAAATTGGTAATGTACGAGGGGATGGCCTGATTAACTAAGGTGGAAGTGAGGAAGACATTTATTTCCCTCACATGCTCCCTCAAAAGTCAGTACTGACACAGCACATGCCACATGATGAGAGCGAAATAGGAAGCGGTCATGCACAAAAGAAAGAGTGCATCGATAGTGAGAGTACTTACAACAGAAAACAGAGAAACTTGACTTGTTCAGATGTCCTGAGGCCGATAGAAAGCAGAGGTTTGGGTATTGCGTAGCAAGACAAGAGGAGGAAAGATGGAGGATGAGGTGGGTAAAGCAAGAAACGGAGAGATTTTGATAAGGGAACAAAGAACAGGGGTCAAAAGACAAAGGAGAGCGAGTGAGTGACTAAATGTATTTAGATCTGAATGCTAAATAGTCAGCAGGTAGTTTGAACGTTAGAACGTTAGAAAAAAGTTAGAACGTTTGAGCCTAAGTTCCACGTCGTTTTCCACGTCTGTTGACAATTTGTTGACAGACATGGAAAAGCTAAAACTAGCTGCTGCAGCCATAAGTGCTAGCAGCCTATATATAACCTGTGTGAGAATTGCATTAATGCTCAGTATGCCATGTTAAGTGTTTGGTGCGTGTTCAAAGTATTGTTTGGTATGCATCGAACCACTAGCAGGTGTAAATTATTACACATTCACCCCACAAAATTGCAAACGCCTGGGGCAAGAAATAGAGTTTCAATTTCACTGACGACTTACGTGATTGTCTTCTCCTTGTTTTTCTTGGGAATCTGCCTCGGCTTCTTCTCCCCGGGCGTCTGCCTTGCTTTCTGTTTGCTTCCCTCTTTGACTTTTTTCTCTGCCTGAGGGGCACTACTGGACGAGACCTCAGTGCTTATGGATGTTGAAGGCGTGAAAGGGTCTACAGAATCATCAAAATTATCCGGGTCAAAGCTGTAGGAACCTTTAGGGAGCACCGGAGAGCTGCTCACCTTGCTATTGCTACCAAATGGATTGAAGTTTGGGTCGTCCCACTGACTGGGATCAAAGTTATATACTCCTGTTTTAGGAATAGGGACATCGTCCAGGTTCACAGGTGCGCAAGAGTCTGAGACTGGTAAACTGGTTTCTGAAATTGGTTCTGGTAAAGACTGGGAAACTGGTTCTGGTGCTGGTTGAGAATCTGTTTCTGACACTGGGGGTTCTGGTGGAGGTTTGGAGGATGCCTCTGATACTTTGGGCCTCTGTTTCTTTGAAGCAAGTTTGCTGATTGTCTTTTTCCCCCCTAATCTCTTTGGAGGAGGCTTGCTGACAGTTCCTTCATCCAAACCAAACTCCAGCATCACAGGCTTAGCCTCTGATGACGACGCCATTGTTTCTGCTTGTGCTTCTGAACTGGCCTCACAAGTGGGCGATGCGCTACCTATTGGCTCGAGTCTGTGGAGTGAGCTCGGGCCGCATGGTGGGGGAGAGTTCTGGATTTTGGGTCCACCGCTGGTAAATGGGTTATAGCTGTCATCTATCTGGTCAGGGTCAAAGTTATATGCAGCTTTAGGAACTGGAATTTCTTCTTCCTCGTTGGTTTGAACAAGCTCAATCGGCGCAGCTTTAATGTTCAGAGGAGGAGGCTTGGACTTGGTGCTTTCAGTTGTTGGACTTGGCTCTGCCTGGTTGGGGAAGCCATTACACGGTGGCTCTGGTTCTGCAGAAGCTTTCTCCTCAGGGACCTCAGGAGCTGAGAAGGCTGCAGGCACACTGCTCTGTACCTCTGGTTCTGGGAGAGCAGTACAATCTGGAGCTGCAGCCAGATGTGGGATAGGATCTGCAACCGGGAGGGGGGATGTGTCCTGCGCTGATTCATGGGTCGGAGCTGCACATTTAGTTGCTTCCTTCAGTAAGGATGAATCAGGGGCGGGCACAGAGCCCAAGTCTTCTGGAAGATGATCTGTTTGTTCTTCTTCTAGGGTTTGGACGTTTATTTCAAGTGGGCCACCCATGGGGACTGCAGGCTCGTCTTGACCCATGTTGCGGCCGAGCAGAATATCCTCAACAGGAGCAGTGACTATCAAGTTCTCCTCCTGCTCCAAATCTGTTCAGAAAAAAGAAAAAAAAACACACAGTTACCCACACAGCCATGCAACATATAAAAGTAAATACACTCTACTGCTGATAGTAGCAATCTCTCCAATCACATCTACACTCAGATGTTGGGGATATCTGATTGGCTGGTTAGAAGCAAGCCAACTGCTCCAATTGCTGCTGTTGCCATGGTGATGTCTTACTATTAGGCCAGTGACATATAAACAAAGCAGCGCATTTGAAAATCCAAATAAAGACAGTGGTGATTTATTTTGTGTTGTTTCTTGAGGACAACAGTGGCAGCGGCTGCTATGGTGCAGTTATTAGCTCCAGGGAACATTTTGACAGTACGGCATATTTCAGTAGGCCTGTCACACTCACCGTCTTCATGTAATATTATGTTGCTAGGAGACCAGCACAGCCCGCTGTGTTTCTACCTACTTCCATTCACTACCTACTTCATGTCGCCAGAGCATTTCTTCAATTCAGCTTGCCCCGTATAAACACATCCCCATTCAAATGTATGCATGTGGAGCACTAATGTGTTCGCATGGAGGCTGACCGTGTCACAGGAAGGGTAGAGCTCAGTCAGGTGCAGAGTCTGCTGACAATAATACACAAATCCTGTGGTCTACTGTGAATAACAAAATTAACAGTTTTGCATTGATTTACATGCTTCATTATTTAAGAATATCTCAGGTTTTAGAATTGAACTGCACAGAAATTATCTCCAGCTTCTTATATGTATATCATATTAGTCAGATCTCAGTTTGACTGGGACAAACTCTTCAACTGTCTAGAAAGCATTTAGAAATGGTCATCCCATGTAAACAGAGGCAAATGTAATAAAGTAGGTCAGAACAGACAAACACAGTCATTGACATGTTTACATTCAAAGACGTTTCTAGACGTACTTCAGCTCCTGCCTACTAGGGATGTTTTGAAACTAAAGTTAACTCTCCTCCCACACCCTGCACACCAACTAGCCTTTGCAACTTGCACTTTTGGAAAATGTTGCTGGAGCTGTTTTACAGGAAGGACTTATTCCAACCAAAACTCAAATGACGTCACATCAGTGCAACGACTCTGAAAAACCTCCTTAAAAAGTGAGCAGCGCGACAGTTTGGGCCTGGCGACGTGCTTTGTTTAGTCCCTTCCCTCACCGTGACCTCTATCAGTGACCGGTGCAAAACAGGGCAAACCAGAGCTTTTGTTGAACCTGTCGAATTCCAGGGCAAAGGCCATTCCCACACTCTGCAGTAGGCTCCTCCTCTTAGTGATTCAAAGGACAATGTAAACACTTCCGCTATCATCACACCCAAAACCCACCCAAAATCTCTGAGTCTGTGTGCATACCAGCTCTCATACCAAGCAGAACACGTTTCTCTGCCTGCTTAGGTAACCTGCTTTATGCATTTGATAGTACGTCTGTATAATACATTAAAAAAATGCTGAACGCTCAGAATAACTTGTGATAATTTAAAGGGGCAGATCAGTTCTTACTGAAGGGTTTGGTACATTTGCGAAACTGTCAGACAGCATATGTATCCAATTACTGTGGCATGGAGAACTTGATACACCACGCACACAGTCCAGACGCTGTAATGTGCTGTTTAAGATTTTAACATTACTTAGCTGACATATTTTAGACACATTTTCTTCCTTGTTGATATGAGGATAAACACATGTAGCACCGACCACTTAGAGCAACATCAAAAGACTCTGTTTCCATGGTAACTTCCAGAAAGGCACACTGACTGTTTTGCAGGGTGCACTTGAGAGAACAGTGTTTACGTCCTGGACAGCACATCCTCTGCTTCTTTTTTATATATATATATATATATATATATATATATATATCTCGGGTCTGTTTTTGTGCTTAGCAGTGGCCTCACCTGCTTTGTCTGCATCGGAGCTGTTGTTCTCCAGCTCTCCTGGGATGGTAGGAGGGGCGCGGACAGGGGTAGCTGCTTCGGGTGTGTCAAAATGACCCTCTGAGTCAGAGCTGAGAGAGAGAGAGAGAGAGAAAGTGAACTTTCCAAACATTGAAAACACGAGAAAGGAGGACAGAGGAAACCTTACATAACCGAGGCGTACTGGCTATATTGCAAACAAAAACTTTTGATGCCAAAAGGTTCAAGGGTGAATCAGCACCGTTAACAGCCATGGACTATAGAGGACGTGCATAGACAGAACTACCGTACTGCAGAAATGTTGATCAACGATCATATAATTTGAGCCAGTGTTACCTAGCTGTTTAAACCTGTGACTAATTTAACATAAAAGTCATTGCAGGTTCAGCCCAAACAAAGACTTTCTTAGAGACTTGAAGAGGTCAAACTATCCAGTACATCAGATCTAGATAACTAAAATCATTATATGTTACCATCTATATATATATGTATATATATATACATATATATATACTCTAAATCACTTTCTCTCAGTAAAATGTATTGGTAGCATTCGCTAATATCTGAAACACTGAAGGACAGAAAGCGAAATGTCGCTATAGTAAAAGATATATAGAGAGGAAGTGGAAGTGCATGAGGTGCAGCCTGCTATTTCCTGTTACAATGTAAGAAGCATGTAACATAAAGCATGAGCCAAGCTGTAAATGATGGATTCATCTCAAGTCAACATGTGACTGATCACAGTTGGCAAACTATCAAGCTTCTTTCCAACAAACACGATAACTTTAGAGCGCACGCAGCGTTCGGTTTGATTAGGTCGCATCAGGAAGCGACGCCACAGTGCAGTCAGATGTCTGTGTGACTCTTGCTCAGTAGCTACTGATCTACTAAAGTAGTAAACACAGATTTTGACATTTAACTCTGTATCAGTGCTGTACTGATAAGAGTATCTGGTGAGATGAGGATGACAGAAAGTCAGCACAACAAAAAAAAGCAGTTGTGACTCTTTGTGTCAAACAATGGCCAAGATAACCCTCAAAGCAGACAGAAGGAGCAAAGACAGTGAGGTCCTGATGACCTGAGCATGTGTCATGACTGTGTGCTCACAGTGTTGGCTCCATTTAACTGAAACGCACATAGCTGCAGTGTGTGTTGAGAGTGTGTTGTTTCTGAACAGAAATGAGGATGTGCCAGGGGAAAAACATTCACTTTGAACAGGGTGACAATCTAAACCACAGCCACAACAGAAATGTGTGAGCGCCACGCAAATACACAGCATGTAAAGAACAAAATGTCGAGGGGGATGAGGCAACAGATCTTGTGTCCATTAGAGAGTCCTAAACCCGACAGGTAGGCACACATGGTAAAAGGCCCCTTCCTCCAGTCCAGACAGAGTGAATCACCATGTGAGTATTCACAGTGCTCCAGCACAACACTTGCCTGCAGCCTTGAGATCTCTCCTCCTCCTCCTCTTCCTCTTCTTCTCTTCTTCCTCTACATCGCTCGTTCTCCTCGCTGGCCTCCTGCCCCTCTTCCTCCTGCCCCTCTTCCTCCTCTTCTCCCTCTCCCCCTCTCACCGCCGTCCACGTCCATTTGGCCCATGACACGGGTGACAGCCAAGACATCACTCCTTATTCCAAAAGGCGTTCTTCGACCCTCCGTTGACTCAAGCTTTGGTTTGCAGCGCTTGACTGAGCCTTTCTTTTTTTTTTCTTGTGACTCTTCCTCAGATTTCCACCCTGCCAACAGCTCTCACATCTTTTCACAGAGCTTCTCGGTTCCCATCAGTCACCCATGAAATTAAGGAGACATTTCTTTTCACTCCCCTATCCGCGTGTCATCAATCTCAAAATGAGAGCTGCTTTCTCAATCTTCTCTTTTCTTTTTTTCCAGTCACTCTGTCTCTGTGGCAGAATACCTCAGCTCCGATCAGCTGGTTTTTCAAATGCTGTGCTCACTCTCTCTCCTCCTCTGATCCCCCTCCAACCTCTCTCTCCCCTCCACCTCGGAACAGTTCACCATCAGAAAATGCAGCGGGGGGTTGCAGGAAGCTCGAGCCTCTAAGAATGAATGCAGCTTCTCTTTATGCCTCGAAATGATTTCCCCTGTGGCTGAAAAATGGTACGTTCCTGTCAAGCTCTGAAGCAGAAGGAGGGAGTCACAAAACAAACACAGAGGGAGGTGGAGGAGGTTGAGGTGGAGGAGGAGCTGTTGGGGCTCCACATTTTATAGTCTGGAGAGAGAAGTTAGGAATGTGGGGCTGGATCTTAAAGCCTTATTTGCCCCCCCACCCTCGGGGTGTTAACAGTTAACTGTTTGTCCCCATCCAGTAGCAGAGAGGCATGCGTGACCAGGGGAACCAGTTCTACGGCCTCAGGACATCTACCTGGATGAATTCAATTTGTCTAAGGCAACAGTTTAGACCACTCAAGTGACAGAAAACCGCAGTCTTCAGTGCAAGCAGTTATTAAAAACCACTGAATGTTGTCAGGTAAAGAGTAGGGAGATCACATTACTTAAGAGGTATGTCTGAAATAACTCTGCATCACAAGAAAGTGCTGCTTAGTATGACTAATACTTAAGAGAAATTTGATCGAATAATATGAATGTTTAAGGAAATAGAACCCAAAAGTACTCAAATCACATCGCTGATACAAATACGGTTCTTATTTACATACTAGGACAAATATATTTATTCAGTCTTTTTTGTATTTCTCTATAGTTGTTAATATGAAAGAAGTAAACCACTACGATATTTAAAACTTAAATGGAGGTTTTTGACATTAGAAATTTGAATTTATTTCCTCGATGAACTGATTTATTGTTTGAAATTATTTTTTTTCCGAGACTTACAGTCTGTTTGCACGTTTTACACGTTCCATGGTTCAAACATGAAAGATTTCCTATTTACTTTGAGATAAGTAAACTATATCTGATATCTGATAAGGTAAGATGTGATAAAAAATTAAGATAAAGGATGAAATAAATCGTAATAGTTGACTGTTTTAACCACGTATCTTTAAAAAGGTATAACAGAAATCTAGAGATTTACTTTCAAAACTCACACATTCTGACATTGAGTTTAGAAAGTATCACAATTGCTTCATTTGCAGGTGAGTTAATCAAAAGAAACCTGTAAATGAATTACTATATCCAAACATAAACTATACCAAAAGAAAATTGCTCCAACACTTGTAAAGATAGTGTTAATGCTGGCTGTCTAATAAACCACAGAGTGTAGGTATCTGTGTTTACACTTGTTGCTTATTTTTTCTGTACTTTTTCTACCACACCTGTTCCAAAAGCATTGTCATTTTGTTTGGGTGCATCGTGTTGCTGTTTTCCAGAACCAGAAGCTCAAGGCTTTAACTTGACTGTGCAGCAGCAGCTAAACTCCTCCCGGATTCCCATCGAGGAGCAAACACACGCACACACACATGCACCTCTGTCAGAGTTTCCACATTTGACCAGAAAGGGTGGAGTTTGTCCTCTGCCTACTTCTTTAGCATCTGAGCCTGATGGAGTTTGTGGCTGAAGTGAAGACTATCCCTGCACGCATTAATTGTGTACACATGGCAGTTAAGGGCTGGTACAGAGAGAGTAATCCCTTAACCGCCATGTGTATACAATTAATACAGAGAGAATAACACTGCAGCGTAAATAAAAAAAAGTTTATTTGGAATTCTAGTTGTTTTTAAGTTCTTGAAGTAAGACAATTTTGTTTCCAAACTTTTTATGAATTGGCAGTTCTTGTCAATCATCTTTGAACAGTACATTTGAATAATTTCAGCTTTGTTTGAAGTGGAAAAAGTATATTATTGTTATTACAAACAGCTCCTTCCTCCAGCAGTGATGAGGCCCTGAATATGCATGATGGTCAGGGATAAGTGTGTTACATAAGAAAGGATCTGAATCTCAACATTTTTAAACTAAAACACTGAGCTGAATACCTTTGTCTTTTGTTTTCTTTCTCTAAGTCGTGCGCACAGAGGCAATCTCGAGGGCTGGAGCTTTTCTTGTCTAAAAATGGCATCAATAAACATCAGTGGGCAGCGAGAGGCAGCTGTGAGTGTGTGAGTCTCCAGATAAAAGCCCACCCCATTTTTAAGATCTGCTCTGCCACTACCACCACAGACCCCAGAGCTCCTGCCAAGGAGACTGAGGCTCCACAAAAATCCAAACACAACTCAAAAGAGATCATATTTCAAACACAGTAAAAAGAACCCAAGAGGCTTAACCCTAACCGTAACCCTATTTTTTTCTTCTTCTTCTTTTTAAATAAAACAGATAGTCACTAAAACTAAACCCAAAGACAATCTAGTCCATCTCTGTTGTGACATTTTTCTCAGCTGACACAGCATCTCAAATTTTGACTGTCTCAATGCAAATGTGACTAATGACACATTTATGCTTTGACTCTGTGTTAACATGGCTTACTGTACAGTTAAAAGTGTCCGAAGAATGCAGAGATAAAATGCGCAAATGGTGTTTACACTCTGTCAGCGATATAATACTTTCAATACTCTATCACCATAAATAGAGTAGGAGACAATAGTGGAGCCATGTAATTATATAACAGCCCTTCCTGTGGAGACTAAAATAAGTCCAGACACACACAGATGGCTTGGGCCCAACAAACTAACTGAATGCAACAGAGGTTCCCGGAAAGTAATGAAAAAAAAAAAAGATGGGGCAGATAGGGCAAAAGGAGGAGAGCTGACAGGACGAGGAAGGAAGTGAAACAAAATGTGACCAAAAATGTGAGACACAGAGCAGGGAGAGGAAGGAGAAGTGGAGTAAGATCCATTGAGATTGATGAAGCATTCAACAGTTAGCCGTGTTAGCGTGCTGAAATTCTCACTTCTGCCTTATGAAGGAAACTTAAGCGTCAGCACTCAAACAGCAAATGTAGAGATGGTGAGCAAAGTCAACCAACTCAGCAAGGTAACATTTGCCAACTATATTTATAAAGCTACAAATGGATACACGCTGATACCACATATAGGTGGAAACGATTACAACTTAAGTACCATTGCCAGTCTATGATCTACTGTAAATATTACCTTTTTAATCTCAGTGGTCTGTTACTCTGTACAATCCAATAGCACCATCTAGTGGCCAAAGGGCATTATGACATCAAGACAATAAACATGATAATTGCTGAAAACATATTCTCACAAACATGCACATTATCATCTAAAAGACTTATCTAACAAATATTATAACATTATCATATAACACATATGCATGCTATATTTTTATTACCAAGGGGTTCCTGCCGAATTGATCACAGTTGGAAATGATTTGTAACTCACCGCTTTTCATAGTCATTTAGTATTCAGGCAAGTATTAGTATACATACAGCAAATGTTCCAATCACATTTTACCATGTAAAAGTTAAGATAATTGAGAGTTTTTTGTAGAATTCATAAAAGCAGTCAGCAGCCAATTTCCCTAACATTGGGGACAAATATTAGCTGGCTGCTCTCCACTAAAACAGATCTATATTATTTATTTACAAAAATATATTTTTACATCAAACAGTATGCATGCATACAACTGAAAACTACATTTTAATACAAAGGCATCAACAGCAATCCCTTCAAGTTTTTATTACCACACATCCCTGCAAAAACACTATAGAGCAACCTCAAGAATGCTTATAGTTTACAATAAAATGTTGATGCCAAACAAAATACCCTATAACAGAAAAGTGTCCGTGACCACACTTCATAATGAAACGCGAATGAAGAATATAAAGTAAACTTCATAAAAAGCTCAGGCAGAAGAGGGCAATGGTTTCTACATAAGTGGCTATAGTATCATGTGCCGTTAGGTGGCGGTAACGTTCTTCTACAGTCCGCCAAACCCGAAGAAGAAGTACTTCCGCTGTGACGTATTTTAGCGAGTAGTAAATGGCGGTCGCGAACAGGGTGGACTGTAAACATTTCCACGGTCATAACTGTAACTGTCTAATTATCATCAAACATGTACTGGGCTGTGTCGAACATGCAGCGTAGTGACGAGGTGTTTATTTTCAACTTTCAGGTTGGTTCATGTGCCGTGGAGACAAATAAGTCACTGCCACGCAGACGAAAACCAAGCACACGGTAAGACTATAGAGTATATAGAGTCTGATAATATTTACGTTACTTGATATGGTAGAAACAGTGTTTTGTCGAGTAATTCATACATTATATTTGCTTGATAGTCGAGTGGATGAATAGTTTAGTCGGTAACAAATAACAAGCAGGTTGCTCTATCGTCCGTTACCGCTGCCTCTGTCAGTTCCGAGTTACAAACTGAGCTGATCGCTAAATACTGTCGCTTTTAGTTTGACAAATGGAGAACGAAGACTGTCCAGGAGAAAAGGAGCCTGAGCCTGAAGAGGCCAAACTCCGTCTGAAGGTTGAGTCGCTGAAGCTAGAGCTGAAAGAGTGTAGGGCCGAGCTGGCCAAGTTACAGAAGCAACTAAGCCAGTCTGAGAGACTGCAGCGGAGCACCGAGAGCTACAACGAAGACCTGAGGAAACAGGTACATCCATGCTAGCTAACATGTACTGTTGCACGACGTTCATCGCTACTGAACATCAGTATTATATTTGTTAACTTAAAAACTGAAAATCCAAATGTTTATTACACACAACATGCTTGGATATGCATTTGGCACACCAATGAAAATGATTGCATTTTACCGGGCTTGTTCTAAATCTTAGCTTCATGAGGTTATGGTTTTCAGCGTTTTTCCCCAAATAACTGAGAGAACTATTGATTCAGCTGTGTTTTCATTTTAGAGACTTATGTTTGTAGTGCTATTGAAATTGTGAACATGTTTTTGTTATTTTGACAACCCCATTTCTAATCAGTGGGTTAGTCTAAATATCAGAAATACTAAAGTGTTTAACTTATTCCAGTTTAACAGCATCTAAAACGACATTCTACAAATCAATCCTACAATAACCACCTTTCTGATGTTGACCACTGGAAGAATCATGAGAGGGATTTAGTGCAGGTTATATTAGAATTCATTAGTTTCCACAAGTGTACCTAATGTTTTGGCAAGTGAGTGTATATTGGAGTGTTTAGCCCAGGAAAATCAGTTGTTTAGCAGTGGTAATAAACTACCCTGATGCTAACTAATCATGTCTCATAACATACTTTGAGAAAATCAACTCCGGCCTTTGACCTAAAAGATGTTTGCCAGTTAATTGCATTGTATTTTTGTCTTAAAGAGTGTCAGGGTTTCTAGAGCTTAAATTAATCTAAAAATGCATCGCTTCAGGTTGACCAGCTGAGTGCAGAGATTCACGAACGTAAGAAGAAAGACAAAGAAAGAGTCAGTAGTGAAACTCAGACAGAGGAATATGTGTGGACAGAAAATGGTGAGTTACTGTGTTCATTTATTAAATGGGCAGACCAAGAAGCCAAAAAATGATCAAAGATTAACAAATGCATCAATTTCCAGATTATTACAATTACTACTATGGAGGCTACTGTCAAAACTCTGAAGAGGCCGAGACTCAGGAACATGTGAATGATGCGGTGGATGCTGCTGACTGTAGCGAGGCAGCAGAAGTTTCAACATCAAATGAAGCAGCAGCTGCAGATGTGTCAGCTCAACCAGACAGCAGTGTCGCAGTCACAACAGAGGTAAAGTTTATAAAGCGTTATTAATTAGTTTTAGTTGCTGTTGTTTTCGTTTAAAATGTATGTAGCTATGGACATGGAAATTTAATTCTTAAATTTTATGTACATAACCAAACCCCTACATAATCACATCTGCTTCAGGAAGCTGATCCAGGATCCATAGCTGATATGTTGAGGGCCACTGCTGAAGAGGCTATGACACAGACAGGCTTTGTCTTTGATGAAAATACTGGGATGTATTACGACCACAGCACGGGCTTCTACTATGACTCGGTTTGTCAACATTTTTTCTTTTACACACAGTTAGGCCGTTTGTCAGTTTTTACACACATTTGTAATAGTCTTTTATATTTTCCTCAGGTCAGTCAGTTGTACTACGATGCCAACACTGGCATTTATTACTACTACGATGCAGAGAGCGGACGATACCAGTTTCATTCTAAGATCGAGGTCCCGGCTGCACAGGCGAGTGCAGAGACTTGCCAAGAAAACAATGCAGCTGACAAGAAAGGCAGAAAAGTCAAGAAATGGATCAAGAAAGCACAGCAGGATGACAGGGTATGTAACTGCCAGATATTTTGTTGCCATGCCTGGGCCTGCAAATTTTTGTATTTAGTGGTGGTGGTGGATAGCTGACTTTTGATCATGTAGTTTCCCTAAAAGTTTGATGTCTTTTTGGTCTCAGTCTTCAGATACTTAATTCTTGTTTTTTAATTGATGCAAGGGTAGTTGACTAAAGGATTATTCATCTGACCTACTGTAGGTGCAAGAGGTGACTAACTCTTTGGCTAAAATGAAGATTTCCTCTTACTGGAAAACTGCTTCTTACCAAGGTACATCTTTTAATATTATTATGTGAAGCACTGAACGGTATTTCTAGGCCATGTCAGCCTAAGTCTTATTTTAAATGGTGCCTTATCTGTGTTCAAAGTTGACGTGATAATTCACACATTGATTCCAAAATAGTTGTTGCCATCACTGAGTCCTGTTAGTCGTGGCGTAGCGTAGTAAAACAACTCTCACAAACCTTGAAATAATAACTGGATCACCGATGTTAAGTTTGAAGTAATCTGGTGAAGGTATAGTGTATTGTATTTGAAGACTGAGACCATGCATTAAAATTCTTAAAAGATTTGGGATCTACACTACAAAGTCAGTTGGCCCGCTGTCACTCGGATGGTAGTCTCACTGCTGACTGTCTGATGGCAGGAATCCCAAATCCATGACGTAAAGTTGGAAGAACAAACCGAGTGGGTAGAACGGCAAACAACTAAGAAGAACACAGAATCACGAAAGTCAAATCGAAGGTCTCGCAGTCCGGATGTGGATCGGCGTAAAAAAGATTCCTCTAAATGTCGGGAAGACCGAGAGAAATCCTCAGCGAAGAAGAAAAGGCAGAAGAATGGCTCTCACCGTGATGATAAGGGAAGGTCGAGAAAGAAAAGGAAGAAATCTAAGTCAGAAAAGCCTAAAAAGAAAAAGAATGCATCTCGGAGCAATGAGTCAGAGGGGAACAGTGAACCAGAGGAGGGTGAGATCACAGAATCGGAGAAAGAAGAGTCTACACCTTCATTCTCATCCTCGAGCGCTTCCTCTGAAGATGGTCTAGAGTTAGAAATGGAAACACAGAATGAAGAAGGTGAGAGCAAAAATGAGCTGAATCTGACATGTGTGCAGGGCACACATCTTAAAAAATGATTTTTAGGGCTAATGAATTTAATCTGGTGGTAACCTGACACTAATTAGACCATCACTTGTTCACAACTCTAGCACTGACATGCTTTATTTTTCCTGCAGCCAAAGATATTTGGCCTCCCTGTGTAAGAGTGACTGTAGTCAGGTCTCCAGTGCTGCAGGTGGGCACTCTGTTCATCATCACGGCCGACTCTCCAGCCACCATCGGCAGGTTTGTGCTTTTTTTTTTTTTTGTTCTATAGCAGAATGAGTCCCATCTCAATACAGGATTTAGTACATACAAAAGTAAGGGTGTGTTGTTTTAGAAGCGATTGCCACCACAAAATACTACATACAGTCACTAAATCAGGATGATTTGATCTATCTGTATGTCATGGATCAACAAACTTTAAAAACAACGAGTTTGTAAACAACACGCTGTCTTTGTGTTTGCAGAGAGAAAGATATGGACCACGCAATCCGCATACCAGAAATGGGAGTCAGCAAGGTGCCTCTCCTCTTCATGCAGAGATTAAAATTATTCTGTTGCGTCATGCTGGGTTATGTGACTCCTCTAAATGTTAAACGTGTTGCAGTTCCACGCAGAGGTGTACTTTGAGCAGGGGCTGCAAAGCTACGTGCTGGTGGACCAAGGCAGCCAGAACGGAACAGTCATAAACGGCAACCGAATCTTACAGGTCGGCATTGTGTCTCAGTCGGTTAAACTGAACCGTAAAAACCTCCATCTTAACAGCGAGTATTTTCTTCTGCAGCCCAAAACCAAGTGTGATCCACACGCACTGATGCATGGCGATGAGGTGAAGATGGGAGAGACTGTGCTGTCGTTCCATATCCATTCAGGGACCGATACCTGTGATGGCTGCGAGCCCGGTCAGGTGATGGCTCACCTCAGCAAGCACAAAAGAGAGGAATGGACTGGTGAGGAAAAAGATCATTTTAGATATATGCAGGAAACTGTCAGTAAAAAGTATTTCTGTAATCCTGATGTATTTGTTAAATCCATTCCTCCTCCATCCTCGTATGAGATGACATGAGATTGATAGTACCACAGCTGACGCTTTCACTGTTGTTTCTCAAAGGTCCCACCCTCACCAAAGAGGATAAAGAGTCACTGAGACAGAAAGAGCTGAAGCAGATAAAGGCCAAATACGGCCTGCAAGTGAGTGTTAAAGAAGCAGCAGCTTGGCCTGATAAGTTTGAACACTCGTTTTTGTCACACATTCAGTCATCCCTGTGCATTTCTGTATACAGAGCAATGAGGAGACCAAAGCTGTGAAGAACGCTAAATACAAGGACAGAGCGGAGTCTCGCCGTCAGACTGTGGGCAGTGAGGGTGTTTTCCAACGAGATGATGCCCCAGCTTCTGTTCATCAGTAAGTAGAGAGCTGATTTTTATACTCCTGATGGCTGCTCAAGGGAAACGGTAGATTCAAGTGTTGGTCACGCGTCTCGTTTTCTTAAAGGGAGATCAGTGAAGTCAATAAAGGACGGAAGATGCTGGAAAAGATGGGCTGGAAGAAAGGAGAGGGTCTGGGTAAAGAGGGAACAGGAATGAAAAACCCGGTAAGGCAATCTGACAGTCTGGTGGTTCTGTTTTTATGTTATCTGAAGCAACTAAAAAAGTTTTTTTTCCCCAATCCCCTGTTCACAGATTCAACTCAAAATCAGAAAGGCTCAGTCTGGTTTGGGGGCCGGTGCTGCCATGTCTCTAGACGAAGTGTCGCTGACCAAATCAAGATCCCAGGTGAACTGGGAGAAAGCGCGTGAGAGGTTCGCCGACTCGTGCCAGCCTGACATGCTGCCAACACAGAAGAGCCAGTTACCTCAAGCCTGGGTCAGATCAGAGGAGACAGACACCACACAAACAGGCTCTGAAACAGGCGGCCAAAGTTAGGAGCAAGTGAGGGCTTGCTTCTAACTTTGTATATATTGTTGATTTAAAACACTGAGCACAGGGAGTCTCATTACCTCCTCAGAAAATGTGATTATTTAATTAGTCAGCCTTCACTTCTAGGAAACATCACTGAAGTCTGCAGCAGCCAGTTCATCTTGTACCTCTTACTTCTTAGGAGAACAGAATATGACCTATTGTGCGATCATGATTTTTCTGTCAGCGTAAAACACTATCAGTCTGTCGCTGAGTGCTGTGAAATGGAAACAGAATTTGCCGCTTGCCATGGTCATGTAACACTTCCTCTCGTCTGTGTGAAACGTTACTGCTGAAAAACTCAAAAGAAGAGCTGCCACTGTGCCTCCGTGTACAAAGACGACATGATTTGCCTCTAGCAAATATTGACACAGTGGAGCGATATTTCTCACAATGAGATCATACTGTAATGATACAACTGTGGATCTGTTCAGACAACACCGTAACTGATCGTGTTAGACCAGTTGCAAACCCTTGATGTACCAAACACGTATTTTTTTTTTTTTTAAAGTGGCACATTAAACTTTGAATATGTTCAACTTATTGCCTCTGTTTGAGTTGCTTTTTTATTACTTGTCGGATCACATCCTTTACTTTGGTGTGTTTGCCAAAAGGCACGGGGACAAACACGTACCTGTGTGAGTCTAGTGAGCAGACACTGTTAACAGTCCGTCTTATCTCTGGGTTCATGTTGTGGGTGTGTGAATATTTGCATGTGTCTGTGAATGTACGTTTCAATAGCGGCCAGTCTCATGTACAACACAGTAACACAGCGTAGTGCAAGGATATTTGAATATTCTTGCTCATGCTTCATTGTTATCGCATAATTTCACATAAATATCAAAAGTAACCAAGGAGAGGTGTGTCTGAAGTCAATACATTTTTGTAACGTATTTTGTAATCAAACAGGTGAGTGATTAAACTCACGTGATACTGCTGGCATAACTCCTTGAGCTGGCTCGCCTGCTGCCCTTCTTCTGACTTATAGTGCCACCCATTCTGATATTCCCTCTCCAGCCGATGGACAGACTCCTCTGCGACCGTTCAGCAGATAACAGTGCCGCCCTGCAGTCGGATTTCTTCTGTCTTGACAGGTGGATCCTCCCTCTTCTGCTTTACAACTCTAAAGTCTCCTCCCTCAACTTAACCGCACTTTACTGAACGTGGACAAAAGATCTGTAATCCTGTAGTGTAATCTAACTGGGAGGGATCGGCTTGTGGCTTGTGTTGCCTGCTTGTTTTGGGTAGAAAGTCTCAGCCATAAAAAGATATTGTGAGTCATGAGATAAAGTGGGATGTGGTTCAGGGCTTTTCAGAGATCTGGCTTGACCAGTTCCTGACGCTGCAAGAGCGTTCAGAAGAACACAGGGCCACTGTTCTTTCAAGTGCAGGCTGTTCATAGTGTAATTTGTCCAGAAGTTATTATGCAAAACATGTGAATCCATTGGGGAATAAGTCAGCTGATTTAAGTTGTATTCACGGCATGTTGACTATAATAATAATTAAGCCGTAAAGTACCATGTTCTTTTTTTGTCGGCCATGCTGAAGGGCAGTTTAGCTAAACACAGAGGCTGTGTAATTTGTTCAACATAAGCGACACCAGTGCATATTAATTTTGCGGTAAGAATGTACTTCTACTCCTGAGGCAACAGTTTTTCCTGAATTGTGGCAAGCAAGTGGAAACAGGTCACAAGTTGGAGCTGAAACAATATCTGGGTTATGCGACAAAGCCACAACCAGATAATCCTTGTTGAAGATGCACTGTAACTTCAGTAATAAACTACTCAAACATGGACTTGGGTTTGAGGAAGATGGAAAGAGATGATTATGTATTGTCAACACGTCCATTACGAGACACATTTATAGGAAAATTTTGGTGGAGTTTTGAAAGTGGTAAAACATCACCATTGTAACGCCTAACTTGTACAGACGCCTTGTTTTGCAGTACATTCTAGCTCTGAGCTCTTCATAGGCCGAGGGTCAAGGAGCCAAAAAGGTCAGCCCCTCTTTCATTCCACTCGTTGCACTGCATGCAAACAATCAGACACAGACTTCAAAAAGATGGTATTTGCAGACTAAGAAGAAGGAGAATTGTAGCACAGTGATATGGTGGTTAGCACTGATGCCTCACAGCAAGAAGTTTCTCCAAGTTTGAATCCATCGGTCGACTGTGGCCAAAGACATGCTCTTTAGGTTCATTGGTGATTCTAAAGTGGCCGTAGCTGTGAATGTACCCCGCCTCTCACCAGGACAAGCGGTTACAGAAAATGAATGAATGAATGAACTGATTATGTCTTTATGTGGAATTAAATCATAGCAACAATCATTTGCAGGACATAATTCATTTCTGTGGACTTCCATTATAGTTGAAGGATGTGCTGCAAACATCTAACACTACAGTATGTAATTTGTGAAAATATGCCGCATAAATACACCGATCAGCCACAACATTAAAATCACTGACAGAAGTAAAGTACATAACATGGACCATCTTGTAACAATTCAATGTTCCGCTGGAAAACTTTTGGACCTGGCATTCAATTCAATTCAAATTCAAATTCAAAGTGGGCTTTATTGGCATGAAAGTTTCTTAACAAAACAATATTGCCAAAGCAAATCAAAAGACAATACAATGAATCAGATATATACATTATGAACATTCTATTATTTATATACAATGTGTGTGTGTGTGTGTGCGTGTGTGTGTGTGTGTGTGTGCGTGTGTGTGTGTGTGTGCGTGTGTGTGTGTGTGTGTGTGTGTGTGTGCCTCGATCACTCACTGTCCCTCAGGGTGTGGCATGTTAACACATACTGGGCAGCAAGGTGTGCCCGCTCTCCTTCTCCGAGGAGTATTTTTAATTTGGAGAGGTCGTCCAGCTCTTTGCAACCTGGAACCAAAGAGCTGAACTTGTTCCAATAAATTTCTCTTGTGTCATTTAATTTTGTACATTGTAGGAGAAAGTGCATCTCCGTCTCAACCTCACCTGTCCAACAGTGACCACATGTTCTGTTTTCTTTTGGTTGCCATGATTTTTTGTGTCTTCCTGTTTGGATTGCCAATTTGTGGTCACTGAGCCTGTACTTGGTTAGGATCTGTCTCTGCTTTCTATCTCTGACAGTAGAGAGATATTCTGCTAATTCATAATCTCTTTTAAGGGCAAGATAACATTCCAATCTACTTTGGCTTTTAGTTGTTTCTTCCCAATGGTCCAGATAGCTTTCTTTACATTGTGCTATAATTTGCTTTACCCTGATTTCTGTTTGTAGAGCAGTGTTGTTGTGAGGCTGCTCAGAGTTTGTCTGAGAGGGGGCAGTTAGCCTCAGTACCAACTGACATAGGGGACTCTTTTCTGGGCTCAGCCCTTGGGGTTGGAGGGCTTTGGAGTGGAGGGTGTCTCTGGGACTGGATTTCAGGTGGTTAAAAAAGTTGAGCGTTCTCTTCTGAACGTTTATTTTCAGTGGTTATCTGCCTAATTCTGCTCTACATGCATTTGTTGGTGTGTTTCTGTGTACGTGTAAAATGTATCTGCAGAATTCTGCATGTAGAGATTCTGTTGGATGTTTGTCCAAGAGGGTAAAGCTCTGATGACTGAGTGGACCCCATACTTCACTACCGTACAGCGTAATAGGCTGGATGACACTATCAAATATTTTCAGCCAAATTTTTATTGGAATATGGAAATGATAAAATTTTCTCCTAATTGCGTAAAGAGCTCTTCAAGCTTTTTCTTTTAGTACATTCACTGCCATGTTGAAACTCCCTGATGCTGTTATGGTTATACCAAGGTAGGTATAACTCATGCTGTGTTCAATGACATGATTATTGATGGTAAACTGGTGTTTGTTCTCATGACACCTGGGGCGTTTTTGAAAAATCATGACATCGGTTTTCTTCATGTTTACTGCCAGGGCCCAGTTCTGACAGTACTTTTCTACTACATCCAGCTGTAGCTGTAGTCCTTGTTCAGTAGGAGACATTAGAACAAGGTATCAGCATAGAACAGAGACTTCACCTCTCTATCCAGGAGGGAGAGGCCCGGAGCAGCACATTTATCCAACTCAACAGCCAGTTCATTTATATACACATTGAATAAAGTCGGACTTAGATTGCAACCCTGCTGAACAACAATCATTCATGTGGATGTTACTTAGACATGTAGCACCCACCTAGACCAGACCAGGCACCCCCACACTCCTTGATGGCAGCAGCCATCCCCAGCAGGATGCAGCCTGACGAAGACACACGGTTTACTAACATCTCAGAAAACATGAAGGACAGCACCAGGTGTTGACCTGGCCTACACATTCACGCGATCTCAAACTGATCAAGTATCTGTGGGATGATCCACAGAGACCCCTCCCCTCAACCCATACATTCTGTTGCCAGACACCACAGGACACCCTCAGAAGGCCCATGTCCATTCTCTGATGAGTCACAACTGTTTTGGAGGCACACAACATTTGGTCATAATGTTATGCCTGATTGGTGTGTAATTCAGTGAGGAACACTACACAATGCTGTTGTTATTTAGCGGATTTAAAATTGATGTTGCATGTCTCTAGAGCTTGTGTGGTATGTCGTATTATATCCTATTGAAATGTATTGTATTACATCATATCATATCACATTGTATTTTATCATACTGTAATCAGATTTAGGTGAACACTATTATAAAATGAAAATGAAACACTTCCTTAATTTTTTTTATATGTCCTGCCATTTTGCTCAGTAAGTGAACATATATATTTTAACAGAATAAAGTTCTTGTCTGCAATTTACAATGTATGCACATAAACTTTTGCACCTTTCTCTGTATGTCATGTTTCTACAGCCTGGCGATTCAAAAATATTGTTTATAGATGGAGTAAAAGGAAATATAGCTTATCATGAAAACCAAAAAGCACACATTGAATGTAAGGATCTTTGTTAGTGAAGTCACACGCAGGTTCACTGGTTTCCTCTCTTTTTTAATTCAGAGGCAGTACATCACACTTCCAACCAGACTCAACCTACTTTCATTTCATTTTGGCCACACCACAACCATTTGTACTCATTCGCAACTTTGTGTTATCGCAGCCTCAACGTGTGCCCATGAGCCACTGAAAGGCATGAGACCAGAAGTGACAAGAGAAGCAGTCCTGTGTTGACTCAACATCCCCACTGCCCCTCCTCTACTTCCGCCTCGGTCAGCTTTCTCAGCCACGTCTGTGTACACGGCTAAATCTGAGCCTCTTCAAAAAAGAACCGAGCGCACTGGCTGACGCAAACACAAGATTATACTATTTTAAAACTTTAAAACTTAACTGTAACTCAACAGAAGTTCCAACTGTTTAACGCGTGTGTGCATGAAGAGAGGAAAAGTCAGGAAGTGGGGGTGTAACTGCTTCCACAAAGTTCACAGGCCATCCAACCATCCAGCTTGATTTTGCTTTTTTTTGTTCCAAGAGGAAATAAGCCTCATTCCAGCAACATTCCATCATTTAAGTTGTTCACTTAAGGAAACAAGCTCTTACAATATTGTAAACTAAATGCCCGCTTTTGTAAAACATTACGTAACGTTATTGAGGCTCGCATGCGACTTCTGTTTGTGTCGTTGGCTTAAGTTCTCCAAACTGAATGGACATTCCAAGCAAACTATGACTTCCTCGCGGCAAGTGACTCACTAAAAGCCACTGTTGAATGTCTTCCACTGCTGGCCTTTCCTGTTCCCAGCCTGAGCCTCTGGGTGTGTCTCCCTCTGACCTCATCTTCCCAGAAAATCCTTCAGAAACCTCAGCAGCCCAGTTTCTCACATGATACTGCCTCTGTCAAGTCGTCTAGAAAAACAAACCAGGCTGTTTATAGGAAAACATCTCGTTTGGCTTCTTACGTCAGCATCTGTGATGTTGGTGCCTGTTCATTCAACCAGAGCATCAGTCTGTGTGTGCAGACTGGTTACTGCTGCCCACTGTGGGAACTTGAACAGGTCAAACTTCAAGTCTAATTCAAGTCAACATAGTTTTAGCTGAAATCTGTGTCAATGATTCTTCCTCAAGAGCAATAAATATTTGAGCAACCTGCCACCTGCAACAGCAGGAAAGCTTTAATGAGTGGAGCCATCACACACACACAACCTGCTGGGTCGACTAGTGAAGGGAATTATAGATTTGTGAAAAGAGGCTTTGTGTTCACGCAAAAGACAATAGCTCCCGCATGGCAGCAGGACCTTTAACCCAGACACAGCACATTCAATGAGTCATCTGACCTAGTGTCCAGAAGTCAGCACAGCGGAACCACAAAACAAAAATCAAAAATCAAACATGTACCGTACACAAACCGCTAAGTGACGCGAATAACGGAGCAGTGAGTGTAAACCGTACCTCACTTCTCCGAGAGCTCACAGTCTGTGACAGGTCTGCCGGGAGGTTGAAGTCCTTCACGGAGCGGTGGATGTCAAACTCTCCGGTCAAAGACAGACGATAGACGTCCCGTGTTGAGGCTGCCGCTTTCTGAGTGAGAAGTCTTGTTCTCTCTGCGTGGCGGAGCTCAGTCCATGTGGCTGGATGGGAAAATGGGAAATAAACTTTCTGGGCAGGCGCCCAAAGAAAAAAAACGGAATGGGGTTTTAAAGACACAGCAGTTACAGCGCTATATATGGTTCAGCCACACTCCACCACAGTCCAGAGGCACTAGGCTACATCTATTTGACTAGTTTCGGCTCCACTGTTTTGAAGGCAGGCAGACAGACGACAGATAGCTAGCTAGATAAATAGATAGATAAGCTGGTCAGAACACTTTACACTTTCAGTACAAGGTGACAGTAAATTCATCGTATTGTAGTACACATCACACAGGAAATGATTCAGAAAACCAATAGGCTATAAGTTATATATATATAGTTCAGCCTGTTCAAAGAAACCGTTTCAAAGGTCCACAGTTTGTTGAGTATAGGGATAACTATGATCACACAAGACAGAATTAACAATTTTCGAGCTGTACCTTTCTGAAACAGATAACTCTGTATTTACTCCCGTCTCTTGATACTTTGTACATGTGCTAATTTTGGAATTTTCTGACTTATTTTATTTTAATTTTTTACTTGTTATTCTCACAAGTGTTTTTATGTGCAACTAAGCTACTGTGACCAATCAATTTCCCTTGTGGATGAATAAAGTCTAACACACTGATAGACGTATACACGGGGAGTTTTTCTTAAATCAGCGAGCTGGTGTCTCCCTCTAGTGTTCTGTCATGAGAAGGCAACTGCAGCAGAAAACCTCAGCTCTCCCTGCCGGTGGTGATCCCCAAACATCTGGTGTTGTGAATAAATACACAAATAACAACAGCTTGACTCGATCCTATATGATTATCACATTCCTTGTCATTGCTGTTGTCATGTCATGACATGCGTTGTGTGTTTCTGACACGCAAAGCTTTAAACAAGAACCAGCACACGCAGTAGCCTGCTGAGGTTACACCGTGCAGGTATTGAGGCCAAGGCAGTTTTTTAATCTCTGTGACATCAGCCTCTTCCTGCAGAGGCTGATACTGCTCCTCTGCTGAGGCATTAGGAACACATACGCTACCGCTGTTCTGCAGCACCCACTGAAAACCCTATATAACCAATAAAAGAATAATGACGCATATGAAAAATAATGGGCTCTGAAAGAAACCACAGTGAAACCCTTTTGTTCAGTTGTGATAATGTAGATTAAATGCACTTAAAGCAGATTGGCTGGCATAATGTAGACAGAATGATTATTACTTTAATAGCTTTATCAACCACGAGTCTACTCCCTCCAGCTCAGTCACTGCTTCACGTCTAAAGAACTAAGGGATGCAGTTCAATTCTGTGTCACTGTACAGTCATTCCTCACCACACTATCTGCTTCCAGGAAGCACATGACTTCACCTCTTATGTTTCACAGGGGAAATGTGATAGCTTGCGACCCTTGATTCATAAAGTCATCAAAAACTCTTGAAGCAAGCAGCGGCACACAGTAGTCTGAAGCTTTTGCAGGCTCCATAGCAGAGTCAAGAGTGGACTAAAAGGCTGCAGTTTCTACCTCAACCTGAGATGAGATCACCGTCATTTTCTCTTCCACCGAGTCCTTTTCACAACAAATTAACAGAGGTTGGACTTGATGCATTCTTCACTAACCCCGTTTTATTCACACTGTAACCTGGCAACAAGCCACTTGATGCAGCCACATGCCCGCTTCCCTTCACCATTTCTAGGTGCATAATGAAGGATACGTCCAGTCATATTATGTATATAAGCTTGTAAAACAGGTGATTATTTGAGTAAAGCTGAGTCGAATTAATACATATTTGTCCACACTTTGATGGTGAGAGACACATAAAATGTAAATCTGATATAAGAGAAGTCAGTACATCTGGATAGAATATAGCCAACAGAGTCGTGATGAAGGACATTAGGGTTACTAAATGATGGGACTGCTGCCCGTTTAGTTGCAAATATTTAAAATATTGATATAGATGAAAATACTTAACGGCAGCAACAGAAGATGTGAATGTCCGTGTGTGATCACCTTTAATGCTGATGTAAAGAACAGTTAGGACAGTGAAGCTGCCAGCTGAGAGCATAAACAATGAACTGAAACAGACTGTAGCGTAGCTCTGTGAAGCTCTTCACATTGATATTGTTGTCATTAAAAAATATCAGTTTTAATATGAAACCAAGCAGCCACTAACCAAAACACATTGAACCAATAGGCTACTTCTCAGAAAATATATATAATGTTGTAATTACAAATAATTTATATCCATGTTTTCTTGAATCTGTTCTAACAAAGTTAATAAATGCAAATATTTACTTTGCAGGAGACACTGACTGTATTCCAATAGCTTACATCTAGCGGTGCTTTTGCACAGTTGCTCCCTAAAAATGTCCCTGTTTTAAACCAGAACACTTTATCAACAAAAACAAATAAATGGCATTGTGATTGCTACTCCAAATCTCGCAGTGGTGAGCTCTTGGGTGCACTGCCACTGTCCAGAGCGTCTGTGTATGTGTATATGGATGGATGTGATGAGGACGTTACATCACTTGCAGTGCAGCCAGACGCCAGCAGCAGCATCCAGCTCGGAGGCAACGCGACGCACAACCCCGGCTGGCCATATTGTGCACCAGCTCTTCGCAAATCGCCTGCGTCACACCTGAAAAAAAACGCACACAGCAGCGCAGGAACAATAGAGTCAACCCATCAAGAGAAGTGCAACGATTCAAAACGCGACTCGACTGAGCTGGTAAGTGTTTGGATGCGGTAAATCGCTGTTCTTCCTTTTTTTGTCCCCCCGCGGAGATGCATTATTGCCATTATGTCGAAGCATTGCGCGTCCTCTCCTGCGCTTTTGTGGTTAAGAGGCCCACATAGTGTCGCACACCATGCACATCATTTGGTTTAGATCTGAGCTGCTGTTTTCACATGTGGGGGAAAAAAAAAATCATGCATTTAGGATTTCTCTAACGGGTTGTGTAATCATTCAGCAGCAGAATAATCGATAAAGGTTTTTGTACATTAATAATAAGCGCGCGTTTATCTTTCCAGGTTGGTGTCTCTTCGTGCGGGGAAAATGGTTAAACTCGGGAATAATTTCAGCGAGAAAAATAACGGGAAGGTGGTTTCTGAAGACGGATTTGACACAATCCCTCTCATAACACCATTAGATGCCAGTCAGCTGCAGTTCCCCCCACCAGATAAGGTAAGGTGTTAAGACATTTTTCCACTGATTGCACGAGTGAAGGGGCCCAGTGTCTTTTTTAAAAATGTATTTCATTTCCATTGGTGCAATTAAAGAAACGTTTTCTTGAGGGTCACCAATATTCATCTTTGCACATCTATTATTTCTATCTTTAAATACAAATATTTTCACCAATCTATGTCCCATTTCCTCATGAAGCTACAACTGCAACATGATTGGATCACATCCCATGCTACATATATGTGTGCTGTTTCTTTCTACCAGGTGGTGGTGAAGACAAAGGCAGATTATGATGGTGAGAGCAAGAAGGGAAAGCTACGATCTCCCAAAATCGCAGAGTTCTCCATAAGCATCATTGAAGGCGTATCAGAGCGACTCAAAGTAAGAGTAATGTCCCTGCCACCGTCTGTCTTTCATGTATCATCCCATGTACAACACACACTCCCACACACGCATATGCCCGAGGAGCAGGCAGCTGTCTCCCTGCAGCTCCGGACATTTGTCAATGCCTTCAAAATATTCCCTCTCGAGTCCGAGTTGTGGTCTGGGGCTTCTTTGCTCAGGTCTTATTCATGTCATCCTGTCAGGCTACACAGGGAGACATAATGCACAATGATTCACTTAACCCCGCCCTGAAATGCTCATTAATTCAGCTGCTGCCATGGCGATGGCCTCCAAATGGCAGCATCTCTCCCACCTCCCTTAACACTCTACTGGTCTGCAGATGTGTTTCTCCCTTCACACCTATGGAATGACTATCACAGCTGGTTTTGTAAAATAAAAAGTGAAAACATAGTTAGGTGATTGAGCTGCTTATGCAAACAACTTCCCCTTTTCACTTTGAAATTCATGAACCTGTGTTGTGTTGTGTTGTGCGTGAAGGCTGCAACGCTCTCCCTCCACATTTAAAACCAACAGGTGAAGCAGTCCTTTTTGTGCCACGTCAAGCTTCATTTACACACCGTTAATTCTTAAAGATCTGAAAGGCAGAGAGGTGCATCGCTGTCTCCGAGTACACGGCTCGTCTCCTCACATCAGTGCTTTGAAACGCTGCAGGCAGGGCTTTCATCACAGACAGCCTCTCTCATAAACTCCTGTTGCTTTGCTTTGTACATGTTGTAAAGTGTGCTTTGCTGTGTCACTGCAGAAATCAACCTGGTAGATAAAGAGAATATTGTTTCATTCATGTTGATACTCACGAGCATGTAAATCATAACGGGCAGCAATACTTAGATGCTCCCTATCCACGAAATCCTCTACATCATTATCAATAAACATTTCACAGCACACTGTGTCTCTGTTGCAACTGTGTAGTCAGCGAGGGAGCTGTTTGAAAAAATCCAATTTCTTATACAAGATTCTGCAGAAATGCTGCAAATGATCATGTAATTAATTCATGATCTCTCACCACAAAAATAACCTGAGAACATCCTTAACATATTTGGCAAAACTGAGGCGTTTTCTCTCACACTTCATCGTCTCTTCCCTCTCCTGCTGCCCACAAACACCAGTAGCTGTTACATAACTCCCCTGAGAGGTGAGAGCTGGGCTGTGCAGATGGTCACACAAGCCATTTGCTCGTTGAGTTACTATATGCAGAATAGCACATATCACTTTTGCAGCCGGTTGTGTCTACATCCATGCATTTGTTTTCTCTGTAATGAGTATTTTAACTTAAATACTACAATGCTGTACTGCTATCTAAACTTTATTATTAAGAGATAATGACGTGTTCCAATCTGCCCACTCATTTCCTTTTAACAAGACAGACACAGTCAGTTTGTGGTTTAATAGAGCTGTCACGCACTGCGAGTCCTGTGCCAATTATGCCATTGTTGCACATCTCCTTTAGGTGACCTTGCTGGTGATCTGTGCCCTGGCTTTCCTGGTGTGTGTGGTTTTCCTGGTCGTCTACAAGGTCTACCAGTATGAGCAGCCCTGTCCTGACAGCTTTGTATACACGGTAAACACTTTTGAGCATTCTTTGTTGGTGACGGTGCCCAAATGTTAACACCTGAACATGGGTAAACATTTGTTCTGTATGTTGCAATAGTTTTGTTTTAATAGGGCTGCCACAAACGATTATTTTGATAAATCACTGATTATTTTTCGATTAGTCGACTTATTGGATCACACGTAAATTGAATAAAACATACAGCTTATCGCACCTGCATGAAGCTGCTCATATACCATCATTCGTTTTTAGCTTGAAGTGTTTAAGGTATATGCTAACTAAAAATAAAGACAATTGGTTTAAGATAGTTCATTAAACCGTTAACGTTTATAGCTCTATGAGTAAGTAGTAAGTTAGCTCTCTGTTTTTGCTAATATTAGCAGCTAACTAGCTAGTTAGCTTACCGAGACGACGGTCCCTCTTCATCGTTGTCAAGATACCAAAATGAACGATACTATACCAGAAAAAATCATGGTTCCGGGTATTATCGTGATACTACGGCATTTTGTATTATTATGAACTGCAGTGTATTTGTACGAGTTATAAATACTTATTACTTATAATTTTGAGCAAAATTAGTGGTTCCACTGACGATGACGCAACGGCGCGTAATAGTCGACATATAATCGTGACTAGTCGACTAGTCGTGGCAGCCTTATGTTTTAACAATTTAAATGTGAGCATATTACAACCAGAAATTCATAGTGGATTTTGAATTGCAATGTGTTGCAATGAAGCTTGCAACACATAAAGGATGGTAATATTCCTTTACCAAGACTCTTTATCACAATCAAAGGAATTTAAGTGAAATTAACAACCCTTTTTGATATCTGACTTGAGTTCAGAATTATAGTATGATACATTATTGAATCTGCTGTCTTTGACAATATATGTATATATATTTAAAATAGAACAGAGTAGAATAAAAGCTTATTGACCAGCCAAGAGTGGATAATTGTCTAACAGTAGCATTTTGCACAATTGGACACTTGTGACGTCAGTCACCTCCTGCTCATCAACTGTTACACTTTCTCTATTTAAAACTGTGGTATTGTCTTTTGTTTATGTATAACCCTAATATATTGGCACAGATGCTTGTATAAATAAGGTAATGTGGTGTAGTTTGTGCTGAATATTGTTTTTCTTGTCAGATTTTTAGGTAATTTGTGCTCTTTTGCTTTTAGCTGAACAGCACAGCTCCACCATAACGTTGCCACTCAGCCTTTTTTCTTTGCTTATTTTGTGGAATTTATTTATATTTTCTCGAAGCATAATGTTGTTAACTTTTCTGTTCACGTACTTACCCACCGTGCAGATTGAATGATTTATCTTCTCTTTTCATGTTAACTCTCCTTCCGGAGCAGCAAGGTCGCTGCATGCCGGCTGGGCTGTACGGCAACTATCCCCCTCAGGGCCCTGGGGGCCGTGGGCACCTCTTTACCCTCATCAACCGCTACAACATGGCCAAGCAGACCATCACTCGATCAGTATCACCATGGATGACCATTATGTCTGAGGAGAAGGTTACCCAGCAGGAGACGGAGACTGCCCAGAAACTGGCTTAACCAACCTGGGATCAGAAGATGGCTGCGCCTGCTGCAGAAAGATAAATAATATGGTTGTGCCATTCAAGCAAACCTCAGAGTCCAGTGACTTTCTGTGGATGGAAAAACCAACTTCTATTGCCCGAGGTGCTAATGCTGCCTTGTTGATATCATTTGGTCAGCTGATATGTACTGTAGCAGGACATCTGCGGAAATTTTGAACATGTTTCAAGCAAAGTGAGGCTTACAGTCAGGTGGATTCGCGGTTTGTTTGAATAGCATATGTTGTTATTTATTTACACTTTAAAACAGAGTGGCAATCGTGTAGAAAAAGCCACAGACACACAAACACTGACACACACTCACTGTCTTTGTACATACACATATGTAACAGAACTCACAATAGTACTCAGATTGTGAAATGACTGTGAACCATCTCGTGTCTGCGTCGCTTGTTTTAACGCACATGCACGCACGACTCTAATAACGATCAGTTGGCTTTGATTATCTTTTCCGATACATGAAGTCCTGACGGAGCATGCCAGACCTCTCGAGGTCAGGCAAGTTGTACATTTCTCACTAAGTTTGCAGCATATTTGCCATCGAGGTCATCTGTGTGGAAAATATTTTACTTTCATGATATTGTGAAAATTTGAGGCTTGACTTGATAAAACGTACCAGCGGAAAAAATATTTTAAATTGTGTTGTTTTGAGTCAGCCCACACTGCTCTCTGCATATAGTGCTGTTAAAGATTTTTTAGTATTTAAATCATCAAATTTTTTTAACAGCCGTTAATGATTGTTTCCATTCATCTGAACTCTTGGTGAACACCATGTGCTTTTTTTGCTGTCTACATGAGACTGATTTAACATTTACTTTTCATAGCATACATTTTATGCTATTGTACTGAATGTTTTTGCATTGCTAGTGAAGACACTGTATTGTGCAATGCTTCGCATTGATTAATGTCACTATCGATGGCTGTTTTCAGCCGTCACAGATGCTAGAGTTAGGTTGATGTAGTGAAACAATCTGACAGTAGTTGCTTGTCCTGTTGCTTTTTTCTGTGTTTGTCATTTAACTTACCCTGCCACAAATTATGTACCTTTTCAAACAATGTAACGATTACCATTGAAGTGCATTTGCTACATAAAAATGTAAAATGAAAATTGAAATAAAGTGCCCACATTTCACACAGACGTCCATATGGAATCCATTTTTATGGAACGCTTTCATTCATTATTGCAAAAGTAAATCTAGTCAGTGCTGCTGCAGCTCCCCTAGAGCTGAAAATAATTACTGCTAATAGTTTAAGTTCCCTTGAGTTCAGATCAAAGAAAAACTCTCAAAGCTTAAAGTGCTTTGAGTTTTTTCTTGCAGTAGAATCAAGGTTAATCCTAAAAAACAGATTAGTAGAATTATCAGGAGCCAACAGCTTCATTTCCTTAGTTGACCTGAACCAAGACAGAGTGTGGCTTCATATTAATTTCATTCAAAATGTTTTATATATATATATATATATATATATATATATATATATATATATATATATATATATATATATATATATATATATATATATATATATAAAACCGTAGCCCAAAGTAAGGAAAGAAGATACATAATTCAAACACAAATATTGCTTAGCTTTACTAGAACATAAGATGTGTCAGTACAGTCATGCCGTCATAGATGTCAAATAGATCTTTGTGATGCCTAGAAAGGAAACCATTGTTAAGCATTTGAGAGTGAATTATAATTTACAATATCTCATGAGAGAAATAGAGATGCAAGTTTCCTCTAGTGCATTAGTTTGTTCCAAAATGGATCAGCAGATACCACATTGCTGCTTTCAGTCAGCTTCACAAAAAAAATGCTGCCAATCAAACCATTATCAGTCCTTCAGTGGTATAGAAAGGTTAACTGTCTATCCACTGGAGGAATTGCTGAAGTGGACACGGAGCTCACCCCCACAGAAGTGCATTTATTCATCAGAGCTACCCTGAAAGCACTGGACAAAGATTAATAGATAGCATCACAGATGAACAAACTGCCGTCCTCACTTGTAGACACAATCTTCACGAAGAACAAGTTGTCCATTATAATAAAATGTGCATTCAGTCTGAGTGTTGCTTCTTTATAAGATTTCCAATGTGTACCAGCTCCAGAGTGCTTCCTGCTGCACTGCGTCCACAGAGGCAGTTATGTTAACTGTCATACCAGTCCAGGAAGAGGAGAGAGAAAGAGCACATAACCAGGAAGAAGAGGATCCATACACGGAAGCCAGCGTTGTTTTTGATTGCCTTGTGAAAGAAGTAAACAGAATGACTGATTGGGTTGATTAATATCAACCAAAAGAAAATTGCATGTGTCTGTTTTATATAGTAAACAGTACCTCTCGTATATCCTCATTGCCTTCTTTGACGTTCTCTGTTGCACCCACAACCAGCTGATGGATATTGTCTATTTCAGTTTCCTGTGACAAAAATTGAGACGTATGATCAGCTGATGTAAAAGCTCTCCTGAACACACTGCATTTAAGTGACTGAGGGAATGACATGGAAGGAACTCTACTCACTTGTTGCAAGACTTTTTCAGCGAAGATCTCCTGAAGTCTCGAGATCTCCACCACCTTCCCCTCAATTTGCCTGGTGGGCACAAAAAGTAAGCATGACATATCCCATTAAAATAACATGCTTAGCATATCTAAGCCTTTCCAGATGGCATTAGTATCACTGGGGTAGGTCTGGTGTTGGGTGATTTTCACCTCAGGGGTTCTGTTCCATCTAGAACAAACACGTCCATGATTTTCTGTGGCTACCACCACAACAATGTCATGTCCTCGGGTCATTTTAATCCTGTCTCACGCACTTGTTGTCTCAGTCACCTGGCATTTCTATTGTGAGGATCATGTCATTTTGTGAGAATGGAAGAGACATTGCGAAACACATTCACACAAAGGTGTCTCTGCATTACTACAGTTCCACAATTAACATTTTTACAATTCCCCACATGAACAAAAAGAAATTACTGACCTACCCCGGTGATAGTAAAGTTGTTCAGAGGAGTCTTTTTAAAAGAGAGAGTGTGCTGGTGCACTCACCTCACTTCATCCACCAGGCTGTTCATCTCACTGATCAACCTCTGGTTCTCCTGCTCAAACTAAACAGAAAAACAGAAACCTTTTAAAGAGGACAGATTTGTCTGATTTACAATTGAAAAATATACTAATTTATCCTTCACTGCCTGTTATAAAACCCCTCAGGAAAGTCAACTGCCTTCTGACTGAACAACTTCCATAATCCTGCAGAGAGGCGACAACGGAAGCTTGTGAGCACCACCTCTTCCTCTTGAAGTTATTGATCAGAAAAGGCAACCAAACCTGTCTGTACAAGGATGAGGCTGAATATGATCCAGAATAAGAGAGGGGACGGCTGTGACAGCAAACAGCAGGACGTCTCTGCTGGTTAAATATGATGCTCATTACCCAGTTACCGTGAGACAAAACGGCAGATTTACACTTTTTAATCACAAGTCATATATAATGTCAGGAGACGGCTTCAAAAAGATTTACAACTCACTGGACATCCCATGGAGTTCAGTTAAATCCATCATCAAGAAAAAGGAGGAGTATGGCACTTGTTTAAATCTGCCTAGAGATGGTCATCCTCAAAGACTGAGTGACCGGGCAAGAAGAAGACTGGTGAAGGAGGCCACAGAGACATCTACGACCACTCTGAAGGATTTAAAAGCTTCAGTGGCTCAGATGGGAGAGACTGTACATATAATAACTATAGCACAGGTTCTTCACCAGTCAGATGAGACAGAAACTGAGCCCTTTAGTCATCAGACTAAATACTCAGTTGGACAAAGACTAAACACCGCACATCACCACAAACACACCATGTCCACTGTGAAGCATGGTGGTGGCAGCATCATACACTGGAGATGCCTCTCAGCAGCAGGCACTTGACAGCTTGTAAAGGTGGAGGGGAACGTGAGTGTAGAAAAAAAAAATCGCTAAATCCTGGCGCATAAATCTGGCTCAGTCTGTAAGAGATCTACAACTTGGGAAATTTATTTTCCAGCAAGACCAAGCATAGAATAAATGGTTCAGAGACATCAAGGTGATTGTTCTTGAGTGACCATGTTAAACCCAGATCCCAATCCAATCAAGAATTTGAGTCTGGAAATGAAAAGAGTTCTTCACACCTGATCCCGGTGCAACCTGGCAGAGCAGAAATTGCAGCTTCTTATTGTAGCCAAAGGTGCAATTTTTTTGTCAAAATTGCCTAATTATATTGACCATGATTACATCTGACACTGTGAATTTATAAATATTCACATGTATGTGACAGAGAATACGTAAAATATGCCTACAGAGTACTCATAAATGCTACAGTGAACAGGTCTGATGGTAATTTAGTTTATCCAGATTGTGGATACGGTGCATTAGTCGACCTGTAAACCTTCATATTGGTTTGTTTATTTATGTTTAAACCTTGGTGCGTTTTTTTGTAATGCTGAACAGCCCAAAATTGGTCCCTCTAAAAACCAAATTTCTACAAAGCAATGGCAGGGTGGCTGTACATTTGGGACACACATATGTCTCACACAGATCCATACATTTTGTACACTCTATAACATGAATAAAGAGTTCTAAGGTGGCACACCATTTGGATCTCCTCTGGAGATAGCTCATCCTCCACTCTGCCCTCCTCCCACAGGTTGACAGGGTTATCCGGCACCTCTGGAACATTCTTCTCTACAGGAAAGGAAACAGATAAATTAATTGTATTATAATATAATAGCAGGCATTAAAATGGGTTACCATGCATTCAATTTTCACTGACAACTAAAAGACAGTGTCATAAATATTATAAAATCAAAAATGCTATGTTACTTTAAAGGTGGGATGATGGTGAAGATACCTGCAGCCATTGCCTCATGTGAGCCATTTGTTTGCTTTAGCTGTAGATATGAATGAAGATGGGCTTAAGATTGTTAACAACTATTTATCTTGTGACTTTTGTGAACTGTGTGAACACCCTGGATGTGCAGCCATTGATCACGTACATAGCACTAGCGCTGTAAAACACTGCCACTTTGAAAAAAGTGCACATTATGAGGCAAAAATAACAATAAACACAAATTCCATAACCAACAAAACATGACTCACAGTCAGTGAAGTGAATTTATAGCAGCAGGGTTTCTTTTCCTGGTATATGTGCCTTCACAGAAATAGAGCCTTGCGTCTCAGGGAACTCGATAACTTACCAGAACTTTCCTCTTTGACTATTTTTTCCTCTGCAGGCTCCACTTCCACCGTTTTCTCCACTCGACTGAGGCGCTCTGGGGCCAGTCTTGATCTGGAACCACAAAGGTACGTGAGGCACGGTTTCAACAGCATGATGAGTGATATTATATGAATGAGGGATGAAAATACTCACAGCCTCTTCTTGTCCACCATTCTCTTGACTCTTATTGCTCTCTGCTCCGAATAAAGCTTGCATACTCCTTAAAATCAATCACAAAGATACATGTGATATGACCATGTAGCCCTGTTTTTTTCAAATACTGGTTCAGATGCAACATGAGGCAGTGGGGCAATGAGCAAATGACATATGGAAACATTCAAAATACTCTCTGTACAGCGCAGACTCAGATTATAATTAGTTGCACAAACTCACCTTTCAGATACATTTCAGTGAGGTCCAGCACTGCTCGCCGGTGCTCTTTCACCTGAGCTGATGTCACCTGTTTCTCTGCTGTGGTGACAAGCATGACAAGTTCACTAAAAAATACAGAGTACCTGACTTTGCTTCAAACAAAAATCAGTGTTGAGAGTTTTGAAAAACTATAACATACCTTCGTTCCGCAGTTGCTTGATGGCTTCAGAACAGGTTCTCATGAAGATCTGAGCATCCTGGTCGATCTGGTCTCGTTCAGTGTCCGTCATGCGGGTCAGATCTTTTGAAATGAGGCTATAAAACGCACAAGAACAATCTGAGCATGTTTCAATGCTTTATCTCTGCTACATTTCACTAAGCCTGACGAATACAGTCAGTCAGTCATTTTCCAAACCCAGTCAGTCATTTTCTAAACCCGTTTAGTCCTGTTAGAAGTCACGGCTGGAGTCTATCCCAGCTGTCATCGGGCGAGAGGCAGGGGTACACCCTGGACAGGTCGCCAGTCCATCGCAGGGCCAACATTCACACTCACATGCACACATACGGGCAATTTAGAATCACCAATTAACCTAATGAGCATGTCTTTGGATGGTGGGAGGAAGCTGGAGTACCCGGAGAGAACCCATGCAGACACAGAACATGCAAACTCCACACAGATGGATTCGAACCGGTGACCTTCTTGCTGTGAGGCATCAGTGCTAACCACCTCGCCGCCCTTAAATGTTATCTTGTCAAATTACAGGCTTGGGAAAGCACCGGTGTTAATACTTGGACTAGCCTGGAACACAAAGAGCCTTTACACAAACAGTGATGCTGTGCTGGTGTAGATGATTAGACGAGTTGATTGAATCTGTAGCAGGCTTTAGTGACATTAGTTCTGTGTTGGGGACAAGGTAAAACATTTGTTTTTTAAAACAATATTTTAAAAAGTTTGCAAAGCCATTGTTAATAGAGAAATTATCCTGTCTGCCCTTACACATGTTTTAGAGATTCTGTCAGTCGGCTGGTCATCTGGTCTGTTTGTAGTCTAATACATTTCTAATTACTGATTGTCACGGAGTTCCTTGTCTTTATCTTTATGAAATTATCTTTTAAATGAAACTGGCATGTGCAATTCATGGCACATTTCAGACGCAATCAAAGAAGCTTGTCTTTTACCACTGACATCAGACAAAATGAAAAACTGTAAAAAATTATGCTTTCATTAGTACCATCACCTTAAACTACTAATCTGTAGTGTGTTTGTGAGCTTAGAATGAGTGTATTATATCTACATATAGTTGTTTCATTACTATGTTTCTACACTAGTTCAGTCAATCAAACATAGGACCTTTCCTTTTTTTTCTTTTTCTTTTTTTAAATGGTGAAATGGCTGCCACTTTCAAAAAACAGAGATAATGGATGAACATCTTCTGCAATGCAATTCCTCAACTAGATGCCACTAACTGCCTTTGAACTTAGTTTCCATCAAATGTTAAAAATATATATTGATTGTATTGCTTTATGTTATATTCTGTTTTAAAGCACTTTAACCAAAGCCATGCTTGGGCTGCACAGATGACAAGCTAAACAAATTCAGTACTAATCTATAATTACTCAGTTAGCAAAATTCAAGTTAATAGGAAAATAGGAACATAGGCAGAGTAGAGTTGCGCATATCACCCTGGATTTTCCCACCATCAAATTCTACAGCACTCGACCCACTGGCATCTCTTATGTTTCGTCAGTGTGTTCTTTTGAGGCTTTATCAACAAATCACACACCCACACCTACAAAACACAGAGGGGCCTTGAAGAGAGGAAGGCCTGGATTAGTCCCTGGGCGTGATTTGTTCTCCACTTGGTTGCAGCTCAATTATTCCAGACAATTAGACTGGAGCCTGCTGCTACAGACCACCCTACTCGATGCTGACCTTGTGCCAGCAGCCAGGCCCTGCAGCAGCACACACACATACACAGACACACACACTGACATGTTTAAAAGTCCCATCAAATAACCCTGACTCCTGACCTGCTCTAAATTCTTTTCAAGATCAAAGCGTTGGTCCCCTCATCAGCCTTCCTTGCAGCCTTGAAGGGTTTTGCTGCGGCTGCTATTGATTGTGGTGGATTTCTGTGACTATTTGGAGAGGCTTACCTTCCGGCGCTCACATAATCTTTTCTGTGTTGTAGCAGAAAGTCTTTGAGTTTGGTGATGTTCGTGATCTGCCAAGATAAAGTGAGAAGACACATTACTCAACTTCATTACATTCATCTCAGTGAGACTCTTTAAAAGCTACCACACAAACATGCAGACACAGTCGACCTAGTATGCAGAAAGAGACTTTAGACATGTTTAGAAAACTATTTTCTCCCAACTATATTCGTACAGAGCCAGAACAAATATATATATTTTTTATTTATTGGAGATGACAGGCGACCAGTGTCTATCACTGTGAATTTTCAATATTTACTTATGACAGTTCATCAGCTCCACGAAGTACAAAAATGAAACCTACAATTTCCTCGTCAAACAACTCTCATAAATAAAACCATGAGCTGCAGACAGAGCACTGACAGAGTGATCTCTAATAAGCTTTGAATTCATAATCCGTTGCTATTTCTCGCAGAGAAAATGTTCAAGCGTGTGTGTGTGTGTTTACAGGGAAACCGGAGGAAACTTGCTTTAATCCAATATTTGCTCCAGTAATTCGGTCAAATATTAAAAAAGACCAAATTGCTTCCCTGTCCACAGAGCTCTGCTGGCAGGGTACAAGTGGCTGTGAATGCACACACTGCATGCTGTGTTGCATCCGCAAGAAGACAGAACTCAGACAAGCCCAGGATTGAAAAATGACACACTGACTTTGACTGTGACAGCGACCACAGAGCGTGGGGGATTATTTTGATAGCATAACAACGCTGTCTTCAGACTTCAACCTTTTCACTCTAACGACCTCAATTATCAAATTGCCTTGGCTGTAAAGAGTAACCTGGCACCAGCCGTCTAATAATGTCTCTAAACATTCATTTCTAGCGTCACAGTGACCTGAAGCAGTGTTGGATTTCAGCTGACATTTAAGAAATGACAAGTTTTTCAATGCAGAAAGGAGCTGTCACGATAAACACAGCAGAGATGTTTCTGCGTATGATGCTGACGTAGGTGACATGCTAACGCAGGCAATGGCTTTTAAGGCGAGCTGACCCTTGTAATAATATAATTATTTGAGGTCAAGAGTTAATTGTTCAGTCCAATTGAGCTTAGACGGTATTTCAGGGAGGAGTGGACTTTCTGTTTAAAGTCATTCAAAGCATTGTCAGTTTAGCGCTTCAGTGTATGAGACAGACAAACAAACTTGAGCCGTGAAAGGGTTTTCTTCAAAAATGAGTGCATGGAGACACAATTTTCATAAACCACAAAGCACGCATTATCTTCCGTCTTTTATCAAAACATGTAAAAGTTTAGTTTGTGCTTTTTGATTTAAGTCTTTATTATTTTGACAGGCATAAGTCAAGGCTATGTCTGAATTGTGGAACATTCAAGTGACTAATTTACAGTAAAGCAAAAATAATTAGTCTACTCAAACTACTTTGAAAACTGAATTATTATTCTAATTATTATTATTGACTGGTTTAAGTATTGTGCATATTTTATTACTTTTTTAATATTCAGTGATGTGCAGACTGTGAGGCATACTTTATGGCATACATTTCTATGATGAATCTAAGCAAACATATGCGCTATAATCACACCATGAAAACATTAGTCAACCTTTCTTTTAGCTTACTTCCCATAGTTCAGTTAATGGAAACTGGAACTGAGAAGATTATATCTGAACTGAAGTTAATAACTGTTGAAGAAAAGTTACTTTTACCAAATCACTGCAATAGAGAAAAGAAAGATGACAGCAGAAGGGAAATTTTCTGTGCTTTCTGTGCCGGCCACAAAGGGAGAATTTCAAACCAATCCCAGTTTAGTTATATTTCTGAGGAGGTACACGTCAGGTTAAGGTGTAGGGTACCACAACAAAAGCAGAAGCATGGCACTACCCCATTCTGACCAGCAGGCAGTGCTAAATCCAAACCATTGAGACATGGTGAATCAGAAAAAAAAATGCTGTGTAGTTGGGGTGCAGGGGAGTGTCAAGACTGCTGCTCTGGGGGTTGAGCTGTCTCCTGTGTGTATACATTGGAGCTCAGATTCCCAGCACAACCTCAAGGGTTTGCAGGGGGTCAGAGGGATCAATTGCTCTTGTAACTTAAGACCTTAAAGAGCAAGTAATTCCTCAACAATGAGGGAGGGGGTGGCCTTGTGCATGCAGCTCACCATATACATGTGTACGTAGGTATGTGTGAGCGTGTGTGTGTGTGTGTGCATGTGTGACTGGCGTAGGTGTGTGTGTGTGTGTGTGTGTGTGTGTGTGTGTGTGTGTGTGTGAGGTGGAGCTCACAGCGAAGGCAGAAGGAGACAGTCTGCCGGGCTATATCTAATCTCGTCATCATCAAAGACCCCCACTTTACCTCCTCACTTTCGCCTTCCCCCTGCGTCCCTCCAGCCCTGACTGAGCCCAAACAAACCATCAGGGGGGATTATTATGAGGAAGAAAAGAGAAAAGGCTTAGCTAAAAGATTTCTAAAGAGCCCGGACGGCTCTTTGTTTTGTTAAATCCAGGTAACTGACAAAATTTAATGATGACTGCCCTGCTTTGGTTTAAGTCTCTGTGTGTCCTGACCGTGGGCTATCCATGCTGACGCCATGCTACGCTGTGCACAGGCCTGAAACAGGGACGATGCTTTAGTGGAGAAGACTGTTCCACATGTTGACTTTATTATCATGTTTATGTCTGACTCTCAAATGGGCTGAGTTTTGTCTTCTCATGTCTGTTCACAGAATGCTTCAGTCAGCTCCATAAACAAACAAAAAGCAGAAAACAAAGCTTTTAAGAATATTGATGAATTTTGTCTTTTACCTTAGTTTGACATGCTAAAGTCGTATTAATGCTTTCCACTAGACAATTCTCTCAGATTCAAAGATGTGACACTTGCATACAGTCTTGGAGTTTGTTTAGTTTTGATCTTACATGTCCAATCAAGCATGGGTATAAAATCTCAAATACCGTGGGGAGTCTGAACCATATATTTTTACAGATTTTGCAACTCTTTTGATGCAAAGAGCACAAAGCTGAAACAGCCAGAGCAGTGCCACTGTGTTGTACAACTGTCACATGTCTAAACTTTCACAATTCACAACAGAATAAAAGAACCAAGACAGACTGTCAGAGTCAGTCAGAGTCTGTATCTCTCCTGCTGCTGAAGCTCAGTGAAATGCACTCGGTTAGTGACATCACCACTGATAGAGGTCTCATAGTCTGCTTTGAACCCATTTCTGTGACGTTTCCATTGCTACACTTTGTAGCAATCACATTTCAACAATCAATTTCATACGAAACAGATGCAAAGGCCACAGGACACTAGATAAATGAACAGTGTTGCTTCTGTTAAGGGCAGGTGACATGGGAGTCAAAATCAGATAAACAGACACGACAGACACTAAACAAACACTTGTGTCAGAGTCGCTCCGGGAAACAGCATGTTAATCATATATTCCAACATTTTGTGTAAAAAGGAAAACCCATCAACTCTGCTCTTGCTCAGTGTTTACATCTACATAACACGGGGTAAGAATCACCAGCGTGCTGGTTATATTACTGCAATATGACTTGTCCCAACACTGCCACTCTTATCAAGACTTAATCTTCCTCTAAGGTGTAAAATGCTAAATGGCACATATCCTGGATTCATGCTGGGAGGCAGTTTTTAAATTTCACACCCAGTTTTTGATTTCTGCCTGGTCTTTTGAATTGTCAAGTTGTTTCAGCCAAGCCGTGGCAGCTTCATTTCACCCACTTCAAACATAGTAAAGAAAGGTTGACATGCTTTAAATGCAATTATACATTACTATGAATGCTGTAGTCACAATGGTAATAACATCACTGGAACTATAAGTTGTGCAGTTATGCATATATCCCACCATTATGCAGCAAATACACCAACTAATGATAATGGGCACAGCAACTGATGCTTGATAAGAGATGCGTCATAAGGCAGCTTTAAGAAGCAGCAGAAAATTATTTTTCAAGCTTTAGAATGTGAAATGCACAAAATGTAAAACTTGTGATAGTGACAATCCTAGTAATTTCTTTTTTTTAAACTTAAGAACATGAAATGCACAAAATGTAAAAACCTTCCTTCTGTATATTATAGATTATAAATCATTGAATATGGAAGGGCACTTCTGAACAGAAAATCAGTTTTTCTTGAATCGAGATTTGGTCTTGTAATGTTAAAATGTGCATGCCAAAAAATGAAAATGACATAGCCTGAGAGATCTGAATAGAGCCATATAATTTGTTGAAATCCTGGAAATTGGCTTTTAAGCTGAGAGCATAACAGATTCTAATACTGACAATAACTGTAAAGCGCAAGCCTCCTTAAAAGCAGAGAAATAGGACTTGAAGGCAGCGCACAACACTTATTTTCACCTTTGCCTCAAATTTCCTTTCCCATATTGCAGATGAATGGTGACCACAGTTGGAAAGAAAAAACAATATGTTTGCTGTTATTCTAACACCATTGTTGGCTTCAGTTTCACCCAGTGCATTCAGTATTAATGTGAAAAGACAGTTCCTACAGAAAACCCCATGACTTATTTCAACATGTTAATATTTAACAAAAGGGCTCTTTTAGAGCTGTCATCTGTTTAAGCAGATGTTAAGTTTCACGGTTCAGACTGTATTTCAGAGTGTCAGGGTCAAGTATGCAGCCTGCTGTCATCTCTACTGGTAGTATTTCAGCGACTGCAAATCACAAGAACTAAAATTTGTCTAATGACAAAGCCTTACAACTTGTCTATTGTGCTTGACTCTACTTTTGTTCGGAGGAAAACATTTAGCCTGGTGTATCTAGTGTCCGTCTCACGACTTAAGAGTTTGACATACATCTGTAAATTTGCGTTTGGCTGCCCCTTTCCACGTTTATTTTCCGTTTCGTGAGTCATCCAAAAACATTTTGTTGCATGCAGTGGAACAAAATAAAGATTGCGCTCAGGCCTGACAGCAGATGCCTCAAAATTCAATTTGCCCCAGCTTGCGTGGAAAAACAGCGAAGGGATTAGGCCAGCTGGTAAAGAGACCATTTAGCAGCGCCGGTCGTCTCAGGGTGATCCCTGCAAATTGCTTGGTACAGACTTGGCTTAGCTGAATGTGAGCGTAACATAAAACAGTAGATTACACACTTCCATACAGTTCACAGTAAAATGAGGAAAGTGAAACTCTACTTGAAACAAAATCATATGTGACATTATGGTTTTGTTTCTTAGTTGCAATGATCATTGTTCTTTCCTGCAACAATTGCGAGACCTGCTATTCCAAAATACATTACATGCACTAGATAAAATTGATGCTTGCTAAATGGAACAGTACTAATATAACAGTTATATTATCACATTTCTTGTGCCGTTTTATCAAAAACTGAACATTATAACAATCATGAAAAAGTTCAGTGCAGGACTGTTTTTTTCACTAGTGTACCTAATTAACTGGAAAGTGAGGGTATATTAAATACGGAATTTAAACTAAAGTACCCAACCTGTGCCTGTATCTCTTTCATAAATGTTTCATTTTTTACAGACAATAACTTTTACTGTAAGAAAAGTGCACTGTATTATCTCTTAAGTGTTACTGCTCTATCATCTGCTCTCCCGGTTGTACGCCATCTGTTAAACACAAAAATAAAATCTGAATGCCATCCAGTTTCATCTGAATGAAAATATTTGTAGGATCGTGAAAATATCCCCACCTACTTTTTCAAAGTTTGATCTCCAACTCTACTGCTCCTCTTTAACATCCCAGTGTAATTCAATGAGAAAATATCTAGTGTTTATGAACTGCTTTTGTTTGGGCTGATTCCGTTTATAGCAACCACAATTTCAATGAAATGTCAAATGTTTAAAAAACACTCCAGACTCGGAAACTTTATCGTCATTGAAAAAATATAAATTAAACCTGATTCTAAAAAATTCCAACTAAATGTTTTTAAAACACACAAGCATGCTATTTCAGTTTGAAGTTTAGACAAGGAAGAGCCCCTCTAACAACACAACATACTTTTAAGAGCTGGCTGATAGCCGCACCTTTCAGTGTTTCAAAGAAAACACTGTGAGAAGGAGCCAATACTAAAGGCACAGCGGGGAGCCGAGCACTATTTTCTACACCCAATTTAACAATTTTAGAGTGACCTCCTCCATTTAAACTCGAGAAGGGCAGCATGCTGCGGAGAGTGACGAGGTGAGCGGTGAAATGGAGATCACAGCGCACAAAACCAACCCCTATGAGGTAAAAGATTCCCCTGACCAAACCCCATCCTGCAAACACTGGCCCTCTTATTAGTCAATCAAACCCTTTCTGCATTGCCTTGAAAAAAGCTACATTTCCTTTCTCACTGGGCTGATTTTTGAGTGGAAAGAAGTCTCACAGGACCACTGTGTATTTGTCAACTTTGATGTTTTCTTTCTATTTTAGTGAACCTTCAGTGGGAACTTGGGAGGGAGGAGAGTTAGCGGGAGAGTTCTGCATGTCTTGAAGGGCACCCACATCTGTTGTGCATTAGGTGCCGGCCGTCAACATTGTTACTGGGGACCTAATTTAATATTTTCTCTGTTTTGATCTTCCACCTTTAATCACTGGCTCTTGGGAGGATCGGCTTTCCCCAGAAATTGTTTGAGAGCCGAAAGAAAATGTTATTGCAGCGTGTTTATGGAATCATACATGGGAAGAGGCGACTTGCGCAAAAAACGCCGCCTGTGTCAGGCCGTATAGACACAAGAACGGATGGCTGAGATGGGGGAGATGTGGGTGAAAACCGCGACATAACTGTAAGCAGTCAGGACATTCCAAACTCGCAATTTCAATTTCTGCAAAAACTGCTTCTCTAAGATGGTCTGAGATGATATCTGCAGCGTGAACGGAGACAGCGGTGGAGGCGGGGGGAGCAGAGGGCAGGCACCACAGGATAGGTTCAGGTTTCTTTTGAATGAGCAGCGGTGCTTTTATTAAACCACCATTTCTAATATCAATGTAACATAACATAACAAAAACCTGGCTGTGCAGAGCTGCTGCAAATGTTTGACTCAGACTGATGGTCGGAGACATCAGGTACAACTTAAAGTCCTGACTCCCCTAGGGAAACGTAAAGTGGTTCTTCAAGGTGCCTTTGAAGAGGTTTGTGCTCATGATATTCATGTCAGACCAAGGACTTCTGGCTGCATAAGCAATACTCATGAAATGGAGAGAAGCCTTTTACTTGCCAATGATCCGTCTATTACTGCCGACTGTACATGTTGGCTCTGCATTTCAATGGAAGAATACAAGTTGTTTTTTGTTAAGTGTCCTGAACTAATTTAATGCTAGTTTTACTTTTTCTTGCACGTTTTTAGAGTCCCATCTGAACACTCCTGTAGTTTGACCTGGGTTCAACGGCAGCTTTACACAAAATGTAAATGATATTTTGGGAGTGATACATTTCAAAGGTATATTAACTTAGTTTGTGCTAATGCTTTTTTGCGGTCTATCTTTAGTCAGTTTTCAGGAGAGATATCAAAATAATTTGATTAATTTATATTGTTATTTCTGAATGAGATAAAAAAAGGTAGTGCACAGCAACAAGCTTGAGCAAGGCCAGCTGCACCCGCTCTTTTGTTATAACAAAATAACACCAAACAATGGCCATCTGGAAAGACATGGCACCCATTTAAACAGCTAAAGAGCTTACAATAATTTGGATGTTCAAAACAATTGTGACTAAGTATGAAACCACAAAGCTGCAAATATTTTGCAGTGGTACAAGACATTATTGTATAGTAGCTGGAAAACACATTGTTTTAATCTGCAGCAACAACTCTATGGAACAGCAAAACGATGCCTCCTTACATGAGCTTGAATAGGTATTTTATTGACGAAGACTGGACACTGGACTGGATTGGTCTTCAAATATTCCTCATAGTCATTGTCTATCAGTGGTGCTTTCTTTTCTTTATGCAGATTACTTTTTTACCTTTGAACACATACTGCACATTGATGCCTTTGGCTGAAATATAATCGCTAGCAGTTCATCTAAGAAAGAAAACATTAAACTAACCTATATCAATTCAATACATCAATCTGTTTTTCAGAAAATACACTGGTGTACTTTTCATATATACCCACATTAATGCCACAAGACAAGCAGCGCTGTACATAGACGATGTAAGACAATTAAATCCCTGGTTTGTAGACGACGTAGTAGCAAATTATGTGCCAGAAATGTAAACTAAAACTAAAAGATCTGAACTGAAATTTACACTGTTGCCTGAAGAGAAACCTGCAACATGAGTGTGACCGATGGGCAACAGACGTACACACTGTAGACGGTTGACTTGCTAACTGTGAGCATCTGGCAAACACTTCATTAAGAACTTTCCATTCGTATTATGTATTGTCAGTCCTACTGTACGCCTTTCATATGCTGCCGCTGCTTATAATGCAGGAGAAAAATCAGTTTAACTGAGATAGTGCAGACTTTAACGCCTAATGTGTCAGTGCTGCTTAGCTAAAGCTAGCTTGGGTAAAAACTTACCACGTCTTTTGCTTTCGCAGAGAAACCGCTCTTTGGTCTGCTTTTCTTGAAAATTTCATCTTTGGTGGAGTCAAAGCCTATTCCTATGGCCTTGTTCCTGGTTTTGACTGTCTTGACACTGGCTTTGAAAAGTAGAGTTATATCCGCAGCCATGTCTGAGCTCAGCTGCAGTGCAAGGACCGCTGTAAACAAACTGACACGTCACCAAGTGAAGACGTCATTATCCTGCGACGCGTGGATTTTCTTTGAGACAGAGAGAAAAGCTTTACGTTTCACTTTAAGGGCTTGTACTTTATATTTTATTGTATATATTTATTGCACTTCATCATATATACATCATGCATACGTCCTGCTTTATGTCTAGTAACATTTGATTTGAGTGGTTGCTGCGAAAATCTTCCAATAAATAAAAATCTCTTCAAAAGAATTTAAGTTTAAAAACTCTTACTTCTAATTAATTTATGCAAAATTTTCTAAATTTTTAATTTATTTATTTGTCTTTGGGAGAGTCCATTCAGATAATCGATCAAATAATCAACCTGTGTCTGTCTCTACAGCTGTGATAAAGATGATCATGATCATATAGAAGAGATGAAATCGCAATCAAAAATCTACTAATATACAACATACCCAGTCGTATTTTCAACATAAAATGACTTTTTATAACGTTGCTAAATCACCTACGAGGCACTTTATCACTCCTTCCACTTTCTCAGGTCTTTGCTGACTCTGGAGATCACCTGCTTTCTCGCTCTAGAGCGAGAAAGCAAAGACTGCACAATTTTGCAGGAGTGAATGGATTTGGAAATATAGCTGCTGAGTGAGAAGACAGGATGCAGTCCACCAGCTGCTGTCCACCAGCTCCAACAACAACAATATTACACACTTAAAATTAAGCTGGTGAAAAAGCAAATGGAAGAGTCATTTCAGTAATACTGTAACAGTGTTGAAGTTAGGATAAATTTCATATTCTGATTTAAAAAACAAAACAAACAAACAAACAAACAAACATGGGGTTTGTCCTATTACAAAGGTTTTGCTGCCCTCCTTGTCATTCCATTCAAAGGTATCTTATGACTTGGTCAGCTGGTAACACTTAGGCTACATGCCTCTGCATCTGCAAAGGAGGACATTAAAGATGCTGTTGGTCATTAAACATGACATGCCTAATATAGGCCTGACGATTTCTAGTCTGAGGGTTATGTTAGCTGCCAGTTTTCTGCTGGTAAATTTTATTTGCATCCGGCATCCTTAGAGCTAAGACCACACTAGACGTTATTACCATTGTGCATTACCATTGTGCATTATGGTTAGAGCTGCTTATCAGCTGATAAGCAGCTCTAACCAAAACACAACAAATTGAATTCTTAATGCCAAGACAGTTGTTTGTTATCTAATTAATGTTACTCACCACAAATTAGCTAATAGCTAATAATGTTAAAAAACAGAGTATCCTCCGCCCTCCTGTAGGCTAATTCACTCTCTGGTGCATCCACGGGACAGGACTGAACTTGAAACTTAGAAAGAGTATCTCCGGTGATCAGAGATGGACAGAGTACTGGATCCCAGTACTTGAGTAAGAGTACAAATACTCTTGGTCAAAATTTACTCCGCTACAAGAGTAGCCCAGTTAATACATTACTTGAGTAAGAGTAAGAAAGTACTTGATTTTAAATGTACTTAAGTATTCAAGAGTAAATGCTTTTAAATGTACTTAGAGTAAAAGTAAGAGTAAGAGTAAATTCCTATTTTCCTATTTTTTTTTTAAGCTTTGACGAGAATGGACCTGACTGAATTAGTCATTTTACAATTTTATATACTACCTTGTATCTCTTGTTTCAGAGAAAACTCTTTGAAACACCTGCACTGATGTGCTTGCCTGTAGAACCATTCTGTTATACTGTACCAAGCCTTCCCCAAAATCTATAAAAATGGAAAGAAAATGAATGGAATCATCAAAGACGACAATGATGTCATTTTCAATAATATGTGTTTGAATTGTCACATTCCCAAAACAATTCAATTTTAATACATGTACCCCCACTGATTCCAGATAATTCTACCATTACCACATTTCTGCCTAAAAGCGTTGTTGGGGTGTTCATCCTTTTAGTTGACCTTACGTACTGTCATGAAACTGTACCTTTCCTATGCTGACTTTTAATAAAAATATCAGTCAATCAATCAATTAACTAAGGACCCGTGTCAGTGTCATAACAAGCAAGGCAAGGGGGTCGAGAGGGTAACTTTGGTGAGTGGCTAACATTTCAATCATATAACGTTATGGGCATTGGCGTCGCCACCATTAGAAGAGGGTGGGTCCAGACCCACTCACTTTTCGGGTCCAATAATATTGGCGGCATGGGGGGCGGCATTGCGGCCGCGAAGCAAAAAAATCAGCGATCGCTGACATGTCTTTTTCATTCCGACAAAGTCGAACATAGCTTTAAGATAAGGCCATGTTTTTTTTTCCTCCGCCTCATAAAACTCCGGCTCATCATGTTCAGACTTGGATTCATCAGAGATTTCTTCAGCAGTCGCCATTGCCACCGCGGTCTTGTTTTGAGCTGCTTGGGTAGGGGATAACGTATTTCCGCTTCGACGCAAATCCCAGTTAAGAAGGTGTACTGTGATAGGTTTCCTTCTTTGACCGACACTGCGTGTGGCCAATCGCATTTTAGGGAAAAAAACAACAACAACAAAAAACAGGCAAACCTAAAAGTAACGAGTATTCATGAGCCTTCTCAGAAATTAACTCGAGTAAAAGTAAAAATCTTTGCCTTGGAAATGTATTTGAGTAAGAGTAATAAGTATCAAAGAATTCTAGTATTTGAGTAAAGTACAAATCCTCAGAATCTGTACTTAAGTACAATACTTAAGTAAATTTACTCTGTTACTGTCCACCCCTGCCGGTGATACTCTTTCTAAGCTAATAATGTTGTCTGTATCCTTTTAACAGAGTTGTAATGTATTATTTGTTTTGTTATATTTGTAATTCAGTGTGGTGTGCATCTGTTGATAAGAATGTACATCAGTGTAAATACAACAGATTGAGATACACCTTGTGATATAATTCTGCTGTTTTTCCTGTCTGTACAGTTTGCTGTGTAAGAAGGTATTCATTAATTTCCCTCAAATTTAAATTCTATCACTTCAGAGTCTGTAGCTGAAACATAAATATATTACTGCAATGCAGTGCAGAGAAAACTATGCTGAAACTTACTGCATTCATTTGAAACTACCACTTTGTGCCAATATCTTGAGATGTAACAGTATTTGCATCAACAGACTCTACATGTACGCTTTAGTCAGATGTATGTATCTCTGACAGATCGATCACAGATGTATCTGTATCTTGTTTCTCCTGCTGTTGTCTCTCTTTTCTGTCTGTACCTGGCTGGCTTTAGGCAGATGGGTTCTGTTAAAAGGGAGTTTTTTCCTTGCCACTGTGCCCTTCAGGCTTGCGCTGAGGGTTTTCAGGCCAGGTTTTGTAAAGCGTCTTGAGATGATTTGTATCGTTATTGACACTATAAAAAAAAATTGAACTGAATACAATATGAGCTAAACATCCTCTGTTATCCTTCATTTTCCATGACTGTAAAGTATTGTACAGTAAACAGAATGTAAAAGATGTATTTTAGAATGTTTTTTCCAGATCATGAACACATAACTGTGGAATTTCCACTATTACGTTTTAAAGTTTTGAAACTGATTTATTCTTTGTAGGAAGTACAATGTTCCTGCGTAGTAATTTAGTTTATTTGCTGATTCATCCCATTTTGTGCTAATTTGAAAGCTGTAAGTGTTTGACATGTATCAATATTCATATTCAAGAAAATTAAACTTTATCATGCCAATGTAAGCAAAACTAAAATTATGTGCTGTCTAGACAAATGCAGCAATTTGTGTGTAATATTTCTTATAAATCCGTTTATTTGTAAGTGACTACGATTGGCACCGAGGTATAAGCAGTGGGGCCCAGAGTGTTGAATTAAAGTCTGTTATTTGCTGTGTGGTTTGCTCATTTCCTTTGTTAGTGTTGTGCCAGACTGTGTTACAGCTGAGTGCTGTGACTGTCTCTACTTTTCTGTCGTCTAAGCATTAACAGCTTTTTTTCCAGCGCTCTTTTAGCTTTGACTGTGGAAAGAGAGCTGCTTTTCAAGGACTGAGGTTATAGGCACTAGGGTTTCCTTTATGATAACAAATGTGTTGAATGCAATCTCATCAAGCATGAAAGTTGTCGACGTGTATCTCACTGCAGGATAAAACACATGGATTGAGCTTTCTGCAAGCGTGTACTGTACTGGACAAGAATAGACAGCTGGATTTGGGGCTAATGTTTCTACAACTGATTTGATCTTAGTATGTTTTAAATAGCGACAGTGTGCTGAAAAGCCACGTTTTCTGTAGTGGCTCATGTTCTGTAATACAATGGTACGAAAATGTTACTATATTGCTTACCATTTATATGTATCCACTGATTTAGGCTTTAGTGATTATCTTCATTTCAATCAACACTGTTCCCTGTTATTTTTAGCCAGATATGAACTAAAACCATTACTGTTATTTGGTGGTTAATTTTCTACCTTTACCAACAAGCGTGTCTTTTAATCATATGGGCTACATGCACAGAGTGGTGCTGATGAACTTCTGGAAAAATCTCAGCCAGGTCTATCACTTGTGTGTCACAATGTCATTCTGTTTAGCATTTTGTTAGTGTTTTGTCAGTGCCATTTAATTCCAGTGAACCAATGGTACAGCAGCTGAACACTGTTGTGTGCCTCTGTGTCAGGCATCTAGTAAATACAACAGATTTCTGTGTTTTGATGTTTGTAGCCAGATAGAGGGCGTCAACTGTTAGAGCAGGTTAAAGAAGGAAGCAGTCCCAATTATTTGAGTGGAACAACTGCAGAGATGCCCACTTGGGTAAAGCTACATTTTGTTAGGAATAACTGTTGCTCTAAAATATTTTTTTTGTCTGCGATAGACTGGCGACGTGTCCAGGGTGGACCCCACCTCAGGTGGGATAGCTCCAGCTCCCCTGTAACCCTTCACAGGACAAGTGGTTACAGAAGATGAATGAATGATTATTCTTGTTTTTTTCTACTTCACTCAGGGCACGAACATGCCTCCTCTTTGCAATGTACTCCTGCTCGCTTGAAAATTGATACCTTGCTCTTTGTTTTATTCCTGTAAATATATTGTAAAATGTTAATATTCTGATAGAGCAGACCACTGATGATAACGTAAAAACTGAACTATGGTCCAGTGGACTATGCATTCTTCATGAGCATTCCTAGATACTATCTAACCCTGAGTGAAACGACAGCGATGGTATCCATTCCCCCCGTCCCTGACAGATGAGCCATGTTTTGGAGCATCCTCTGGGCAGTCCACTTAACTCCCTGAAAAGGAACCCCTTAATCTCCACTTTCTCTTTGTTTGGACCATTATCAGACCTGTCAGTCCTGGCAGCTTTATCTTCACAAGACTCATCTACTGGCTGTTTGACGTTGGTTTAATTATATCAAAGGGCCTTATCTCTGCTTTGCCTGGGGATGCATCCTTCCTCTGATGTGCTAGAATGGTCATAGCTCTGATAAAAAGATCACTTATTAGGGTGAATAATATGTTTAACAGCGTGTTTATGCACACTGATGGATCATGGGGCTTCTACCTTCCTGTTGCAATTAGCTCAGCTGCAGTCGGCTGTTTTTTAACTGTTCATTAGCAGGGTGTAGCCTGAAACCTGAGCTAATGACACAACGACATCGCATCAGCCACAACTGATCCAGTTTGGAGATAATCCCCTTTGATGGCAGTTAACTCTGTCTTTTGGCAGTAGTCACTTGGAACAGTATGCAGGAATGTCATGTGGCTTGATCTGATGAACAGCAAATACGCGGCAGGGAGCTGTAGTCTCTGAGGCAGTAGGTTAGCTGCCACGTCCTGCACGCTAACAAATAACCCTCTGGACACATCCCAAAATGTGTGAATAGTCCTTTGTCATGCATCGTTCTTCTCATGACATATGGTCTGATGGGACCTGACAGAGGAGGAAGTATTGGCCAAGATTAATTAAGTCATCTAATCTGTGTTAATAGGAATTATATTAACAAAATAAACAGAAGAAGCCATTTAAGGGCCCAGAAGACAGCTGATGAGTAATATGCATTATTTCCATCACTGTATCAAATGGTGATTTGGCAAATACAAATAGACATCAGTCTGTAGAGGCATTACTGCCAAACTCTGCTGTTTTTCTGTACTCTGTGCATGAGTTTGCATGCCTGAGAATAATAAGTTTTTCATCATCATAATAATCAGGATTCAGTTGTTGCATATGAACCAAAAGCGCTGCATGCAAGGTCATGAACAAGTTTCCTGGAAAATTAATCATGGAAAAGACAAACTATGACCAACAAAGAGCTAGCCATAGGTTAAGCACAGATGTTGCAATCACAAATTGGATTTTACATAATGCAGTCGCTGTTACAAATGCTTAACTTTATTTACAATAGAAAGGGCATTACCCATTACCAACAGGCTTCAGGCGCAACTCTCTGCTCCAGGGATTAACCACAATTTATGCTTTTATTTTGCTGGCATGGTGCGAGCCAAGAAAAGAAAACTTAGTAATGGACATGGTTCTGACACAAATTACAACTGGTAATTAAAGAAACTACTTTATTGACACTGAGTGGCTGGACCGTTGCCACTAGTATTACAATTCTGTCTTGTTTTGGTTACCTTTGGCACAAAAACGTAATCTGGTTGTAGGTTTCCATCAGTTTGAAAGTAATTTTTATAAGAAAATATGATATAATCATGACAAGACACACAAAGACAGTCCAGATTTAAGCATTCTGGATATGTTTGACTTGATAATTTTCCCCAACGGTCTTCAGAAATGGACAGCAATTGCCCCACCAATGAAAGGGGATCCTCTTTGTAATTAAAGCCAGTAGAAAATTGGATCATTTTTTGCCTGGACAGCTTTCACATTCCAGCCTAATATGGCACTGCAAGCTTTTGAAGTTGCTGTCTTGGCAGTCCCAAATTATACCTTTCATCAGCCAATCATAAGAAAATGGCAAGCTGACATTCCCAATCACAACTTACTGTTTAGTTGGAGTCCATGTAATCAAGGGGAAGTGCACGATACCCACAGACAAATCGACTATGAATACTAGAATTACAATTCTCTCATTACAACTAATGCATGTTTTATTTTTAAGATCAAAATAAAACTTTTACTTCATCTACCAAAAGTCAAATGTATGTAATTATCTCTTTACATTTTATTGGTTCAAATGATTACCTTGCCAGTGAACCCTTACTAATGCTACTTATTCTGAATGTCAGCTGTAAACTGTCTCTATCAGAGCATGAATGACAAAAATTGATAAATTGATACTGTGAGTAAGTTTTCAGTCTTTTGAACCATGTAACCACAACATCTTATATAATCATTTAGCTGGGCTCCTCGCTCCTATATAATTAATACAAATAATGTCAGTTTTTCATACCGCCAACATATTTGTTTTTGCATTATTTATGACTCGTCTGGAGTAAAAATTTAAAACAAAATCTCACCACCAAAAATATAAACTTAGTATAAAGCATAAAGTCAGCAGGATGTTCTGCTCCGAATGAATCACATTACGTTGTCGCCACTTCAATGTACATTTGTAACGCCTCGCCCTGTGAGCTCAAGTTCACTGAATAGTTTCTTGCAACTTCTGCACGGTCGCCCAATTACAACTTGACGCAGCTGACACAGACGAGAACATTCACAATGACACAATGGTCCTTGAGGGCTAAAAAGCTCAATGGAAGCATTTACAGTGCAGGATATTCTTCGCCCCATTGCCTCACCCTCACTGGACAGCTGTAACGGTGAAAAATCTGAGCTTGAAGTGACACGTGGAATTGTGGGTGTTAGCACAGGTCAGTGGGTTTGCCTAACAAAATCTTTTATATAGAGAGTGTTCTACTGTGCCATAATAGGTAACATACAGTATGCTGCAATTTTCTCTTCCAGCTATGTAACAGCATGTCATTTTTGTAGAATCTTTGTTGACCCACAGCAATAGACAAAGTCCTCCAGCACACTAGCTGGCTAGTTGAGGTCAATTAAACTTGTGCTCCTCTGTTGAGAGACTGTTGGCTGACCAGTGCAACCCTAAAACAATGGTAGCTATTATGCATCGTCAGGCATGTCTACTGTAGAGGCACGTCCTTCTGCCCCAGAGCAAACCAACCTCCTCAGAGACACTGAAATGAAATATGAACTAATCTGCGTTTTGGTGGTTTCTCCCATTCTTAACCTCAGGATCTGGCCGAGGCCAGGACATGGTGAAAGACTTCATGTATTTATAAATAGGCACAGACAAAAAAGGATAGGGAGAAAGGAGACCAATAGATGACTGGAACCATATGGAACTGATGGCGAGTAACTCATCTTGTGACAGTGTAGCACGCAGCTCCCACCTCAACAGCCTCCCACGCCCCCCCTCCAGTCCCACTCTGTCTCATGTCACAGCCGTTCACGAAAGACTGCAATTGGAGAAGGTCAATCGGTGGCTGGGGCCAAGAACAAAGTGATTGTGATTTTCAAAAAGTACATGCGGGATCTGAGGAGGAAATGGCTTTGCCGCCAAACACTCAATTACATGTAATTACAATAATTCAACCTTGGAGGATGGTTTATTCCATTTTATTATGAAGTTCACTCTTTCATGTCTCATGGAGGGGAGGAGGAGGGGATCGTCCTGAGGAGTGTCAGGGACTATGTGAAACAGATACTGGGTCCCTCATCTGAATGCATTCATTCTTTCCCTTTGTGTCATGCAGGAGTTGAGCCATGGGCAATTATTTTTTCTAAAGATTATATTTAGATATAAGGTCACTCTTCACATGCACAAAATGCCACTGACATAACCTGTTGCCAAGGTAAATGCGCACGGAGTATCCCAATAGATTTCACACAGATGGTTGGAATAACAAGTCTGAATGGTTCTCTGTCTCTTCGGAGTCTCGCAAAAAGCATTTAAAAATAAGATTTGTAGAAGCTGTGTCCAAAAAGACATGACTGCACCAAAAACACTGGATCCAACATTTCCCACAAGGCCATTCAGGATTGCCTTCCATCAGAACAAACATCTTCTGTTTATTAGATAGGATTTCTGTCAAAAGTTTTGAATCAAGGCTGAGATATCTCTGATCATCATTTTATTCTTTTGTAAATTGAGCAGGAGCCCGCTTCACAACGCTTCATGTTTAAGTATAATAAAATACAGTGGTATGCAAAAGTTTGGGCACCCCTCTAAGATTTCATAATAATTTGCTCTAACTTTATAAAAGACGATCACAGCAACAAGATTTTATTTCCTACAGAGATGTAGACATTTGAGTGTTTTCCAGACCAAAATTCTTAGAGTACCATTACAAAGTTTTATTATAATAAATTAAAATGTAAAAAATGGTATGTGCAAAAGTTTGGGCACCCTTTTAATTACATTGATTTCAAGACCTGTAGGGATTTGTAGCTGACATGTTGCAGCCCAAAACTGCTTTGATTAGCTTGTGAGACCTTCAATTACAAAGACAGGTAAAACCAATCATGAAAAAGGCTATTTAACAGAGGCAATTGCTGGCTGTGCTTGTCCTATGCTCCTGGCAACATGGGGGCATCGAAACAACTCTCCACTGACCAAGAAACTAAGATAATTCATTATCATGAATTAGGAGAAGGGTACAAGAAATGATCAAGAAGGTTTGGGATGTCTATCTCCACAGTCAGAAATGTGGTGCAGAAATGGAAGGCCAGAAGAACAGTCATTGTGAAGGAAAGATGTGGTAGGCCAAAAAAAATACTGGAAAGACACAGGCGAAGGATGGTTAGAATGGTCACAGACAAGCCACAGACCACCTCCAGAGAACTACAAGAACATCTGGCTACTGATGGTGGAGTTGTTCATCGTTCCACAATCCAGCGCACTTTGCACCAGGAAAAGCTCTTTGGAACGCTGATGCGCAACAAGCCTTTCCTGAGTGTTTGTCACAAGAAGAGTCGCATGAGGTATGCAAAAGCACATCTGGACAAGCCAGAAGCATTTTGGAAAAAAATACTGTGGTCAGATGAGACTAAGATGGAGTTATTTGGTCAGAACAAGAGGAGGTATGCATGGTGAAAAAAACACACTGAATTCCATGAGAAGAACTTATTGCCTACTGTGAAATATGGTGGAGGGTCCATCATGTTATGGGGCTGTGTGGCTAGCACAGGGACTGGAAAACTTGTTAAAGTTGAGGGCCACATGAAGTCCTCTCAGTATCAGCAGATTCTCGACAAGAATGTTCAAGAATCTGTCACAAAGTTGAAGCTACGCCGGGGTTGGATTTTTCAGCAGGACAATGATCCCAAGAACTGTTCAAAATCCACCAAGGAATTCATGCAGAAGCACAAGTACAATCTTCTGGAATGGCCATCGCAGTCCCCAGACCTTAACATCATTGAAAATGTATGGATTGATTTGAAGCAGGTTGTTTACGCTTGGAAGCCAAGAAACCTGACTGAACTGGAGGCGTTTTGTATGGAGGAATGGGCCAAAGTACCACCTGCCAGACTTCAGGGACTTGTCAGTGGCTATAGGAGGCGTCTACAGGCTGTTCTTGGAGCAAAAGGAGGGTCTATTAAATATTAATGGAATTATTTCTTTGGGGTACCCAAATTTATGCACATGCCTATTTTTGTTTAAATATACATAAAAATGTTTCTGTTGGACCAATGAAAATGATTTCACTACCGAGATGTTTCTGTTTCTATAAGGTATAACATTTGTTAAAATAAAGTTGCCGCTTCAAAAGCTCAGCAAGTGACAAACTGATGCAATGATTTTACTAAGGGGTGCCCAAACTTTTGCATACCACTGTACATCCAACGTGATTTTTTTTATGCTAACAAAGGCGAGGACTACTAAATACGAGATGTATAAGCCTGAAAACCACTACACATAAACAATGTTTTCTGTTGAAATCCAAAAACATCTTGTTATATAATTTTACTCAAAAAAGCATCATCTAATGCAAGACTGACTTTCTGACAAGCAGCAGTGGATGACACATACATTTCAACTGAAGCATCTTTGCAGAGAACAAAGACGCATTGACCGTTGAAGCGAGTGAGTCTAGGAGCTCGCTGCTATAAGAGTTTCTAAAATGTTCCTGTTCCACTGTAAATTTACGCTTATTTTCTAAAAACACACTCAAATATCAGTGTCGCAGAGTTAGACCAGTGAACAGCCAGGTCTACACTACCACACCCTAAATGGAAGACTGAGAACTCTGTGTGATTGACAGTCACTTTCAATTTTGCGTAAGGTTTTTGGTGTGTATCTCTGCCGTAATATAGGCCCCTCGACAAACCTGAATCACAGACGTGGGCAGAGAGAAGGCTTTGAAATGTGGCAACCTCTGAACCAGAAAATAATCAAGGGGACTTAGGCATGGCACTGTGGCCGGAAATTCGCTGTGAATACTGGTTTCAACCATGACCATTTGAGAACCCAGCTGTCTGGCTTTCGCACTGATTTTGATTCCACCACCCCCTCCCTTCCAGTTTCCTTCTCGGTCGTATATGTCACACACTCAATTTGGGCTCCCTCTGACCTAAAAGTTGATGAGTACCGTCTCTGTTTTCACTGCGACTCTTGTCAGCAAAAAAAAAGAAAAACGGTACATTTCTGACACAAATGTGCATACCCACACACGTCCAAATACACGGTACGTCCCTTTTAGACCAGCGGCTTGCCCCCGTCTTCAGAACACATCACACTGACGGCCACTTTTTTTGCTCATCCAGCGAAAACCCTCTCTCACCATTTCCACCTCTGTTATTCCTCCTCGTCTTCTTCCACTGAGGAGGAAGAAATTGTGGTTGAGGGTTTAGGCCAAGTCTCCCCACAGCTTGTCCTGATTACTAAGTAGACAAGTACCCATGGTTAGACAGAATCGTGTCTCTCCGGTCTTCGGTTCCCCTTGCTCATATTTTAGTGATGGCCTCTAAGGGCGGTCGTCGGAGTGTGGATGATCCTAAAATAAGCCTGCTTTTAATCATTTGCCACTGTGGTGGTCAATGTGTTATGTAAACATTATAATTGCACACAAAGTCACTGATAAAGTGGGTCATGTCCTCAGTCAGCATTTACATACAGTATGATTTAGGTTTGAATAAACAAGGTTCAACCACATGTCAGTGTCTGGCATGTCATTATAATCCTAATGCTCTCATCATCCTCCGAATGCAAACCAACCGTGATTTTTTTATCTGCTGTTTCCACTCCTCCGTTTATTTTTTTTCCCCCTGCTCCTCCTCTGATCACTGTTTTCCCTCTGAATTGTATCAGCAGCTTACTGCTTTGCAGCCAATTAGTAAAGACAAACACAACAACAAGCAGTCTCTTGACTTAATGCACTCCACCTCCTCGACAGTAAATACCAACTGATTCTTTAAAGTATTGTCATTCAGGAGGGGCCTGCCAGCTCTGGTCTTTGTCAAGAAGAGTGTGCTCCCTTTGAAATGGTAGACCATACCAAAAACACAACATGTCTGAGAGGGAGGCAAAGGCTAAAAGGGAGGAACACAATGGCTGATTACGGCCTGATAAAGGTAGATTATAGTTAACTGGCTGTTTCATCAGCTGAGCGATTTGTGTTTTATTGTGCAGCAAGGACGGGTCACTTTCTCTGTCCTTTTAATTACAAATACTGGGAACCTGCTCACTTAAATAATGTGAATGATTGTGGTTGGTTTTCTTCTTTTAGTAACATTCATTCATTTATTCATCTTCTATACCCGTTTAGTCCTGTTAAGGGTCACAGGGGTCTGCTGGAGCCTATCCCAGCTGTCTTTTAGTAACAATAGGACCTAAATAAGATGATGATGACAAAATTATGTAATGAGGATGCAAGTTTGCAGCAATAGACTTTCTGCAGGTTTTTTTTAAGTTGCGTGATGATTTCTTGATCCAAGTCGCTGTCATTTCTAGCGATCTTGTCCATATGAAAAAGGAAACCCTCAAACAATTTGTCAAGTTTCACTGAATAACTAATCATTGAAAAAATATATATTCTCACGCCCATTATTTCAGTAGTGGTGAATACGTGCAAAAATTTAAAACAACTCATTTTGTTGTGATTTTCAAGTAAATGTGTAGACCTTCCTTTCCGTCTTTTCACTTTTACCTTCCACTTCTAGGTTAGATACTTGTCCTTTCTTGCTGTAAACAATTACTTTATGTATGTAGGTACTGCAAGCCTGGAGAGTGAATCAACTTTATGGCTTGCTGACAAAGCCAGAGGTAAAGGAGAGAACTTTACCACAACAACAAAGAAAGGTTATCAAGAGACAGCACCAAAACAGCATGACAAAAGGAGTATTCAGTAAAAAAGAGAAGAGCTTTGTATGTAAATCATTTGAGTTTCCTTGGCGTCATGTGAAAGTATGCAAGACAGCGCAAAGAATCCCAAGCATGTTGCCGGCATGGGAAGACCCTGACGCCAGACCGAATGGCGGTGCCATTGTCGGTTTGTCCATCAGAAACACAGAGAAAGAGGGAGGGATGGGAACAAAAGTAGGGACGGGTGGACACAGGAAGAAACAAAAAGGATGAAAGGAGAGTATGAAGTAAGGAGAGGAAAGACGAAGAGGGGAGCTGAGATGCACACCATCAGGGGAGACAGGTGCCTTGGAGGTTGTGCTGGAGACAGAGTATGGATGGATGAAGCAGGCCCCTGCTGAGTGTCCGTCTCAGACTCCCGTCTCCGTGTCCTTTGCGCTCCTGTGAGCACAGTAGGAAAGAAACAAGAGGACAGAAACATTCCATTACACATCGTTCCTTACTCCTCGACTTTTCTAGCATTTTCTCCACCACATTAATAGGTTGACGTCAGGTCCTCGAACATACACACCCTTGCTTTCACCCATCCTCCTCACCTCGCTCCCTCTTGCTCATTACGGACCATTTTCACTTCAAAGACTCCCCATTATCTGCCATCTCTGAGGGCAATTAGGAATGGGGTGACTTTGAGCGGCAGGCACGTCCACTGCATTATAACTACTCATCCCTTGTCATGGGGGCCTTTGTGGGGGCTGCCGACATTGATGGAGAGGATACTGGGGCCCCGGCACCCACAGCCAACCACCCCCCCACCTTTCCACATACCCCTAGATGGCCCCTCCTTTTAACTGGTAAACTGTGGAGCAAAATGGTGTGTAATTAAGAGGCAGTCAAAGCAGGTCCTGTTTGGGTGTGTGACCGTCTTGGCAGGGGAGAGTTGGGGTTGAGGCGGCAGTTTGGTGGGGGTGGGAGGACAGCTCAGTTGGTGCTAAGAGTCACAAGGCTGTTGGGGCAGTAGGGGGCAAGACTGAGATGAATGAGAATAGGAGGAACACAATAGCAGGTCTATGAAGTGCAGAAGGGAAAAACCCACTTTGGATAAAATAAAGTCAATGTTTACTCACCTACAGTTAATCTGGGTTTCTGAATGCAGGATAAAAGGGTGGGAAAGTTGTAAAAATGAGCAATTGGTTGTATGTAGGTATAATCCCAGGCTTATGCAAACTAAACACAAATAACATATTGAGCAGAGTTCTCAAGAAGAAGAACCCTAACTTCGACCATATCCACCACGCAGACGGCCCATTTCCCAGAGTTATTGCGTCCAAAATGAAACTTGCACTGTCCATGTTCACGACTTCCATTTTGTCATTTATGGCATCCTTTTATACGAGTGTGAAACAGAGGCACAGTGAGTGAAGCTGTCACCAAATAAATGTCTCATTATATTCCTTTTACTCTCTGCAACAATTTTTACCGTTCCACGCTGGTGGAAGCACACGCGCACGGGGCCCCTCAGTGTGTGTGTTGAGTGGTATATGAGTTTTTTTAGAGGATGGTGGTTACTGTGTTACTGCTGCCAAAGTAATGAAAAGAGCCAACAGTAAAGTAAAAAGTGGAGACAGCTGTAGCTGCATGTACACAGAGCACGAATAAAGACAAATGTATGTTTTACAAAAGGACTTGTAACTGTGAGGTTTAAGGAGAAACTCGGGAATAAAAACACTGACTTTTCTTCTACTGTCTCAAATTGGATTGTCTTTTTTTGCCATCAAATCTGCAGAGCACATATTGCCTTTCATATATCCACCTTGGAGGAATGCAGTGACTGAGGCGGTGGAAAGGAGCTGATTTAGCCGTTCTTTGATGCTCCCCCTAGTTAGCCGTCTCCCACTGAGCAGTGACATCCTGTCAGCATGAAACCTCTTCTCATCCCTGGGGTTAGTCACTACATGACCGCAAGATGTTTGTGTGTGTGTGTGTGTGTGTTTGTGTGCATGAGTGTCTGTGAGAGAGGCAGAGAGTTCATACGTGGGTAAAATGGATAAGTGAAAACTGTGAAGACTACAGAAAAGGCTACACATTTCCTGATTTCAGACGCTTTTAGTTCTGGAAAAACCAAAGTCAAACCTAACTTCTGTGTTCAATCCAAAGAAAGAAAATCCATCCATGATATAATTTACAAATGTAGTAGTGCAAATTATTAACACTCTAGCCCTAAGACACGAACACACACAACCATAGTTCATTTGTATAGATTAGATATGCACTATGATTGATTTAATATCAAAGTAGAATGTAGAATATTTCCAACACCAGTTAAACTGTACCAGCTTGACATTTAAGGTGAGTCCAGAAGCTGTGGTTAGTTAGGCATTTCCATAATAACAGCAGCACATTACCCAACTCATTTCTTAACACAATATGAGTGGGGTCATTTGGATTCCATTATTGGACATGTTTCAACCAACTCAGAGAAAAAATAAATACCTGCATGCGACTGGATAGCCCTATGACCAATGAAAGCCATTCTTTTGTAAATAAATTCAACTCCACGGCTCCGTCACCACGAAAGCCTACACAAATGATCTGACTGGCCTGGCAGATCTTTGCCGGATCGTAATCTGTTCCCAATTTTAAATATATTGTATTTTCTTTTATACAGAATATTTTTATAAAATTATTTTGTTTCTTATATGTGATGTCTTTTTTACAGTACACTAGGCATGTAGTGTGTTGCATAAATCTCATTGCACTGGTTTTGTACAATGATAATAAAACAATTCAGTTCAATTTTATTATTTATGAAATGACGAAATATGTGCTCTTATGTGAGCTAGTTCATTTGTCAGCTAGCAAAATAGTTACAATTGGACTTTGTTAAAATAAGGAACAGGATTTCGACTTTGTTAATATATTTATTGTAGAATATGCATCATAAATGTCCAGGAAAACTGATGAACAAAATCCTGCCAAGCTACAGTAGCTAGTGCAGCAGCAGCTCTATTAAATCTGTGTAAACTCAGTTGAACTAGAACAGACAGAGCAAGACAGTGCCATTTGTGAGTTTTAATGATCTTACAGGTTGTAAACATTGATGCTTTATGAGGATGGGCAGTGCCTCTGCAATGCAAAGAGTGTTGTCTAATTTAAAAATACTTGAAAATGTAGACAGTGAGTGGAGTTGAGGTAGACAGGTGATACCTAGGCAGACAGATAGTGACCTATAACCTATAACTTTAAGGCCTTATGTAATACATAAATATGAAAAATAACTCCAGATACAGTTAACATGAATGAGGGAATTAGCAAATTTAATCCAAACTTGTTTTCTTTAGGTACCAGCATTTCTGCTCTGAAGTTGGAAATAAATTGTACTCACTTTTGGAGGCATCCTCAAATGGTCATTGGAGGAACTGCAGTTTTTTCCACTTCCATGTTCATTCATTCATTCATCTTCTGTAACCACATGTCCTGTGAAGGGCCAGCTGTCCTCGGAGGAGAGGTCTATGGCAGAGCTAACACAGAGAAACTTCAATGTGGGTTTCAGTTTTTTCAATGCCAGAGGGCACTGTTCAAATGGCAAGGCACATCTGAAAAACAACCTTTGGTAAATGTACATATCTGTGGTAAATGTAATCATTCTGTTGTCGTTTTTGTGAGTTCAAGTGAATTAATAAGAAGAAAGAAAGAAAAAAAATGCTCAAGATAACACGGAAAGACAACTGTTCCTTCTCCTCACCAGAAGTCATGTCCATATCTCTCACTTTTTGACATGTTCAACACAAATTTAAAGACACTCCATTCAAAATTTCTGTTATTTCCAGCTTTTTATATATGCAATTAGAGACCTCAGCTCCCATCTGAATGCTGTGTAATATCCCGAGGGCTGGGTGGAATTAGTTGCAATTACTTTTTCAGGTAATTATAAATCATTATGTCTCTAATAAAGCCATTCACACAGCCCTCAGGGGCCCCTCGACACTGTCATTTAAATGTGGTATGGAATTAGTGTGAAGCAAACCCAGGTCTCACGCCACCTTAATTGTATGGTGGATGGAGCCTGTGGGTGGATGAGGTTTCAAATAGCTTTAATTGATGCTGAGGTAACAAACAGGTAACAGAATCGTTGGGAGAGTACTGCCAGCGGGTCAACGTTGGAAAATAGTAAAAGAGTGTCAGTGTCAGGAGACTAAAACAGGCCCTCGTCACAGTGAAGGAAATTTTGAAACTGAACCAGCTATGGGATTTAAGTATTTTAAGTTCAGGCAAAGTCATGCTTTCATTTTTTATTAGAACACTATAAAAATTCAACACTTATAGTCGTTTTTTTATATTAAATCTTTAACTCTCCTCCCTCCTCTCCTCTCTATTCAGACTCTTAGACTCCCCTCTCTGCTCGCACACACTCTCCCTTCACACCCTCGTCTCCAAACACCAAACTGTGAAGTCCTAATGAGTAATAATCCCTATTCCCGCCCCGGCTGAAAAGGGAGAGTCAAGCAGCGTCATTGACCCTGGTTTTCGACAGCACGTTCCAAAGATTAAGCAAACACTGGTAATTGCCCCTGAGATCAGGTTCTGTTTTGACTGTTTGTCGCCCCCACGCCGCCTGATGTGTATTTGATCTGTAGTTGGACGGCAGCAGTGCTCCTCGTTCACTCCTCACATCTTAGCTCCATGCGGAGAGACAGCCAACCGCCGGGTAAGAGGGGAGCCTGGGCTTTCTCGCACAATGGTAAAATGTGAATTAGCAACCACTTACAGCGTGATGTGTGCACGCTGTTTGCTGTGGTCGTCCTCTGACCAAGTCATAACTATGTCAAGATTTTCCTTCGAAAGTGGCTGGAAATCTCCTCACCAATAAACAAAGCAGCAGATCCTGCATGTGCTTGCATGAACACAGTTGATCAAAGTCAAATATTTACTCATAGACCGAAACAACAATATATATTTCTAATAAAGTGTAATTCAGTTTCATCGTCTTGTCCTGTGGTGATTTTGGAGGTTTCAGTGGAAAAAAGGCATTAAATTTCATGCTTCCATGGTGGATAACATGGCCATTAAAAACAAGCAATTCCTGTGCACTTTTATGGGTGCAAACAAATCATGTCCAGACGACCACAATAAGCACCACTAACTAGTCACATGGGGCCAGTTAAAAAGCAACCCATAGAATATACGAAATAGAAATGCAAAAGATCAGATGGAACATTGGTAAAACTGCAACCGTGTGATACTTTACCTTCAGTTAAACTATTTTAAAGCAAATTATGTCTAAAAAAAACTTTATTTGAAACTAAGAAATAGATTATAAAAATTCTATAAAAATACACTGTTTGCCAGTGAAAGATGTTTAAATAGTATTGTCAGACTGAACTCATAATGATTTTTGGCCTCTTTTCAACCTAAACCTCACATACGTATGACATGACATGCTGACAAATGATTGCACAGATGAGTCAGGAGCACTTTGCAGTCAGTCATGACAACCTCTCAGTGAGTTACAGCTGACCTTGTCAACGGGCTCGGATCAAACCAGTCAGAGGGCGACTGTGTCAGTAGCCGTGTCTGAGCCGAGAAGATCAAACCAGAGGTGGGGTTAATGCCTGCTGGAACTATCAATCTGTTTTTCATTTTCAACCTGCTGAATCGTCTCAGTCTGTTTGAAGGTCTCTGTCAAGGAAAAAAGTCAGTTTTGGCAAGTAATTTTGACGTGTCAATTATTGTGGATTTACTGTTATTAGGGTGTTTGCTCCAATGGATCCACTTGGTGAGCTGCCTGGATTAAAGGAGCGCTTGACATTTCTTTGGGGATGTTTGATGAGGGGAAACCTGCAAATATTTTTGTCGGCCCATCTTTTGTGAAAGGGCATATTAGGGCCAAATGGATTGGTTCTAAATCCTCATTTTCTGTACCTTGAGAATGTGAAATGATTTGAAATGATTTATTTGGGATTAGAAACATATATTTTTAAAAGCTGCTGTCACTATAATATATTCAGCGGTTTGTTTCAAGTACAGCTGATTGGATCAATTAGTTCATAATGTGAAACTTGCTTTACTGATTTGATGATTAAGTTGTTAGTGGTTAACAATATTCTCAAACGGTTATGACCTGACGGCCATGGGAAGGGTTCGGGCTCTAAATGAGGCATAATGACAGCCTGCGGGTAAAGCTAATGCTAATAAAACCGCCTGACAACGCTACAGGAATGTTGCCTCAATTAATGAAACCTACCAGCCTCTCTTCTGTCTGGTGCCAAGGCACATGTGGAACCTCTAAAAGTCTCTGTTTCTGGTGGAGTGAATTACCCCCTCAAACCAGTCACACCGGGATATCAGGATGCAGCCCTGACTGAAGTTAAAAGGCCCAGCACAGGACCCCATCTCCTTGGAGCATTACTGTATACACGCAAGCTCACGGGAATGGCTTGTGTACAATTAAACACAAATACACAGACAGGAACTTGGTTTGCTGGAGGATCAATGATAGAATAAACACAGAGGTAGGACAGACATGGTTAAGAAGGTTGATTATGGGTCAAGAGCTCTCATTCAGCTCTCCCGTACACTTGCAAAGATGCAGTGTTTGGAGGTGTAAGTAAATAGGGATTTTGCGCTGAATTGTCACACTTTGTGTTCAGTATCACGTTATGCTTGCACAGCTTTAGTAGACACAACAAAGTGGTAGACAGGAGTAAGATGAAGAACGGCTGGCGGAGAGGTGGAGGAAGAAGGGTGAGAGTGATCCTCCTGCAATTGCTAGAGCGACATGGGGGACGATCCAAGGCCTTGGGCTGATATTAAAGTGACCTGAGAGGCTCCAGACACAACAGGCCTCTAAACAGTCCTGGCTCCACTGTGGAATGAGCCTCCCACACCAGCCTACCTGCCACCCAAATACCACCATTCAACAGGATGAGTTACTAACGTCTATGCACGTCTACAGTTTACTAATTAAACACTATCATGACTTTTTTTTTAATGTTATTATCTTTAAATATTTCAAAAGCTCTTTAAAGACTTTCTGCATCAAGATGTCTGACTGCGGCACCAGAGAAACAGCAACTTTCTGATTTAACTAAACCTCCACAAAATGATAAATGAAGCAACAGGCTAGCACGGTGATTTTGATGAGCAACCAATAATTACAATATACCACAATGAATTACAATATCCTTTAATAACAGTCATTACGCTGAATTCTAATTAAGCATAATTTCCAGTTTTTACAGGCAAGGCCAGGCCTGATTTAGAAATAATGTGAAGCTGAAGCAGTTTGGCTGCTCACAATGACATGGAATCAACATGAGTGATTTTCAGTGTTTTTAATTTTTGAATCTAAAAATGTCTTAATATATGTGAACAAAAAGTGCATATTTAATATCTTTGCATCTGAACAAACTCTGTAGCAGGAACTCTGTGGGAACAGAGGTGAAGGTTTTGAGTTCGGACATACTGTAAACATGCCAAAGATGATACATTCAGACAGCACATATAAACACCTTGATACTCTGTAGTCTTTATTTTGACATGTTTTACACACGTATGTACACACCGATCACGCAAAATGACTGCCGTGCCAAACATTTAGCAGAAGCTATTTGACTCTTCCTTAAGACAAGATCGGGCAATGCTGCAGATTTGTATCGATCCAATTTCCCACTGTGTTTATTACAGAGGTGGGCTACCTTTCCCAAAGTCACAAAATAACTAATCACCTTTACAAAGCATTACATAATGAGGCAAAGAGCATGGATCTAGATCTAAACTGATCATGAGAGGACATACTTTCAATCTGACCTGCTCTGTTTGACAATTTCCTGAGGTTTGAAGAATTATACAAGTAGTGTACTTAATATTGCAGTGTGAATACAATCTATTATGAGTAAATGCTCTGCACTGAATATGTCACTAAAGATGAAGCAATATAAGGGAAATGTAAACATCAAAAGTAAAAGGAATCAGAGAGTAATAAGGTCCTGATGTGAGTTTATGATTGTATTTTTACATATTGTGCAACAATAAATGACATTAAAATGCCAGTCATTTAAGACGCATTTTACTATTGATGTTGCTTGAGGTAACAGTAATAATATTATTGTAAGTTTGTTGTACTTGGGTAGTTTCATCTGTACTATTCAATGTATAAGAAGAAAATCACATCAGATCATGTCACACAGTGGATGAAGTAAAAAGCACATTTCTCTCTGACCTGCAGTGAAGTGTTAGTGAAGTACTATGAACTGGAAATACTTAAGTACAAATACTTTAACTTGAACAAAATGAATAAAAGTGTGAGTTTATATTTCATGAGCCTGTGTGTGTTTGGTTGTGTCTGACTGTGTGTGTTTACTGCTGTGAGGTCCAGCGGTGGCGGACTGATACCTACCTTGGTCTAACACCATAGTTAACACAGTCAGTGTGGCTCCACAGAGGGTGGAGTCGCCAGACAACATAACTGGGCCCTGCAGCCCACTGTAATTAGCCTTATTGAAGCTGTCACTCAATGAGCCGCCCCGATCCGGTCCCACAGCGGCATGGTGCTAACATCAAGGAGAAGGTGCTAGGGGCAAGCCCTCGGAGCTGCTGGCCGCGCAACGCTAAGAGCAGCTATCTGTTACTGTTTAAATAATAGTCCCGACAGTCCCTTCTGTTTTCAGGCATTCCTCCCCTCACTAGCTTCTCTCATCCCTTCTCTCTGAGCCCGGAGATCAGTTTTGACTAACTGATTGTTTGTTGGCATGACGTGATGTAACAAGGGACATATGTTGCTGGGGAAGGCGAACAATGTGAACGTAACATCAAAGAGAGGAAAATTAGATCTCAAGACAGGACCCAAATGTAAAGCGAAATAGGACTTTTAAATCTGTTTATATATCTCAGTTAAGATGTTTTCAATTGGGGGAAATGCAGAGTTCAGATATAGGGGCATGCCTGAGTGTGGGTTTGATAGAATAACAAAATCCACATGAAATAAAACATGCTGTGTCTAAGTATTGCAGCTTTAGAGATTTCTCCTGTTGCTCTTAAACTCACAAGTGGTTTTCATTGCTCATTACTGCGGCTCTGACATCTGCTTATTAATACTCTGTGTCACAAACAAGCACACACCCATACGAAACAAAAGGTCACACACACCCAAAACTCAGGCTGAGATTTTCATTCATGGGTTCAAAAATTCAATGGCGTTGTTGTTTTCACATGAATGCTGATGCCTAAACTAAGAAGTGTCTAAATATCCTGGAGGTGGTACGGATGTTACACCTCCTTCAACACGTTATTTTCTTTGTAACGTCCTGGTATGCCTTTATACAAAAATACTTGCTGCTTATACTGACATAAAAAACTTAAGTTAGGTTAGTAAGTATTTCACAGTTGCCCTCTGCTAGATCTGATTCCTGAAGTAATTCCTTGATTAAATTAAAAAGCGTTTGTGTAGTTTATTAAAGAAGATGTGCTTTAATATTGATTTATATTGATGTGATGTCAGTGAAGTCAGAAATACAGAAGGGTTAGGGTCCACTGAAGCTCTTTTGTTCAGTGGATAGTGGATATTTAATTTAGTCATAGAGTTTTTCTTTCTGATATCCTTCCTGTTGCCTCAGACTATGCTACAGCAGTGGTGCTGTCACACTTTACAGCGCATGTTACCATTTAAACACCTTTTGTTCACCATGTTGCAATCAGCAGGTGCGCTGTGAAGGCAGCAGAAATAAAGAGAGAAGCGAAAGACTACAAAAGGAAAAAACCTGGGGATGTGTGGTGCGAAAAGTACTTACCACGCCTCTAGACTGCTCCTCATCTGTGCTTGAGGTCAATGATTGGACTCGACCTAAGCTGCTACCAACCTAACACACCTGAATCTCCTACCAAATTCTTGCAGTTGTGTTGCATTATGGGTAATGTAGGCAACAGGTTTTGAAAAGGAAGACGCGTGGATGGAATAAAGGATGATAGCTGAAGTTTTTGACTATGTATAAACGTGACATTCTTTATCTATTTTAGCATTAAACTGCAGATTATTCAGCACCATTTAGAAGAAATGTTTCCTTTTTCCTTTTTATAAACTATGTTCAGGCCCCTAAGTAAGATCATTCATAATAGACTTTTGAGTAGCAAATCAGTGGTCAGGTAAATGTATTTTTAAAGCAAAAAAGCAGCACACACTTGACCATTTCACAATTATTCATGTGGATAATGAACAAAATGTTATACTAAGAATCCATAGCCATTTTATCCACAGATAGAGGAGATCATGGCCAAGTTGTACATAGCACTGCGTCATCTACCTGTTTACCAGTTGTGTGATTTGTGGTCTGAGTTGTGTTTGGATCTAGACCTAGTTAATATTTTAGAGTAAAATAACATGAATGACGTTAATCTATTCCTGCTTTCAAGATGTAAAATTGACTCAATATTAGTGATGACTTACTGTTCCAGAGAATTTTATTTTATGGTAAGGATTTTTTTCAATATTCTGTTCAATAGGGAGGAAAGTTTGACAAAATGTAAATTTTTTTATAACAATTTGTTCTGGACATTTTCACTATACTACCTGAATTAGCAAATCTGTAAAACAAATATACAACAAGATGTAATGACATGTTGCATTGTGCATGAATGACTCAACGGCTATACCAAGCCAAAGCTCTTGTACTGAGTACTCAGTATTAATCAGAGTACTCGCATGCTGCTAAAGGCACTAAAACAGCTTTGTTGCAAAAGCCGGAGGTATTTGCGGGCTTAATTACATTCATTTTACTCTTGGCATTTTGATGGTAAAACACTTAGCTTAGGAATTTTCATTCCCTTTGTAGACCATTGTAATGAACACAAACCCATAATTGTTTCTCACCCATAGGCACTAGCCGGGCTTTTTAATTTTCCATCGCTCACTTAGTAGCTATGCCAAGTTTTCTTCAGGTAATGCTGAAGCTCTGACTCACAGGGGTGCAGGCCATGAGAGCCAAGCCAGTTTTGAATGAATCTAAATATACACTATATTGACAAATGCTTCCTGGGCATTTGTGACACAAGTTGACTCTACCCAAAGAAACTTTTAAGGAGGGTGCAGAGTCACAAGGGAAGCTTTTGTGCTGTGTTTAATTGGAATTGCAATTTAATTATGTCTTCCGTAAATTTTATGCGAGGAAAGCCATCACTCAAATGTAATTAGAGGCTAAAGTTAAATCCTAAAACAGCCAAATCCTTCACAGCTGCACTTTAATGATGAAAATACTGTGTCAGCCGCTTAATTATTGGTTCACTTTTGTCACAAAAGCTCCGAGCAATATCTTTTGTGAAATCTAACTGCAGGAAAATTGAGCCTGAATAGCAGCAGGAAGGACAAAGGGTTTAAAAAAAATTCATTTCAAGGAGAGACAGTGTACCGCTGGCACGAAAGGAGCAGTATTACCTGCTGGGTACCTGGTGCTTAGTCACTCCCTGACAACTCAGGATAGTTCATGCTGCATGTTTTGTTTTTCTTTGCAGCCGTGACAGTAATTAGTAAATATGTGATTTTTTTTTTATTTTTTTTAAATAAATAATACTTTTGAACTAATGTTTGGTAAGTTTTCTGACTGAGATTCAGAAAATTAAAGCTGGCACACAAAAAGCTATTTCAACTTAAAGAAACAGGATTGCTGCAAAAAGAATAAAAGCTCTTTTCAGAACTTTAGAAGGTATTTACTGAAAATGCTTCATACAAACCATTGCATGCTGGGGTGGCTCTCATTATGTTCTCTAGAAACAGCTATCAGTTGAAAAGTTTGTCTTGCATGCAAAGTTTGTGCTGTGATTAAACTCAGATTTAACAGTGATGAATGTGTGGCAGCATGCAGATGTGTATTTTGGCGTGTGGCAGAGATCGAGGTTAAACTGAGTGCTATTGTAAGCAGTGTGCAGAAGCAGCTGCATTCTCCACAGTGAACACTGGGGAGAGCCCGTCCGCTCAGGGCGAGCCGTGCTCCCTGCGCTCTCCCCTCTAGGTGCAACAGCAATCAATCTGCTCCACGTTGCGGTTTCATTTGTTTGTTTTGACAAGAGTATTAACTTGCAAAATCGCTTCTTATAAGTGTGGGATCATTTGGGAATAAACACCAGGCGGCACCATGAGAAATTAATGAAACAGTAGCAGGCAGGAGGTGATGTTGACAGATGTTCAAATCTACATTACCGCATTGTGAACTTTTGGATGTGGAAAGGTGAATATGTCTCTACGCAACTAATGAGACAAATATGATGCTCGTAGCTGTTGCCAAAAGTTCTCCATCAATCTTTCACTATATTTACAGTATTTTTTTTTCTGTGTGCATATATTTACACAAATAAAATGTGAACTGAGATCATGCGAAGACTGAGCGTCAAACTGTCTGCCACATAATGAGCATCCCTTTTCTTATTTTACATGTGTGATCACTCTGTTTGGGTGGTCCTGCCATCATAGTCTCTTATTTAGGTGTACAAACATGAGAAGCATTGGAAAATCTAATCAAGATGCAAAGATAATGACTTGCTATGTACATAAACACATGCTTTATATAGTAGACATCCCCCAAACAAATTTCAAGTCTACTTAAATCATGTATGGTTTCTGGGGCCCTGCGGAAAACATCGTCAAAGGATTGGATTCACAGTGGACACCAAGATGGATTTGGAGTTTGTCTGTTTCTGACAACTGCCGATGGATAACATGTCAAAAACATGTTAAAGAACATAGGGAAGACAGAAACACTTGATCACACACACCAGCAGAACGATACATGTGAAGAACCTGCACAAAGGCAAAAGTGTGTGGCGACGCACGCGCTAAAATCAGCGGCAACTGTTTAGTTTGTGAGTCACCGCCATGTGAACAGTGTGACAGATCGCTGGGAGACAGGGTGGTGCAAATAAAACACTAATGACAATATAATGGCTCATTAGCTTATGATGTGGGTAGCATTGTGTGCACGCATGTGAAAGTGTGAGTGTGTGTGTGTGTGTGTGAGAGAGAGAATTAAAGAGAGAAAGAGAGAGGGAAAGGGAGCGGGAGGAAGAAATGCCTGTAGTATGAGTATGTTCCCAGGCCAACCTGACTAGGTGAGACTCTCTGGCACCAGCCTCTGAATGCAGCCCCAGGGGGAGCCGTACAGTGCTGCAGCCTACAAACGGAGGTATGCGCACACATGCATGCACACACACAAACACACGTTTCAGAAACGGCAAAGGCTATTCAGGTTGCGCTTTCTTTCTTTTTTAATCTCATCCTTAGCATGGGTCCTTTCAAAGCAGCGCATGGCAATTACGCTGAATACTGTCTTCACGTGCTGTAAATACACATTTTACATATTACGCACACACATAATTTTTTTTTCAAAAACCTGCAGGAAGCTGAATCTTTATCCCCATTACCACAGTGTGATACATTTAACACTCGGGTTAAAAGGTAACTGCGTGCTGTAGTGATGGGTGAGTTTCGGGGTCAGGTCTCTTCATGTGTTTGACATTATTAGCAGAGCTACCATGTAATCCAGACTCAATCCTCAGGCCAATGAGACTTTATTGGGGGTAAAGGGTGATGGTTATGGAAGCTATTAGACAATAATGGAATAAATTTCCCCCGCCTGTAACTTATTTGGTCCCTGGAGGATTGGCCCTTTTCTATTTAAGTTCCTTATCACTCAGAATTTAGACAGAATTGATGACATACCTTAAAAAGTTTGTGGAGCTCTCATTTTAAAGCTCATCTCCGAGTCTCATAATCCCTGTTTAGAGTTATGATTTAAAGTTTGGTAATCTCACAGAGTGGTTTCCCAGGGTTAGGGCAGGGGGAAGGAATGAAGTGAGGAGATATGATCAGTAACTAAACAAAGAGGATGTTGGACTTTAACTTTTCAATTTTCTCTGTTGGTTAAAATGATTACTCTTCTCTGCTTTGTATAATTATATTTGTAGCGTGTTTGTGCATTAATTCATGTAGGGTGGAGGTGGGGTGGGTGTGTGATTCACTGCAAAGACAACACAGTTTTTCAGTCAACCATCACGGTTATAAATGACTTCTTGAGAGAACAAAAACACAATGCATTCTTGCCGAGTCTAAAGTCACATCAGAAATGTTTGAAAGACCAACAATTATGATGAGTCCTCTGTCTCGATGTATAACAGTGTTATTATCCATCATTAGTGTCTATTACACACTAAGTTGTTGCACTGATTATTGTCTTTGAAGAGACCATAATTACAAGGGAAGTTGCCAGAAAGGTTTTGAAATGTCTGAGACAATATGAACTGATGACGACAAATTCACTACAGGCTTCCAACACTCTTTCTCTCCGCTTCAAAGAGGGACACATTTAGATGTTTTTTTTTATTTACAGGGGAATAAAAGGGAAATTTGAATTCCTACAGTTCTGACTTAAAAATAAAGTGGTCAGCATTCCAGTAACACTTTTAGTACATGGAAAAACTTAAATTAGACCAATACGTTTCAGCTCATGGCTTCCGCAGGGAGTTACAGAAATGCAAAGTTATCTATACTACAGGCCTCGTGTGCCTGTCTTTGTTTTCCCCACCGCTCATTCATCCACGAAGAGGAAGAACAGAGATGAAGCAGAAGTCTAACCTGTGTGGCTGCCTGGGAGCCTGCGGTGGGGCGCATTCTGTGAGAATGTGGCATGGAGGCTAAGCCCCCTGGTCCAATGGAACGTGTTTTCCTTTCTCCATGTTTGGACACACAGCAGACAAGTGGAGGTTAGGACAACACTCTGCTAGGAGCCAAAAGACTTATCCGACAAGTAATTAGGAGCGGGGTCAAGTTGAGAGAACTAAGCCCTGTAATTCCCCCTCCAATGCCACGGGTGAGGTAAGGCCCGAGTGGAGATCCTTTACCTAGAACTTCCTTAAACAGCATGACACTGCAGCAGGATAACAGATAGGGTTAATAAAAAAAAGAATAGATTTCAAAATAAATAAATAAGTAATTATGTCGCTCATTTAAAAGCAATCCTGAATATAAATTTGATGTACATTCAGAAAAACCTTTACATATAATATATACAGTATACTGGACCAATACATTTGTTTTATAAAATTATTTTTAACTTAAAAATTTGTATGTTGCCACAGTTGGCAAATTTCCCCACTGTGGGATACATTGAAGGATTATCTTATCTTATCATGTAACACTGTTAGATAGAAAATAAGACCTACTAATAATGTCTGCTGTACTTACAATAAGAAATGTAATGAAACTATTTTTTTTTTTAAATTTGAGATCAATAAATCATATTTTTCATTTCAATTTTTTCAGGTCTATATATTGATGTTTTTGTCAGTGAGCTACAAAATGTTCGCAGACTGCTGAAAGATGACCGTCTGTACTTCACACATGTGCAATATTACAGTTGCAAGTAGATATATTGCTCCATTTTGCACTTTACTTGCGCACTAGTGTTACCACATGTTGCAGGGTAATGGAGAGAAACAATCTTCTTACTCCAGTACAATCCAGCGGATTTATTTGGCAGCTTAGAAATGCTTTAAAGATTAAGATATTACATTCCAAACATGATTCAAAACAAAGCCAGTGAATACGTTTCAATAACAGGATGCAATCCTCACAAAAGGCAGTTGTAATCTTTAAAATTATCACCTCTGTTAATCAGTTAATTATTGATTAAGTAATTAATCAATAATTCAATCGTACAATATATAAACTAGTCAAACTTATAAGGAATCTTTTTTGTTGTTGTTGTTTTTACTCTAGTGTTCATATGACTTTAATTTAGATTCGTTTTAAATAGAGGACTTTGCATTGTCATCTTGAAACTATCTGTTGTTAAAAAGATGTAGTGATAAAGCAGCTAAACTGATTTGAAAATCTGCCCATTCAGCTGTGTCCAGTGTGCGAAACACACACGGTTGCCTCATGGATTGCATTTCTGTTTTAAGTTGCACGTGAAATTGCATGGTGATGAAAAACTGTATTTGCATTTTTGGTCAAACTCTCTTTTTGATGGCGGCACTGCAGAAAGCGCAGTCTGTCCTCGAGGCCCGGCGTGTTCGTGTGAGCCCTGGCGAGAAAACACGCGTGATGTTTTTACAGCCACAGTGGGCCTGCGCTATTGACCTTCACCTCAGCTTTCATGTGGTGCAATCCTAAGGCACACCTCAAAAGCCACAACATGTTCCTAAATCAGCCGCTCTGTACATGTAGAAATAATCTGCTTTGAAGTGACTTAAGGAACAAAGTATAAGAAAAATAGAACATCCTAAGGGAAAGCTGTTATTCTGTTGGCAGTATTTTTTTTTTTCTTTTAAATATTGTTTTGTTGACAGCTGCATTTAAAGTAGCATGCCTCCTTCTTTTGGCAGTATTTCAGAAGTCCTTTTATCCATTTAGACAAATGAAAAGGTCTGCAAGACAGCTGCATGTTAGCAGATGTGATTTAAATTATGTGACAGATGAGCAATGTGAAGGTAGTTTAAGATTTTTGTTTAAGTATCAAATAAAGACACGAATACAACCTGAAAGTAATGGAGAATAGGCAATGAGTTCCTTCATTTTCTTGCATTCAAAAAGTTTAGATTACCTTAGAAGGAATTTTTAAAGTAGTCTTATGCATTAGAAGAAAGAACAGCTGCATGTTAGCGGGCGCCGCTCTCTGTATTTGGACAGGCCTACATGTTGCTTGTTGTCTTCACTTTGCTGTGGTAGAAGAGGATGTTATGGAAGGAAGGATCAGGCATCCCAGCAATGGATTAGACCGGACTCTGCGGCTCTGCGGGGAAATAAGGCCTTCATTAAAAAAAAATGGGAAATCGTCCTTTTTCTCATAAAGTGCCATTAGTGTTTATTGATGAGACTAATGTGTGTGTTTAAAGTAAATTAGAAGGGAAGAGACCGTGCTTTAGGGGACCTGGTGATGAAAGGCCCGCATTAATGTTCATAGTGGATGGACTGCTGTTTTCCATTTGAACAAACCACTTCCCCTCAGCTCAATGCACAAAACCACAAACACACACAAACGCACGTATAGTACCTGCTCAGATATATACTGTACATACTGACACTCTCCCTCTCACATACACACACACACACACACACAAACACCACTCCTCCTTCACAGCAGCCTACACATGTAAGTCATATACTAACCAGAGTAGGCCTGGCGCCCGGGGAGTGCAGCCTGGAATTGCCCCTAAGAAACCAAATCCACTTTATCAAACTGCCAGATGTCACTACCAATCCTCTTCCACTGGACGCTGCTTTCACCAGGCAGCAGCACGGAGAGACACGGAGCCTGCCGGAGTCTGCTGGAGCCAACGTGGTGACATAGCAAGAAGGGGAGCCGTGAGGGACGCAGATGGATCCAGGTTCATTACCTTATACACCAATGTACCACTTCACAATAAAAAAACACGTTGTAAACTTTTCTGTACACCTGGATAAAATGATACTTGATTCACTGACATGGAGTAATATAGTTCAGCGCACACATGCAGATTCATTCATTTTCTTGGCTCAACGTGGGAGGAGGAGACAGAGAAAGCTAAAAAGCTTCAACTACAGCTGTGGCATTTCCTTCTCCAATATTTATTTACGTTGTTTTTATTTTTCTTCTTCACTGCATGATCCAGATAACTGTCAGGCACAAAGATTTCATGTAAAAACAGAGGCATTCAGTATTTCTTTTCTGTAAAGGAAATCATTTTCCTGACCACATCACATAAGTACCATTTCAGTTCACCCGTTCACATAACTGGATGTGTTCCATCATTGCACCGCGGGGATGTTCCTGCTGTAAATAATGCACGCAAAGAAATTAACTTTGCAAAAACGGCAAATTATTCTTCATAACAACGGGATCACGGTTACCGGAAATGCCAAGCTAAGCAAACACTTTTCAGAGTCCAACAGCTCCCTTAACGGCTCAAGTGCCTGCTCAGATTGAACAGGAAGTGAGGGGTAATTTGCCGTGAGCCCTGTCCAGCCTCAGAGCTCCCAGACGTTTGTGTCGTCCAATTAGTGTGGAGTCGCGTGCTTACTGAGGCATAAGGTCACAAAGTTGAAACGGAGTCCTGCCTTCCACAGCCAGTCGTTGATTGAGTTCTTGGTAATCTGTATGCTGAAATCACTCTGTCCTGTTGTCATTTTTTTTTACTTGTATGCATGTGTTTGACATAAATGAGCCAGAGTCCTGAATCTCAACAATCAACTGTGAGTGGGACGGCCGGAGAGTACGGTACAAATCTTTTGAAAACAAAATACTGTATTACCAGCGCTTTGAGGAATGGGAATGGGAAATGGGGACATGCAATGTGAACAATATGGTTTGAATCAAGTCAACCTTATTTTACCATTATGTAACTAATTACATTTCAGGCTTTTCCATTCTGAAAATGGATGTTGTCTTCAGTGGGAGAGAGACATTTTAACGCATTTCCATGCCATAATTAATTAGTTCCACTTAATAGCTTGGAAAAGGCCCCTGATTGTACCAACAACATGCTATCTTGACCCCCATCATATCCAGACACAAGCCATTACTGATAGGTCTTCAGATGAATCAGTGCCCTGCCGAGTTAGGGGGAAAAATCCGCTTGAAGGTTGAATTTTGATTTTAAAACCCTGAATCTGCTTTTTAATTTTGGACGGATATCGAAATGTTTAATGTGAGGCTATTTTCTGTTCGGAAACTTTTTTTTTTTTTTAATAGGACGCTTATAGGAGCAAAGTTGAGCAAAGAAAGTCTTCTCTTCTGGGTTTTACAAGTAGACAAGAAGTTTCAAAATAGATGGCAGTGCAAAAGTCTTTACAGAAAGCTGACTTAAGCTGAGCAAGTAGTTATCTGTGTTTGAAACAGGCTTCTTATCAAGAGTTAAATGGGAAAGCTGTTATCTCTCTGAGCTGTTTACTGAAAATATGAGGCTAACTGACAGCTATTAATGAGCTCTGTTTAGTGTAAAGACTACGCGCCCTTCTGCAACAAACATCAGAATGTAATGGAGGAAGCTAGGATGGATCCACAATTCACAAAAGTTTCATGTTTTAATCCTTTACCTATTCTATTCTGGATTAATGTTAGTTCTGCAGGTAGATGGATGCTGCCACTATTGCACAAAACCAAGATGTTTCCTGTTGTTTCCAGTCTTTTTGCTAAGCTAAGCTAACTGACTGCTTGATGCGCTCACATGAGAAGCCCATGCATTCTCACGCACACAGTCAATCCAGACAACAACGGTGAACTTGTGTAATTTTCCCATCATGCACAGGAAGTGGTTTCTCAACCATCACCATTCCCAAGTTGCCATGGGTAACATGGTGTTTTCTTACCACCTCTCCACCATCTTCATCTTTATACCCCCTTTTCTCCCTTGTTTGTTTGTTTCCCTGATGTTTTTATTTAAGGCATCAAAAGACACCCCCCACCCGCTCCCTCCCTTGCGACGCTGCCCCCCCCACTCCTCCACCGCCCCGAGCCCCAGAGCAGTCAGGATGATTTGTAAACTTCAAACAACTAAGAGCCCCAGCCTGGTCTCCTCTGCTCATTTAGGTAATTCAATAAGCCAGGGGGGACAAGCGCAGCGGCACACTGCTTCCCCCTCCTGCCCTCTGCGCCCTCGCTCTTCCGAATGAAGCCTCTGTGGACTATCTGCAACACATGTCAGTCTGTGGCGGAGGTAGCTTCTGCTAAGGAGGGACCCACTATTAAGAATTGCATCAAGCTGATATTTTTTTTCTTTCTCTACGACCATCTTGTATTTGTTTCAAGAAATAGTGGTCGGGGGAATTCTGATTAATCCTGATCTGTGCGATAAAGCTCTAAATTTGTCTGATCTATGCATGTGAAATAAACCTCAATGATTAGCCCAGATGTTAATGCAGGTTTGATAAGCTTATAAAATGACAGTGGTCCAACAGAGATACCCTGGGGAAATCCTGTGTGCAGTGGTCACATCTCTGGCCCGTCATGGTAAATGCTTTATCAGTCAAGTCACTGTATGCACGTCACAATAGCAGTCTATCAGTGTTTGTTCCCCCGCTGGCATGATGGGGTGGGGTGGGGGGGGGGTGAAGGGGGTGGGGGGATGATAGAGCGGAAAAGGTGGGGTAAGAGGGAGTGGTTAACGATATCCGCCTCCCCCCTAGCTTGTCGAGACAGAGGTGGCGGCAGGTCTAAGTAGGCAACGCCACAATGGTCCAGACCCATAAATGGTGGAAAAGCATAAATCTCTATCTTTATCAAAACCACACAGAGACATTGGTGGCCACTCCCCACTGTGGCTGCCTATAGCACCAAATCTGCATCTGATAAACTCCCCGCTCCCCACAGCACTGCTCCACATCACACGCAGTTAATAATGCCACACAAAACCTGGTAGGACGGTAGAATGCTGCTTACTTTGGACCAGTCCACAGAAAGGGATCCGACATCGCATGACTTGCTGCAACTCATGTTGAAACATAAATCACAGTCTTTATACTCCCATGAATCATTTTTACTGTAAATAGCAATTAAAGAACACCAAAGAAAGGTGGAGACTGCTCTAACTGGGACCGTTTGTGTGTCTATCTACTTGGCTTGGCTCAGGTCTACAAAATTATTCTATTCAAGGAGATTTGGAGAAGTCTAGAGAAAAATGGAATCAGTAGAAAGTTACTTACTGACCCAAGGAAGCACTGAAAAAGAGAAGCAGAGCGTTCTGTTGCTCAGCCTGCAGTGTCTCCATCTCCCAGCCTGAGCCCACCCCCTAAAGAGGCAGTAAATGGTCCATTTTATCTCTTTTCTGTCAACCATGACTGCAAGAGTACCAGATAGTGATCTTAGAAAAAAAGAGTAAAAACAATTTAATCTCCCCCATGATTTTTTTTTTTTTTTTTTTCACAATCGTTTAAAAACCTTTCAAAGCAAACTATGATTGGGATGAAATTGCAGAGCCTCTTCCGCAGGAAGGAAAAGCTGACTAATCGCCTCGTCATCAATGCTCGAGCTCATCAGGGCCATGCCGCCTGCTGGCACTGCCCACATGGCCACGCTGACTGACTGCTGCTGCTGTCAGAGCACGGTTGGCGGATGATTTGCTCTGAAACAAAAACAGCTCACAGAGAATATTTGGATTGTGCTGTTCAAATATTTGTCGCGCACTGATGCAGCTGCCGCCATCCAGAGCTGGCAAGGCAGAGACTGCCTGTAATTGATTTAATTATCAGTAATTACCCAACTGTTTTTGTGTACGCTCTGTAGTCTTGAACTAGGGATGGGAGGGGGGAGGGTCTGAGTTAATGATGTGTTTCCATCTTAATTAATGCTGTGGTCCAGTCTGGTTAAATTGCAGGCATACAAACACATGTAGATGTAATTTTGTGGAGACTGGCACAGATCAGCGCTGAGGGTGGCGGTCTGACATGAGGTGGAATGAATGAGAGGAACCACGCCAATTTCTCTTGCAGGTCTAAACATCAAACAAGAAAACTGTGATTGCTCAAGAATGACAGCAAATCTAATGTGTGTGTGTGTGTGTGTGTGTGTGTGTGTGTGTGTGTGTGTGTGTGTGTGTGTGTGTGTGATCCATTTGCACAAACGTAAGCTACTGCCTAATATTGTGTCAGTGAGCGAGGATGGGGGCTGGGGTGGGTGGGGGACTATTAACAGTCTTGAGTTCTAGCCTGTAAATGTCATGTTTGGTCGAAGATTTCCGTTTTTGCCTTCTAATTGGTGTCGGGGGATTTTGGTTTTTAAAAGAGGAGGGAGAAAAAAAAGGAGTGAGGAAAACTGGAGGTGGGGGTGAGGGCTGGGTGGGGGCTTACGCCCACAGTAACTGCAGAGCTGCACTGAACCCAAACTGGGTTTTAATGGTTCCTTCTCTGGGAGAGCGTAGCTCGGGTCATTAAGACGGGAAAATGGGGTCGCACTACAAAAATAATCCCCCGCTTTTATTTGACAGCACAAGAAAAATATTGTGTCAACACATAAAAGAGGTTACTGGTGATCATAAACTACACTCACTGTTCAGGACCGTTGAGTGGGAGGTGTTGCTGAACTGACAACTTCAATGGAGGGATAAAAAGTTTAGCGGAAGGTGCGGGGAAGCAGGTAAGAATAAAGGCGAAAGAACTTTTGAACAGAGGCGCTCCTTCTGGTGGAGCTTCAAACGAGACAGTGAACTGTTGTCGTCACTCTGGTTATAAATCTGAACGCGTTTCTCTTTCACACACTCTATGTTTCATCTCCTGCCCTCCAACACCCTCACGTCTCCTCTACCCCTCCACCCCAAGTCTCGACAGTGAGTGGGTTACTCTACTGTTTACAATATTTCAAATTCCCTCTCAAGTGTTTGGCTTGGCAGGTTGTTCGGCCTTTTCCCTTGCAATTACAGGCTTGCGGGGTTTCTCAAATGGGGCTTTTGAAGAAATAACACTTTTCTCCCAGAGCTCAGGGGGAAAAATGGAGACGCTTGGCCAGCAGCTCATACAGTCAATCACACAGACCGAGCTCAGGCTCTGTCTGACGCACTTGGCTACTAAAATATCCTCATACCTGGAGTGAGTGGAGGCATACAGACACCCCAAGACACACACACACACACACACACGCACACACACACACATATTGATGCTTAGTTTAAAGTCAGTCATGAACTTAGTGTGGCTAATGTACTGTAATGGAATATGAGGATTTGATGCAAGAACGGTGAATTTTCTTTAGTGACAGAAAATCCAAAATTCCAGGTTTTGGATTGCATGTGACAACGAAGGCTATGGTTTACAGAACTGTGACTGCCATGTTCAGATAAAATAACCTTTTGTGAAAAGTTTTTTATTTTAAAAAATAGAACTGGAGAATCATATATTGGTACTTTTTACAGCCCATTAGTATGCACCAACTGTAAATGCAACAGAAATGAACATCCAAATTACAGCAAAGAGACAATAACATCAATGTGAGATGTCAAATATATATTTTTAAGTTATTTTTCCATTTTTTTTTCTAGAGCTTTGTCAAGTTTCCATGGAAGCGGATAAATAAAAGATCACAACCAGTATTTCTTGCCGAACTGAGCTGACGGCTGAGAGTCAGCATCCCCTCGCAAACAGCACAGAGAACAAATTGAGCGATAGATGTTGATTGTTTATTCATTCACAATTGGCTCTGATCATACTGACGTATCGTGTATGAGAATGAGAGTGAAGCAAAGACTGCGGGAAAAAAGACAGATATAAAGAGAGACAGAGAGAATTTGTTCGTGCGTGAGCTACAAGTGCAGATGAGAGCACAGCAGAGAACATTTTAAGGACTTAAGTCATTGCCACGTCACGTTCGGGTAATTACAATAAATGTAATTGCTCAATTGCGCCGCTAAACTTTCTCTGTGAAGATTATGATGCCGAGTTCAGATGAAAGGCCCAATAACATCAACATAGTTGGCCTTGCATTGTCAGAGGAGGAGGAGGAGGGTGGTGGTGGTGGTGGTGGGCTGAGTTCCTTACCCCGAGGCTAAGAATCTCCCCTCCCTCTGCTCCTCCGCCTCCCCCCGCCCATCCACCCACACAAGGGAGTTAAAAATCCCATTTACTCTGACTGGAGCCAGGAGTTGGCTTGAAAAGGCCGGGGACAAAAAGCGATTTTCCACGGAACAAAACCATTACAATGGTCCCGCTTTGATCTGCCCCCCCTCCTTCCCCAGTCCTACCAGTGCCAATTGAACTTTGTCACCATGCAACTGTCATCTGCGAAGGGAAAGCCCTTCTTCTCTGAATGAAGCGGTCCACAGCAATTTACTCCAGACAGCGCTTTGAAGTGTCAGAGGGAAGTCCAGCTCCTAGTCTGCACTTTTTGGACGGCTCTCCTCTCCTTCCCTTGTTTTTTTTCTTTCTTTCTCTTGCCAAATTCAAACGGCCAGCAGGACAGCGTGGACAGTCCAGCAGGGCAGCGAGAGAGGAGCGAGAACATTTAATGTCCAGCATCATTGCTTTTTCCCCTCTTTCCCTCCCTCCCTCCTGTCTAAGTAACAGAGGCATGCAGCGCTGGCATGTGGATAATCAGCCATGGGGCCCCGCGACATCAAAAGCTTGGAGAGCCCCTAAGAATACAAATGTGAGGCCTAATGGTACACTTCATTAATGTCCTCCCCATCAAAGGCCACTTTACTGACTTGGGAGATTGACTAATTTACACATTGTGGGAAATTGCTCCCAGCCATGCGTAAAACTGCCAAGCATTTATATAGAGAGACTCAGAGAGGGAGGTGGGGGGAGGTAAGTGGAAGGGACAGCCTCTGTTCTCTTCTCGAGTGCTTTCTTTAACTGTTGGAAGTGGCTGAAGGCCAAGCCACATTATCACACATACGAACACTGGGGAGTGCACGCCTTAGTGTCTCATAAGGATTATTACTTTAGGCAATTTCAACATGCAATATCGTTTTCCTCCTCTTCCTCCTCGTCTCATCCTCTCTGCTGCCATCTGTGCTGGACGCCCTTCTTTTATCCAATCCATCTTCTTTAAAGTGATTTGACATTTGGCAAAATGTGATTCTTTGCTTTCTTAATTTAGATCGATATCAATGCCACGTGTGTTTTAAGCAGGTAGCCGAGGCCAAGACACGGTTAGCTTAGCTTAGCATGAAGATTGGAAGCAGGTCAAAGAACCCGGCTGTGCTCTGTCCAAGTAAAAGTTCTCCGTAGACATTTTTAAACAGAACAGAAATGTAAATGTGCCGGAGCGACTTCTTGACAAACAACTGGTTATTTTATGCAGCACCTTTAGCTGCAGTGCGGGCGACACAGTTGGTGAACAGAAGTTCAAGCTTTGAGATTTTTTTGTTGCGTAAATGTTTGTTGACATTGCAGGCTGCAGTGTATATCCTATGGTGATGATTGAGATATTTTATGTTGTGAGCTCAGAAGTAAAAAAATAGGAAGCTGTGCAATCTGCCACTCATCAAGTGTAATTTGTCTGCTAATTTACAAGCTTTCCATTACTAAACAAAGACACATACACTATGTGAACATGCAAAAATAAGTACATAAATATAAATAGATGACAGTTAATCAGTTTCAAAAGTTCCATTTGAACTTTCAAGTTTCCTGATCAGACAAGTTTAACTTGGACGCACTGGACCACAAATAGCTTCCAGCGAAGCAGGTCTGCACATAGATTTTAAAAGAAATTTCAGCTATGCTAACTGTTGAACACACACTAGACTGATCTTCTTATCTAGCTTTTCAAACAAAGACAGAAAGCACAAATGTGTTCCTCAAAATACTGAACGGTTCCTTCCACTAATCTCAGGCAATTATTCCCTTAGCGCCAACACGTTTATATAAATTTTTGTACAATCACACACATCATCTACACACACGCTCATATTACTGTCATCACCAGTTATTACAGGCTAGAGGCGCATGCAGGCCGGCATGTTTTACAACCACGTTAACCATGCTACGGGGACTTAAGTGACAGCTTGAGATATTTTTTGTAGCTCTTGTACATACATGCTAGTTTGAGCATGCCCTTTATGTGTGTGTGTATTTGAGGGGTCTGGAGGGAGTTAACGCCTGCTTTGGGCCCTGACACCTGCGATACAGAGCAAGTCTTTCAGCGGACAAATTAGATGGCTTTAATTTGTCTTCTTCTAACACTGTAGGCTGCCGCAGACACTGTTGCCAAATGCCGCTCGACTGTAGCATTGAGGAGAATGTTAAAAGTGTGTTGAGTGTCTGTATATGTAAGCATAGCTTTGACATAAGTAAATACACTGGCATGGGTGGAACACCTGTTTATGTTGGAGACTGGAGGAGCTGACAGATATTATAAAGGAGTTTTCAATGTTTTCCATGTAGCCAGAAAGTAGCTAAGAAACTTTTTCAAGGAGCCGCACTGGCAAAAGTGCTGTGCCACTGGACTGGGTTTTGCTGGCAGGAAAGGAAAGCCTAATGTGTCTCATTTGCAATCTGGACAGAGTTTTGTGGTTGGCCCAGCCTGCAGTAGTACACACTTCAGTCACTGGCTGGTCAACAGAGATGATTTGAATATCGTGACTAATTCGACCAATTAAACTGTCACAGGGCTTTTTTTTTTTTTCAATGGGCCTTTTTCACAAGCTGCTCATCCATAATGCTGTCCTCTGTTACCCTGGGCATTGACTTTAACTCTCTCCATTCACAGTGAAGTGGTGCAATGAGCTAGATCACAGAGTATGTAAAAGCATAGCCAGAGGCACTACTGGGCCAAGCCACAAGCGAGGAGGGATCTTTACAAATTGAACAATGAGGTCAGTATAAACAGTTTGAGGCACTGTTATGTGGCCATTTTCAAATCAGAAGTGGGCAAAAATTTACTGGAAGGATATGGAAGTCGTGAAAAACAATTTACAGTGTAGATACAACATGATAGCTATACTTGTGCTAGTACCAAGTGTGTTTATATGGGACGTCTGGCTTCTTGATTTTAACAAGATTCACACAAAGCACGAATAAACAGTGAGAAAGTGTGTTGCATTGTGGCTGAGGCTGCAAAAAAGCTAAACCTTGCTGAACATTTGCCTCAACATAACAACCCGACATAGCAATCCAGTGCAATGACTAATCAAATGTGCAAGGGCACATTCCGGACAGATGACTGGGTTATATGAATAAAATAATTTTACTGTTTACCAGCAGATCACTGCAATAGAGGATACAATGATTGAAGCTGTCTTTACAAGAATGCGATGTTTGTGACCCTCAAACCTTCCGGCTCAAGGACCCCTTTCTAAATCTAGCTCTAGATTTTCCTCATTGGTATCTGAAATACTCCAATATCCAGTTATAGAACATTTTGTGTCATTATAGGGTCTCAAATTTGGTTTTGGCAGCTGATCTTTCAGATGCAAATATCATTATGAATATGAAATTTGAGCAACAATTTCAAAGAGAACCTGCAGGCGGCCAGCAGAAGCTTGTATAGTTACCTCTCACTGCAGGCTCAAAAACAAATGACATATCTTAAACCTTTTAATGGGCATCTGAACATCAGTCCAGTTGCATTTGTTTTAGCTTCATGTTAGATATACCATGACCTTGATGACTGAGAATCTTTACAGACAAATAAAAATCCTTGTCAACAACATAATCTCATAATGGCAATAAAATGCTTGGCATGACAATCTTCATGCAGATAGTGTTGCTTAAAGCTGCACTGCTTCAAACTGCCAAGACATAATGATTGCTAAACAGATCTCTTGACAAAAATTGTTTGTTTCTTCAGCAGCAGCTAAACAGAGGAACGGCTGTGATTTCCACAAGTTGCCATTTTAAAACACAACCAGGGCAGAGTGGGGCATTGTTACGGGGAGCTTGGCCGTTTAAAAATAGCTATGACGTCCCATGTCGCAGCACACGCAACGACTCCCTTTGACCAGTCTGTGGTCGGCGGGATTTTCACGTCACCGTTTACTTGAGGCTCAGCTCGCTTGGAGGTGAAACCAAAAAAAGTTTTCCACAATGGAAAACCCGAAGAGTGAGTGGTTCATGAAGGAAACCATGCAGTGGAAATGAGGCAACAACACGATGCTCCACTGTATAACCTTGCAAAACTTGTACTGTTGGTTCGAAACCACCCTGCAATTAAAATGCTCTGTCGTCCAAAACAAACAAACCGGTGGTTATGACCAAGTTCAAAGTGATAAAGATACAGCAGATTATGGTGGGAAAGCTAGCACATGTTCAGTCGGTTAAAACATGTAATCTGTGTCATTCTATGAATATGATTTGTTCTTATAACTGGGCTACAAGCACACTTTTCCAAAGGTTGTCTAAGACACGGCAATGGCTGAGCAATGGAGACATTTTGGGAGACTGTGGGGAGACTTGACATCAATAGACTAGAGTCAGGTCTCGTGAACCTCAAAGGGAGCGCTTGAATTCACCTTTTGTTCGTCCCTAAACGAGACGCTGGGGAGACCGCACCAATCTAGTCCGCAGATCTCAAAGAGAGGGAGAGCCACACTTGGATTTAAGTAATGCGGTGTTCCTTGTTGAACAAATTCACCATTGTGACTCGTTAGCCTGATATTATCCACATACCTGCTTTTGGGGAATGCATGTGAAAAGGAGGCCTGGAGTCTCTGCCAAGAGGAGGGATGGAGTGGTGAAGAAAGAGGAGGGGCTCTACTTAATGGGTCACAAATTCACATTGAGAGGAGCCACATCTGCATTTTATCAACAGGGCCCAGATAGTGTTACAGGGGACGATTGTCTGCAGATTGGCCATTGGGCCTTTTAAAGTGGTAAATTGTTGAGCAAAAGCAGGACTGCACACAGGATGACGTAGCATAGCGTCGCCTGCCACTCACGGAAACGATCGGGCTAACGTGCGTTGAAAAAGGCTTGATGAGTTCACAGGATGTATTAAATTATTCTGAACATTTATAATTATTCCTTAAGATGTCACTGGAAACGTGTTGGTCCGGTCAGTGACATGCACGTAGGCATTAGGCTGGATCAACAGTTTCTTCTCCTTTTTTCCCCTCTTTTTATTTACACTCCCCGACATCAAACACATCAGTGGTAATTTGGCAGAAAGCCGTTATCTGCTCAGACATGGCCTCTTCCCATGGCTGACCCAGAACATCCTCTGACACATCTTCTCCACAGGGAGCTGTGGACGTGGGGGCCAGCGTGGTCTGACAGCAAAACAAGTCCCGCGAGGCGTCGGAGTCCCCGCAGGGACCTCTTGTCTCTCTCCTCTGCTTCATTACCATCTTCCCCCTTCTTTCTACCCTTTCATCTGCAGTCTATCGCTGGCTCCAAGCCGCTCGCATCCGGGAATATGGTGAATAGGGGTGGGAGGCTACAGACGGAGCGGGAGCGGATATGGGAAAAGGCAGAATAAACATTACAAAGAAAGGGGATTTTCATTTCAGTTTTAGGGCTTATTTTCTAACGATAAAATGGACACAAAAATAGAAAAAAGGACTGGCTGTGGGATGAAAGGTTTCTCTTCTCCGTTACAACTTATGTTTTATGATAAAGTCATTTATTTTTCTGCCTGTATTTGGTATTCTATGAGAGTGACAGGGTCAACTGGAAACTGGACTTAGACATGACAGGCCTTTTTTTTTTGATAAATAAATATACAATTTGAAAAAAAGGATAGAATCATGAAGACGGAATCTATCTCATCGGCCACATGCAATTTAGTGTGAATGCTGCTGGAGCTGATTTTCCATCTGATTATTATTTATTGCTCATTATTACATGTAAACTCACACAAAATGTTATCTCTCCCCCGAAGGAGAAGTTGTTAGTTCCTTGTAAGTAAACGAACCCCAGAGACAAAATAAATCATCGAGCCACATTGCACAACTCCACAGAATCAGCCGCACAGTGACGACGAGGGAACGTTATTCCATTCGTCTTCAAGGGAGAGGCCAATAAAGACGTCCAGCTGAATCTCCACACTTCATCTTAATTGTCAGAGTAAATGGGAGGGAGAGCCACGCAACGCTATGATCACCTATTTGCCCTCTGATGGTGTTTATGAAAAGGACGGGGGTAAACAAATTAGGCCAGATGGACAGGATGAGGCCACGCAAACACACACACGGGACTTTTCTGCACAGTTCAGCAGTATTGCAGCACTCAGCGACACTGACATTTCTTATTTGTGTTATGAAATAAAAACTCTTTGGGGATATATTTGTGGATTATTTTATCACAGTCCCAACAAACACACTGTACATTATTAGTCATACTGATAGAGGTTTAACAGATCTGGACGCAAACAAGCACTTCCCCCTGTGGATGAATAAAGTTTATCTAAGTCTAAGTCTAATATTGAGAAGGATCTGACATATTGATATGTTCGTATTTCACTTGAATTTTTTTTGGTTTAGCGTTATCTGTCTCTTTTCTGTTTCTTAAAGTTTTGGAAGATATAGCTTTTTAATTCTGTTAGTATGTTATATATATTGTCATAAGACTGTGATAACACAGACTTTTCCATTGTTTTGTTTTTTTTAAATATATTTTGCTGATGATAAATAAAGTGGAAATATCCTCTGTTCAATGGCCAGATATGTGAAACCAGTTCAGCAGTTTCATTGGACAAGCATTAAGCAACCGAAGCTAATTTATAGCATTCGCATTTATTGGGGGCAGCTTTGAAACACACTTTCCCATGCCTCTCCTCTTTGATTTCTTTGACCTCTGACAGACTGACACCTTCCCTAAACGCACGCATGAATCTACGCTGCTACACACACATACACACACATAGAAGCACACAACAAGGAAACATACACACACATGCTTACCTTTGTTTATGTGCATTTGATCTGCAACTCTCTCTAACACACACACACTCTCTCTCTCCCTGGAAGCGGCCTTATCGCCAGACTCTCATGCGCCCCCAGACTCCACTAATCAAGACAAACTCCAGCCATGCCCCCCACCCCCCCAAAACCCACCCTATCATATCCTCCTCTCATTCCTGCCGCCACCCCCCTCTCTTCCTCTATCCTGCTCCCCCCCTCGCACTTAGCCCTCTGTGGCTGTTGGGCCGCACAGGGTCCTGCTGTAATTGGTTTAGACATAATTTACTGCCCACTTGGTAATGTAGCATTTCAGCATCTGATAAAAATCATATCAAGTCACAGCGATGGCCGCTACGGCTTGAAAGGGACTCATTGTAATCATTTAGATACCAGAAGAGCTCCCTGCTCTCTCGCTCTCTCCCCCTCAGCTTCACTCCCCCGGTCTCTGTGGTCCTGTTTCTCTGTAGAATGACTCAAATATAAACTGATGTGTTCACATACATGTATGTTTTACACACATGCAGAACTCCCCGCTGGCACTCTCCTCCTTCCTCTTCCACTTTCCGTTTAACTGCAGACCATTTTCAAGGGTCAAGACAAGGCAGTGCAACCATTATTGCTCAAAAAACTGCTGTTACTCGCTTGACTACTTGTGATAATATTCTTGCTTCCCCTTATTCTTTTGAAACAGAGTGAGGGGAAGAAGTTTGGAGCCAAAGAAGGAGTAAGTTATTACTGTGGAGAAAATATCCCAAATACAAATAAACAGTAGGCAAATCCAAATGCATTTTTTTTTTTTTTTTTTTTTTTTGCAAAATGTAAAGGTCATAATTATGATCACTTACTTTACTTTTAGTCTTCACATGGACTTGAAGGAAGGGCAGCTGTCTTTTCTCTCCTTACTTTCAGCGAGCCATGGATTGAGCCCTGAGGCCGATTCTGTTACCACATTTGTTTCCACGCCATCACCGCCGAGCATGATAGTGTCTGACTGCACTGCAACAGATGCCAAAAAGAAATGTGAGGTCGTTGGGGGAAAGAAAACACACATAAAAAAAATTATATGTGCTCAAAGCTGAATGAGAAAGGAAAATGTCAATGAAAGCGGCAAAACTATTGTAAATTTCAAGGAGACGACAGTATTAGGAGAACAAGCACTTCAGCATCAAATACCTCAATCGCCTTTAAAATAAACACTGTGGTGATCAAATAGTAAGGCGAGATTCATTTTATTCATCTTATACATTGCTGTACTTCCTTGTTAATGTGTTTGGATTCAGTGACTCATACTCCTCAAGTTTAAAAGCTCTATATAACCGGATATTGAGATCGTTTTTGTGATGCATACGGATATGAACTTTGGGTTCAATTACGTGTGAAAGGACTTTTCTTCCAGACCTATCGGAGCGGAAAGGAGGCTTATGAAGCAGCTAATCCAATGATAACACTTATTATCCCTTAGCTTGCAGATTTGGGTCTTGAAGTATGTACGTCTATTAAAGCGTATGTAGCATTATTTAAAACACTGATAAGGTGAAGCTACTGTAAACACCAGTGCCATATTCTTCACAGTAAATTAATATCTTGTTTACACTTTTAGGAGGATTAATAAAAGTTGAAACAGAGATAAAAGGGTAAAGAAGAAAAAAGACATCCACCTCAGCTGACAGAGGTATTTGAGATGGAAATTTAGTGGGCCCTGCTCCTATTACCAGGTCTTGAAGTAGATAGCTATGAGCGGACAATTTGCCTCGTGCTTTATGAGCGGCACTAAATCTGGATTTTATCAGTGTTAGGGAAAATCCCAATGTGCTCTTCGGGTTTCAGTGACGTTCAGAGAAGTCACCACAGAAGTCCAGCAGCTCATCTGCTCCGTGCTTGACCACACAAAGGAAGAAGCTGCATAGCTAACTAAAGATGCTATCTGGACGCTAAACAGAGGCCCAATGTGTAGAAGAGTCCAGATAAGTGGCTCTGATCAAAGACTTCACTTCCAAGGAGATTCTTTCCTTTAAAACAACATAACTGATAGTGCTAATTATTGACTGCTATCCCCCATTCCACGTGATAAGCGCTTGTTACTCTGTGTGTCATGTCTGTGAGGGGAGTCAGAGATTCATCAGATGTTCTGCCATTCCATGTAGATAGTTTAAGGCTCTACAAATTGCACTTGCTCCTGTTTCAGCACAAATTTAAATTTAATAACATTAGGGTATTATATATGCTGTATAGCAACATGCAAACCAAGAATACGGATAAAACATGTGTCTGGCTTCATAATACGAGGAGGGCCACAGTGTGGAATGATAATTTGGAAAGCAGTTAAAAAGATTTAGTTGTGGCTGTCAGTGGTGCACCTTTGACAGATCAAACTCATGCAGCGAAAAGCAAAAGAATTGCCTCTAAATCATAGGGATTTATTTATTAATTTAAAAAGGGGTGAACATCATTTCCATCATTTACCACACCAGCCCCACCGTTCCACTAGATGCACTTAAATAATAGTATTAAATGCTGCTGAAACAAAGCATGCTATAGTAAACCCAGACCTAGATTTAACATTGAGCAAATCACTGAAAATAAACATTTCAGATTCAGATTCAACAGTGATAATCGTGTATGCCAATTCAGGCAAAACCTCCGTTAAAAAATACATCTTGCTGAGGCAGTTTTCATGTCTGTATTGGACTACGGAGATGAGATTCATTGGCCTGTATCAACTTTAAAACATCTAGACTGTCACTCTGCCATGAGGTTTACTACACGTGATGTCTCTCTTGATTTATATGACAAGGCTGGGTAATTATCCCATAGAAGGAGATGTAATGCTCACTGGTACCTTTTAATTAGCAGTATTAAGCCTTTGCAGGAAAATGTCATCATGCTACCTCTCAGAATCGCTTCAGCACCTATTTTATGGAATGGCTCTTCCTTTATGTTCCACTAGTTAGGCCTGAATTTGAAAATAACCTAACTCAAAATACCTCTAAAATTAAACTTTTTGGGTATTTCAGAGATTTGATTTATAATTATCTTGCAGCCTACTGGCCCACATATTAAAGCATTGCAGCTGTGATACTGTGTATTTTCACCGTTGTGGACTAGGTGCCTGTGGTGACATTTCTAAACAAAATGCTGTATTAAGTTACGGCTAATATTATCTAATGTTAATAAGAATACTGCTTGTTGTGTGAAATGCTGTCAGGTATCGGGACACAACTGTGACTTGGTTAAGAGACTGCTGCTAACACAAACTAAACATTTCCTGGTGCTGCAGTGTGACATTACCTGGCAAAACGGGAGCTGTAGTTTATTATGAAGCAGCCACTGGAAACGCACTGCGGTTTGTCAGCGAACTTCGCACTTACTGCTACAGTTCATTGAAAAATCATCTGCAAAACAAGACAATGCCAGTAATTGGTGTGCTGTAACAAGAAGCATCAAACACGGTGAGCTGTTAGATGAAGAGCTGCAGGAATCAGGCTGCTGTTTAACAGACATGTGTCGTTGTGCAGCGGTAGCTCACAGAATGATGGAAAATGGCAAAATATTGTATGATTCTTTACTTTTTTTTGTTAAAACAGCAATTGTTTTACACAACTGTATTCTATTTTAAAATTTAGTCACAGTTTTAGTTTCTAATATTACTGTATCTTATTTCCCTCTACAGAATCCTGCTCTCTAAGCAAAGTTTTATTGCTTTTTATTGAATCAGTTGCAGTAATAGTTTTTGCCTGTGAGCATGCCTTTTTTTTGTTGATCATTTCACTTTCTTTTCTCTTTGCTTTTGTACTTGATTTCCTTGGAAAAGATGGTCATGATACCGTATGAAAACTTAATATATGACATGGCCATCCACGTGACATGAATTGTCTTTGTGCTAACTAAAACTGTCAAAGCATGTCTTCCATTACAGAAACTTCTGCGTTTTCTTAAGGCTCTAATTGGATAGTTTCATGTCTTTACACAACAGGCTTAAGCCAAGATCCATGTTGGAAGTGACCACAAACCACCACGTCTTGGCGACCTACCGTTGGGAAGTTACCGTTGGGCCTGGTTGGGCATTTCAGCGGCCACAGTGGGTATAACCATCAACGGCCGACGTGCACTGAGCCAAATCCAGTGTCATCTGAGGTTAGCTGACTTGTCTGTTTGGTGTTTCCATGCAGGAAGGGAGGCCGTCACAATGCTGGGAATCTCACATGCCACAGGGCTGCCATCCAAGGGAGAACCATTAGTACTCATTGTGAAAAGTGAGTTGTTGAAGTGCTTACTAAATTAAAGGCAGACTTATATCTTCTAAAGTAGGAGGGCTTGGAAGTAAATAGGTGGTTTTCCTGTTCGTTCCAAAGTAAATAAGTTAGAAAACTGTTTCCATCCACTTTGGAGCTCAATCGTCTGGGTCCTATTTACACCACGAGCTATTTAGCCATCTAGAACTGGCACATTCATGACCATATGTGCAGATGAAAGGTATTGTACACACAGAGAAAAACCTTGAGAGAGGCCAAATCTTGTCTAGTTGAAATAACAGAAAAGGGATTAACAATGCGTGTGGCGATCCGGTTAAATGCACAACCTCTGACTGGATAGTTTTAACAACTTAATAATATGTACAAAAGGGCAAAAGTGAGGGTCCAATTATGGTGGGACTGGAGAAAAATATCTGTTCACAGGGCTGCTACACGACTGGAAACCATTTCGGAAACCAAACAGAAAGTTAAGTGTTTTATATCGCTTTGGTTCATTTAACATAGCTCTTAGAAATCAGATCAGGTGTCGTTGGCAGACAGAGTAATTGCATATTAATCCCATCTAATATGTTTCAAAACTGTGCAATGAAACAATTACTTCACAGCGCTGCCTCTCACCTCCCATGCCTGAAGTCCGTGGAAACGTGCCAAGCTTTCATAATTCCCTCACAGCAAATGAAAACGCACAAGAAACTGAAACCTTATATGACTCAGCACTGTGGTCCTGACATCATCATTTGGCTTGTGTGCGGACTCTCACAGGGGGCTCTCCTCATACAAGAGTGTGCACTTGATAAGACTTACGGCCACTTAAAAAGCTTTCTAGTGGTTTTCAGACACTGTCAGGAGTCAAGTGCAGCCCTTCGGATTTGTTACCGCCAGAACCTCGAGCTGCAGCAAAAAACGCAGAGCACGCCTCACACACCCGCCAAAGCTCACTCTAGTGTCAAGCCAAGGGGGATTAACTTCAGACCAATAACACGCAATTAGATTTATTTTCCCCCCTTAAGCCTATTAGGCTACAGCTGAACAGTCAGCGGTCTTGCTTTAGCTGAATTTAATTGTGTTTCTCATGCCCAATGAGCTGTGTGCTGCACACGGAGGAGGAGTGGAAGAGGCCCTCGTGTCACAAAAAGCCACGCCTTAAGGGTTCACAAGCGGCTGAGGCGATCTCTCCGCTGAGCTCCTCGCCCAGAAGGGAGAAATGGGAACTCCTCAAACTGTAAAGTGAAACTGACACTGCCCCTAATCGTGTCACTTTGTGTGCCTTTCATGGGATCACTAATCCTGTTACACAAAAATAAAGACATGACCCCGTCCCCCACTCCAAGCCCTTCCGCTGTTCATTTACAGACCCTTTCTGCCTTTGTGTGCGTGTAGGTTTATCCACCATTGTTAGCTGAGTGGCTCCCCTGCTGCATGACGCAAGAGAATAAAGGTGAAGGTATACACTCACTGCCACAGTGAATGTGATACAGCTTCTTGCAGAAAAGAGTATCTTTCATATTGGTAGACTGTTTAAGGGTTACACACTTCAGACCATACGTATCAGCACACGGAAAGAAATGTTGCACTGAAGTAACCCAGGAGGGAGGAATACACAGTGTCCAGATCAAGTCAAACACAGTTGTCTTATTTAAGATTTTTTCTCCAAACTTGTTCTTCATAATATACTTGATGTATTTTTGTGATTTTTTTTTTTTTTTAACAATTATGATTTTGTCCAATGAGTTTTGACATACTTGGCAGAATCTGAGCACACAAAATGCTCTGTTGCTTGCTTCCTGAGGCTCATTATTATTTTGTTCCTATGCACAGGCACCTCTTTACTCCTCATGTTTACTTAATTGCTGTAAATATGAATTACTAAGAGTTAATTGACACCTTTGTGCATGGACTAACACTGAGAAAATACATAGCTGTCCAGGCGTCTGCAGCAAAGTGACGTCTTACTTTTTGTATTAAAAGGGCTTTATCTCCAACACATGGGTTTCAAAATACTTACAGTCTGGACACTGTATTATAATACAACTAATCAATAAAGAACATAATTAAATGTTCTATGTAGGTGCAGATGCTGTATAAATGCAGGGTTAATGATTTCAGGCAGAGTCAAACCCTAGGTGACAAAGAGACAGATCTAATTCTAGCAACAGCCACTGGTACCTATTCTTCTGATAATATTCACATTCAAACCAGGAGCTAAATCACCTTTTAAGAATCTTCCCTGTAGTCAATTTCTCTTTTATTCCCCTGCCGCTTGCTCTCTGTTCAGTTGTGTTGTCTAACTCCCACACAATTACAGACTCTGACAAATGAGTTATCCATTCTTCCTCGTCAAGGGGATGAACTACCTCTTCCAGCAAAACTGACTGAATCCATGAGAAGAGTAGTTAATCACATGCTCATACATGTGAATAGAGCAGCGGAGGCACCTCAGTGGAGACAATCAGAAGAGAAGAGAAGAGGAGAGAGGAAGAAGTTGTCGTCTGCGGCTGAGAACAAAGACGCACTTCAGAAGTTTAGACAAAGGACGTGACATACAGTAGATCACCAAGCCGCCAAGTCAGAGAACCCTTTTACTGCACTGCATTACTTTGTTCTGAACTGAGCACGTCTTTGTGGTCCTGTGTACAGTCCATGACACCAGTCATGCTAGACCCAACAAATTGCTGCTATTAAAAGTAGATTGCTACAACCATAATGAGAGTAGTGAGCACTCAGAGACACATCAAGCCTCACGCAATCCAATCAGAACAAAAACAAACATCTGAAGCTGCAAAGTCTCATTACACCATCATCCCTCCAGACCCCCACTTCAGTTTGAAACACTTCTTGATGACTGAACAAACAAATCCCAACATTTTTAGTGTTTGGCATTTGGGGAGTGGGGGGGTGCAGATTAGTAATCATATCTCTGTCCTGTTATTCTATGTCTGGGCAGGGTGGAGGCGGCGTGTCAGAGGGGTTGCAGATGAAGGAGGGCGGAGGGTTGGTGGGCTTTTGCTGAAAACATAATTGGCATGGCCTCCGTGACACTGTCCATCAGATTGTGCTGTGCCTCTCTGCGTGCATTCACAGGGCCCCTGCAATGTTTCATTAAACAAGGAGCAGGGGCCTCTGAGGAGATGTTTGTGCAGCCTCTGTGGCTCCACCACACAGCAAGGAGCTCCTCGCCATCATGGCCCAGCACAACTATAATTAGCTACGCAGCCCCAATTCATAGGGAGTGTTTTTGTGTAACCCTGAGTTGTAGTCCTTTGGATATTTATTGATTAAATGTATTAGTATTATTTTCTGAAATAAACATTGCAATTCCAGTCAGTGGCGGACACTATGTATTCATAGTTAGCCAGTCTGTGTGGTTCACCTAGTCATAATCTCACCAGAGCATCACACATACAGCCAGCCTACATAGTAGAATGGTCTGTCTATGCCCTATGACACAACAATCTGACACTTGGTTACATATAGTGAATATGATGGTGCTGCAACTGGTTTCTATCTGGAGGTAGAATAAGTTTAGGGAAACACTGAAGTTTGATTTAAAATTAAGGCCTGAAGACATCATTGTGGTGCAAATAGTGAAACCTGTACTTTGGTTTATAGTCACATCTATGACCAGCCTGCATGGTAGGTAGTTCTGTCATGCACTGGTGATGTTGCTATGCAATCGTCACAAAAAACACGAGTCAGAGTTGACTGCGCCGAGCTTCTCTGTGTGCTTTAAACACTGATGACTGAAACTGGCAGGCTGTAAGGTACAGAGCTACGACAAAAATAATTTTCTTCCATTTTTGACAGGGATTCAGTTTAAACGTTTGCTGCCACATTGAACTGTTACATAACTCAGGCCCATTATTGACTGACTAGTTGCTATTTGATGTTATTTCTGCGGAAGGTGGAAAGTGTAGACTGTCTTCTGTGACTCATTGGGAATAAATAAATAAAAATGTCGATAAATGATTTGATTCGCAGGTCAAGCAAAAATTAAAGCAATCCAGATATTTTCTGGGTGACTGCCCTTGTATTTCCTGAACTGATTTTACCTGCTCAGAAGGATTTCAGGGCGACCGAGCCAAATTGCGTGACTTTAAAGTAAACGAAGTGTGGTTATATAAAAGTTATTCAGTGATGCCGACCGCATTTGACTGTCATCGCCTGGGCAGTACAGTCATAGCTCTGAAACCATGCCTTCCTGTAAAACGTCTGTACTCGCTGCAGAAAGTACAATAAATTGTAACTAAATCTGCATGTCTCCAAACAATCACCCCAGAGTTTGTATTAGTTCACAGGAACAGTGGACAACCATCTGCTGGAAACAAAACCAATTACACAACTCTTACACTATGACACGGAAAACATGAGCCGGGATCCAGTTGTGCATAAAAGGGCCGAGGCTCCTGGTCATGGGCCTCAACTTCAACAAAGATAATCATCAGAGATATTGAATAAGGGGGATGTGAAGATAATATGAAGCATACAAGCCAGAGGAATCCGTGCTGCCTTATAAGGTCTAAAGTGGTGCAGAGAGGACAAAGGGGTTAGTGAGGGCACAAAATGGCGGCAGCACCAGCTCATCAATGGGAAAGGCTTTCATCTACCAAAGTGGAACTAAGAGAAGTTCAATAAATAATCTCACGTCAAGTAGAAATTCCAGTGCGAGTAGATCACTTGCGTCACGTTGTCTGGATCTAATGAGTCCAGTTAGAGCCAACTTTTCATTTGAAAAAAGGGTCAATATCCTTCGCTGAATTACCCTTAATTCCATCATTCAAGTGGCTCTTAGTATTTTCCACTAAGCCATCCAGCCCTGTTCCCCTACACTGTGGTTAACAGCTAGATCCGTCACAAAATGGCACACTTGTACCTCTCGCTATGCTCATCTGTCCGTCAAGGGAAATTTAATAATCATATTTGTGTAGCTCGCCCTCATAATTCCCATCCACTCAACAGAAGCTAAGCGTATAGCACTTCGGCCCGCTCCACATGTCTACTCGTGTCTGCTAGCAATTAGTACATAGGTTTGTGCGAGTCCATTGTTTGGACTGCCGGCCCTCTCATAGAGATAATGAACCATAATCGTTGAGTGACACTATAATTGCCAAGGTGTATGGTGACACGACAGCCGACGCAATTACCCCACTTTTGACATCAGTGCACTCATTAAATGATGTCATTGAAACATGACGCTTTGCATACACACACACACACACACACCGTGCCGGCGGTGCATTTTCATTTTCAAGTGTGCACACATGCAGAGGAAAACTGCATCTATAGGAATCCAGTAAGTTACGTTTCATTTATTTCTTGTGTTCAACAGTTTATTTCTAGACACACCATCAGCAGTAATATTTACATTTTTATGTACCGAGTTGGAAAAATGACTCAGTCCACAACCTGTAATTGTTTTCAGATATAATTGTAAATTTTTCCCCTAAATCGTAGAAGAAGAAAACCCTGTAACAAAAATTCCTCTATTCCTTTTCTTTGTATTTACCAAATTTGCACTCTTTTGGGACAGAGTGAACTGAACATTTTCTACTAAGTCCTTTGGATTCAACATAAGAAATTGTTTCTCCACTCTCTCTACAATGACACACAGATCTGATGTCTCATTCAAAAATAAATCTGACAGTATTGTTACAGCTTAGTTAGATTTAGGCACAAAAAGTTGTAGGTTACATTAAGGGGACAGTCAGAGTTGGGAAAACTTTAAGATTTAAATTTAAATTACTAGGCTAGATAGTCTTAAATAATTAAAATAAAATATGTAAATGTATTTTGTACATTACATTCTGTATATCAATGTGACGGTGGTTTAATAACACTGTACACTAAAATAGGAAATGAAAGGCATCCATGTTGGGGACAGTTGAGGACAGTCTCCTTAAATCATATTTAAAGTGTTCAAGCAGCTTTTACTATGAAGTCAGGTATCTGGCACGTAGAAGAAAGGTTTACCTGTACTTCTTCATTCAGCTCTGTGGAACCCTCACTTATACAAAGGGACTGAAATATTCATATCTGTTTTCACTTAAGTGTGGCTTAGAACTGCATTTACAAGGTGCCTGTGCAAAGCGTACAAAGTATTTCTTTATTAAGTGCTACCTGCTACTGCTGTTTTAGCCACCACTTAAAAATATGTTGTAAAAATGTGTTAAGCAAATAGCTTGTTACAGTTTTATTGTCACACCTAACATTATTCATTCTACTAATAATAATCCAAAGCCATCCAATGACTAGCCTCAGGTTTACTGACATAATACAACTATTAAATATATTTTCTTGCACACACAGTAACTGTTTTTTTCTTGCACCTCCTTGAAACGCTTTGCTTCCTTCTCTCTTACTGACACACACACAAACTGAAGACCATGAAGCGCACAAGCAGAACGCAAGCAAAAGGCCGAGGCCATAAATAAACACAAGAATTTGTATGGTTGACTTTTGCAATTAGGACTGCAAGGGAAAATATATCTTAGAGAAACATTTTAATGAGCTTCAGCTAAGTAGCTGCGCTTTCTAAAAAAGAGCGGCCCAGTAATGGTTCATCACTCAAATACTGGCGTAGAGAGAATTCTTTAGGATGTGAGATATTTCACCCGTGTCCAGTGATGGCTCAGTAAAGAGCCCCGGGCCTCATAAAAACCAGAAGGCAATTAAAAGTGGTCATTTTTCACCCCGGTTTCTAAATTCTGTAGCAATTAATCTGCCCAATTTGATTACGAACGGCACAAATTAAACAATAAAGACCTGTCTAATGAGGGATTAATTATGGGTAGCGGGAGGGGAGGGAGACCGAGGCAACAGCCATGTGTCAGTGTCTCCAGCAGACAGCGCAGGGCCATAAGGAAGACAAAGAGGCTCCTCGTCCATGTGGTCCCGCGCTGATAGGGCCCCCTCATCACAGATCAGTAGATCCACAGCCCATGGAGCCCATAAACGGCTGGGCCATAATTGAAAGTGCCAAAATCAATAGCGTTGACAGGCCTTAATTAAATTAAATATGTCTCCCATAGGAGAGGGGTGGGGCTGTGGGTGAAGGTGGGTACTAGTGATGCTGTCTGAGTGAGCTCACTGCTTATGAACTGCATCTTTGGTGTGTTTGCATTAGGCGTGAGGCAACTCCTTTAAATGGCAAAAGATCTTTGACGTCATGTGTACACCCTCGTCCACTTTTCTTACTGTAAGCTAGGATGCAAACAATTAATTAACTAAAATCTTAAAATTTGTACTTAAAAATATGTCAACAAGTCATAGCAGAACATTTGCAACAAGGTTTGAACTTGAGGAACTTGTGTGAATGCATTTACACAAGTTCCTCAAGCATGGTTTGGAAATGTCATTTATGGACTTCACTGTGTATAAGTAATTTGGACATTTACCGGACAAGTTCATCCAGCGTTCATGCTTGAGCACATTTGACAAAAGCCTCCATACTGAAAACATATCTCAGTAAATAAACGTAACTTGAACACATATAATCTGAAAGGGTATTTAGTGGTGGCTAAATAAAACTGACTTGAAAAAGAGTCGAAGTATTGCTGGTCTGCTACCTAGTCTCAGCATTAATTTCTGTGACTGTTTCCTTGCTGACTCATGTGTCTGGTCTTCTCCCTCAACATATAAAGGAGATGTACCCTACAGTAGAGTCCCGCAGAGCTGAATTTGACACAAATCCTCCTGCATTCCTGTTGCTCAGCATGGAGTTTTCTGCCCATTACAACCAGAGGATCTCTTGTGTCTTTAGGCTGCAGATCCCACTGGCCAGAGAAAGGCAAAGGACATCACCTGAATCAAAAAATAGTCCAGCTCCTCATCATTTCAGGCTTTGGCCACATTTAAAGGATTAGGCAGCCCGAGTCAGGAAAGGGTCACTGACAGTGTGTTCCACTGGGTGGAGGCAGGCGGAAGACAGGGCTGGGATAGATGGGATGGCGATGTGTGTATGTGGGTGGGTGGGGTGGGTGGCGGGAGCTCAACCCCCTCTGGATAAACTTGAGTTGCAGACTGTTGAGACTTGTGAGATTAGGATGGAGCCAAGTCTGCTACGCTGTGATCTGAGGGACAGGGTCCACAGCGGCTGGCCATCAACAGTACAACTTACAACTTCCCACAGGAGCAGTCTGATTCCACCCTCCTTTGTTTCTGTTTTCTTTTTTTTTTCTTTTTTTTTGGTTTACTTTTCTTGTTCCAAATCTGTAAAGCGGGAAGGAACAGCCCAAAATGATGGGCTTAGGTTTTTGTGAAGAATGGTTTATGTGCATAGTGTCACTGGAAGGGCAAGGCGGAGATTTTGCAGTCACGTTTTAAAATGGCTGAACCACACACCACTGTATAAATCCTCGTGATTGGATTTCAAATCCTATTTGTATCTGATGTCCGTTCAAACAGAATTAATTTCCAAAGCGACTATATTTATACCCACCGCTATTACTCTTGCTTATCTTGATGAAAATGGAAAATGATTACAGTTTTAGGCCAAAGAAAATTGGATTCAGTGGAGATAGCTGGTCTGGTGAAAAAGGAAAGCTTATTTTTTTATATTGTTTGTTGATGTGTGGTGAAATTACCTGTAAATTTGAGTAAGTGGTGTAAGAGGTTGCATTAAATTGAGGCTCTCTCTTTGTTTAAAATGGTGCAAAAAAAAAGTGCTGCAGTAAGAAAATAATATTAAAAATGAATGAATAAATAATTAATGAAATGAAATTGAACATAATAATAATAATAATAATAATAATAATAATAATAATAATAATAATAATAATAATAATAATAATAACATATTTTTGGTTGAAGCAGTATTTCTATCCTAAAATAAGACTGCACATGTTTCCATGTTTTTATTAGTCCTGCAATTTGTTTTGGGAAATATGGCTGACAGCATTTAGTTGCTCCACATCATTTACTTCATCATCAAGCATCTTTTTTAAATTCCCGATTAGAGGAAGGATTTGTTGCCGCAACCGCTGCTTGTTATGCGCTTATTAAGCATTTCGTTTAGCCCCTAATCAACAAAAGCACTTGGCGATTGAAAAGCCGAAATGACAGACTTATCAGAAATAAATCCCTCGATTTGCCATTAGTTAATCAGTCCATTTAGATATCATATTACCCAGACCAGTGGCTTGCAAATGATTTTAGTATGCTCCCTGTTTAATGGCGTGAGAGAAATAGGGGGGTGGCGATAATTCAATTTCACACCAATACCTCGGGTAATTGAGATGTCTTTGACTGAACGATGAAATGTTGTAAATTGAAAAAGGCGCAGTTTTATCTAAGTTTCGCAGAGCAGTGAACGGCAGGCGCTCTGTCTGATACCGCCGCTCACACGGTGGAGTGATTTTGATTTTAAAGTCATGCAGAGGTCATGGTGTAAGGGATAGCGATGCTATCTGGAGGAAGAAGGCCTGTGCGTGTGTGCGTCTGTGCGCAGCTCAATCACAGAAGGGGAAAGACAAATAATGGATGAAGAGGCAACTTTTCATAAAGGCCCAAATAAATGCAACATAAAAAAATATATATATCTGCACCAACAGAGCATGTTCTATCAATTAATTTAGATCTATTTTTTAAAATTTGTACACACATAAAAATAAAAAAATAAAATAGGATGGTGACGTTACAATTACAGCAATACTAATGCATGTATTTAAATTGAAATGCATATTTAAATTACATTTTAAAACTTCGACAAAAAAAACAAAAACTGATGGCAGTCAATCACTGCTTTGAAAAATGTGGTCTGTTCCAAATTGTGGGACCCTTTATTTATTCTGTTAGGCATATAGTTCCTAAATAGCCTAACCTCAGTTGTAGTGCAAGTTTTTAACTTCGCGCATTGATATTTAAACAGTGGGTGATGCGGTCGCAGGTGTGTTTGTGGAGCAGGTTGCTGAGGTTTTAACGCGGTTGAGCCAATCAGAGCCGAGCACAGGGACCTCTGTATAATCCACTGATGTGCGAAAAAAAACCTAAACAGATTTTATATTATTTGTGAGCACACTGTTAAAAATGAAGAGGATGGATACACTGTTAATATTTAGCAGGCAATTTTAAAATTTAAACCAACACACATGCCGATTTGGAGACGATGCCACGCAAATAATATGCCCTCCCTCTCTCAGCGACATCCGAGCAGAAAACCTTCTTTTTTTCCTGAACCACACGAGGGTTTTATCATCGCCGTGGGGACACATTCATCCTGCCTGTCAGCCGGGGAAAGGTGAAGGAGATGAATGGGGAATAAAGTTCAGTAAGCGGTGCATCTGATTGACTAAGAGAGTTAATAATTCGAAAAACTTCTCCTCCTTCTCCTCCTCCTCCTCCTCCTCCTCCTCCTCCTCCTCCTCCTCCTGTTTCTCCAGGCCGCATGAAGTGGTTTAACGGCCGGAGCTTCTTCTTCATTTATCATCGTCAGCCTGCATGCCTTCACATTTGGACTCTGTTCTCTCCGAGCTGCTGTGCTCCTGCTGTTCTTGGAGGTGACTCAGCTTTAGGCTGAAACTTCCAAATTCAAGGTTGCATTTATTCAGCCCAGGCAGCTGTTTATATTTTCATCTCGACTTTCACTTGTGTGTGTGCTTAAGTCGTGACAGTTTTAGCAAAATGTAACTAATTTAAAAAATACTAAATTGTTAAAAGCTTATAATATATATCTTTTTCTTGTTAAAACCGGTTAATTTTTTTCTGACTGATAAATTCTTTTAGATCCCAGGTTTGTATTTTAAAACACCACATTTTCTTTGTCTATTTTACACATAATAATTAGGCTATTGTACATTTTAAATATAGCAAGTTGCATTCTGTACTAGATGAAATTTAAATAGGTTTATCACCGGATGGGGTGGGATTACAGGAACATATCAAGTGGCCTCAGAAACGAGGAGATGACTTGTGGCCCTTTACGCATATACACCTGCCAACGGACTGAGGCACTGCAGTGTGAATGGCATCTTGAAGCTTAAATGTCCGTGAGGCATTGTTACTTAGTGGCAGCAAAGTGCCCCTATCCGCCTGATTGCGCTAATTGCTTTGAAATAGGATATATTATGTATCATTATGGAGACCCTGGGTTGCTCCTTTCATCTCTGTTAAAGAGTCGCTATTAAATTAACTCAAAACCACTAAAATGATATTTTTCCCCCCTTGAGATTCTTACCAATGTCACAAATCTGAGTAATGATTTTTCTGATTTTTATCTCTGCTGACATAGCTAGAGTGTTTTAATATATCATGCATGCGTAAATTTAGCTATAGATAATAATAATAATAATAATGATAATCAGGAGTTATACTCACACGTGCGATGCCATTTCCCCCAGACGAAATTCATTTACTTGCACCAAGTGCAAATATTTTCCCTGAAAAAAAAGAAAGAAAAAAAAAAGCCTTTTGACATCGACTCTGCCTTTTATGTCTTTACAGTCTAAATTGACAGACCTTGCATGAAAAGGGTTAGGACAACTTTCAGAGAGGAGGCAACAATGGGCCTTTGTGTGGAGTCCCTGCCTCCTGACTGTGAATCAAAGGTAGTTTATAAAGTAGAATAAAGGCCCGATGAGCCTTACAGTTTTTTTGGAGCTCGACTCTGTCCTCATTTGTTGCCTCGGGGTTTAAATAAAACGCTATGGTAATCGTCTTCTCCATGGCCTATGAGCCTTTTTAAAGGCCAGTATTTGGGATGCTAATTGCCACCAACATTGTTTTCCAGCAGCGCTGCTGGTTTGTTCACAAGGCAAATAAAGTACAAACAATGACAGCGTGACAATCAGAGGCAACAATCACGTTAAATGTTGGTTTATTAAATATACTTGTTTTCTGGTGATCATCTTTAAAAAAGAGCTTGTCATGTTTTTTTAAAAAGCCAATTATACTTACACACCATTATGGTTATGAAATCAAATCAGTGAAAATGTAGAGGAATAATAATCTGATCACAGACTTTCATCAGTGCACATCAATATGAGCCTGGGATAGAGCGCGCATCTCCGGATAAATAAGCGGACAGTGCGCAATTGCCGCACCTCACAGCAGCTCACAGGGTAATGCGTCTCATGTGTGCCTATTTGTGTTTACGCAGACTCGTTTAACGAGTTGGTGTTGGAGGACCGGTTAAGTGTTTGAGCCCCAAGCAGAGGGAACTTCAGACGGACGCGGGAGCCCGGGAGACTCCGGTGACTTCAAAGCTCTCTGAGCTATGTCACTTGTTCCAGGTTGGAGGGTTTTAAGTGTTTCCAAACACGCTGAAACTGCACGGGAAGCATGCTACCTGCACACACAAACACACGCACACACAAAGGATGTCGTGATGAGGAAACGATAAATGAAGTCCTGTGTGTTAAGTTTTTATTAACCGAATGTTATCTGCTCTAAAACGCATGATAACAATTGAGGAACACGAGTGGCTGCGATTTAAATATGAAAGTGCCAGCCGGAAATAGCCACAGGCCTTTCTGTTGTTTTTGGAAATATTTAAATGACTCTTATTGATTTTATTCTAATTATTTTGAAGTTGTTTGAAAAGCGTTTTGCCTTCAGGGGATTGATCTCCAACGCACTCCGCGGCCTCTTGTGAAATCGCTGTTATGACAAGCCTCAGCAAATAGCAAATTATTTACCTTATCGGGTTATCTTGATCGCTATGCAAACCAGCTCCCTGCAAATCAGTGTGTCACCTTGAATCGCACTGTTCATGTGAAGGAAGCAATTTAGTTATTTTAACCACGACCGTCATTAAACGAGCTGAAACTGTATGACTGCTTCCAAAAGTCGTAACCTCCTCTGATCTCGGAGAGGCACTTCTCTGTGTTCAACGCAGCACAGTCATAACAACACACGTCCAGGTCTGTGGCTCTTATATGTATCTTGGGGAAACACTTGGAATCCTTTTCAGTCGCCTGGAAGCAACCTGTGGGCGCTGACCCTATTTTTTTTCCTTCCGAGGAGCCTACTATTACACGACCATAGCGCTCATTTGAATAGATGGAAATAGCGTGCGATCGGCTGAGAAAAAGCTAATTTTTCAGGCTGAATGGCTCAGTGTCCCAGGGCTAGGGCGGATAGAGGAGGAGGCGGCGCTGCGCTCTCGGTGCGGGTTCAACTTTTTCAATAGTCTCCCTAAAGTGGAGCGCTTTGATGCGGCCGCTGCTGGCGCCTAAAAACAACATAACTTGTCTGCCCATTAGAGAGACTGACAAATCGTGACAGATTGTTTATGCTTGGCAATTAGCGACGCGATTCTGAGAACTGGCCGGTTTTTAAAAAGGTAGGGCAGGGACCTGATAGATCTTTTCTTTGCGCGAAGATTTGTGGAGCCAATTTTAAATCGGACGTTTATTGGAGCTGCGTTTTATTTGTAAAGTCAGTCTCGATAGCGTGCGTCCGATAAGGTGTGGGCAGGTAAACCTCAGTCTGAAAGAAAAATCTGTTTGCGTGGACTGTCGATAATGAGAAGGTATACACGAGCAGCAGGTAAATCAATGACAGTCCTGGGTTAAATCGCTCCTTGGCTCCACGCTGCCTCCTTCCCTCTCGCTCCGACTCCACATAACTTTTGACTTTAATGGATGTAGTCGGGGGGGGGGGGGGGCAGTGATCCCTCCCCCAAGCCCGATAATTACCCCTGAATGACTGCGAAGGCCTGTGTGTTTCAATCTGATTAGAGCCCCGCAGCCATCAATAAACAGCGCGCTGCAAGAGGCGCATCACATAAAGAGGGGCCGTAAAGTGTTGTGCAACGTTCAGCTTCACCATGAGCTTAAAGCCATGCGCGGGATGGGCCTGCTGTCAAAAAGTTGGACACAGAATAGATAGTTATCAAAAATATATAAACAAAGGTGATAACAGTAGGAGATGCGCACAACGTCGCAGTTGTGCCAATAACGTCATCTAATTATAATTCTTAGATATATTTTGGACTAAACTATTATTTTGAGGGATTAGTATTGATAGAGCAATTAGGAATGTATGTTTACCCAAAGTTGCTTGTTATAAAAAGTAACTATTGTTCACTTTCCCACTCTGCAACCCCCCCCCCCCCCCCACCCCCCACCCGACAGGGTCCAGCCCATCTCGCCTCTGATTGGTCGCCTCTCTCTCCACGTTTGCCTTATTACAGCCCTGCGCTCCAATTTGGCCACATAAACATGAGGATACCGTCACCTTAAGGCGCGTCGCAACCCAACGGCAACTCTTCCAAACGATACACGCCAGAGTCAGCTATAACTTCACCAGTGCAGGTCGGACCTGTATGGCCCCATCGACCGCCATGTCAGCTTTGACCGCTGCTTTGAAAACTGAAGAACTCTCTCCCCGATTCAGAGGAGAAATGCAGACCAGCCTGAGCCCCGCGGAGGAGACGGGGAAGCCCAAAGTCGCCATCCTGCCCTTCAGCGTCGAGGCGCTGATGGCTGATCGGAAACCCAGCAGAGAAGTGCCGTCCCCGGATGCGCCGTCCGCAGCCGGGACGTCCCAGGCGCTGGGGAAAGGGGCACGCTTGGGATCTTTCGGCAGTTTGGATTCTTCGGTTCCTGCTTTACCCATGAGCTCTTCGTTTTCAGTGGGCGACATCATGAACATGCCAGACGACGTGCTGATTAAACCCGAGAGCCCTGACAGCAAAGAGAGGACTTCATGGATACAGACTCCTCGTTTTTCTCCCACGCCTCCAAGTAAGTTGAAGTTGTGGTGTCACAGATTAGAGGAATGAGTCATCTCTTAGTCAAACTGTACCCTCATTCGCTTTAAACGTGTCAGAGTTTCTAAAGAGATTCATCCGTTTCAATGTCAGTGTGTTTTACTCAAACTTTTTACTTGATAAATATTCTTGTGTGGGTTTCGCATTGTTATGTGCAATAAGTCATTTGAATTAAAACGTTTTGTCTTCTTCCAGGAAGGTTGAGTCCTCCTGCCTGTCCGCTGCGAAAACACAAGACGAACAGAAAGCCCCGGACGCCCTTCACGACGTCCCAGCTGCTCGCCCTGGAGAGAAAGTTCCGCCAGAAGCAGTACCTTTCTATCGCAGAGCGCGCAGAGTTCTCCAGTTCTCTCAATCTGACGGAGACGCAGGTTAAAATCTGGTTTCAGAACAGGAGAGCCAAAGCCAAGCGCCTGCAGGAGGCCGAACTTGAAAAACTGAAAATGGCAGCTAAGCCTATGCTGCCCCCAGCTTTCGGGATTTCCTTTCCTCTCAGCGCACACGTCCCCGCGTCCTACGCGGGCTCTCACCCGTTCCAGAGGCACTCGCTGCCGGTTTCTCCCATGGGACTGTACGCCGCTCACGTCGGATACAGTATGTACCACCTGGCTTGACGGGAACGCAGGAGGAGGGGCACGCTCAGTAGGACTCAAGGGGGTTAAGACTACTCTGTGAGTGGGAGAGGAGGCCCTTCGGACCGGCGAGGTGACACTGTATTAAATAAAGAAGCATCCTGGTGGTGAGGTCAGTGTCGCATCTTGTTAGGGGGCTATGGTCCCTTCACAGACCCCCTTATGAAGACCTCGAATTTTGTCCACTCCTCTTGTCTTCGCCAGTAAGTTCGCACACTGCAAATTAATCCAGCTTTAACAGTCATTTAATTTTCTTAAATCGTTTTTTGTCGGTGGATATTTAAATAATAAAGAACGCCAACTAAATCTAAAATGTTATTTCAAGATAAAAATGATTAAATGACTTTAAGGTGGACATTTGCAGTGCAGAGCTGGGGAAGAGTTTAGTACGTGTAGCCCTGTGATGTAACATGAATGGACGGTCAAGTATGGACAGTAGGCTGTGCGCCACAGCGTGTCCAAGACAGCCCACTCCTTCACGGCTGCTTACGGCCAGGTGAACGGTAAAAGGGCTATTGATCAGAGACTGTTGAGCAGCTTGACCTTGTTTTTTACACCAACGACCTTAGGTTGGGCTTTTCGCATCCGTGCGCTGCTGCCACACCACAGAATCCATACTTTTTCATTCTTTGCATTCATATCAATGCGTAACTATAGTGGGTTACTGAATCCCGCGTCAATGAGTGCTCTTTGTGAATTTGGAGAACCACAGCATTTGTTTTTGTTTTTTTCTTCTTCTTATAACAGCACTGTCTGTTGTCGGATTGATTCCCTTCGGAAGGGATGTGTGTACTGTAAAATACTGTATATTTGAAGAATATCCTCATTTATATTATGAATATATTTGTGACATAACTTAACAATAAATTGTTTATTCTTTTTCATTAAGAAGTTGTTCGTTTTGACTGACGCCTGCACTGATCCTGTTGCACCAAAGCTTGACTATATTCTCTGATCCTTTTTACAATAGGAGAAACTTTTTTATTTGTATGGACAAATATGGAAACGGAGACCAATTTTGACTGTTGAAACTCGTTTTTCTTGTGTGTTTTAGACAACAGTTTTAAGGAAATGCGGAAGGGAATAATTAATATCAGGCCTGCAAAGCTAAACCACACAGTAGAACGTATCTGATGAGCTTCAGGACAGCAGAGGTAGATATAGTGCTTTGTAAAATATCTAATTAAGAAGACTATCATATAAAATAATTCACAAAACAGAATTGGCCACTTCAGCTAAACCTCAGCCCTGCAGAGCTGCTGTGCACTGAGAATTTAAACTTGTCACATGTTATTTGGAATGTATTGGAACAGCTGTCGCCTATTGCTTTGAAACATCTAACCTAGATTTTGTTGGCGCCAGAAGAGTTTAAGGGGGTGGAGATGGTGGGGAAGAAGGGGGGACAACCAGTTGTGCTGACTTCAAAACGCACCGATAAATATTGGAGATTGGCTTCTCTGGGCTGAGATTGCTCGTAACCAATCCACTAAAGTGTCATTACGGGTGTTTAGGGTGTAAAATGAGCCAGGTGACACCCCCATTATGGAGACGACAGGGTGTGAGGAGCCATGTGCCGATTCACATGTAAACATATTACATTCCCAGTGCACATAAAGAAAAGGTCTCAACGTAAACCTGAACGCCGGAGTCACTTTCTGCCACCGGGAAGGCTTAAATGACAAAACAGGGATCAGATAGAGGGAAATTACGGGACACTCCACAGCAGTTTTAAAGGCTTTCTCTTGACTTCCTTGCCATTCAGGCAGGGGTTAAACTCGAGTAAAATAATTGCTGTAATGAGCAAAGGCAATCTGCCGCAGACAGAGGCCGGCTCCAGCGAGGCTGTAGCTCCAGGCAAGGCGGAACTTTTATCATTCCTAAAATGTCAACGGGGGACTGGGACGGGCAGCACTTCTCCTCAGTGCGCTGTGATTTCCTCCTCCTCAGACTCGGCACTGAAAGACTGCTGTCCTAAACAAGAAGCTCGATTTATTCCGAAACACGTGCAAGTTTTACGCACAAGTTTTACGCACAAGTTTTACAATGCCGCTTTTACGCGTTTTTGATGCGAAGTGTTTTTTTTATTTATCCGAACATTTTCCTTTGTCCACGAGGCATGAATTTATACATAATCCCTGACAATAAGTCCAAATCACACGGATGAACGCTCTGCCTGAATAGAAGAGAAACGTGACACAATAGAGCCAAAGGGGATCCGTCCATTCTTTGAAACTCTTTCATTCTTTTGTGTTCTGCTCTCTATCTTGCCAGGAGCCAATCAGAAAACAAAAGTCGCTTGTTTATATCATCCAGAAGATCACAGGAGGCTGTTTGACTCTGAAGTAAAACTCATTGATCCCCGAGACAAGAAAATGGGTCATTAGAAACCGTCTATACAGCTTGGACAAACAACAACTAAAGAAGAGGCCTTTTATACCTGACTGGACGCTTTGAGGTGAATTATTGAAGAAAGTTTCTCCAGCGAAACTGTGCTCAAACGTTTACCAGTTCTATTAATATTCAGAAAATAGTTATAAAATAGTAGGCTATAAAGAAAACTTGTCACTCATTTTTCGGTCTCTCTCTCACACACACCCACATCAGCGCTGATGATAAATTTGAAAATGCGTTCAGAGTGGAGGCACCAGAATGGAAAATTAAACTATTTTAGACATAAATTACAATTATGGATCGTTAGCTGGTCGTTAATTTGATGGTTGCTCCCTGTACACAATGTATTATTATATTTGATTCCATGTTAAGCATAAAAATAAAAATAAAATAAAAATAATATTTATTATTTTATTTTTTTAATAAAATATTTTTGGAAAACGACAGGCCATCCACTGACTATAGACACGTTGTATCAACGTTATTTGCAAATGAGGAAAATTCTACTCTGCAACAGACACAAAAAATATCTGAACGTTTGATTTGATTTTTTTTTTGTTTACAGCCCAGTTACAAATCACGTTAACTAAACAGCAGCTTTCCAAAGAAATCAGTGGGCACCTCCATTATTATTATTAAGTGAAAGAGATAAAAAAAAAACTAACTCTACAAAAACTGTATCCATGCACCGAGGCTAAATGAATCTGCAGCAAAGTCAGTCATAGATAGATACGCAGAAACAGATATGATATATACTTACGTTATACAATAGGCTAATAGAAACACATAATGTTGTGTAAAAAAAAAAAAAAAAAAAAAAAAATCCAATAGTGTCTGCAATGACCACAGTCATAGTCAGGCCTTGTGGAGTCTCCTCCTCAACCTGCCCTAATGGCAGCCAGTCTTTTTTATTTTTTTTATTTTATTTAGGCAGTTTTTAATTTGTAATAAGTAAATCCATGAATCAATAAACCACAGCAATAAAATCAATGTTTTGTGGAGAGAACGCCTTCTGAAATATTTGTGTTTTTTTAAATCTTCATTACAGCTTCTAATGAGCTGATTTATCATTTAACGTTCACTTTGTTGTCACTGAAACGCCTTTTACACTTACTTGCCACTTCATTAAGTACACTAGTGTAAATGAATGCATTCTAATATAAGAGTCTTGCTCTAAATCTTATCTTCATGAAGGTTATGATAGTCAGCATTTGTTTCAAATAACTTGCTGTTGATTCAACTGTGTTTTCATGGGTAGGTGGTGCATTGACAACCCCATTTGAATCAGTGGGCTAGGTAGAATACCAGAAACACTTTAGTGTTCAATACAGTCCAGTTCAACAACACCACAAACTACATCCTCCAGTTGAATTACCACTTTTTTTGACACTGGTTCAACGTAAACTGAACAGGAAGATTTAATGCAGAACTGTTTTACTAGAATTAATTTATTTTCACTGGAGTATCTAATGGACAAAAAGCATATAAGTCTGAGGTTAAATAATTTATTTAACGTGCATGGGAGTTATAGACTTAAATTAAAACTTTTATTTTACTGAGGCAACGCAATTTGAGCGGCCAGCCAGGTTTTTGCTCTGTACCTACAAGCCTGTACAAAACGGTGGGAGCCATGTGACATACTAATAATAATGCAACATAAATGTTATAAATGAGCACATAAAGATGGCCATCATCACCAATTACTTGTGGATTTCTACACCAAGGATAGGACTAAAAAGCCACTACAGAAATCCAGATGTTCTTATGTGGTGTTATTTAAAGGAACATTACAGCACGTTTTTAAAAGATTCAACTCACTAAGTCAGTTTGGAGTCAATCATACAGTATGAGTCAACATTTAGGAAGGATATAAACACACTGTTGAGTCAAGTATTAAACGTTTCACACAGGCATGGATGCAGCTACAGATGTACACATGCTAAGAGTCAAGAATATGAATATTATAAATAAAAAACCCATCACCTTTTGAAGCAGAGCCCCGTCCAGGAAACGCATCTGTCCACCAGAGGGCAGCAGTGTCTCAGCTTTCTACTCCTGAAGGGTTGGGGTGACATAATGACCCGAAATTGACCACTTCACATTTCAAGTTAGAAATTACAATAAAGTCAGCACAATGTGAGTTTTTAAACCATTACGGCTGTTAATGAGTGCTTTTGCTGAACTGTATCAGAAGTCCTCTGTTGACCTGTCCTAACCATTTCAAGGTGTACATCCATGGAACAACTGCAACTTTATAAGGTACGTTTAATAGTTGACAAGGGGGGAAACATGGGTCCACTAGGCTATGTGTGAGTTTTAAATTGTTGAACACCATAACACAAGCCTCTGTCCACAGATTTACTGAGCACAACCAGTACACAAAGTGTGCCAGTCAACTATTGCAAATCAAGGGGGGGAAACATTTTCTTATGCGCACTAATGAGGCAACATTTCTTTTAAGGTGCAATAAAAGCGCTAAATGTAATGGAAGATTGCCTGAAAACCCCATAAACAAAGCGGAATCGCAAGCTACATCACCGATGCTTTCATGTAAATAGGTTTGTGATGTGTCCTTTACGAGGAAATTTACTTCAACAAAGCAGAGAATGATTACTGTCACCCCTCGGCTAAGTTGTGTTTTTATTGCGCAGCGTTTAGCATTTTTGGTGCAGTGTCACAGAACATAAAGTTGTTAGATTGCGCGGCAGCCTGTTGTTTAAATGTTCTGTTCTCGTTTCGCCTCAAATTCTGCTGGCCCTTGTAATGATGATTAATAAGCACGGCAATTAAGCTTTATAACCGCACTGTGGACTCATTTCTTAACAAGCCACATGCTGCTGACTAACATTTTGCTCCTTTTAGTTAATTAGCTGTGAGGGCTTCAGACCTGATGGTTCACAATTATAAGAATTGGAGTCTTGGCGCAGAGAAGGAAAGGTACTTACTGCAGCATGGACCAAACTGAAATGAAACTACAGGCCGTAAAATGATTAGAAAACGATTAGACTGTGATGCACAAAAACTCTTCTGCTAGGGACAGATGGAGCTGAATTTTAAAAGAATATCAGAGTTTAAAGAATGCGACTGTGATGTTACAAAGACACAGCATTGAGCTGTTTCTTTAAAAATGTTCAATTTTAGTTGGAAAATCCGGAATATATTCCACGGCTCTGTGTGACTCTGGGTCCTTGCTTACCTTCAATGCAATCAGTTGTATTTCCATCCACTAAACCCTCCGAGGGTGCAATCATTTTAGTCATGTAAGGTAATAGAGCCACAATCCTCCATTCTGAGCAAAAAAAAAAAAAACACTGCACACTAACAGATGGAAGTGATTGCTACTAAATAATGTCAGTCAAATACAAACAGAAAGAGTGGAAGGCCTTTTAATAGCATCCTGTCTGTAGTATCTTTTTACACGGTCTCTTCTCAGTAGTTGAAAAGATGGAAAACTAATCAACTACCTAATTAGGTACTGTGGAAGAAGGGCCAGCAGCGCCACCTTGCGATCATTTCAAGGTGTAAATCCATGGAACAACAAACATTTTTCTCCCATTTAATTAAAGGATTAAAGTATTATCTTAAATGTAATCAGGCAAAGTCAGAAAACGAGTTATTCACTATTAAAACACAAACGTTGATTTTTTTTACATTTTAAATTAATTTTAATGAAAATTAATTAAATTTAAATACATTTTATGAAATAGGCTGCTGTTTGCAGCTGAGTCGTTTTTGTTTTTTTACCTGGAAAGCTGTTAAACGCGTTCCTGCACCACATGACAAGCCTCAGCAGTCAAAAAAGCTGACTGAATGCTCACTGCCACAGTTCACTTATCACAGGTAAGTGGAAGCGTTGAGAGATTATTCCCATACAGATATTTGTAATACTCTTGTAAATGACATGAATAGGAACTGGAGACTTCCATCGTAATGAACGCAAAAACAGATTTATGAAAGGTCAAATAATTTTGCATTTGCCAAACACAAGGCTTGTAATACATGTTAGGGGGAAATGGAAATAAAATACTGTTTCTGTGCAGTTCTGTCACAATAATCGGAAAAGCTTTTCACGTGCAGTGACACACATTGAGCAACAGGGGGCAGCAAAGACCACGAGGGGGCAAAGTTGTTTCCAAATCACGAAGGCGTTGACAGCTGTTTCGCTGTTTGTCCATAAAAATCTAAAAAGAGGTAGAGAAACCAATGAGATCACAATTAAACTTAATAAAAGTCCAACGTTTTCCCTACTTTTGTTTTCTTTGTGTAATGTGGACTGTGGTTTGTATAACAGTCACATTTCTTCTAATCACACCACAGACATGACCACCAGATTCATTTAGTTTGGAGAGACATAGAAGACTATGTACTTTAAGACTAAAACAACTCATTATATAAATGCTTTTCATGACAATTCTGACCAAAAAATATCAGAACTAAATGACATCGAATTGTTGATGATTGCAGTGGAAAAAAGCTCACTCTTGTTAAAAATATGAATTGTCAGAGATACACCCTGCTGATTCACAACCTGGAAGAGTGCCAGTGTTTTATACTGTTTCCCAAAAGCAGCTGGCGGACATTTTGGGAAAGACTTTATGGAATAAATCAACTTGACATAAAGCTTATATGTAAAGATAAGGTTTATTACATGTAGTACATATAAAAGGGGAACAAAGAAAGCATATACTAGATATCTGCTCTAATATTTTACACTCATTAAGGCCATGAAGGCTTTCATTCAAGACTGAAAACTATCTACACAAGAACATGCAGAAGGAACAGACTGTACAGCTGTGAGAAAGCAATGTTTAAGACATCTATTTGTAACACAACTTTTCAAACCACCATGCTCAGCTCTTCAGCTGTTTACAAAATGCTGTAAAGTGCTCCTTTAAGACTTGCTAGTCAGACCAAAGGTTATGGCAACACAACATATTTCTCTTAATGACATGTGAAGCTTTGATCAGCCCTGGTAAGTAAGCAGCGGTTAAACCCAGCTCACAAGCATCTCTTATTGGTTTATTATTTCAGGGTTTTCGTCGGCATGGTTGGCATTCAGCAAATTTCCTGTGGAAAGTTCTGCTCTCCTTGCTGGAATGTAACCGCACATGTCCACTAACATGAGTGTGTAGCTAACCCACTGTCACTAGGTAGGACACGAAACAGTACTGTGTGTCCTGTTAGAGTCATTTGATGTGCTTATGTGATACACTGCAGGCTGTGGTGTTTATTGTGCGTACTTTACCATTCTACATACTGCTACTTTGGAGTTTTATGAATGTGATAGCCCATGACGGCTTTGTCTATTGCTCATCTCTCCTCCTGCAGTAGCTGAAGCCTGTCCTCTGCATAGTGTGGGCGACTGTGTCCAGTATCAATAGCCTCGCAGTCATCTGTGAAAGACACTAAGTCCTGTGAAATGAAAAAAAAACAAAACAACAAAGACATGTGGTTGAGTTGCTCTGACTTGAAAAAAACAAATCTTTAGATAAAAAACAAAGCAGAGAAGTTCTCACCCGATAACAGATTCTGGTGATGATTTTGTACAGGTTCTGGACTTTTAGCTTCAGCAGCACCATCCTGGGTCGCTCTCTGCAGTCCTGGCTGGAAAGGTTCAACACCACGTAAAGAAAGTCACGTAGCTTGGTTGTGACACAAGCGTTCTAGAAAGATGAAAACAAAGATCAGCAGCTTCTCAAACCGAGTGAGATTGGGTTTTGCATGCAAGAGCCTAAAAGGTGCAACCATCTACAGGTCAAGTGAAGGGTGAAGTCATTTGATTTGGCTTTCTGTGCGTATCTCACACAGTTTCACAAATCCCCACTGATGCCCATCAGATAACATTTTGTCATGGCAACCAAAAGAGTTTTAAATCAGCTTGATTAAATCTGCACTTAAAAGGCTTCATGTTCACAGAAAGAGTTAACGGGAAAGCTCTTATTTTACTGGAATCAGTTAGGTTTGAGTTAAATAAATTCCTTTTGCTATTACTGCTTCATAAACTCTGTAACTACTGAACATTATATAGTGAGACAAGAGTGCATGTTTCTCAGGAGATGCTCAAAAATCAGCTTTAGATTCTTCCCCCACACCACAAGGATGATCAGAGTGGGGGGAAGTATTCAGATCTTTATGAGTAAAAGATATAACACAAAAACGCAAAGGAACTACATATATGTATACATAATTATTTAAGTAAAGGTGTGATCAGCAAATTAAAACCTAAAAGTATTCATTTTATACCAAAAATGGCTTGGTCAGGGGTTTTATTATTATTATTTGATGAATATTACTTATACATTAACATTTAAATAGAGCGCCTGAATGAGACAGAGCTGATAAAACTTACCCATTATTTTCAAGTTTAAATACCTACAGAAGTCTGATAAATGTAATGGAGTAAAAAGTACAACATTGTCTAATGAATATAGTGGAGCCGAAACATAAAGTAGCATACAAAATGAAATTCTACTTGAGTAAATATACTTAGTTTATGGCTTAGCATAAGCATTGCCCCGCATGACCCCATCGTTTCAAACTTACATGCACATCAAGGAAGATCGTAGGTAGAATCTGAGCACACTGTTTCTGCAAAAAACAAACATGTTATCATTAGTGTACATTCAAGCAGCTGCCTGAAATCCAAAAAACAATGCAGTGAAAGCTTTCCTGCTCACCGTTCGAGGGGAGGTGTGTATCTTATCCAGCAGAGTCATTATTTCTTTGCTCAGGTCCAGCGCTCTGGAGTAGCAGGTCGGAGGCGTGCACTCCGACAGCCACACAAAGCTGAAAAAGCACACGACAGTTGCGAGTCTCGGCCGCATTGTCGGATATTTTCAGTCCGCCTGCTCTACTCAGGACTGCTGTATGCTCCAGATGCGTGCTCAGACTTTCAAGTAGTCATCAGGGGGACTGGCTGCATTTTAAAGGATGGAGCGACTGAAGAAAAAAAAAAAAAAAAAAAAAAAAAATCGGGATGACGTGGAAGCGCAGCGAGGCTCAGGAAAACATGTTGACTGTTTCTGTTGTTGAGAATATCAGCGCGATCCAAATACCAGCAATGATTGATCTCAGGGATGTAGAGAAACCTCATTCCAGTTTGTTAAGAGAAGCCAGATAAAGACACAGGTCTGACAGAATTATAACCCGTGAATGACCTATTTATCTACGGTCCCATTATTAAGAATATGAAGAAAACAAGAAAAAGCCACAGGATCAGTTTGAAGTCAGCTGCCTTTACTTGTAATTGAAGCCAGATGCTACACATACTTTGAAATTACTGGAAATTTGGTGTTTTTGATACACAGCAGAGCTATTGGTTTATTTCACAATCGACACATATCATTATAAAAACTTGCAAAAGAAATAGTTTATAAAGTCAAGGTAGGTTTGTTGGAGCAACTGAACCTTTCTTCAGGTTGAGGAAATTCCTTTTCTTTTTTCTTTTACAGACGTCCACACTGTCACATGATTCAGGTGGATCCCGAAACACAAACAGCCTTTCTCCAGATGCAGGATTGGCACACATGTACTGCTCTGCTGTGCTGTGTAATGCTTCCTTTACTGTGTCCATCACTTGTTCTTTTGCACTGTCATTCTCCTGCTGTTTAACAGGTATGTCTGATTTATAAACAGGCTGCTGTGCTTTGGTTAAACAGTCACGTTCTCCTTTCTCTTCAACCAGCAGAAGCGAAGCATCTCTTGGAAGCAGAAGACGAGACCTGGGGAGCAGCCTTTCCATCAGACTTTCCCTCTTTTCCTGGAGTCTGTGAGATTTGGAAGACAAAGGAGCTGCTGTCAGAAGGATTAGAGTGTTCAAGACATTACCTCAAGTGTATGGTCAATGAAGCCAAGATGTGAAACTCCTCTGATGAAAGGCATGTTTCACTTCAATCAAGGGCTTGTCTGTGATGCTGGTGACCACTGAACGACAAATTAGCCTCTGTGGATGTGTAACATCAAGTCTTAATGTAGCAGCTTGCAGAAAAACACTCACCTCTCTCTTTCCACAGCGCAGACTGGTATATTTAGCATAGTTCTCTGCACCACCTCGTCCCTCAGTTTGACAGGAAGAACTCTATTCAACTCTGCGGCACACCTGGTCAAAAAGTCAGCAGCATATTATAAAGCCGCTAACAGCAAAACAATCTCTGCAGACAAGGATCGGCTTTGATTAAAAATGTTCAGGCATGCCTCGCTATAGACATGCTGTAATAACTCATGAGCTGAGAGTGGGAGCTTTGTGATCTTGTTCACTGGAGCAGAAGAGATTAAACATCTTTCATAGTAAGGTACATCATATTACACTGGTCACAAGGTTGTTTAGGAAGATTGGTGTTTCAGATTGGCTTTCAATAACAAGTAGCCAGACAATCTTCCTTCAAATAAACAAAACAGTCTTAAAAAAAGACCAACTACAACACCCGTGAAATGGTTACAATGCTCACAAAAGCAAAATGTTAACTGTAAACATTGAGTTTGGAAACAGGTATCTTAGTGTATGAGACACTGCTGATATTTAATAGCTTTTAATAGGCCTTCTTCAGATTACAAGACCAGATCTGCTTTGTTGGAATTTCGGATCCACATATCCAGAATGATTTTAGAAAGTCTCGACAGAAAGAAACTAATAATAATAATAATAATAATAATAAAACATGATTTGCTCTTCAATACAAACTGAGCTGGTTTGGATTTTTGCAAACGCATTTCTGTCTGTACACACGACAGACAACAATTGTAAATCCAGAGTTATCGAAGCACAGAGAATAATCCATGCTGTTGGTAGAACTGGTAGCAGAGCAAAACTAGCTGATAGCAATACCTGGAACGGGCTGCAGTCTGGTTTGTCTGCAGTTACTGAGCAGATACTACAGACAGAACACAACATACAGGACAAACTGAGGTAGATGGCAAGGACAAGCAAACGGAGTAAGGAGTAAGAATTTCAAGATATTTTGAGATAACCTAAATAAATTGTCTCACGTCGCTTTACAAATCCTGATCTGAAACCCCTAGAGCAAGCACAAAGTTGGCGGTGGCAAGAAAAAAAACAACAACTCCCTTTTAACATGACAAAACCTTGAGCAGAACATAGCTCATATGAAGGGACCTATGTCTGGGTAGAGACAGATAAAGAGAGAGAACGAAGAGATGAGACGAGAGCATCAGGAGGAATGAGATCAACAAATATCTGTTATAAATAAATACATCTGAATAAAGCGTACATGTAGAATCTGATCGTGATAATGAATATAAATACAGCCATTAGTGACAGCTGTAGTGCTATTACAGGCGAGTTAGCTGCTATAATGACTGGATATAAGAGGCATCAGGTTGGAGAATGATTCATTCAGGTAGGAGTGATGACTGCAGGCCACACTGAAATTAGTATAGGACGACTTAAAACGAAGAACAGAAACAAAAGAACTGAAAAAGACAGAAGAACACATGTCTTGCATATTGTTCCAAACTAAGTATTTTCATTCCCTTGTCTTTGAGCCAGGCTCCTCAGATCCAAAACCTCATGCATAAGACATTATTCATCAGTAAAGTAATTCAAACTCAGCGGGGGCCAGACATGAGAGTTCCAGTATATCAGGAGAAGAAAGGAAATTAAATGATGAGTAAAAACGTTTATCCCTCCATCTTGGCCTTGGGAAAATGACCTCTGTGGAGTAGAGTTCAAACTGTTATTTGTTATTTAAATTTTAGACAATGCTTGGTTGTATTTTCACCAATTGCCGTGGAAACAGTGATTTCATTTAATCAGTGAGCTCATTTAGAATTTAAACCACAGACCTTGACTTCTTGAGGCTTTGGCTGTGCACTTTGGGGAAAATAGTTTCCACTATATTCAAGTTGTTCTATTATTTTTATTTCCCATGTTTGAAACAAAATCCTGCTACTATGGTCACATTTAATGGAGTGCAGATTATGGGACTGTGGTCCAGGACTTGGACTGTTGATTAGAGCTAACCTCAAAAGACTCAAATACAAATTTATCGTATCTAAGGTTTATAGTAGTAGATATTCTCTTTCCTCTTTCCAGGAAAATAATGTGATTATCGCTTTAATGTGCTTGTATCAAGCCAGAAATGTTACGAAGACATGTTACTGTTATACCACTGTCGGGTTAAATACATGATTCTGATAGGTTGCAGAGTGCCAGTTAAGAGGACACCTACCTGTATCTAACAGCATCCTGAACATACAAGGATGATCACCTCACATCCAAGTGGCTACTCACTAAGAGTTTTTGAGCAGAGCAGAAAAAATCTCTCGTAGTCAACTTGAATCTAAGGTCTGTCTCACTTACTGGAATAGTGAAAAATGTTTCTGTTATGGGATGTAAAAACTGTTAAAGGTATTAGTCAAACCAGCCAAACCCAGGCATTACCAGAAAAACTACAGATTTTGATCACAAAGTGCATGAAAATATATATTTTTTTGTCTGTGGCAAGTGATGCTAGAACAATCAGAATAATGAGGCTGGGCATTATCAGGATTTAACTCAAGTAAAATAAACCCTGAACCTGGTACTCACCCAGAGTGCTCCTGCTCGGCTGACACTGAAACAGGGTGCTGTTTGGGGCAGAGGGCATCAGTGATTGAAAGGAGCTCACTTTCTGGCAGCGTTGGAAGGAGGAGACGCAGGGCCTCCAGGAGAACCTCAGCAGACACCTCACTCTGCTTCACCAGCCGAGATGCAAAGTCCAGGTCCTGAGATGAAGAGCAGCACAGAGCAACAGTAAGAATGTGTTATCTTTCTCAGAAGTGAGAATTTTGTTGTTTTTATTACAGATAAGCACAAAATGCTTCTGAATAAAGTCAGACCTGGTCACAGATTGCATAAAGTCTCTTGAGCTCCATTTGTTCTTTTAAATCTTCCATGGCTTGGTTGTTGGCAGTCATTGCTTGAACCCTTAAAACACCAGTTTCGACACTTTAAAATTTAATGGCCTGTATCAAAAATTCCTCATTAGTACTCAAATAACAATGATGTGAGAGCTCACCTCTGAGCCATCAGTGCGATGACCTGCTCACACTTGTAAAGGGCCTCCTGGAGGATGGAAGCCATCCTACAGTCTGGCTGCAGCTTAAACACATTTTCTTCCTCACCGTCCTCCTCTCCCTCATCAGAGTCCTCCTGGTTTGTTTTGCTTGACTCACACGCACTGGCGTGAGACACTTGCAAGCTGTCCAACTCTGTCTTCTCCTTCTCAAGCTGTCGCTCTGCCTCCTCGAGACCCTGCAGCAAGAGTCATATTAACCTTCCAATAAAACTCTAAACTCTAAAGTAAATGTCGGTGTGTCAAAGCAAATGAGAAAATGAACGTTTAAAGTAAAAGTTTTCTCAGAGTGACACTTAAACTTAACAGTTGCTTTATGCCTCAAAGCATATAACCAACACAGTACCTACCAAGCAGTGACTCTGTATACTCTGAGCCATGTCGTCTCTCTCCAGACTCTTTCTCTCTCTAAGTTGTTGAATGAGAATGTTGTGCAGGATGAGCATAGCTCTAGAGGTCTCTAAAACTTTGGTCCGTCTCTCAGCCTTCTGATAATGGATGGTGGCCATCTGCATTGCGAGGCCGTCTGCCTGTGAGCACAGATCATCCTCTCTCTCCCTCTGCATCTCCTCCAACACCTGCCGCATTCAGAACAGACGAGTCTTGTATAAACTCAACACCCCTTGTATACAATTATTAAACTTGAAAACAGATTCTCATGGTTTCTAATACTCGATGAGTTTATTGGATGGGTTTGACACATTGTAAAAATAGAAAAGCTAACCTTGCTCATGACTCCACTCTCCATCTCCTTCTCCTTCTCCTTCTCAAACAGTTGAATCCTGTTCTCAAGGCTTTTCTGGAAAAGCAGCAGGTCAGATGTGTCTATTTTCTGTCGGACTTCATGGGTTTTCCCCTTGGGTTGGGTACTTGTCTGCAAAAAAAACCCACAATATCCACAAGAGGGTTGGAAAAGGACTCCAAGTACACTGATATGATGTAATTAGAAACAAAACCACCCTGGAGCCACTTATTATTTCTAAATAATAATATATACTCTGCCAGCAGCCACACAGTTGAGAATTTTAATAAATGGTTTACACTGCAGTTCACCTTTCTGTATTTCTGATGTATTTAAAGGGGAGCTACTATTTTTTACAACCTGGACCTCATTTCTGGCATAAAATACATTTTTTATGCCAGAACATTTTGCGTAATTTGTAGTCCTTCGGGAGACTTTTAGATCTGCGTATATCCATATAGTTGAAGTGACTATATGGCAAACTAAACAGCCTCTAAATAACTCACTCATTATCTACCGCGGAACACGTTCATTTTACCAACATTTTGTTAATGTGCGTAAGTGCTATTCCCTGTTGAGTCTGGAGTTACCTGTTATCATCATCCGGGGTCTGTAGTTTGACCTACGGTCTGTTTCTTTACCTATAGTTTGCTGCTGCTAGTTTTTTGCAACATGGCTGAATATTTTTCCGACTCTGAGGCTGTGGATGAACCATAGCAGTAGCAAATTACAGGTAAATAAGCGTTTCTGTGCCCCAGTCACTCCCTCTATATGGACATACACAAATCTCAATATCTCCCGAATGGCTACTCCGATGGTATTTTATGCCAGAAATAAGGTCCAGGTTGTAAAAACCAGTCGTTCCCCTTTAAGAAACTTCAAAAGCATGAATCTTTCCTCCTTTAATCAAGTAGGTAGATTTCTTTGTATTTCCTGTTTCATTCAGATCTGTTGCATGAGGATATACAAAACACTTCCAAAATTAAAAAAATTTAAAATTTGTTGTTGTATGCCTTCACCAGTCAGTCATGTTGATATTTATTGTTATTTATTACTTATACTACTTCTGCAATAACATGTAAATGCATAATCACTGTAATTCCTGCTTACATTTGCACTTTATTCATTTTATTTATTTAATTGTAAAATGAAATAAAATAGTACATAAGGCAGGACTATTAGAGTCTGCTGTATGAGACAGTGTCTGTTTTTTAGTTATTGTACTGTGTAATTCTACACATTGACTTGAAAAGAGCACAGAAAGTGAATACTGAAATGTAGTATTATGTGTTCACCATCTGTTTCTCACGCTCCTTTCTCCAAGATGCAATGGCAGTGTGGAGTTTAGATCTGAAGACAGCGTGGGGCAGCACCAGACAGCGGTCAATCACAGACAGAGTCTTCTGAAACTCCAGTTTCATCCTCAGCCTGTCATCTTCAGACAGTGTCAGCTGGGACAAACACAAACACCTGAGACAGAGAGAGGAAAAGAAGAATGATAGAAAAAAACAACTCACCTGGATTCCATTATGAGACTTTACCTGATAAGGCTATTGGGCATTTTTTAACACATTCTTGTATATGAATCCACTGAAATGAGATCATTGGTGTTGTTCTATTACTGACCTGAAGAACTCTCTGCAGTGCGCCCTGAGCTCCTTCTGCTCCTGAAGCTCTTTCTCCATGGCTTCCTGCAGTGCTTCCCTAGTACAGCTGAGGGTGCGTAAAGCTGCCTTGCCTTCCTGGTGCAGCCGTTCCTGGCCCTGAAGGACAGAGCTCACTCCCTGTGCTGAACCTGCCTCTGGTTCCACCTGCAGCAGGGAGCGTTGCGCCCCTGGGGGCAAGAGTGTCAGCACAGCCTGGGTTGCAGAAGGCTGGATGGCTTTGACGTCTGCTATGGCTCCCTGGATCACACGCATGGTCACCTAAAGAACAGGTAGAGCTGACTAATCAAAAACAGGCACATTTTATTTTGTATTTGTCTGTGTCTTTTCATGTGTTGTGTGAGTCGTTCATGAAGGTGAGAGTAGCACCTTGCGGATGTCTGCAGCAGCCTCCTCATCCAGGTTGTTGATAAGCTCTGCTAACTCCAAGCTGTGAGCTGTCAGTAGGTTCTGCCAACAGTGCAGATGCTGTGCTACTTCTATCCTTTCCTGCAGATCCTTAGACAGGCCCGATAGCTCCTTCTGTCTTTGTTTGTGCACCCTCACCTGCAGAAATAGAAACCAGGATTTAATAAGGGAATTATATTTATGGAGTAATAAATTGAACACATTCTGTGTTATCAATCCACAGTGGATATATTCAACACTGTAGGGAGTATGGAGAAAAAAATATACATATACAATATGATCTTCTCACCATATCAGAGATGAGATCCCTCCTTTTCTTTATCAGTCCACAGCGCATGGCTCTCCTCTCTTGGTTCAGGGCCTCATCCAGTCTCTGCCTCACCATCACCAACTCCTTCTGAGACTTCTCCTGCAGCTGGTCTATTTGTTCTGCAGGCAAAGTGCTCCCTCTGGTGGAGAAGACAACAAAATGTCATTAAAATGCAACTCTAATATGGGATACTTTTTTAGTTATAGCTATAGTCAAGCTATTAATGACTTAATAATAATTAACAAAATAATTAATTAATTAACATAATTATTAACAAAACTAAGGGTTCTGTGCCAGAAATTATTTTTTCTTCTCTAAAAAAACCCAATACATTTAAAATAATGTGTGAACAAATACATTTTAAGTTTAACAATTATAACACAGTACGTACTGCAATTACCTATCTTCTTCCATGTATCTGCCATCTTTTGTCAAAAATAAATCATGAATATTCCACACAAGGAATAGACCCATTTCCATTTTACACAACATTATTGATACAAAAAATAATTCTTTGTTTGAGAAGCCTATACAACTACATTTTTATCAGACTATACAACAATAAGAACCAACCTCTTGATGTGACTGAACCAGTTGTCCAGGTTGTTAGAAGTACTGGAGAATGTGTCAGAAATCAGGCTGTTGAGGCTGTGGAGGCTATGCACCAGGAATTTCCTCTGCGCACTGCGTTCACCTAGCACATAGCGCTGATTAGCAAGGACTACATCCAGCACCTCCTCCAGCTGATCCTGGATAAGATGATTCATAAACGCATTATTAGTCAATACTTTAATCTTAACATTTCGTTTTTTCCTCCGCTTTTAAAGAAATCCATACTTAAGTAGTTTAAAAGTAACTCTGTATTAGTTTCCCTTTAACAAAGCATAATATTTGAATTATATGTTTCAGTGGCTGATTCACGGCTTTGAAAATCAGCTTGGACTGATCACCTGACAAGCAAAGTAATTATGCTGAAGACTCTTGGCTGTGCTTTTCTCCATCTCGCCCATCCTGGTGGCCTCTTCCAGTTCCTCTGAGAAGATCTTGTGCAGCTCCACCCGCCGCCACTCGATGATCTGCCTCTGGACCTTTGCAGAGGCTTCTTCGTGTCGGACCAACAGGATGTGCTGAAGCCGACTCTGGCTCATCTTGTGCAGCTTCTCCAAGAGGACACTACACTGAAGCAGCTCCTGGTAAAATTGTAAAATTAAACATCTTTAGTTGTTTTTTCTAAATGAAAATAAAAAAATACAATTATTAAAACACATTAGTTAATATTACCTGTTGGTCTGCATGGTGACACAGCAGCTCGGCCTGGGCCTTCTCAGCAGCCTCTCTGCGATGCTCTGCTTCCATTTCTTCCCGAGTCTCTAGGTTGCACTGACCTGCCAGGGCAGCCATGCGGGCCCCTCGCTCCTCCTTGAGACGGCCCTCCATGCCCAGCAGCTGTCCATGGAGCACACTGAGCAGCCTCTGCTGGGCCTGAGTGCTGGCCTGGCCCCGGGATCGCAAACTGCCAAGCAGGGAGGACATCACGTCCTTGTAAATTTGAATCCGGGTGGATTCCAAGTTGTTGGTGGTATGCAGCAGTGTAGACATTTCAAGGCTAAAAAGGAACAGAATATAGAGAACATGAGGTCAGCTAACGCAGGCTTTGGTTCAGATAAACTGTAGAAATCAGAAAAGTGACAACTGCTCTTTAATCAATTACATATTAATTTACTTTATTTCAGAGCCAAATTTGAAAACTATTGTTCCTCTTAGGGAATTTTATTCTTACTTGACTAGCTTACTCACTTTTCCAAAGCTTGATACATGTTCTTTGGATCCTCCAGGACCATGATGTCCACCATCTTGTCTTCAAATGCTGCTTCATCTTTGACAGTCTCACTCAGGTTACAGTCTGCATACTCAGGGTCTGAATCATCCCGGTTTCTCTGAAGCAAAGAAATCATAAAACATACTAGACTCTAAAATAAACACAGAAAAGCATGAATGTTCTTAAAATGACCAAACTTAAGTCCATTAGTAGAAACAGTGTTGAAACATTATTCATTAAACTGTCCACTTTTTATCATTTGAGATACCCTTTGCTGAAGAAGGCTCAGTCTAGTTCTGGGACCTATCAGATTCATGGCCAGAAACCCCAGAGACAGCAGCACCAAAGTGACAAAGAACCCAGCCACAAATCCAGCCAGATGGACACCGTGGTTAGGATAAATCTAAAACAGTGGAGAGACGTCAGATTTTTAAAATAAGTCACAAAATGAAAATTAAAAAAAGGTGTTATTAGGTAAGGGGCTGTCTGCAACCTACCCTGTCAGTGGAATTCACCCTCACGGTTAGATTAGCTGTTAATGGGCCAAACATACTGACATCATTCTGTGAAGTAAAATAAACAACACTCAACAATATGGCAATGTTCTTATTATACTGCAAATATTGACATAGTGAAATTCATAGAGTGATGACATAGCAACAGTAAAAATACCTGTGAGGCATTAGAAAAGGTGAGAAAGGCTGGGAGGTCAAGTACTTCACTCTTGTGACTCCTTATGTGAGCAGTAAAATTGACAATAACTTGGGATCCAGCTGAAAAAGAAGGAAATTATAATTACCTAATTTAAAAACAAAAACGACAATAAAACATTCTGACTCGCAAACCTACCCAAAAGTGAATCGATGGCAAAAGTCTGGTACCCGCGTTCGACCACCCTGCCTTCAGTTTTTACAGGTACTATTCCAGAAATGGAGTCCCGGATAGCTACCTGTGACAGATTGGTGCCACCCACAGGTCCCATGTTGTGAATCAGCAGGAAAAATGTCAGTTGAGGAGGATCAGTGTCAAGCTTCACCTGATGTCCAAATGATTGAGAGGGAAAGGCATAGTCTTCAGCATGGTCATTTACACATTGGGTGGTCTAGCAAAACAAGTTGGAACTAAACGTGGATTGATGAAATGCTTACCTGAGCACACTTATGAAATTTTACCCTAAATGCAGAAGGAGGCACCACGCTCTGAACCTACAGTGATTTTAAACATTGCGAAATCAGTTTCTTCAAACATGATAGTTATAGTTCTTAAAATGACTGTTTGACAATGACAATGAAGAGTAAAATCCAGAAACACACCTGAGGAAGGGAGTGGCCTGGGACGAATCTGGTGAGCGTGCTTCTTCTGTTCCTGTTCCTGAGGTGCAAGATGTTGGACATGTAGGACAATGAAGAGTAAAAAGAGTGTCCCCATGGACCATCAGGAGCTGAAGAAGAGAGTAGACTTCCTCTAAAGAACACCACAGGCCGACTGCTTTCCATCGCATCTGTCAGGTAAATACAGTGTGTTTGAACATCATGTGAAAGAGGCTATAAGATAACTGAACAGAATTAATTATACAAGTGTAAATGAACTGCATAACAAGATTGACCTATCAACAAGTTATATGCAGGAAATAGTTACTTGTACAGACTTAAGAGAAAAGCACAAACCTTCCATCCCAAGCAGTGTCTGCTCTGCTGATATCCCACCTGGTTCATGTTGCATTGAATGGAGAGTGGGAAGACTCTGACAATGGAAAAGTGACACTGTTTATTATTTATGAAATATATAGTTTACTCAAAATGAAAAATAGGTGGACAGTTCACAGGTATGTACACCGTTCAGCCACAACATTAAAACTGTGTGCCTAATATTGTGTAGGTCTCATTTGTGCACCCAGAATAGTTGTGACTCATCAGAGAATGGACATGGGCGTCCTGTTGAGTCTGGCAACAGAATGTGAAGCAAGGTCAACACCGTGTGATGTTTTTCATGTTATTTCTTTGTTTGTTTGTTTTTTGGAGTTGTTCCTAAAGTTTTTTTGTGTGTGTGTCTGTGTCAGGCTGCATCCTGCTGGGGATGGCTGTTGCCATCAAGGAGTGTCTTTGCTATGGGGTGGGGTGCCTGGTCTAGTCTAGGTGGGTGCTACTTGTCCAAAAGCTTCCCAGCAGAACCCTGCATTGTCACAAGATGATCAATGTTATTTACTTCTCATGTCAGTGTTTTAATGTTGTGGCTTATCAGTAAATATTAAGAGTGTTTATCAAAGCAATTCACCTTTTGTTGATCGCAAGTGACAAACAAATAAAAATATCTGCCGCTAATTAAGGTTGAGGGTTACAAATCCTTAATCTCAGTGTAAATCTCTGACTAAAAGATCTGATGTGTGGCTGTAGTAACATAACATTACATGTCATCTACAGCGTTGACAATGGTATCGTTAAAAGAGAAAAGAGAAGTTCAGGTATTAGGTATTCATCATTAAGCTACTCACCTTATGTTTCTCCAACAAAGGTGGTGTGTACCATGATGTGTCCAGAGAGGTACCGTTATAACAGGACTGATGTCCAGCTCTGTCCTCCAACACACCGGCACTCCGCGTCTTACGTAGCGCTACATCGTGACAGCAACCGAAACACGTAGATGGTGGAAACAAACACGAAACGTGGATATTCAAGAAAAATAACCATGTCGTGACCCTCTCCACGCTAAAGTGTACCCGAAGCATTCGTAGCTAGGTGTGCTACCGCCGAGGGGAGCCGCTAGCTGGCTGCATTGTTTCTGGATGGTACCACTGTGAAAATCGGCGGCGAAAACTTTTCCTTAGCTTTTACAGAGTAACGTCAGTTTTTCCAGCGTCTCTGGCGGATAAGAACATATATATGAATGATATAAAACACATAAAATTATTAACTCTGTACTCCTACGTCGTTTTAAAAGACTTACACACGAACACAACTTCAATAATTGATATACAAGTTAGGAAAACTTCTCCAAAACTTGAGAAGAACGGGAAACTCCTCAGAGTCAAAATAAACAAAATGCATTGATTATCTTCCGGTGGTGCCTTTCAAATTAAAAGAAAATGATTCGCGAACCCGATATTTAAAACATATATTACACAAACATACAAATATTGTCTTCACAGTCGAAGTCTTTATTGAGACACAGTCAGTTCATTCTGTAATAATCCTAATTAAAAAATATTAAGTGTGCTCTAATATCGAAGAAAAAAGAATACTTCGCTCGTTTCCGGCCTAGCTGGGTAGCTAGCTTTTTCCTCTTGACGCAGCACACTATTTCTCTTAAATCTCATACAACGCAGATAGCTAAAGTTGCGTTTTGGGGAAAAAAAGCTTTTGCTCCTTATTGCAACCAACATCGTCTTCATTTATCGAAACGTAAACGCATTTAAAGAAAAAGAAAACAAGTGTGCTCGAGCCGAAAACTTGGCAAGTCTGGAGGAGGTGAATTTTTGCTAGCGTTAGATGTAACTGATGGCTGGAGAGGCTATCCTACGAAATGCTAACATTCATGGTTTGTATACAGACTGAAATCGCCGAGAAATGAAGGAAGAGATAGCGGAATGCAGCACCGATGTTTTGGTCAGCTTCGCGGAGTCTCTGCATGTTTATCCGGGACTTCTAACGGTGGCCACAGTGTTTGGGGGGCTGTCGGGGATATTAGCCGCTGCTCTTCTATATGTCTTGTGCTTGAAGCCCCTGTTGTTGACGAGACAAGTAAGCGCACAACTGCAGTCTGTGCATCCACTAAATCACTTTAATTCCTTATCATCAACAATTTGTTCCCATTCATTTTTCATGTGTCTCTTCAGGGATACAATGCAAGGAGGCTGCTTGAACCTGATGATGGTGAAGTTGACAACAACCAAAGTGACTGTATCAGCAACAGCAGGAAGGAAGCTCCAAGTGGCACCACTCATGAAAAGGTATCTCCAACACCAAAACACTGTCCGGAAGTTACTGTAGTTTTGTGCAGGAGAGTAAAGACGTTACATGCTTGCTCTATACTGATATAAAATAGAAAGAAGAAGACAACACAGGACAAACTCAACGAGTCTGAACTGTTTTGGAAATACAATGTTGTGGCTGGTATGTGATTGCACCTGGGGTAACAAAAAAGGTTGAGGTTTAGTAATTAACTTCCCACTAAGCGTTTATTCTGTTTACTGATTGACCAGGAGAAGAAGCAGCCACCCATGAACAGTGATGTGGCCGCATTCGCTTCCAGAGCAAAGGTGGTTTACCCCATCAACCAAAAATACAGAGTGAGTACACCTTCTTTATAGCATGTGGCTGAAACATGCACCTCACATGTACGCAGCCTAACAGAGGCCAATTACAAATATATTCAAGTAGCACAGTAGTTCAACACAACCTACTTATGATGCTTGTTAGTGCAAGTGATGGATCAACAGGAACTAAACTGAAAATATTTATTAGTTATGTTTTTTAATGATATACTTGTCAGCCTTTAGCAGACGGTGCATCCAACCCTTCACTACATGAACACTCAAAGCTGCCAGCAATGCCTAATGAGGGGTCATCCTCCTCCACGGATGGAGAGTCTTTAAGCCAAGAGCAGGACAATGATGACAGCAGTCAGTTTATCTCCTCCTCACTGGTCCCCAAGAGCCTACAGAACCAGAGTTTCAACAGGGTCTCTCACTACCCCCACACTCTGACACGAACAGGGTAGGAGCCTGTGCGCCTCTACAAGCTAAACTTTTAACTGCACACAAGAACCTTCTAGTAATCGTAGACAGACTCTTCTGGAAGTGATAATACTGATTTGTTATCTCTGCAGCTTTGAAGGTAGGATCAGTCTTTACTGTTTGGCCCTGCAGGATATACAACATCACTGCTCTCAACTTCAGGAGGAAAAATATCTGGTGAGGTTTTTTGTCAGTTTCATTCTTATCATTTGCAGTGTGTCGTATATTTAACTCATAGAATTCAATATGATGTCGGTCCACCTTTTGCAGCTATTACAGCTTCAACTCTTCTGGGAAGACTGTCCACAAGGTTGAGGAGAGTGTTTATAGGAATTTTTGACCATTCTTCCAAAAGCGCATTGGTGAGGTCACACACTGATGTTGGTCGAGAAGGCCTGGCTCTCAGTCTCCGCTCTAATTCATCCCAAAGGTGTTCTATCGGGTTCAGGTCAGGACTCTGTGCAGGCCAGTCAAGTTCATCCACACCAGACTCTGTCATCCACGTCTTTATGGACCTTGCTTTGTGCACTGGTGCACAGTCATGTTGGAAGAGGAAGGGGCCCGCTCCAAACTGTTCCCACAAGGTTGGGAGCATGGAATTGTCCAAAATGTTTTGGTATCCTGAAGCATTCAATGTTCCTTTCACTGGAACTAAGGGGCCAAGCCCAGCTCCTGAAAAACAACCCCATACCATAATTCCTCCTCCACCAAATTTCACAGTTGGCACAATGCAATCTGAAATGTACCGTTCTCCTGGCAACCTCCAAACCCAGACTCGTCCATCAGATTGCCAGATGGAAAAGCGTGATTCATCACTCCAGAGAACGCGTCTCCACTGCTCTAGAGGCCAGTGGCGGCGTGCTTTACACCATTGCATCCGACGCCTTGCATTGCACTTGGTGATGTGTGGCTTGGCTGCAGCTGCTCGGCCATGGAAACCCATTCCATGAAGCTCTCTGCGTACTGTACTTGGGCTAATCTGAAGGTCACATGAAGTTTGTAGCTCTGTAGCAATTGACTGTGCAGAAAGTCGGCGACCTCTTTGCACTATGCGCTTCAGCATCCGCTGACCCCTCTCCGTCACTTTACGTGGCCTACCACTTCGTGGCTGAGTTGCTGTTGTTCCCAAACGCTTCCATTTTGTTATAATAGAGCTGACAGTTGACTGTGGAATATTTAGGAGCGAGGAAATTTCACGACTGGATTTGTTGCACAAGTGGCATCCATATAGTTCATATCTTAAAGATTGTGAAAGTCTTAAGCGTTGTTTTTTTTTTTAACAGATATTTCTGCAGATAGCAAAAATAATATTCAGCGGTAGATTTCCCAAAGACAAAAAGGATGCAGACTTTGCCAAGAAAATTCTTCAGATGCAAGAAAAGGTAGAACCAGCTGTCTATTGCTCATTACTTGTTTTTTGTTATGTTAAATACTGCACAGATCTGCCGAATATATTTTATCACTGCACTGTAGTTCTCAATTTTCTGTACGTAAAAATACTGACTTTAAAATTTTAAACCTTATCATTTAAGGAAGTCAATGAGCGGAGGAAGCAGCTACCAACAGGCCAAACTATCAATGAGAAGAGTCAGGATGCTTCCTGTACACTGGAAGAGATTGAGCGAGCTCAGAAAGATCTCATTGAACGTGGCCTTCAAACGGTAAAAAGAAAGGCAAATTACACACTTCATATCAAAAATCTGTTAGACCACCTTCATTTATCTAACTAACGTATGTCTTGTTATAGTCCAGGTGTTTCAGCAAACAGGTAGAGGATTTGTGCCAGCGTCTGCTGCAGAAGACCAGCATTTTCTCTCCAGATGAAGCTCAGAATGCAATCGTCTCTCTCGTTCAGACACTTCTGTCAGTAGAAAACCACCTGATGAAGGTACAAGAAGCTGATCTAAAGGTAAAGTAGCCCTTATTTGTTGACACACCATTCATTTTGATTCTCAAAATTATTTGTGGAACCTCATACTATATTACATGTGCCTCTGAATATGTATTTTCTTAGAGGATACAACAGAAGTTGTTGTGGTGGGAAGAGCTGACAGGCCTTCTTCAATCCCAGCCTGCCTTGCTGAGGCGGGAAATGACTCTGAGGCAAGGCCTGATTGCCACAACACTGGAGCAGCTGACAAGTGATGACATCTTGAAATTTAGCCACATGGAAAAGATACTTTCAGAAATTCAGACTACTCTGACTGAAGGCCTTCAGCAATGCACTGAGGGTAAGATGAAAATAATTTTCAATTTAATTAAAGGAAAGTTAAATTGCTAAAAAGAAAAGGTAAAAGTCCTACTATTATCCAAATCCAAAGACTGCCATATGTGTGAGGAAGTGTCTGGGCTTGTACGTAACACATTCTTAATGGCAAATAGTAAGCCTCCAGCCTACTTTTCAAACTTAATTGACGTACTCTCTGAAAATAGACCATTCTCAGAGAATCCTCTTTAGCTCCTTAAATAAGGTCAGGTTCTTTCAGGACAGCACAGAATATCATATCATGCCTATTAGTGAATCCCAGACTCTCAAGCAACATCCTTCAGTGCTCTACTGGTGCAAAATCAAAGTCATGATAACACTGGTAAATTTAAACAGTATAATGTTTCCTTTTTGTTTATTTTTCTTTTGTGCTCACGTTCAACAAGACTACAGGAAGAATCTAGTCATATTAGTGTGTTCTATTAACACTCATTTCCAACATGTTCAGCCTACTAACTTTCCAAACTGCATCTATTTTTGTAATCCTCAACTAGGCAGTCACCTCTGAACGTTCAGCCTTTTATGTTCCAGATTGCACGAGGAAGACAAATGAGCTGGTGAACGACAAGTGCAGAAAAAAGGAGTCCAAGAGGAAAAAGCTCCAGAGGAGCCAGACCAAAGAGAAGAGCCGCATGCTGGAAATGAGAGAGAATCACCGTGACCTACAGGAGCTCACCAAGGTCAGAATATTTTGCCTCCTTTACTTCAGTATGTGGATCAGGGATTACTTTTACGTAATAAATAGGCCAAGTCACTGGCATGCAGTTAATTCATTTAAAAAGTGTGTTGATGGGGCTATGAGACATTTCTGGATTATGATTTCTCTGTTAGTTCTTGAGTCTCCATTCTCAGTTTTACTAATAGTGGTTACATATGCTGGAAAAACTGTAGTCACATGTATGTACATCGACTGGTATCTAAATCTGAGCCAACATTGTCCCCAGTCGTACCAGGAGTTGCTGATGAAACACAGACAGCAAATTTCTGATTTGGAGCTGCAGCAGGACAACAGGGTGGCTGAAGCCCTGTGTGACCTTTGGAAGGTAAACAATTAGATGCTAAATGCTGTATGTGTTCAGGCGTGTAGTTATACATCTGCTATTCTTCTACAATATTCTATATTTTCAGAAACTTCGAACCTCCTGGTCAAAGAGGCTCGGGGAGCAATCCAGGAATGTTTTTCTCACCTCAGTTCAGGCCCAGACGAAGCTCTCTTCTGAGCGCTGTGAGAAACTGTGGTCGGATCTGGAGCAGGAGCTGGCTTCTCAGCTGCAGCAGGAGGAGTGTAGTACCAAGCAGCAGCTAGAAGACATTAAGGCCGAGCTGGAGAAAGATGGACAGGTAGACACCATGTGATGGATCAGATACATTAGATCAACTTCTGCATTTGGGCCTGGCAGGTGGATTCCTCCAGTATCTCACTAAATCTGTCTCTATGAGATGTTTGTGTCTAAATATACTAAATGCTTTTAGTAGTCTAATTAACTGAGCCTCTCTGTCTGAAGGTATGGAGTGAAGGGATTGCTCTGGTGCAGGCTTGTCTCAAACATCTGAGTGAACAACAGATGAAGATCCTCAGAGACATGGTGGCCAGACAGAGCTACGCGCTCGACAGGTGAAAGTGGAAGGACTGTCAAAAATATTTATTGCCTACTGAGGGGATAGTTAAAACGCTAAAAATAACAGATAACAGACTTCCAATATAGCTCTCATCTGTTTGTCCATATCCGCATATACAATGTCCTTATCACTTTCTATGAGTTAATAGAAAATAATGGAACATGATCTCTCTCTCTCTCTCTCTCTCCCTCAGTCAGTTGGGAAGGCTGATAGAGAAGAAACATGAGCACCTGTTGGTGGCGGTGCAGAGGTTCTTTGTGGTCAGGCACTTCTGTCTGCACATGCTGAAGGAGATGAGGCTGTCCAAGCTGAAGGCACTCTCCCAGACAGACTTCAGAGCTCTGCTAATGGAAGATCCCTGTAACAGCCAGGCCTGTGTTACTTCAACAATCAAGGTGAGAGAAATATACACGCATATATAACACGTGTTTTTAACTTAGCACTAACTTTTGGACCATTCTGTGTTGTAGTAATGCTTTGGGACATTAAGCATCTCTTTTAGGAATAGATTAGATATACAAGATTAGCATGCCACATCACATCTCCTAACTATCACAGAGTAGCAGTGCCAGCCTAGCAGAGAGACATCTGGGCCCGGAGAGTCAGCTGTTGGGGAACAGCTTCCAGCAGGAGTTCCTGTCTGAACTAGAAACAGGAACGGAGCTTCTCCAAAGTCACGCACAGCTGCTGCTAGGCAACGCCCTCAGCAATGCCATCCAACAAACGATGGCGACCATGAACTCTGATTTGCAGATCTCTTCTAAACAGGACGACGGCTTGAAGGTAAACTGGGATTTGGGGTTGTTCTTTGTTTGAGATTATTTTATAAAACCTCGTTTGCCAAGCATAGTGAATATCTTGTTTGTCTGTTTTTCCATTAGCATCACCTAACAGAGGCTGCCGCTGAGAGTGTTTATGTGACCAAAGATTCTCTTACTGCACTGGTCCAAAGCTACTATTCCCACCTACAGGACATTACCAAAAAACTGGAGCGGGATCAGTCAGACATAAACCAGGGTGAGAGGACAATCACTACACACATGCACCTGTCTGTAAAAGCATTTTAGTTGTATACATACTTTATATGTATTAGGTGTTAAGCATAGCACAACCCTGAATGACTTTATAATCTATCATTTCGATATACATTAGGGTCTGCCATGGGTCTGCATATGAAATTTACTTTTAAGCTTGGCCCAGATTTATGGGTCTGTGTCTGATCTAAGAAATTCGGCTTTAGCCCGAAATTCTGTAGCTACATACTCTATGCCGTAGCCTGACATGTACCTCCTCAGAGATGTACCTATACGTGACAGCGACGCCAACTGCAACAGCTGTGATTGGTCTGATGTGCGTTTTCTCGTCACTCAGTGGCCACACACAACAAAATAGCAGTCTTATCTCTTTTTTTGTGCTGCAGTAACTTCAGTAAACAGAAAGTTGTTTGACGTTAACTTTAGTTCCGACATGAGCTACTCGGGTCCATTTGCCTTTATTTGAAGTACACAAAAAAAAACCTCAACACAGCTGACAAGCCATTAGCTAGCATTTTAGCAGTGTAATTACAGAATGATGCTGACACACCAGAGCACAAGTATAAATGCTTTCACCAGCGTGGCCAGCTACGGGGTAGAGTTAAAACCTTTTGGGAGTATACACCAAGCTTTAGTCTGCAGCAATACATCAAAAACACTGACATTTAAAAATGTACTTGCTTCCTGAAAAATAAACAAAAAATACTAAGTAGACAGAACACTCCAAGATGTCAGCTGTAAACTGTTCTTCCAGATGTGAATGAGCAGCAGCTCAGCAGCAGTCAGCTGAACAGAGTCTTGCTGAGGGAGCTGGTGAACTGGGGCAAGAAACCTGCATCTGCAGAGTTTCAACAGAGGTACAACAGTGGCAGCACTGTCCATTCAAGATGTACTATCCATGTTAAAAGAGTATCATTTGTAGTTTGTTGTCTTGTGTATCAGGGTTGAACTTAACAAAAAGAAAGTGCTGGAACAGTATGATTTGGATCAGGAGATGATTTACGAGGAGGTGAGGCGCAAGAAAATTGTCCAAGACCAAACCATGGAAAAAATCAGATTCGAGTTACTGGTTAGTATGCTTCATGTCTGTGTTTTATCTCATATTCAAGAGGGTCTATGAAGGTATTGACGATCCTGCAGTTATTAGCACTGTGTCCCTGTGTCCATTAGGAGGCAGAAGAAAGCTTCATAACTGAGCTGGCGGCTTTAGCCCGAATTTCTGTGCAGAGCCCAGAACCTAGTGGAGATGAGGACACCACTGGTAAAAAACAATCAAGGACAACAGAATAAATATATGTGAAAGCCACTCCACTGCACCTGTTCTTGAAGATGTGTCATCTTTCAACAGGTGATCAGAGTACTGCAATATTGGACCTGCTAGCCCGGAACCCAGCATTAGATCCAGCCCTGAATCCTTCACTGACTCCAACTATTGTAACACCAGTGGTTAAATCAAACCCGAAGAAGAAAAGAGAACGAGAGACTCATCTCAGCTGACACCTTCACCCCACAATCTTTATACATTGTAAAGCAGGTGTATATGTAGTTTATATACACAGCAAGTCCCACCTTTGCAATAACTTTTGCATTTCCTTTGACACATGGGGAACAGTTAATATACACACCAGCCCTGTAACTGCTACAGAGACAGTATCTATGTATCTGGCTGAGCACTGTATTAAAGTAACTGTATTCCTGAACTCCTGCAGTGTGTTGGTAGCACATCTGTCAAAGAAACACTGCAGGTTCTAACAGTTAAGTCTGAATAATAAACATATCCAGGAACAGGTTCACCTATCACAGCCAGCAAGTGCAGCTGCAGCTGGGTTCACGACCAACAGCTGTGTGCTGTTAGAGATCAGCCTTTTAAAATGAATAAATGCGTCAGATTAAGTGTTGTATCATCTCTTTTTCCAATAGTAGCTGCAGAGTGTTTCCCTTAAATGAGTGTATAAAAAGGACTGAACCAGGACACCCACTATTCAGTCAAAAGGGAATATAAAGCAGCATCTTGTGAGGAAATGCAAATCTTATTGTGAGGTTATTTATTTTGTATTGTTATTCTTTGACCTTTTTCAAGGCCTCCATAACATATTCATACACTAATGCCCTGTAAAAGGTTTACCTCATTATTTCTTTGTTGATACAATTGCTGTTGCAGGTGAGGAAGGTACAACAGATATTTTATGTATAAATGTGTTAAATCTGTGTTTAAAATTTCTGTTTTGTAGTATGTTACAACTCTGAAAAAAATACAAATATCCTAATTTCTTAAATATGTCAACTTGTATTCGTGCTTTTCGCCTTGCTATTAGACCTGACATTCAACAGAGCCTGATAGTACAGTAATGCATTATTGCTAGTACTACACCCATACTGCTTTTCATCACACTGCTCATTCACTGTATTGATCCCTGAGTACATGGTATGATGGATGCTTTTCTCTGTGAGTTGTTAGATGAATTAGAGATGTCCACTCTGATTGTAGCAGAGTGCTGCTACTCAGCGGTGAAAGCCTGGCCCATCTATTTTCCTAATGGGGGTTTAAGTACAGCACTTTATGGATGATAATGCAGAGTAATGGTAAAAAGTCTGGCAGGCATTCCTGTGTATGTGTGTGCTGGTAATTTAGCCTAGCCGTGATGGTTTACTGTCAGTTGAGAGTCTTAGCAATGTCAATTAGCAAATGTCAATTTTAAACTACCCTTTATTAGAATGCTCAGCGTGCACACATAACCAATTACTACTATGGCGCCCTAAGAAATAATGCTCCTGGTCCTGACACACTCACACACGTTGGAGTGTCCTGGCAAGAGACTGTCTGTCCTGCAATGTATCAATTAGAAATGCGGGTGTCCTGTTGATTTTGCAAGTGTCTTCGCTGATCTGTGGTGAGGGGAAACCGTTTGGATGTATTTTGAGGTCCCGTAGGGGACTGCAGGGACTTGTGGGAAGATGACCTGATTTCTAATTTTCTCCTCTCCTGCCTTGGCTGTGAGCTACTCGCTGCTACAAACAGAGAAGATCATGAAATGAGTGTGATAGCATGAGTAAAGCTGGATCCAATTGGAATATGGCCTCGCTGTAAATCTGGATTTTGTTGATGGATAAACGTGCAGCTGGAATTCACTTCAAGTAGATTCAAGTAAGTGGAAATACAAATAGGCTCACATTACAGTGAGCACAGTTATTGAGATGAATACTAACCAAACTGCATTTTGGATGCATTGTAATGTGACAGATAATGTCCCTTCTTTGGCACAGAACCCAGAAGAGCAGAGATTAGTGCTCATTTTGTAATAAGGAAATGGCCTGCCCCTTTCTAATCTTTACATCATTTCTATTGCAACAACTGCTTGGTACAAATATGCCAAATGAACGTCGGTATAGTTGTCTTATTTGCTCAGTTAAGTGGACAGTTTGCCCTGAGGCTGTTAATAGAAATGAGTGGATTTTAAATCATCCAGTGAGGTAGAGCTGTGAGCAGTGTGACGGCGTCATCACATCAGATGACCGGTTATTTTAAGATCCTAGAATAAGGTCGCTTAACTGTATTGCTCTAAACTGTTTCTTAATCGTAAGAAAATGAATAAAATCTGAAACCCAACTGAGACTGTAACTAAGAGCAACTTATGATTTAAGGCACTCAAAAATAAAACTAATGACTGAAAAGTACTGTTACCTTTTAGCAGAATATATTTTACAATGTTTAAGATAATAAAAGCCACATTGCATTATTGTAATATAATACAGTTTAACTGCAACTGTGCTATTTTTATATTTGCTATTTTTTATAAATACACAGTTTTTCTCTGCTTCTGCTTCTTGAAGCCCTGAAAGAAAACTTAATTTCCATCAGTAAACACAAAGTTTTCAATCCAATCCTACGTTTTGGGCATCTTTGCATAAAACGTGAGTGAAAAGACAAGTTTGGTCAGACAGAAGACTTAAATTCCACCGGTTTATTTCCATACCATGTCCTAACCTTTTCTGTCAAAACTCAAGTATTACCTTTTTATTGATATATTCTGTACAAATATAGTTGAGTTGGTTTTCTCTTTGCTAAGTGCCTTGTTCTCTCTGTCAGGTGAGCAGCCATGGCTAACCTGCAGCAGGAATACCCTGGGGTCCTTCTAGGGATCCTGGAGGAGCTGGCCAACATGCGGCAGTGGCTAACATTCCAGGACCTTTGCCGTATGGTCAGCACCCGCTTTGACCTAGAACACCTCATTGAGCTCAGGAGTTTGCTGTTTGCTGCTGCCAGCAGGGACCCCTGTTTCCCTGCCACTCTATTCAGAGACCGCGTTTCCACCAGAGGCCAGGGACTATCACCCATAGGCGTCGCTGCAGACATAGTAACCATTTTCAATCTCATTCAGATGACGGGTGGGGTCTCTGAAGACAGCCAACCAATGAGAGCCCAGACAGTGCTCCCTGTCGACCAGTCCCCAGGCCCCAATCTGCCTGGAATCTACCAGCTGCACATTCCTGGTCGAGAAAGAGCACGGGCCCACTCTGACTCCAGCGGAAGGCCCATCGACCAGCACTTGCTGTTTCCGAGACCAAATTACTCGGCCCGCAAGCGAGCAAGTCTGCCCCCGGATCCCATCTCATTTGTGTCCTCCCCTCCAATCAGGGCGAGGGCCGTGTCTTTCGACTTGCCTCACACCACACTTTTGTACCCTAGCAGTCAAATCTCTAATGAGGACATGAAGAATATCTACTTGCCTTTAGAGACGGACAGTGAGTCAAGTGGAGATTCTGCTCCAATTGAAGTATTCGAAGCTGAATCGGGAGCATCAGTTGACCAGAAGAGAAACATCTTTAAGAAGGACTTTCATAACCAGCCGCCTCTAATACCCCAGGTGACAGTTAGCAGTGAGTCTCCCAGTCCCAGGCAGAAAGGCTTTGATAATCACAGCTTTGACATGATCCCAAATCCTTATCCGTCACCCATAACAGGTCACCATTTGCCAGAGCAGCGGACTAAACATGAAAGCCTTGATGACCTACAGGACTCGACGTATTTTGGACCTGGGTCTGTCCAAGATTCATCACCCCTCCACCTTCAACCTCCCAGGGCACAAAGGCCCATTTGGAGCAATAAGAGTCACAGTCTAGAGGACCGGATAGGCCTGGGCAGCATTGGGATGGGAATGGAATCACAAGGGGGGCAACTTCCAAGACGATCTACCCCTGCTATCAGTATTTTGTCCTCGGGTGGTGAGAGCGGAGATAGTGGATTCCCAAGTGGAGGTGATGGACTCAAGGCACAGGCAACACAGACAGACCCACCAGACCCACGGCGACTCCGTAGCCTGGTTCATGCTGATCGTCTCTCCTTCATGACTTCTTTAGATGACCCTGAGTTTGGTGAGGATGACATCAGTGCCATCTTCCGTTTCTTAGATGATATAAGTATGTGTGGTTCCACGGGAGTCCTGCACCCCAACGATGGCACCGTTAACCAGGACACTCCTGAGGCCAGACGTGGCCGTCTAGGTCAACTCCAAAGGCTCTTCCACTCTCTGGAAAGCAGTGACGATGGGCTCAAGGCCAGTGTCTGCAAGCTGCTGCTCCGTATGAGCCAGATAGAAAGACAACTGGAGTCACTGAATGATGTGAAAGCTGAGATTTCTCAGGTACTATCGGCTTTGCAACGACTAGATGAAAAGATCCAGCAGCCTATTAGCGGTGTTGGACAGGGCACTGGTGGGAGATGGCTTGAGCCTCTCAGTGGTGTATCTTCTTTTATGAGTCACCCCATGACTCCTTCTGAGTCCTCTGAGCCTCAACCTCTGTCTGCATCTGGGCATATGTTTCCAGGTACCAGCACAAGTAGTCTGGACTGGAGCAGATTGAACACTCCCGGTGATCAAACTGAAAGCAGTAAAGCTCATGCGGATTCCAAGGGTGCAAAAGAAGGGAAGAAGGATGCAACATCTCGCCGTGCCTCCAAAACCCAGCCTGAAGAGAAAAGTGTCTCTGATTCCAAACAGTTGAATGTTTCTAACTCCGCAAGAGACTGGTCAGTGTCATTTTCAAAACGTAAAGACGGCAAAGCTTCACATGGAAGAAGTGGACAGGTAAAGTAATTCCATGTACTATTAATTTAATCTGTATTTTCTATGATACATAAAGAAGAAAAAAGAAGTACGCTTCTCATCAGCTATGCATCCATCCTTAAACAACTTTAAATCATTTAAAGGCAATAGTACAATATCTCCTTGATGTGTATGTTAATGCAGTGCAGTATCAAATTGTAGCCTGCAATTAGCTTTGTAGTCGGCTAGTTAGACTGATGTGATTACTTGGTCAGTTGAAAAATTAATTTGGGCACTTTGTGAAGTATTGGTTCAAACCTTTACAGTGAATAATGCTTGCAAAGAAATATAGAACATCCGTTCCATGTGGTGGTATGTGGTTGGATTTCATTGCTAATAACATTTTTAAATATTAAAATCGGTATTGTTGTAATTAAAATAAGTTTGGTCCATTTTTATTCCAGGCAGATCAATCAGGCAGCACCACTAACCTACTCTCCCAAAAGTCCACCAACCTAGTGGAGCAAGTGTTTAACTCGTCCCTGTTTCGCCACAAAGACACCAGTCTGACAGGGGGTCTGACCTCTGGGAAGGTCATGGAGCCCAGACTGGCTGAGGGGAGGGGAAGGCCCATATGGACTGTAGATGACAGAGAGGCACGAATCTCCCCTTTGGACTTACAGGTGAGAGTTGTTGAATTAAAGGGTTTCAGTAGTTTACATTTAATTATGTTCGGTTCTCTGTAAGTCTGAGAAAAACTATGTGATAAACTGGACTTTCTAATTTTAAACACATTTTATGTCTGGGTATAACTGACATAAATAAATGTACAATAAAAAAATGTAGATTCATTTAAAGTTGGGGCATTATTATACGTCTCTCACTGTTTTAACATCAAATGACATTGTGTTCATCAGAATCAGGAGTCTCTGAACCCCAATAACATGGAGTTCTGGATGGACGACATCTACACTCCAGGGTACGATGCTCTGCTCAGGCGTAAAGAGGCTGACCAACGCCGGGCCAAGGTGTGCAAGCTGCTTGCACTCATTGCCATTGTAGTGGCTATCATTCTCATCATTGTCATCCCGATTTGCACCGTGAGCAGATAAAGGCCACATTGTAATTATTATTTATATTGTTCATTTCTTTTTACCAGCTATTTGCTTGTACCCAGAACTTGCACATCATTCCCATGGAGATAAGTAGATGAGTGACTGAGACACGAGGACTTGAGAATTAGTGAGTTAACTCTCAGTACCTCCGTACATTTCTCTGCATGCAGCAGCACTATTCATTACTTAAGAAAATACAGGTGGATTTGAACTGCAACTTAGCTGAGCTCAACCACACCGAGTCATTTGTTCATGGAGTTACAGCAAAACGTTTTGTTTTTCTCCACTTTGCTATGATTTCTTTTTTGATTTATGTTAATAATTAACTATGAAGTTTTAAGCAATTCTAAAATTACAGAATATATTGAAACTTTTAATACTGAGCCGATGCAAAAGTGTCTTTTCACATTCTCATTTTGTCTACACTTTCTGCAAAACAACAGTTACAAATACATTGTGAATCAGCTTCAGCACTAAGCACTGCCTGACTTGTTCTTCCTTTGAGGACAATACAGGGCTTATTCCACTTCTATGTGAGATAATAGTTTCATCAGAACATGAGCATTTTACATCTCCAATTTCTAATATATATAACAGTACTGGATGGTGCGAAAAGAAAATTTTTAATTTTCTTTTTGTTTACCCGTTCTTCTACTTCATTTAAGCAACAAGATTAGATAGTTCAATCGAGCTTAAATCAATAAAAATAATATTTTTATAGAGTTACCTCCCATTTTTCCAACATGACTTGTTTAATCCACTTGTAAATGTGTTTGACTTGTGGGGTTGAGTGTTTACCTGGTGTCTTGTTTCAAGAAAGATTGTTGCTGTTGATGATGCTTTGGCCCTGGAGCCGTGAAGGAAACAAGAAGCCTTTTCCAGTAAACGCTCTCTGAGTGCGAGATTCCTTACTTTTAATTCAATTGATGGGATGGTTGGAGTGCACCTATGTACATTATCTTTTCACAGTACTCATTTGGCCAAAGCATTTCCGCATACCTGCAGACTCACTTAGCAGCAACAGATCAGCCGGGCATCCTTTCACTTGTCTGTGGTACGACATTCCATTTGTAAAAACATCCTGTTAGCTCGGGATGTTTACTTTTGGGGCCAGACTAAAAAAATCTCCCACACCATTACCCTCACTCGTTCTGAGTTTGCTGTCAGAGTGGTGTTGACTGCATTTAGTGTAAGACAGTAATGTACAAAGGTTTATATAGCGTTGTCAAAGGCTGATACCCACTTACAATGCACTGTAATCTAATACTATACCATTAGTATCCAAAGCCTCAAAATTACCAGATAATTTAGTTAAACATTTGACACCATCCTAGGTGCCATGATACTAATATCTGTATTAAGGGCTATTTGGATCGTTTCTTCACTGCAAAGGGTTAAATCTCATAACATAACTGCAACACCCATTGTTTTACTCTCTCTTGCCCCACATTTCCCGTGTGAATCTCCACTGCCACTATCAGTAAAGGCATGAGGCCAAAAAATAAACAATAGTTAAGCACTTTACTCCATTAAAGGCGTATATACACCTAAGTGCACAGAAACAAAGCATATAAGTGGGGAAAGCATATCAGAAAGCTTGTTTGTTTTGCCATACTTCAAACTTCACTTTGCTATGTGTACACAAATATGCACAGGATGTGTAGAGGGTGTGTTCTGCTTCAGTATATACTCCTACTATACTAATGTACTGTATATCTCCCAAGTGTCCCCCATGGGGCTGTTTGTGGATCCATTACCCCTACAGTGGTGCCACTGAGGAGGTCTAACTCTGCAGTCAGCACAATCTGCAGGTGCTTCCTCTGAAACTTCAGTGCATTAGCACATCCTGATACTTCTTTCACTCTGGAGATGCATGTAGAAATGTGATTTTAAACTTGAACATTGTTGCTGTAGAGTCCATGCACCTTTTAGACAACTTAAATCTGTGAACTCATTATTCAGGTAAACACTCTGTCTTAAATACTGACTGTAAATGAAATGAAATATGTGCATACTGTATATTACAGTACAATTCTCTGGTGTGCAACGCTTCATATGATTGCGAGGGTGTACGTTGACATATTGCCTGTCTTAATAAACTCTGAAAAGGGGATACGTGTCTTTTAAATGTAATTATTTCCCTTTTTTGTTCTGGTCAAGTGTATGGTTGTACTTACAGGTAAAATAATTAGTTTACTGTGTTAAAAATGTCAGACAGAGGTTGGTGTAAAAAGAAAATTCTGGCAGTTAAATAATCCATGACTGGAGGAAATGTATGTATAGAGATGAATAATTGATAAAGACAGTGAATCCGTATTGACTGACAGATCCTATTAGCTCAAATCAAATATAATGGACTTTTAGCTTTCAGACGACACGCACGTACGCACAGACACGAAGAGTTCAGGGACAAGTGCAATGATTAATCAGACTGCCAATATGTGTATAAAAAAAAAAAATCCAATAAGCACAGAGAGACCAACCAATTTACACATATATTGTTCAGCTGGGTTAGTGTATGTCTTATCTTTCCTAAATGTTGCACAGTAGAGCTGCTGCTGCACCCAGATATGCCAACCGTGGCTGATTAATGGATGCTTTGTGGATCCCATGTGCCAGGACCAAGACAACAGGACACAATTACTGACTGTTCCAAAGGATTTTATGATTTTTCATATAATTTAACATCACTGCTGTATATTGCACACATTGGTATACACATGGAGAGTAGTCCATACCGGACTGATCACTTTAAAATGATAGTATGAACCATCTTTGTTGTTTTAAATACTGTGCTGTAATTCTGTTCTGTAGACAAGAAAATATACTAGATATAATGCTAGACCTGGAGAGATACTTAGTCACAACTGCCCAAAAGGCACGATAGCAGAGGATGGTTTCGATCCATCGACCTCTGGGTTATGGGCCCAGCACGCTTCCGCTGCGCCACTCTGCTACACACCCCAGATGGGACTCGAACCCACAATCCCTGGCTTAGGAGGCCAGTGCCTTATCCATTAGGCCACTGGGGCTGCTACACAAGCCGGACCACATTTTATCGGTCCAATACGGCCACTCGGTATAGGTAATTTAGGCATACTCATCTCTTCGGGTCTATGATAATAATATTTGATAGCATATGATAACTGCTTATTCCACTAATAACTCATATGGCCACATTTATGCTGAGGCGTACACCTCGGTGGCTCAAATAGGGCAAACCAGGTGCAGTTCCAGATCCGACAGTGTGGGGGCGACACAGCGCTCCCACTTCCGCAATTAGACGACGAGCAAGAAAACCGGCGCTGATTTTGAACTTTGAAGAAGAATGTGCAAACTTTATCGGGCAGGTGTGGCTTTTCTGCTGCTGCTGCTGCTGGAATAAACTACCCGACTTCGACTTTTAACATCGTACGGCGTTATATTTATGCTCATCGCACCACCACACGACCATCGTTGCACAGGTAAATGTTTTATACCAGCGTAACGACAGGTTTACCGACAGTCAGGTCGGTACAAACTGGCTAACGTTAAGGTAGCAAAGACGATAGCTTCATCGTGGACGCAGTAACATCACATTTTGATTTAACAAATGACTTATTAAGACGTTTTTCAGTGCTGATTTGGATACACGAGATGTGAAGCCAATGCTTTCTCTCAAACATAAGTAACATTAATAACAAGTTGCGGTATTTCCCTGTAGTATAATCTGACGTTATTGTGGTAACTTCACGTGGTTGAAGATTAACATGCTGAAATTGAATATAGTGTTAATAACGGTACTGATCAATCTACGACTATTCAACGCTAACGTTACTGAAAAACATGTCACTATTCCATTTAGTGCTGTTCATGTAATCTAAGTGGAAGTCTCGGTCTAACCCGGCTGCAGGAAGACGCTATGGAGTCGTCTGCGGTGAACCTGTACAACCAGTTTCAGACTCTCATGGGCCAGGTAGACGGTCTGAATGAGAGCATTGAACCACGTAAGTTATTTCCACACTCTGTCTTGGTATTTGCCACCGAGGAGTTTGCATACTTGTGTGCTGAGCTTGTTTGCCGTTGCACAGTTTTTTAAGTAGTGGTGGTGAGAAGTTGTGTACAATAAATTATCTGCTTTAGTAGACTAAAGACTAACAGAAATTGATAGGAGCAACCAGTGACACGTGCTTGAAACATATACTGGGGTCATGTGATCACAAAATAAAGCATTGATTAGTCTTACCGTACATCCATTTGTTATCCAGAGTTCCTCCAGATGGCACTGAACTTTGAGGACTGCCGTAAGAAGTGGCTGCAGGTGGGCGAGGACCTGGTTTCCTGCAAAGAGGTTCTGGCTAAAACAGAGACTGAGAAGGGATCCCTGGAGGTCAAACTGAAGCACGCTCGGAACCAGGTGGACGTGGAGATCCGCCGACGGCAGAAGGCCGAGGCTGTCTACGAGAAACTAGTTAGTGCCACTTTAAAACTGTCTGTAGAGTTGTTACGCTACTACAACAACACAAACAACAAGTCAGTCTTCAGAAAATGACATTTTCTACCTGGCAAAGGTACATTATCTCTAAATAATGCAAGTTTTTTTTTATTTGTTTGTTTTACAACACTCCTCTGTCAACCTACTGCTTTGTCGGAGCAAGGAGCGACAGCTGCAGCTGATCCGAGAGCTGCTGATTTCAGAGACGGGTAGTGGCAGTGTCCTTCTAAGTGAGGAACAACGCTCGGCCCTGGCCTTCCTCAGTGCCCACTCCCAGGCAGCACAGGCTGCTAAAACCAACCTCAACTCCAGCAGAAGGTCAGACACCTCAGATAGTTCTGAAATATGGATGGCATATTCTTACATTTTTTTCCCTGAAAATGACGAGAATAAAGGTTAAACTTTGATCACAGGCTGTTTAGCACACAAACCGAACCATGCAGGAAACAGGATGGTATTATATATTAAAAAAAAACAACTTAGAAGAAACTATAATCTACCAAAACATGGACACAGACAGCACTATGACTAACTGACTTTGATTTGTGTTACAGATTAACTATTATTGATGAATCCACTTCTTTGCTGTCAGACATCAGCTATGACCAGACGGACGAGTCTCTGGTAAATTAGCCAGTTTTCCTAAAAATTGCACTGTTTGTCTTAGGATAACTGCTCATCAAACGTCTTGTGAGGAACGCCAACAATAAACTGAACTGTTAAACTTGTTCTGTCTTTCCATCTTTTTTTGTAGGACTGGGATTCCTCTGTCATGAAGAACGTTAGACTGCGCAAACGTCAGAAACGAGTGAGTGATAAAATAATTGCTATATTTTATATTTTACAGTTAATCATTTAGATACAGCTGTTTGATAATGCAATTCTAATTTACAGCGTTCCTCCAGAAAACCTGACGTTCCCCCACAATTAATGAAGAAACCCCGCTCCACTGGACGCACATCGGATAGGGTAACGCTGACCTCTGCAGCTGGCTGTGCTTCATAACATTTTCAATCAGTCGTACCTGTAAACTGTGTAGGTGATAGTGACCATGGGAAATGAACATCACATGAAATATCTCCTTCCATCTGATTTAGATTAATGAGTCTATCGTGGCCAAAACAACCATCACTGTGCCTGTAAATGGTGGTGCTGTAGAGGCTGTCTCCACCATTGAAACGGTGCCCTATTGGACGCGCAGCAGAAAGAGCGGTGAGAAATAGTTCCTCTTTTATTTATGGGACTTAACCACAAAATGAATCCAAAAAAAAAAAAATGTGATTGATTGGTTGAAATATTTTGCCTGATGAGTTTCCTCATGGTTTTGGAATTTGATCAGCGTGTGATTTTGCCCGCAGTTGCTGCAGCATGGGGTGATACAACCACTACTGATCAATCTGAGACCGTCAGTGAGGCTCCCAGCACGCCAGCATCACTACAAACCCCCAAAGCCAACAGAGGAGGAAAGAAGCACCACTTTATCCCCAAAACAGTATGACTGAACTCTTGTTTACTAAATGGATGAAATGTTTAAACCATCTTCCTAAGAACTACCACATGTTTAGCTTAATTAAACGGTATTCCCTCTGTCATTAAGGTGATTAGGTCTGAGTTCTGTGTGCCATGTGGAAAAAGAACAAAGTTTGGAAAGCTGTATCTTCGCTGCCAAGACTGCAGGGTTGTGACTCACCCAGAGTGTCGTGATCACTGTCCCCTGCCCTGTCATCCTGTAGCTGTTGGCACCCCCATCAAGAACGCAGAGGTGCAGACATCCATTCAGTATCACTGTTTACAAACTCTTCTGTTTTTTAGCATCCTCTATTATTTTCATGTTCTCTACATATAAACTGATGCCATTTATTTGTAGGCCACCCTGGCTGACTTTGCTCCGACCACCTCGCCAATGATCCCAGCTTTGGTCATCTACTGCATTAGGGAGATTGAACACAGAGGCCTGCATGAGGTGAGACTGGCTTTATTAAAGCTCCTATTTATGTAAAACTTTCATGTTAACATCCTGATCCTTTGCCTTGAGCGATGACAGTGGATCTTTTCTCTCTAATTAGTTATCTCCTTTAGTAGTAATGCAGTATCACAGGCAGCTGGACGATCAGAGCTGAGTTCTTTTGTCTTTTCCTTGCTCCAGGTCGGCCTCTACAGAGTCTCGGGCCATGAGCGCATGGTAAAAGAGCTGAAGGAGAAGCTCATTAGAGGGAAGACTCTGCCTCCACTTAACAAAATAGAAGACATCAATGTCATTACAGGTGTCCTTAAAGACTTCCTCAGAAACCTCCCGGAGCCACTGCTCACCTTCCGCTTCAACAAAGCCTTCATGGAAGCAGCTGGTGAGTTTCTGAGACCTCTGGCTGAATGTTACTTAATACTGTCCAGAAGAAGTATTTATACTGAATATTGATTAGATCGCCTCCACGGGACAGAGGGAGTAGCCTGGTTATTAATGAAGTGTCTGCTTTTGATTTGTCTTTAGAAATCCAGGATGATGACAACAGTCTTGCCATGTTATATCAGACCATCAGTGAGCTGCCTCAACCCAACAGGGACACTCTTGCCTGTCTGATGATACATCTGCAGAAGTAAGCAGTCCTTACTTCCTTTTTAGCCTGATGTTTTACTCCCTTCTGCAATAATCAGCCATAAATAACTTTTACCAAACTGTGTGAGATTTAGGACTTGTTTGAAACTTACATCTCTGCACTACAGGCCAGCTGAGTGTGCATATTTCTGCTGTCTTTCCTCAGGGTGGCTCAATGTGTGGATACCAAGATGGATGAAAGAAACCTGGCCAGGGTGTTTGGTCCCACTCTCGTGGGTCATGCTGATTCCAACCCAGACCCCATGACCATCCTGCACGACACCAATAGACAACCAAGGGTGAGAATGAGAAATACTAGCTTTGACTACACATTACATTGTGAACTTTGGTCTCCAGTTTATAAAGTTCACGAGCTAGCACATAGTTCCAGTATACAGCTGTGAGTGCTTTTTACTGTAGGTTCAATGATTGTGTCCTTCAACATATTTGTGACTTCATGTTCTGTCTTCCCAGGTTATAGAGCGTATGCTTAGCATTCCAGGAAGCTACTGGAGCAAGTTTGCCTATCCAGATTATCAAGGCATGGACAATGTTCACCACACTGACACTCCTAAACACAAAGGTAAATCACATGATGGTTAAGAAATAGAAACCAGCATTTAAATAACTTAACTGGCTTTGACTGAGGACTTTTCGTTGTCACCTTTACCTTATCTTGTAGTGAGCATGTTGGGACCAGTGACAACTCCAGAGCAACAGATGATGGCCAAAACACCCTCCTCCAGCTCGCTGTCTCAACGCATGATGCAGACCCTGTCCAGTACCACCTTGTAAGCTGACACACACTTTCTTTAATTCTGTTCCTGCAAAACCAGTGCTAGGGCCACTCTATTTACCACATTTATCACATTGTTCTGTCCAATTAACTTCAATTCTTAGACATTTGGTCTCGTCAAAGCAAATCAAGAACAGAATTTTCTAGTTCATAGTATACTTATTTAATATAAAAGCTGTTCTGCGCACTGTGCTTCGTCTTGGAATTTGACCACAGCATGGAGGGATCTTTTATATAGAAATAAAACTGGGTTAAACATTTTAATTGACTTAAACCTTATTTGCTGTTGTTTCAGTGACAGAAAGTTACCATTCTGTAACGTATGACTAACTTAAAATATCTTACGGCCCTAACATGCTTTTTTGTGGAGGTCTTAAAAAAGTTCCAAAATATTCATATACTGCTAAAAAAGTGTTTGTGAAGGAAAGCCTGGGAATTGTGACAGTAAGATGTCACATTATATAATGCATAATAAGATTAATGATGGCTGAATTCTATGTAGGTGTTTCAGGAAACTGCCATTGGGCATGCTAGGTCACTGGCAGGGCTCACTGGCACACTGGAATGAGTCACTGTTATTGTTGTCAGAATGAGAAGAGGTCTAAATAATCATAGTAGTGTATAGGTTGGGTTATATACTGTAAGATGTAATGCAGGACTTTACACTAAAAGAAAGCTGTTAAGATTCATCATATTCCAAAGGAACTAAAACAGTTGTCCACATAATCAGGTGGTTTCAGACATTTCCCTCTAAATACTGATTGTTTGAGTGATTTTGCAGGTTTGTGTTTGCTAAAATAACTAAGCTTAAAATTGCGTGTGTGTGTGTCTCCGACTTCCTTCCTCTTTAGATTTGGGAGCAAGAGCAAAGCAACATCCGCCTCTAATCGCAACTTCTTTGATTCTCCACAGCTGAAGTGATGTCATACTTCTTGGTAACTAACTGCAATAACAATCTATATATAAGTATATAATCATGACAGAAATTACTGTGCAATTTTACCATGTAACTATTATGTAACAGTGTTTTTTAAATTCAAGTGTTTTAGATCTTACCAGACAGATTTTTTCCTTTGAAAAGAGAAGCGAATGTATGGTTTCTTTGACTACTACTTATACTAATATATCAGTCAAAACTGCAGTGACATCTGTGTGATTGCAAGAGGTTTCAAGGTTTAAATGGCCAAGCAACCATTAATTCAATGATCAATATTGTGTGTGATGCTCAAGAGCTGAGTATCCTCTGGTGCTTGTCTTTGAACCTGTGGTTGTAACCACAGTGACAAGGATAAAGCAGCACATGTGAAATTAACAGAGTGGAGAAGCTGTTTTATTGGCTAGTGTCTCCTTGGTTGCTTTGTTATTGTATTGAAACCTCTGTTTTTATGGCATTTTATTTTGTATTTATGTTGATGTGCTTTGATATATACCAACCATGTAATTTTTTGTTTTACTTTAAAAAAACAACAACTTTCTGATCACTTTAACAATCTATGAAGACGCTGACACTGATTTGCAATAATGCTGCATTTTGCACTCCATAAAATAACAGAAACTGATTTTCTGACACTAGAGGCTGCTGTTGCACCACTTTTGATATGCAAGCCTTTACCAATAAAAACAAACTACTGTATATTATATACCCCTCAGAATTACTAATACTAATTACACTGATAAGATAAATACTGTTAAATAATGCTACTCTGCTAACAGAGGACAGTTCAGTCAAAGAGATCTGAGACTGAAATCATCTTTAATTTATTAATGTGAAAACTGATTTGCATGCTCACTTACTTAAGGATTTCTAACCACTGTAGCTTTTTTGTATGTTATGGTTATTATATGCAAAGAAGTAAATCTTGTTACCTTTGTGTGATGATGGCGCCGATTGAGTATTACTTATTTAGTGTGAAAACAGATTTGTGATCTTTAATCATGATATAAAATGAAATCCAGCTACGTTTGCGGTTGTGAGAACACTCTAATGCGGCATTGTTTTATACGTAATGATATATTCTTGTACCTTTTATCCTTTTATATGCCTCTCTTTAATGAAACACCATGTTACTAATTGTCTAACTTGTACCAAAGATCCATTGGACTGAACATTCATTCCTTTGTCTTAACTCAAATAAGGACATGAAAGCCCATGGCTGAGCTAAGAATAAAACATTTAAGGATGGTTTCTTTTGTCTTGGTGTGTGCTCATTCATGAGGTGCGTACGTGGGGCGAGGAACCCTGCTGAAATGAGGGCATATGAAGCTGTGGGGGTTCTTACCCGCTATTCAACTTAAACAAAACCCTCTTACATCTGGACATGGATTAGCGTTACCCTATTAACCGAGTATGCTATTAATGCTATAAAACCTGCATTCATGTTGAAAACTCTTCATTTTTCCTGCTGTAAATTGAATGCTGGCTATTCAAGATCTTCAGTGAAAGCAAAAGCACGGCGGCAGTTATACCAAAGACAACGTGGCGCTGAATGATAATGCAATTTGGCTCATTGTTCCAATAGTCATTACAGCTATTTCCATAATCTATTGGGCTGAACGGGCAGGCGATGAGGTCCAACATTATTATGAATTAAAGCAGGGATCATTTATACATCTTATAGTTATTCCATTAACAGTTACAGTGGAGAGTGCTAAGCCAGGCTGAACCCACTGACACACATTTTATATGGCCTCATTTAATGCGGAGCTTCGGCAACACATCAGGCCCTCTGAGATCTAAACCCAGCTGTTTGGTGTGTGTGTGGAGGAAAAAAAAAACGGTGTGCCGAGTTCATTCACATTGGTTTGTTCTCACTTCCTTTCTTTCTCACAGTCTGAAATGCACACGAATGACTGCAGAGAAGACCCTCGGAAAATGTTTGAATTTCAAATCAACATTAATAGTTCATTAGCCTGAAATAAGGTCTCCTGTGCGTTGATCTGCCCTCTCATCGGGGGATTGTGTGTTTATTTATGCTGTACGGTGCAGCATGCGCTCTGCGGCTGCAGACATCAAACAGCTGGCTGTGTACAGTGCGTCTCTGCAGCTCCATATTCCAGCATGCCCCAGTGTGCAGTGATAGAGCTCCATTCTGCTGTGGGACCGTTGAGGGCCAAATGAGTAACTAGTCCAATTAAGAGCTCTTAAATAAATTACAATGTAAGCTGGTAAACACATAACAACAACACTATTTAATTCCTCTATTTCTACAGTGAGCTCCCGGCAGTGACGTCAAAGGAAACAACAATAGCATCATCTTTGAAAGGTGAATATAATCAATACATTTCTCAGTTCATAAGGCTTAGTTATTGCTGTTATTGATTCATCGGACATGCAGCCTATATGCGTTAAGTTATGTTGCAGGTGTCTGCTGCTTTACTTCCTTAAGGTCAGGGCAAATAATGAAAGCACATCAGTGATGTCAGCTCAATAGCTGCCAGTCAGATCCATCCATGAGATCATATGCCTAATCAATACGTTTGTTAAAGCTAAAAGTCCAGTTAACCACTAGACAATTGATCTTTGCATGTCATGCGTTTGACTACTTGTGTAGGTGCATTTGTTACATAAAAACATATTTTGCAACTTGCTGTGTTTCGTTGAAGTACTGCTCAATAGTGTGGAAGATTTACACCTTATTTTAAAATTACATTACAGCGAGCTGGGGTGTTATGAGAAGCAAAGTGTTTGACGTTAATTTATGAACAGGACCAATACAGTGGTTCCTTAGCAGGCTAAGCATGTGCTTGAAAAGTGGTCCTCCAGATTTGTTTCTGACACCGTTCACAATGAATTATGTGACAGATTGTGTGATCAATATGCTTTCCATTTGGTGAATTAGACACACAACAGTTGAAATCTCAAACTAAGCTGCGTCTTTGAAACCCCCTGAAAACCCGGAGTAGACGTCCAATCTACGCCCACCTAAACCCAGCGCGTCTTCTTAACTGCGAGTAATTGTACGGCTTGTTGGCTTTCAATGCTCTTGCTCTCTTCCTCGGCTTCATCCCTCGTTCCCTCCGTTTTTACCCCCCCTCTCTCGCCCCTCTCCGCCCCCCCTTTGAATCGAACCGCCGTCTTAGCTTGCTACCATGCGTGGTCGATACCTTGTTACCACAGAGAAATCAATTATCTCGGCCAAGCAGCAGGGGAAAGAGGCAATAATGAAAGAACGCTCCTCCCTTCCCAGATGATGGCCGCGGTCATTAAATGTGAATTTATCATTGGCCGAGGAGATTTATGAAGCGAGGTGCGAGTCCAGAGTTCAGGCTCTCTTTGCAGCATAAGCTCTGGTTACAAGTGTAAACTAAAAGGGTAACAGGTTGTCAGACGCCTTATGCTACGTGTCCTAAAACTCAACCAGGACTTTGATTATTTCGCAACAGAAACTGCTCAGATGACGAGAATGTCTTCCTACATGTTTAGGGACAATACTTGTTTAGCATGAGATAGGTGTAGGATATACTTAGTGAGAGATGCATGAAATGCCATCACATTTATGGGCACAACAGGCTCTTTCCAATTTGATGTCTGAGCGCCACTCACTCAGATGACAGTGGAGATGGCAGTGATGGCTGACTTGTAGGTGGGCACTGCCTAGCATACCTGCCTGTTTGGGTCTGTAATGAGGCGTTTTGACGACTTGTCTGACAGCTACTGCAGGAATTGGATGGAAAAAAAAAAAGCCCACACCACTAACATCACCACAGCCGGAGAAAAAGTGCAAATGAGAGAGAAGGAGAGAGAGAGAACAGAGAATGGAGAAGAGAGGGAAAACTGTGTAATTTCGGGCTTGCTCTTAAGGCAGCAATAAATTCCATTTTAATGGGGCACCACAAGCAGTAGCAGGCACTCAGCAGTCTGTTGTGTTTGATGCCAAATTGTGCAGAATAAACAGATTTGCTGTGCAGCTGGTCCAAACACACACTTTCTCTCCCCCTCGTTCTCCGACTTGCTCTGTTCCCGTCTTTTCCACCACTCCTTCTCGCACAGTTCTCCAACACACACACACACAAATATCTCCTCATCCTCATTCCCCTGCTACCTTCTCCATCTTTTCTCCTCCTCCTCTCCCCCCATGGACATAGCAGACAAGAATTAGACAAATCATCACAAAAAGATGGCAAGTGCTTTGATTTATTTTCTTCCACTTAACTGAGTACTCATCTCCAGCTGTCACGCACACATTCAACGGAGGATATTTGTTTTAAGAAGGGGGTAAAAAAAAAAGTGAGCCGTGTGCTACTAATGAGAAACAACATGCCGCATCTGGCTCATTTCTTTCTCAGTAGATGAATCTTCGGTCATCCTGCACAAATTCACGAAATTCACGGATGAACGCACGCAATATCTGAAGCCTCTATTCCACATCAACGCTGCACACTGACCACATCACAAACCAACTCTTGGAGAAACCTTTTAACGGTCCTTAAAATAATGTGTGATAGGGGGAAATTCTGACTAAATTGCAGCAAAGTTTTGAAGGTATACACCGATCAGGCATAACATTATGACCACCCTTTTAGTATTGTGTATGTCAACACCTCGTGCTGTTCTTTTTTTTTTGTTGTTGTTCCTAAACCATTTTTGTGTGTGTGTCTGTGTCAGGCTGCATCCTGCTGGGGATGGCTCCATCAAGGAGTGTCATTGCTATAGGGTGGGGGTGTCTGGTCTGGTCTAGGTGGGTGCTACATGTATAAGTAACATCCACATGCATGCCACATCCAAAAGTTTTTCCCAGCAAGAAAATTGGATTGTCACAAGATGGTCAGTTCATCACATAACAAATGCTATTCTATGAGTAGTCATAATGTTTTAGCTGACTGGTGTGCAGTATACAGATGAACTAAATCTCTGTGACATCGCCCATATGATTCCCAAGGAGCCGTATGTTGTGGGCTGGCTGATTGTGGGTGTTACTGGCCGCTGTAATTATGGGAGCGCCTGACTCCACCCAATTTAAAAATGGTTAAATGATGCGTGAGTGGAGCACTCAAAGCAGACATGCCTAAATAAATTTAAACCTTGATATAGTTAATCACAAACAGGTGAGTCAAATAAAAATCACTCCCATAGAGTTGTTGTGAATGGGTAAAGTGGCTATAGAGGTTGTAAAGAGGGGCATTTTAAGATCTATGGGAACTAACTTGGTTTTGGAGCCACCCTCAAGTGGCCATTCAAGGAACTGTAGCCCCGTAGGTTAGTGCTTGGTTTAATCCAGTCATTCTTTTTTTTTTTAAAGTCTGATGCTCCTCACTGGTAAGTGTCCTGCCAGCTGACAGACAATGCTGCACTGGTGGGCGCATCCAAACACAGACATGCCCACTAGTGACTGCTGCTGCTGTCATTGTTTCTGTGATTTATGAATTATTTTTATAAACCCAGCTCAAGTATGCAGACACACACACACAAATACCTGTGCGCATGCAGCTGGATGTTTGTACGTGCCCCCCTGCATGAGTGCATCTGAATTCAAGTAATTGAATGTGAACGTGTGTGCAAGGGTGCATGATATAGAATAGTGAGAGAGAGGGGCTGTGTGAGTGAATGTGTTTTTTGGTGGATGTGCGCATTGACCATGTGAGGACGACTGTGTGTGTGCGCCTCTGATTTTAGGATTGTGTTTCTCTGCATGGATGGATATCTCAGCATGCTTTATGCCATCTTTTCATGAGCTCGGGTATAACACTACATGACTGACAATTGGTTTATGGCATTTTAGTGAAAGTTAGACCTTGGTAACATTATTAAGTAGTCTCTCAGGAAATATTGGGCCTCATCCCATAACGGTTCCTCGTATCAAAAAAGACAAAAGGCACCCTTTAATAATCTAAACATGTAGCGTCAGAGCTACAAAGCTGTCTTTTCACTGTGTTGCTACACATGAAAATCTTTTTACACATGTATTTTCTGCACTGGGAACAGGTAGAGCACATCTAAGACGCTTCATGTAGTTTCCCCTGTGGGCCACTAGAATGCACTGTTGCTTCCCATTATCCACCTCTACGGCATGAAGCAGTTCTTCTCCAGCCGAACACACCCATTAATTTCACCCATCTCTATCTCGTATAACTCCCCTGCAGTTATGAGGATATGGGAGCGGTACAGCATTGACAGTATTTGTATCATTTGCACCAGCGAAGCTTTAATTTGTGCTGATAAAGTATATTCCTCGGACTCCGGCAGTCAGCTCAGGTGACAGATATTAGCATCCCCCTCTCTGTTCCACCTCTAGGGAAATGTTAAATTGGGTGGATCAGAGTTCATACATAAATGTAACATGAACAGGCACAAGTGTATGTAGGATCCGGATCACATGTGTAATTCAAATGTTCATGGTTTCATCCCAACCCGAAGGTTGGCAGCCGTTTGCACACCCTGCATGTGTTAGTTGATTGCTAATTCTCAGGGTTGTTGCATTAGACAGAATGAATGCATGTGTGATAATGACACGGAATAAGAGCAAAAGCACCGGACAAAAACGTGTTGCTCAGAATGAATCTTTATGTTTAGTTGGTTTCTAATATGAGATCATTTAATGCTACAGTACACTGGTCTGAAGAGATAGAGATGACATCAACACTTCAGTCAATGCTGGCGTAGCCGTGTGGAACAGACTGCCCACTCGCAAAACAATCATGTCAAACAAAGTTTCAGCAGCAACGGTAATGGCAGTTAAAAGACTGGATTCACCAAAGCATAATCCAGAAAAATGCTAACAGAAGTTTCCAGTTAAAAGATTCAGGTATACACAGGTTAATAAATGATATTAGTAAGTGGTCATATTCTATCTAGATATGTGAAGTCTCTGGTCTGACCACAGGATCCTTCAACCAACAGCAGCGGGCTGGTTGTCCACTGCCGGGTGACAAGACAAGACAAGCACTGGCCAAAAAAGGACCAATCACATCATTTCTGCCTCGATATGAATCAATATGCTTTAACAGATTTTGCCATTTTAAGAAGGCGTGTCAGGGTCAGACTTCTGAAATCTGATACCGACAAAGTAATTGGTAGAAAGTTGTATCATGTGTAATGAGTGTAGTAGCACCATCATCACTTAGTCCCCACCTTGCAGCAACAGAACATACTGTTAGTATTACATTAGTAAAACAGTATTTATAATTCCCCTTTATTTCTTTGCTTTTTATAAGTGTCAAATATGCACGCTAAAGTCATTACAATGAAGATTCAGGAAAACCTCTTTCTTCTTTATGACTGTATAGCATTAATTTTATTCTAATGGCTCATACCCAGTGGATGTCCTCCGCCCACCATACTACAATTACATAATACTTAACTATAATTAAATCACACCCACTCCGCATAAGGAAAAAGAAAAATCTAATTTAGAGGCTTGTTTTTTCCAATTTCATAAGGTCAAATGAAATAAAAATAATAGAATGTGATTTACATTTAATACACATTTAATAGGCTGTTCATTACATCACATGCTGCTAACTTTACGCAGTATCCTATCCTAACCTGTTATATGTTAATGTGCCCTAAATCTACTTACCTGCTTGAATGCATGGTACGTATATATGAGATGCTCTTATAGCATATACTGTTATTCTTTAGATGTGTTACGCTTCAAATGTACTCTCTATACTACTGTGCTATTAATATTGATATTTGCTGCCAACGTCTGGGGAACTAATAAAGAATGAAGGTGTTGCAACTCTCGCCATATCTCTGGGTGGTACACAAACTTGCACATTTTTACTGATTTATTTATTTCCTGTCAGGTTGTGACAATAAGTTATCTTCTGTTTTGTTGGTCAGAAGTCTTTTAAGCCCCCAGTCAGCAGGAATTTAGCACCAGGTGCTAAAGCACGGTGAACTCCTCTAATGAAGTCAGAACATAAAGCGTCTGAAGTGCCAGATGTGTGCACCGTTGAGCAGTGAGATTGATTTATATTTGGATATATTTTATTTCTGCTTCTGTTGGTGAAGGACTGTAGTATGATGCTATAAAGACATTACAGTTCCAGTGGGTTGTCATGCCGTGCTTGGGTCTTTTTATAGACTGCCTGAGGTTATAGTCTACGGCAGAATGTTTCAAATATCCCAATATCTGTACAATGACTCTGCAACACTCAGCTAATCTGTGTACTTGAGCAGCTAATAAGAGGATAACATTACATTGCTGTAAAGTGGTATCAGCTGCAGTTACATCTGAGCACAGTATAGAATCAATACCTAGCCGATATTGGTGCATGCAGAGTTTGCTTACCTGTAAGTTAATGCACAAACATGCTAAACGTTGTTTGCATGCAAAAACCCGAATATACAAGGAAAGCAAAAACTGCAGGCACAAAACTAAACACTCTATCCTGCAGTGTTTAAGTTTACAGACACAAATTTAACTGTAAAGCTACACAAAATAAAGACCGCACACACCAACCTAAATGTACTAAGCTCACAAAACATGCAAAATTACACATGCAAAATCCTGATTTAAAGGGCATGCTCAACTGCCAGCTCTCCCTGTTGCTCGTTTTTTATCTGTTTTTCTTGTCCAAGAGGCCACGCCTGGTGCAAGTAATAAATTGTGATAGTGACTTGATGTACTGTGTTGTACACATGTAATAAAACTTGAGGTAATATATGAGCACATATTTCATTTTCATGTACATATATAGTGCTAAGATTATTGTTTTTTCAGAACAGAAGTAGAAGTAGTTGTTTTTCCCCTTATTATCAATAATCCTCTTCTCTACATTGTGGATTTTGGTAAACTACAGTGTGTAATGTGACATAAATATAGAACTGCATTATTTAGTGTCACCAAGACCAAAACACTTTTGTGTGCCATCTTGTGGCCCAGCCTTCACCCATAGACTTCCATGTATTCACATTCAGACACACTTATGATTTCCTACATAGGCACACACCTGGTGGTCAATTAGTAACCTAGGTTTTTACAAATAATTCAAGATTTCAAGATTTCAAGATTTCAAGATTTTTATTGTCATTGTATTACTACAACGAAATTTTGGTGGCACTCAAAAAAGAAAAACAGAATACAAAACAACCAAACCAAGACACAACGGCTGTTGTGGAGTCAGTTCAGTGTTTTGGTTTTGTTTTGTACATGCCATGGAGGAAGTGAGTGGTGAAGCAGCTGCTGAAGCATGTCAACGCCAGATTCATCATTCCAGATAATACTTTTGCTGCGCCTTCGCCAATCTGACTGTTGCCTGTATGTCACAGACTCCCTGTGGCCAGACAAAAAACAGTGGGGAGGATAAAGCCAAGCTTTCATCTCCCTTCTTTTAAACACTATGTGTTGATATAATGATTACGTAAATGATTTAAGTGGAATATGTTGATGCGCTGCAGTATTTACCTTCCTCCCCAATTACGGCAGCGACCAGCCATGTGGGAGTTTGTCCAAAAACAAATACAACTGTCTAAAAGCGTGGATGTTTGATAAACAGCATACTAACAAATGCAGGCTTTTAAAAATGAAATGGGCTATTACAGCAGCACATATACTTCACATAACCATCTCAAGACAAAGCACGCTGGGTCTTTTCTGACCTTAAATGGATAGGACAGTTGCAACAGTATGTGGACTATTACAGTGGTCTGATTGGTGGTTAATGCGAGCCATGATCTGTGATTTGATGCCTGCACATTTCGATCAAGAAAAAGAAAGAATCTTCTACAAATACATAATTCAGGTGCATTTCTAATTCTTATTACAATTGCCACTATTAGGCATGTAGTTCATTTGTTTTCACCATCTATGTTAATTAACGGCAGAATGACAAAAGACTGACCAGCCTGGTTCAAGACCTTAAAAAACTGGTTCAAAATAAAACAGTTTGTGAACTTCATTTAGATTTCACACACTTGAAAGATGGATTAGATAGACCGCTTGATGGTTCCTTTATCTTTAAAACCTAAACAGACCCAGTAATTAGATCACTTAAAACTAGATGGAGGAGATGACGTACTTACTCTATTCCTGTGTATCTAAACTGAGTCTCAGCGGAGGCTTACTCAGCAACTAACACTGGTCTGTCTATGCATTTCCTCAAATCATTTCCTCGTTTTGAAAGAAAACCCACAGAGTGGCGATATATCAAAGAGTGCAGAGACTGAATTTAAACCTAATCGTACTCTCAGTAGGTAGTTCATCATGGTGCAAGACTTGGAGCTTTCTGACTACACTACGATACACGAGCTTGGACCTAAGAGGACTGAAGCAACCAGCGGTGACTCTAAACAGCCAGGTAAGAGCAAAAAGGAGTGAATGGAGACAAAAAAGAGGAGCTGAAGAATAGATCTTGTTGAAGAATAGTGTAAAAAATATCTACTTGTCTAATGTCTAAATGTCTACTTTAATAAACTTATGTCACACTGATAAAGCGAATGCACAATGATCCCATTTTTCTGTTCAGATCCTATAAACACTCAGTGTCCTGAATTACAGAATGACTGACTGTATGTGTTCACAGAAAAAAAGCTCCTCAGAATAGGCCTTTTAACCTTAGGGCTGATGTGTATCCTCCAAGCCGCGCTCAACATCTCTCTGCATCTAGCCTGTAAGTTGTGTAGAATCTGTGTACACCTGTGCATAATGCAACATTTCACACTGGCATCAATGTCGTAACACGTTTTCTCAGTTAGATATTTTGCAACTATAACCCGCAATTCCTGTTTTCTTCCAGTTCACTCAAAGGAGGACACTGAGCAGTGGCCTTTCAACAGCTCTGTAATAGCAGACTTGTGTCAGCAGAACGCCACTCAGTTCTGTTCTTGCTGTAACAACCTGCTGAAAAGGCTATATCTCACATATCGGGCCATGGAAGCTGAAAGAGACCGCTTACAGGAGATGGTCCGCTTACAGGAGATGGGCCGCTTACAGGAGGATCAAGAGTCTGGATCCGGCTACGATTTATACTAACTAGTACAGACTTCAGAAACAAGAGCCACAGCAGTTCCTCTGTTGGGTTTCATGTATGCCACAGCAGTTTCTCCTCTGTTGGGTTTCATGCGCCATTTGGTCTACTAAAAAGGACATAATAATAGACTACTTGTTTGCCTAATGCTGTCATCAAATAGAAACTGCAAGTTCTTTTATGTGAGAAGGCTTCAGCTATTCACACAGTATCAATAAGCCACTATTCTGTATTTCGGTAAGATGTCATATTTTGTTGTTTTTCAGTTACTCTGAATGTCAGTTTGTAAATGTATGTAGATAAGATAAAAAGTCAAATATTTTATATTAATACACTGGAGATACAAATGCGTGTGACATGCTACATGAACAACACTGGGTTTTTAGTCATATAGTGGCAGACTGTCAACTGTTTTTGAACACAGCATGGCAGGAAGTGGTTCATCAGTGGAAAACCTCAAAAAACTTGCACAGTATGCCAATATTCCAGCAGCATGTGACAAAATTAGTGAGTAGCTGGTGAACACTGTGGTATATTTAGCAACTAAAATAGATATTCATATCCTAAATAGAGCAACAAAATAAAAAAGGCAGATAATATTAAACTTGGATCTATCACGATGAAAAATGAACTCCAATGAGCTTTAAACTGAGACGTCTTTAATAGCGTGCTGCAATGTGAACGTAAGAAAATAGCAAAAGCGGGTTTACATTTAAACCCTTAACGCCTAGTGTCGCAAATTTGCGACGCACTGTTTCGCTCAGACTGCAGCCAATAACGCATGTAATACTCCAAAGTCGGTTTGTGCGCACTCAAAAAAAATTCCTAGGAACCTTTCCCAAGCACTAGTTTCTCGTAGGACCGGCCGGAGTGGTAAGCAAAAATACAAATAGTTAATTTCTTTATATAACAGAAAAATAAATTCAGGTTTAGATTTCTGCACAACAGTAAAATTGCTGTCAGTCTCAAAATTGCATGTATTTAAATCTAACCAAATAAATGGGTTTGTTTTCTTTTCACATGATTGCGAATAAATAAATCCCATTCTCTTTTACTGTGAGGATATTTTCTGTTCTTTTCTTTTCAGTCTGGATTGCCTTAATTTCAAATTATAATTACCGGTTGCCTGACTTTTGACAGCCACATTTGCCGCAGCCGGGAGAAGTGAAAGAGAGAAAACACAGCTGAGACATTTCATGCTGTTTTTGCCCAACTCACATCCGCTTAACAATCTCTGATTAGCTGTTATCTGGGCAGTATAGCTGTGTCGGTCACCCACCGTGTTGCATGGCTCTCCCAAACATAGTGTTATTATCAAAAGGCGCTATGTAAGTAGAAATTCTCATTAAATTCAGCATGAGATCGGCCTTTCTGATCCCCTCTCAGTGAAGTGAGGTAAACTGAATGTGAGGGTGTGACCCATGATGGAATCTATCCCAAAAGAGCTCCTGCATACACAATAGCCAGACTGGTTGTTATTGAGCCAACTTTAATTGCTTAATTTGAATTATAAAATTGGGTTTTTGCTATTCTCTCTGTATATCAAAGGCGACCTGCGTCGCTTGGGAAATGGCACTCAGTGACTGGAGTGCAGAGAAGCTTTCATGCTAAAAAAGATTCTGCTGTGTAGTCAAAACGTTCTTTGTCATCAATGTCCGGCCTTTAGACACGCATATAAATGAGTAGGAAAATAAAAATCTGGATTTCAAGTTGCAAAATGGGCGGCCTGAAGGTAAACTTAATCCAGCACCACTTTATATAAGAATTGAGGAGAGCACTTTCACGTGTCAGTGGATTTTTTTTTTTATGTCGACAAACTTTCCTCAGATCATGGAGTCTTTTTTTTGCTGATAAGTCTGTCAAGGGTAAAGTGACAGAAACGAGAGCCGCGGCGCAGTCACTAATCATTTCTCCTTAACACTGCTGGCTTTGTTTTAATTAGCCGCTGTGACTGACACAAGAGTTCCTGTGACACTGTATTCCAGGCTCGTGCTATCCTCCTCCCCAGCTGTTGCCTGTCAGTCATCCCGAAGCTGTCTCCATCTCTCAGAATAGAACCACATGTGTAAAGCTATGTGCTGTTTGCCCTACCTCAGTGGTTGCCTCCCTGTGGAAATCAGCAAACATAATACCTAATGCAATCAGTGGTTCATTCATTGTTTTATTTCAGGAGCCTACACCAAGTGTACACTTTTAAATATGGTCTGTGATTTCACAACAACACTGTACTGTTTTTTGAGCTTAATGTCCTCGCTACTTAGAAAATGTGATTCTAATTTTGTTATTGCAAGATTGTAAAAGAGCTTTTTAATTGCATAGCAAGAAGCTCTCCTGTTGGGTAAATGTGGTAATATGATTAAAAAAAGCCCCACAACAATGTTCTACATGCACTTCTTAAAACTATTTATTCAATCTGAGAGTTTCTTTTGGTCTTGAACCGTTAGTCACTGCTTCCTAAATTAGGGGCATGGGAAGAATGACACTCAGTGCGGTGGGAGGTTTGGTAGCTGTGTTCACACAGCAATAAGTAGTTTTGGTCCAGTAAACATTTACCAGTGTAGCTGGAAGAAAGTTCATGTGAATTAACATTTAGTTTTACAGTAAAGAAGCAGACAAATGTTAGTTGTGCGATTTTTTCTTTAACAGAGTAGTAGTATACATATATTCAAGTCAAGTGAGTTGATTATTGGCTCAAATAAAATGATTTTAGATGTTTATGCAAGACCAAATATAGACCCCACTTGTTGAACGACAATCACGCCACAGAAAGATTAAGATAGTTGAAAGAAACCTCCACATGAAAGGAGCAGACCCACACTCATCAGCAGGGTGAGACACGAGCACAGCTCCTAAGTATAAACAGAGACCATGACAGATTTCAGACCGTGTTCCTGTGCAAACACAGCGGGCTGACTGTTAGCCTCTGCCATGCTGTTCAAGTCCCTCTGAGGGCGGAGAGAAGGCCTGCAGATGGCCAAGTATTTTGTAGTGACGCAAAGACATCTCTAATTTAAATACTGACGACAGGATTGTGCACGGGCCTGTGTGTTACGACATAAACACAGAGCATGCATGTGCTGTGTGAACAAGTAAGGTTCTGCTGCATGTCAGATGTAGAATGACAGATAAAACACCCAATGGAGCTCTATGCGGCAAAGGCCAGGTGTAAAACTGGAAGAGTTCTCATTATCATTCCAGGCTAGTTATGTTCGTTATCTTTACATGATGATGCAATGCATAGCTGACTGATGAGAATAAACCCTGACCCTAAAGAGCAACTGTTCCCTGTCAGTCTTTGGACTTGTTCATAAAACAGTTAGCTTGAGGCTGAAATAGGATTGACACTACAATTAAACTACGTGTCTTTGTAAGATTCATCCATGTGTTACACAACCGAAACTAATACCTGCTAGCAAGGTTAGCTTTAGCACTGAAAACTTAGCAGGCATCGTACAGTTTTTTTTCCCCCAGTTTCATATGATGTGTTAATTCACACGTTTTAATTGCCATTCCTCCACAGCCAAAACCTATGACCTTGTGTGCTAACACTGTACGGGCCAATAATCTGAGAACCACGAGGGGCTCACACTGAACACGAGCACCGTGCCCCTGTTCGCTTTGTCCAGTGACAATTTATCTAAACAGCAAGATGAAACAGCGGAAAGGTACCCGTACCCATTAGTTCTGAAACTGACATTGCACACTGTCATTTTGAGATTTTTTAACCATCTTAAACATAATTAGGGTAGGGGTTAAATACAATTTAGCTAAAATCAGCAAGAGACAGTTGTCTATTTAGACAGAATGTAGAAATACGAAATCTGAAGCTGAAAAGCAAGAAAAGAAAGTACTTCAAAAAAAGCTTTCCAAGAGTGAATTTGACACACGCTGGTTCAATTTTTCTTCAGCTTCCAGGTTTTTCTTATTCTTGTCTTTATTCAGTGGCATTTTACTGACGGCTTCTTTTTACTGTGGTTTTCACTTTCATTTCCATGTTAGCGATTTGGTGTAGCGAGGAAGGGTTTGACATGAAAGAGGGGAGAAGCAGATCAGATTTCTTTTTTCTTCCTAATCTTCTGTCCATTCAGAAGTGTTTGCTGTAAGTACAGCAAGGGCTTCGACAAAATAACCTGTAAACCCCACAGATTCACAGTAACTTTCCTGCCTACGCCACATGCTTTCAAGTGTGAGGAGGAACACAAAATTAAAAAGAACGGCAAACTGTCTGTGGTTGCATTGTACGGAGGGCATATAAGCCTTCAACTTCCTGTTTCAGTCCCAGTCTTTTTACATGATACTGTATCATGGGTATGGATTGGGGTGTTACTTCTTCTGTTCAGGATGGTCAGTGGGAAGTTCCCCTGTGTTTACATGGATTTCACTGGAAATTAAATTTAAATATTCATCTTCTTCTGTAACCGCATATTCCTGTTAAGGGTGAAATTTAAATGTAAATAAAAATAAAATCAAAATGAACAGACGCACAAATGAATTACACCCTCATTTCTTGGGCCAAAGCACGTCTGTGTGTCAGGCCCACACCAGGCACGCAATTGTATGAACTTGATTTAACTGTCTTTCTATTTCCCTCTACTGCTTGAAAATACAAGTCATGGTCAAAGTAAAACAAAATAAAAACACATGCCAAACAAATCAAAGTAATGCAATTTGGCTCAGAATATTCACTGATTAAAGGTATTTATGATGGGGATGAAGAGCTGTTTACGCTCTGTAGTAGATGAAGAGGCAGACAGCTTTGGGTTTTCAGGTTTAATTTAATTGACACATATGCACAATTATATCCCTCCAAATGCTACCGTTAAAAGAAAGCAGGAGCAGGGAACAGGAACAGCTGAATCCTGTCAAGGTTTAATTAGAAACGGGGGCGGGCTGTTTATGTCTTTGGAGTAAAAAGTTTAGTAAAGCCTTGACAAACTACTCAAAAATCACGTACTAGAAAACCATATTCTGCAAAAACCTGAATAGTATAATCCACAACGTGCCAATATAATAATAATTAAGTGTAGAGCACAGAGGTAAAACGTTACATGGCTGAACTCATAGCCATACAGTTTCATTTTATCTTCAGCAATATCTTCTGCTTAGATGTCAAAATGCTGCAGTCAAATGGGACCAGTTGTGGCCCGGCCTGGCCTTTGATGCTCGTGTAATTGTAAGCTGTAGATGGCAGAGAATGTACCACACCAGGCTTAATGAACAAAATGAGATGTCTCTGTAGAATAAAACTACAGCAGTCAGGGTCAGAGTTCAATTCCAGCCTTTCAGCTGCTAATTGGCTTAGCTTGTGATCTCTCCCAGAAGGTGCCGTCATCAGAGCCTTCAGCTTCCTGCTTCTAGCCCTCTCCTTGTGACAGCTCAGAGCCAACAACTGACCCAGGTCTACTTTACTGCACGGTGGTCATAACCAAGCTTTAAACAGAACACATTTTTATTACGGGCTGACATCAGGAATCCCAGTGAAACATAAACTAAGGATGAGGTAAGAAAAAAACTGTTATATACAGTATGAAGACACACAAAGAAGCACTGTATCTTCCCAAGTGAACTTACTTTCTACTCTTCACTGGGAAATTACTCCGTAAAAGAGAATACGTAAACCACACAGGTTTAACCTTTGCGATAGCCACCACAGTTCTTGAAGAGCACCCCGTGAAAACACAGTTAGCACCCCCAGAATACAGCCTAAGCTTGGCTTATGTTAGGATCTTTTCTGTCTTCACCAAAGGAAAAAATCAGGAGCTGACAAGAGGTGCAGAGTTAATCTGCCCACAGTCAGGTTTCAGGGACAAGTTAAAGATAAGACCGGGGCTACAGATAAGGCTAGAGACCCCTGGAGCAGAACCACTAGCAGAGATGGGCAGAGATCCTAGGACCTGATAAAAAAGGAAACGAAGAGGCTCTGGAGCTCTGGGGCCAAGGCTCTCAGAAAATTAATTATACTGATGCCCCCATGCAGCCATCTTCAGCACCTGATGTCATACAGCTCGACTTCATCAAGTCCCCTGGTTGGAGACCACAACAAGCTCTTATGTGGGTTAGAGCGTCAAAAGGCTGGGTTAAGTGGAAATCTCATGCTAGAGGAAAATTTGTCTGGAACTTTCACAATATGAATGTTCAAGGAAATTGCAGTTTCTCTTTCACACCTCTTCTGGCTAATGACATAGCTTTGTTCCTTCCTTCTACATGAGGTTGATAAATTTCCATCATGAATAATACTCGTAAGTAAAAAAAAAAAAAAACTCAAGTCTATTTTGAAACCCATAATGTATCAACTGGGGCTACAATGGGTTAGCAGCTCATTGTGGCAGTAGCCCAGGCTTTAATAAGCCATAGGCTACACCCTAAAATACCCCTAGAGTCAGCGAAAGCAGGGGCAGAAGAAGACTCAGTTTGGACTGACACGGCTTTTGACCCAGGAATGAACTTGACACTAGAGTAGGCAAGGCACATTATTGGAAGCTACTGGTTCAGATGGCGGTGGAAAGAGGCAGCAGGTTTGTGTGTGTGGCTGGCAAAAGATAACAACAGTAAAGGGCCTCAGAATCCATCAAGGGAGGAAAAAGTGTTTGGCAGAGGGAACACAGGGACCCCGCATTGGTAGCTATTTCTTAAGAAGTGCATTAAGTCAGTCGGTTGAAGTCCAGTGACAGGAGCTAACCCAGAGTTCGCAGGACATCAGCACCCCTAATGTTGATGCAGGTGCAAGCACTGAGGCAGACAGAGAGGCCAGCCAGCCAAAAAGAGAGAAAATTAGGGGTCAGAGGGCAAGGATCAAATGGCCAGGTGCAACAGACATTAGGCAGTGGGAGGACATCAACAGCGATTTGTTAAGTGTGCTAGGTAGACTTAAAAGGACAACGGAGACTAAGTTGGAGAAAATGGGAGATCTTATTTATGGTTATGGTAACAAAAGATTTGGTGTGGCCGAAAAACAAGAGGGACAGGTGGTTAGATCTAGGCGTCAGGAAGAGATTGATAGGCTCGTACAGGAGAGGAGGCACCTTAAGAGGCAGTGGAGGAAAGCTATAGATGAACAGAAGGAAGGTATTGATTATCTACAGGCAGATGTTAGGAAGCGGTTGGCAGCATTAAGAAGGACGGAGAACATAGGAAAAATAGGAAAAGGAAAGAGTGGGCTAGATTAGCATTTTATAAGGATGCCTTTTAGGTTTGTGAAGTCGCTATTTAGTAAGGAAAAGAATGGTAGCCTTACGGTACCAAAAGAGAAGCTTGAGGAGTATGCAGAGTTAGCAGCAGATGCAGAGCAGAATGGATGGAAGGCTTATGTCCGCCCGATACAGGTGTGCTGCCGTGGATTTGTGGCAAAGTCGGTGATTGCTCTGCTGAGTGAGCTGGGCATACAAGGAACAAGCCAGAGGACTGCGGTTAGCAATATATCTCGGGCAGCAGAGAGAGCGAGCGACTGGTTATGGGTGTGTAGAAAGCATGCTAGTTGGGGAACTAGCTAAAGGTAAGGATGGCCGCATGTAGGCCACGGTCGATTTGTTTGTTATGTAATTTGTTTGTTACGGTTTTCGGGCCGCATCAACGGGGCGAATCATGGCAGATTTGTTTGTTTGTTATGTATTTCAGCACGCATCAATGAAGCGAATCGCGGGAGATTTGCGTGTTTGTTACGTAGGCCAGGTTCCTGTTGTTTTCATGTTGCTTGGTAGCCATGGTTAGCTGCTGAGCGGGACATATAAGCCAGCAGCATTTAGCTAGGTATGTTTTACAATGCTTGAAGTATCCTCTGCTGCTCAATGGGATTACAAGCCAGCAGCTTTTACTTAGTTTATGTAGATTATAGGTTAATTGTCATATCATATGACTACAGGTTTGGTAGGGCCTCTTAGTCGAACAGGGCCTCTAAATGTGTTTTGCCTGGGATCTTGGCACAAGGAATTGTAACATCTTATCCTGTGTATTACTGAATACTATATTTAATGTTCTCTCACCAACACACAGCACAGACAATGTGCAACACTTTGACATCTTCAGGAATCCCAACAGCTATAGGAAGTTATGTACTAGACCAGCATCTTTACCAGCCCAGCTCTAGTGTAATGCAACATTGTAAGCTGCACCCAAACCTGAACCATCACTGAAGCTGACAACTTATTGTAGCCCTACTGCGTTTGGCAATAACCTGTCATAGAGCGGAGTGCGATATTAGGTCATTATTCTATAAACGTGAATGTTCACACATGCCTTGCTAATAATGCTCCCCCCGTCCCTTTAAAAGTGCCTCGCGCTCTCACTTTGCAGACGGCTTGCATGTACTTGCAGCTGTGTTCATGTCGGTCCCACAGGGGCTTATTAGAGGGAATGGTAGGGCTTCTAACAACCTCAGCACACGCTTGCTGCTTCCCCTCTCACAACAGCCAGTGGAGAAAGAGGAGCGAAGTTCAGAACTGCCAGGCTCATGTCACAGAGACTTCAGACACATTGGTTCTGTAGCACTGAGCAGAAAGGTCAGTGGTATGTTTGAAAACTGGCTTTTCAAAGATTCTAATCATGAGGTGTAATCTACGTCCATGGCCACCATGCGCTGACTGAGTAAGGCTATATAAAGACAGCAGCCTGTCAGTGTCTTGTAGAGCCAGGAGTCAAACCGATAGCAAAATCTGTGGAAATGAGTTATAGGGCAGATTTTGAAGGAATTTCTGGCAATATCTGATGGATGACAGTATAGATTGACAGGAAAGGATTGACAGGGTGAGAGTGGGAGTGGATGCGACGAAATCTCACTCAAAAAGTCCAACAGGTAATGACCAAGTGAAACTTTAGGGAGTTTATACCTCTCAGTACACACTAGGGATTGAACGACTTAGATTTTTTTAAAGTCAACTATTATTATGTAACGAATGTATAAATAATATGTATTAACAGAGCAAAAAGTAATGCTTTGCAACAATAAAATCTATGTTCTTAACCTGAAAACATTTCACACAGAGGAAGCTATGGAGGTTTTTCTGCAAGTTTAGTGAAGCTTGAACACATGGTCTACTTTGAGCCGTAGACCACGTCAACACCAGAAACACCGTAAGTCTGACACTTCTAATATAGCTCGCTCAGCAAACTCTCAACTCTACATATACTGCCTGGCAAAAAAACAAAGTGGCCACAAAAAAACACCTTTAGCTTTGATTACAGCACACATTCTCGATAAGCTTCTGTCACAAGATTACTTTACATTCAGTGTTGTATTGATGATGGGAGAGTCTGACCACTGCACAAAGCCTTCTCCAGGACATCCCAAAGATTCTCCATTGGGTTGTGGTCTGGACTCCCTGCTCCCCATGCTCCCTGAACCACTCTTTCTCAATCTGAGAATCCTGAGAATCATGAATCCTGACATTGTCATCTTGGAATATGATCTATTGATGGAATAACCTGGTCATTCAGTATATTCAGGTAGTCAGCTGACCTCATTGTTTGGACACATAATGTTGCTGAACCTAGACCTGCGCAACCTCAGCAACCGCAGATCACAGCACTGCCCCCACAGGCTTGTACAGTAGACACTAGGCATGATGGGTGCATCACTTCATCTGCCGCTCTTCTTACCCTGATGTGCTGGTTCCCCACCATCCTTCCAGTTTTTAATAATGCGTTGGACAGTTCTTAACCCAACTTTAGTAGGTTCTTTAAATGTTTTCTCTGCTTGATGCATGCCAATGATTTGACCCTTCTCAAACAGACTAACATCTTTCCCACAACCACAGGATGTGTCTTTCGACATAGTTTTTTAAGAAATGAGAAGCTACTCATTACATCAGTTAGTGTTAAATAACTTGTTACCAGCTGAAAGATAATCACTCATGCAGTAATTATACAATAGGAGGCTCATACCTATTTTCTTAGTCAAATCCAGGTGGTGACTTTGTATTCGGCCAGGCAGTGTATGTTAGCCTATATTGACACCATCCATGGTAAAAGTTATTAGACCTTTAGCTGAAGTACACGGAGAAGGCTTCAAAGAAATAATGCATTCATCTTAATAAGCCTACTCTATCCCATCTTAAAACACACTGTGGAGTACTATTAAATGCCACTGATGGTGCTGAGTTACAGTCTGTTTTTATATAGGCTATACATATCTACAGAGCACAATATGGAGAGCATGAGCTGTCTGTCCTCAGCCTATGTATTCAGTTGAAGAACAAAGATTTCATTGTTGCAAAGCATTACTTTCTACTGTTTATATTTGTGACTTTGGCAACTTGTCTGTGTCGACTTGACAAAGCCAGAATCTATGAGTTCTTCCACTACCCTCATCAGAAGTCCTACTGCACATCTCATTCACTGGAGTTCTCTTTACCTCTTCCATGTACAACTCATGGACAAATACTCATAATACATAACTTTCCTGGGGATATCTTGAATATCTTGAAAAGAGCAGCAAAGCCTAAATTTAGTCAGTGTTGACTTTTTATGTAAATCCATAACAGCCGGCGTTATTTTCCTCTCATTCTCACCACCTTTCCTTATCGCCTCTATAAGCCTGGAAATAGCTGGCATCGTTGGAAATGCAGATCATGGGCATTTTGACAGGAAACTCTGAGGTAGCTGTGAGCATTTCCCTTGTCTAGATAATGGGGTTTAAATGGGATATTCGGTTGTGTGCATTCTGCTTAATTGGACATCAAACACTGCATGTACGTGAGAGATTAGGCTTCTGAGGATGTGTCAGAATAGAGGAGACTACGTATTTGCTCTCTATCAGATACTTTGTTCTAAATCTGTGTTATTGGACAAGAAAAGCCTCTAATTCAATTTCTCACTTTAATTTACTTGGGGGGGATTAAAAGGAACTCCTGAGAGATGCAGCAGGATTATGTTATGGCACTTTCCTGCTGGTAGGTTTTTACTTCAGAAAGGGCCATGTTTGATAGCACTTACAGCAGGAGGAAGGTGTAGAGGAGACTTGGACAGAATGTTAACATGCAGACAGTGTTTTGTCTGTTTGTATACGGAATAAGAAGTTGACTAGAACCTAAAGTAAGCAAACTTGTTTCTACGTTATATTAAAAGTCAGTCAGTCATTTTCTATACCCGTTTAGTCCTGTTAGGGGTCACGGGGGTCTGCTGGACCCTATCCCAGCTGTCATTGGGCGAGAGGCAGGGGTACACACTGGACAGGTAGCCAGTCCATCGCAGGGCCAACATTCACACTCACATGCACACCTAGGGCCAATTTAGAATCACCAATTAACCTAATGAGCATGTCTTTGGATGGTGGGAGGGAGAACCCGCGTAGACACAGGGAGCACTTGCTGTGAGGCATCAGTGCTAACCACTTTTCCACCGAGCCGCCCGTTATATTAAAAGGTTCATTGTTAATAGTTATGTGTATATGTCACAACAGTATTTCCATATTGACCCATGCATTGGTAGAGGAGATCCAATGGATTGATGAAAAATGACTCCTTTTTCGAAGGCTTGGTTTAATCTGTTTGGGGTTTTGTTTGGACAAAAACAATGCCAGGCCAAATCTCTATCTGAATGTAAATTTGAACACCTAAGAATTTCTATCATGACAAATCGAGTTGCCCAGAGGGAACACACATTTGATGTAGAGGAGAGGGTCATCAGCACCAAGTTCGTGGGGGTGCACATCACAGAAGATGTCGCCTGAACCGCACTCACGACTAGGGCTCAGCAACGCCTCTACTTTCTGAGGACGCTAAGGAGAGCAAGCACCCCTCCGCCCATCGTGACGACCTTCTACATAGGCAACACGAGAGCATTCAGTCGAGTGGTGTGGAAACTGCTCAGTCTCTGACAGAAAGACCACGTGCAGAATGGTGCGCACAGCAGAAAGGATCATGGGCGTCTCTCCCTGGTGTCATCTAATCATTGTATAGGCAGCTCTTAAACTTAGTTATCCTTTGTAGCTGTAAATATCAAAACCAGTGTACAGTTTTTATATACAGTCTACAGTTGTTTATATCAACAGCAATGTACAGTTACTGTATAGTTCTACTGGTAGATCCTTTTGTATTCTGTGTGGCAACATGCTGTTGTGTAGTAGAACAGTGCAGCAGTTCTAGTAGTTATTGTGTGTGTCTCATCAGCATATACGTAGCACAGCGGGACTAGGAGGAACAGTATTTCACACTCCTGTATGTTTTTCTTAACATATTGTGGAAGTGACAATAAACACGACTTGAATCGTTGCACGTATTAAAACAACATACACTTGGATCATATGGAACCATCACAGTGATTGCTACGAAATTTGATGCAGCAGCTACCCATCCAGAGAGACAGTGACACAGAGAGTAGCGTCACCAGGAGTTTGTCATGTTTGGCTTTGATGTTAAAAAATAAAGCTCTTGACACTACTGAATTAAAGAATGAACACTAAAAGGTGTTGAATACTTTGGTTTAAAACTAAATCAGTCTGAGCTGAAGATTATGTTTTAGTAAATGTGCTCACATGCTAAATGAAGGTGAATATGATACATAGCACTGTCAATTTTAGCATACAGACAATTGTGGTCAGTTCAAGTCACAGCTGTGCAAGAAACAAAACAAGAGCTTCACAAAACAATGAGTGCAGAATCTTGTTTTATCGCCGCATGTATTGTCAGTACAACAATCAGGGTGAAATGTAGTATACAAAGACGAAGCACTATGATACCATCTCTAAAACTAAGTCAACATCTGACATCTGTGTTTCACCAAATGTTAAATTTAACAGTAGAAAGATCACTAAGGCACCTTTTTCTATTGATTATCATGGAGACTTTTAAATCATACAGCATCTCCACTCCCGTACCTCTACAGTGCACTGCTCAGTTTCCCATAAAAAGAAGACACATGCCCTTTTTTTGGGCACTGTACACGCACACGCTTGCACCTTTCTTTGCTGATCCGTTCTCTGAAAGTGTCTAAACTTCCTCCATTCCCATTTCCACAGGGCCCCCTATCTCACTGAGGGAAGAGAGAGAGAGAGAAATAAGCAGCAGCGTGCTGCCTCTGCCAGCCTGCCGGATTTGAAGTTTATTAAGTATATCAAACCAGGGCCGGCCCCCTCAGGGAACATTTGCAATCCAAAGCTCCGCTTGCAGTTGCTTCCGCCAGAATCAAGCTGTCACAAACACTCCACTTAATTTGCAAAGTAGAGCACAGAGGGGGGAAAAAAAAATAAGAAAATAGGAAACAAATGTCATTTTCTACCATGTGTGAGTACGCCATTTGCATCTAAAGCAATCTGACGAAAGTTGTTAGTTTTTGCTTGTGGGGAGAGGTGATGCATTGGGTTGTTAAACAGGGCTAGGGTTTACGGTTTATCGTGCTGTATAACGCAGCCTCTGTGTGAGTACTCCACATTTCAGTTATATATTTACCTTTAGATTACATTTATGATCAAAATGCACTATTCAGTGTTTACCCATGCTGTATAGCAATGTCCAATATGGTACCAATACTCAGTCATGAAAGAAGGCTCGTTGTAGAGGTTATGCTGTGTTTCACTCGTCGTGGTGCGTTGAGCTTTACTGATTGATTGGTTTTGAGCCACTCACGGCCAGCCAAGCTAATATCAACTGCAAGTGAATTCACAGCTGACACTTTCACAGCCACCACCAGTGGCGCCACCATCATCCAACACACACACACACACCAGCTGAGAGCCTCTCAACTCTAAAACCTGACAGACCGTCCCTGCTCCACACACACAGCCCAGATATGCAATTTATCAGCTGGAAAACATGCAGGAGGGCTAAAGGTGGGAGAACCTTCTATCTAGTCTCGCTACACCAGCCACTGCTCAGTATGCTCTACCTGGGCTCATTTCACCCTCCAGCGGACAGGAGAGTCTATATGGGCCCTTCTGTAAAAGACCTGAGGCACTCCCACCTAGTCCTTCCACCTCTGCCTCCCCTCCTTGCCTGAGGGGGAGATCAGACTGACAGGGCCAACAGGATGAGGAGTTATGATGCACCTTGCTTATGTGTGTGTGTGTGTATGTGTGTGCACGATTCTGTGACCGTTATCATCACTGTGCGTTCATGTGTTAATACAGGATTTGTCCATCACACTGTGCGCTACAATTACAACGTTCAACAAGTATGTCTAACATCTCCTCTCAGAGAGGACGTGTTACAATGAGATATTAGAAACTCAGCAGGAAAAACGGATTACACTCGCTCCAGAATTCAACAATTCATTACCGCCATTCTTTTTATAACTATAGACTAATTACATTAGCCATGATGGTAATGTCATAAGTCTGTCGTGGTGCTTGCATAGTGCTAATGAATGGACTTACTCTGGAAGATCTGAGCCCTTTTTAAATTGGTTCTGGGAACCTATAAGGAAATGTATAAGCCCTTTGCACATAAGTTATGCTTTGGCTTGAGGTTACGGCTCAGACACAAGTGATGATCATACGAATGGTCCCACTATGAGGACATTAGTTACGTGAGCAAATGAATGTCTGAAAAGCTCATTTCTGGTGTATTTTATCAAATCCTAATTCACACTCAGTCTCTCCCTTTTTTTTAAGCCTGCCCTGGTCCTCGGCTGCTACAGCCTACATCTCCATACGATGTGTTCCATCACAAATGATTTATTTTGTCCAAATTTAATTAGAAACACGCTGATCTGTCAGTCTGTAAACTAAGCACTGTGATCTGAGAACTCAACAGAAATGGGTAGCATTTGTACTTTGGACATTCATGATCTCTTTTGCCAACTGTTTTTAGTGACATTTCTGTATTTTAGGTGAAATATTTCAGTAACTGGGGCGAAGTCAGTGAAAGCAGGCACATTGATCCAAGTCCTCTACAGCAAGAATGGCTTCTTATCCTCTGCATTTTCACTAAATTGCCAAATACCTGCAAAACTGGTATTACTATTAGCCTTAACTACTGATGTTATACAGTATATACAACATAGTGCCCAGGTAAAAGAAGAGGTCACTGTGTGTGTTGGTAGAGCAGGTGCCACATAAACTAGCTATTCTGTAGTAACTACTCAATGATTCTACTACTGTAGAATTTATCCCGTGCCCTCTGCTGTCTGTCATCCCTTCTCTCTCACCCCATTACTTACCGTCTCCACCCACTACTACCTATTGAAAAATAAAGACATAAAAGCCCTAAAAAGAAAGAAAAAATTACATCTCTGAAGCCAGCCGGACATGTTGATAACCGTGCTGCCTCTGATTTGAGTGTGCCTTTGAACACATTTAAAAAAACTCACAAACCATCCACCTACCACAGATGACTGGGTGTTGTGTTGTGCTGCTCTGCACCATTCACCTGAAGACGCTTCTTTCCATTTACTGATCTGCTGTCATCCATGATTGGTACGGCTGCTTTTGAGTGATCTGACCAGTGATGTGTCTGGCTAAGAGTGGAATTTCTCATCATAACAACCTCAGATTTATATCCCACTTCAGCCAGCCTTGTGGGTCTTTGTGCTGCAGCACATAACAAACCAAAATGTATGCTACATTTGTCTGTGATTCTAAAATGTACAGCTTTGTGCTTGTGTAGTTGAAACAGGGTGATTAGTCGAATTTAAATGCATAGGTTTAAATCTTTTCAAGTTGGTATTGCAGGCTTTTACTGGTATTTATTTTAATGAATGAGTAGTCGTCAGTGCCTTCAAATCATACACCAATCAGGCATAACACCTTCCTAATATTGTGTAGGTCTCCCCTGTGCCTCCAAGACAGTTGTAACTCATCAGAGAACGGACATGGGCATTCTGAGGGTGTCCTGTGGTGTCTGGCAACAGAATGTTGTTAGTGGGGTCCTTTGGGTCATATGGGTTGAGGGGAGGAGCCTCTGTGGATCATACCACAGATCTAGAGAATTTGGAGGCCAGGTCTACACCCTGTGCTGTTCTGTGGAGTGGGGGTGCCTGGTCTGGTCTAGGTGGGTGCTACATGTCTAAGTAACATCCACATGAATGCCAGGTTGTATCTAGTCATGACTGCACCTCGTCGCCTTGATCCTTGTCACACACTTTTTTCTCATGTAAACTAATTGTCTGTTTTACTTTAGTAATCCAGCAAGACTTGTTTCGGCAAGAGTTATACTTGTGAAACAGATGGTGGACAAATAGAACCCCTTTGTCTTTGTAGAAACCAGCTGATGGTTCCTCTTTCCGTGTTTTTGAAAAAACACCCAATTTCTTGCAATGCTTAAAGTAGCCCTCAACAAACCACAGCTTGAGTCCAGCCAGAAAGATATGTAAGAATTCACAGTGACACGACTCCCTTTGATCTGTCATTTACACAAGCATATTCTCTCTGTCTCACAATGTCAGAGCCTTAACCAGGCGCTTCAACTGCACACTCACACACAAAAACACACACAAAAGATATGTCTTCTGAAAAAGTCTCATTGGTGCTATGCATACGAAAGAGAGTGTGTGCCTGAAGCAATTAATCTGAATTAAAAGAGGAAACTTCACTGGGTATTTCTGTGGTGTTATTTGATTTCAAAAATGTTAAACGGAAACAGGTAATGTGGAAAATGTGGCATTATATCAAAGAGAGCCCTGTGTGAATGCTTACATGCATTTAAATATGATGAAATGATGAGGATGCTCTGCTGTAAACAAGTTGGGTCATCATATGAGATGAAAACAGGTGTACTGGATTTTATTTACTCTCTTAAAGGGTCCACATTCTACGCAAAGCAAATGTCAACAGTGACACAAGACATTTCTCATATAATGTGATATACATGTTAGCATTTTAAAATGTGCATATTAACAGTGCCATTCCGGTTGATCCACACAGAAAGATGAGAGGAGCTATTTGCATAAGGGAAAATCTGTGTATAGCTCTCATACATAAGTAAGTGCAAGCTGTGTCTGCTGCTTTTCTTTTAGTTAGCAACCTCAGGCAAGGGTTAGCCCCTGAGCAGGCTTATGCATGCAGATGAATGCTAATGCTTTTGAAGCCAAATTATGCTTTAAAATTTTAACACCTACAACGCTAACAACATACGGTATGCAGCAACATGTGCTGGAGTGTTGAGCTCCTTGGTTCGAGGACAGACTTTACACCGCTGGGGCTGGCAAAGGTTAATTAAGCTCCAGCGAGCAACACACACACTTTATGACACATTTATTTTCATATTTCACGCGTGGGTTAAAAGTAGAAGAGCTACGCATCTGTTTTTGATGGTGTGTTTTTGTATTTCATCGATAATAATCACGACTGACAGATGATGCATATACATGGAGTGAATATTCACTCTGTAAACAGCATCCCTCGTGATTAAACTTATTGTTGAACAAATGCAACGTTCTCAGTCAAATTAAAATGTTAATGAATCCCAGATTTAATTATTTAACAAAGGAAAGGTGAGCTTTGTCTTTCTCAAGGAAAAACAGAATAAAGACTGTGGTGTTGCATGGACTTTATTGTCTCCATAGACCTTGTTCGCAGCAGATATCTTGATTTAGGAAGAGCACAGGTATATTAACGATGGCTCAGATCCATCAAGTGTCCAATTAAGCCATGACAGTGAACCAACATGCACAAAGGCACCTCATTAACATATTAACTAAACGGAATGCAGCTGTCATTGATACACCGGTGCCTTCTTTGCTATGACAAGTCAAGATGTCATGAGGGCAGCTAACATGACAACACGGCATGAGGAGGACTGTCTACCCAACACCCTTGATTTGCTTCTGCTTTATTATTATGATTTTTTATTTTTTTTTAATTTGTAGAAATAAAACTTTTATTTTGTTAACACTTCATGTTGTAGCCTCCAAACCAGGTCATAATCACATGCACAATTATTAGTGTATGCAGATTTTTAAGGCCACTTAAATATAAGAAAATAATTTGCTGATTCCATTCTCAGGAAGCGACATATCATGACAAATATCACTCTTCCTTCCAAACATATTCAGTCACCAGTATAGAAATATACTCAGCTTCCTTTTTAATAACCGCTATGAACCTTCCATCTATAATCTACTTTACTCCCCAGACATCAGTTGTGGAATAGGGTAACGCTAGAGGATAGCGTTTCCTTTGTAACTGCGTGTTTAAATTTTCTCATGTCTTGCAGGTTTTTTTTTTCCTAGACTCATTCACACCTCGAGTCTCTGGCCGTTAATGGGATGTTAGACAAACACAATCGTGAAAAAGAAGCCACTACCCAGGTTAATCGGAACAACATCCTCTAATTGCAGGTGAGTATCTGGTCATTAACAGAGCCCATGCATGTTTTAGGCGGGCACCACCCACAGATGTTTCAAATAAAAACCTACAACTCATTTAGATCTGAGGAAGCCACACGGAGGAGCAGTGAAACATCTTCAAGAAGTTCTGCTATTGCTATTTTCTAATATGCCATGACCTGGATGACTGAGAAACTTCAGACAATCTTTAAGTGTCAATTTAAGTTTGGCCCATTCCACCAGAGGTAACAACCCAGCCCAATAAATATGTACATATTGATATAGAGCTAAATTAAATAAGGGTTATAAATTAGCCAACATCTTAAAAAAATAAACTAACTCACTAGGTCACTTACAAATGAATATATCTGTTAAATCAGAGAACAACATTCCAACAAAGGGTTGGGCGGTATGAGCAAAATCTTATATCACGGAGTAATTTCATATAACGGTAACGGTATATATCACAGTATTTTTCCCCATCTTGTAAATTCAATGAATGGCTTAAAATAACCATACTGACGCATTTGATCATTTTCCTCTTATTTTATTTGCTCACAGCATCATAACTTTATTTGAAAGAAAATATCTTTTGGCTTTCATAATACTGCTTCGCATATTTTAACTTTAAGTGGTGGAAGAGGTTACTGGTGTTTTCACCTCCAGCAGCAACAGTCGCGCAACACTCTTTACAGAGTATCACTTTTTGTTCGTCATTGGATTTTCTAAATCCGAAAAACTTCCACACAACAGACGTAGCGCCCCTTTTCGGAACGAGTTCATCCTCCTCTTCGGGTGGGTGGGGCTGCCTCCGTTTCCTCATGATGGTCACTCTCCTCCACCATGATTGTTATCACTCAGGTAAAACTGTTTCTTATTCGTTGTGCTCATGCAACCACGCCAAGCAGTCTGCTGCAATGCCTGCAGTGCCCCGTGTGTTGAGGCGGTGTAATTACAGTGACTCAGAGAGATGCCACAGACATCTGCTCTTTCTCCGGTATAAACGGTATCGCAAAATCTCTACTGGTAGACACTTTTATACCGCCACACGGTATAATACCGTCATACCATCCAACTCTATTCCAACATTTATCTGTTTTTAATTCAAATTCTTATTTCTAATACTAATAATGATTTGCCCTGAGTAACATCCTCAATGCAGAGGACTTCCTCCAGCACTCTACTTTATATAACTGACATGAAGTTATAAAGATTTTTCTGCAGAGGGTGTAGACATGCACAGAAATGACAAAACTTGGAAGAATCGTGTTAGTGGAATTCAATACAGAGCAGAGAATATGCCCATCGTTGACTCAAAGACACATTTACACCATCCAAAGTGTCCTTTTAGAATAGATTTTATCCGTTTTGCACAAAATGGTTCAAACAAATCAACCATTTCCATTTCTATCACCTCATATCAGCCTCACTGATCTATACTGATGACAGTCCATGCGATTATCAACTCATTGGATGTCAACAAATGCTCCCAAGACAGTATGCGCTGCTGGAAAAACCTCTTGACCCACTCCTTAGATAACAAAAAATAAAATAAAAACGAGAACGTCTCTCACCAGCCTGCTGCTTGGAGTGTCAGCCTAGCCAGCTGCTTAGAGCGGAGGCTCGCACTGGTAACACCACCACTTGTATTAATGCACAACCATCACTCTCTCCCTGCATCTAAATGTTTCATTACAGCCAAGGCGCAGACACAATTTCGCGGCCTATATGGCGCCGCTCACCAGCAAGCGTGCTCTGTTAAGGGAAAAGTAAAGCATGACAAATTGAAATAAATGAGAGGGAGAGAGGAGAAGAGACGTGGAGGAGGAGGACGACAAGGCCTTTTCTCTGTATGGCCCCACAGGAGGATAACTCATGCATTTTTCTAATATCTCTCTGTTTATGTCCCTTGGCAGTGAAAAGTCTTCCACTCCTCTTCTGTCATTTCTCTATCTATATTAGTGATGACCAGGTTTTTAATTGGCCTTCTATTGATACAGCAATACTTTCAACAAGACCGGAGGCTCCACCCGGAAAAAGGTCAAGAAACTGAAATTTCCTCTCATAACATGCTTTCTGCACCACACATGGAACCAGTCTACCACGGTTATCTCACATCATATGGTACATTCTGTATGATACATTTCCATCATGGGTGATTTTATCTTTCATACAGTGCACATGTGATGTGGCTGTCCCGGCAAATTGATAAATGCACTTAGTGAAAAGCCTGACAAATATATAATATCCTCAGCTACAAGACACACTGGATTTACAGTGAGCTAAGTTGCATTATACATCCGTGATCAGTCCTGTGTTACGTCTTTGCTAAAGGGCTGTGAGCCTCGGAGCATCAAGGAAATGACAACTCAATTCAGATAATCTGACCAATTATTTAGCAGACAAGACCGTGAGAAGACAATCTGTTCAACCCTCAGGTCAGTGTTTGACAATGGCCTGATAAACTAGACTTAAGTGAGTCATGTTTTATAAGGTTTTTCTAAATATAAATATTACGGCAGTATGGCAGGCATTTCATTGGCAGACCACAGCAAAGAGACGAGCAAAAAAGCAAAAAGGGAAGGGTTTAAAAAAACAAAAACTTTTTTTGAATTGCATTCATCTTCTCTAACTCCTTGTCCTGTTAAGGGTCGCAGGGAGGTTGGAGCCTATCCCAGCTGTCATCGGGCGAGAGGCAGGGTACAACCTGGACAAGTCGTCAGTCTATTGCAGGGCTAGCTTTTATTTATTACTGCATTTTTTTGTATCCAGAATGTCCATTTTGATTCTGTTTTTGTCTTCCTTTATTCCTTACATTTTGTTCATTTAGATTTTTTACTCTGTATATTCTTACGTGAGAGAGAGAGAAATGTTTTTTTGTTTTTTCTGTATGCCGTTAACATAAAGGGAAACCGACAATAAAGAAATCTTGAATCTTGAAAGACGTGGTACTAACCAGAGGCAGTGTTTGCAAAGGTGCTTTTCCACTCAGTATGTGGTAGGTTGTTTGCACACATGTGCAATTACACAAGTGCACTGGCAATACACACTCACACATGTACAAGCTTTCCCCTACAACTCAAACCCCTTTGGCCTAAAACCCTGCAGCCCTCTTATCAATGAAGCCACACCGATATTCCACCACACCAGGTGTGTTACCATAGCAACAAGGGTCTTTCATCTCCTGATTCCTCATTGGGTATGCATATTCTGTTTGGTACCCCACAACCCTAGCCCACCCCCAAGCCAGTCAATCACACTTTCGTCTCATCTCTATCCTCTGATTGGCTTGTTCTTTTCATGCCCTCCTTCAAAGTACTGACCTTCATACACGGCTGACTGCTGAATGACAATGAGGAGAAAATCACCTGCGCTGCTGTCAGAGCATGAGAACGACAAAAATACAAGGGAAGGAGTAATGGAGAAAGCACACCTGTTGCATGTTTGAGCTCCAAACCAGTGAGGCTCAGGAGAGACTTGCAGCTGACGGTTCTTGCAAATAATGCCTTAGTTGAGAATGAGGATCAGAAACAGAGAAGAGGCTTATGGATTTTACTGTCTGCCTCTCTGTGCATGTTCCATTATCAGTTTCTCAGGAAGAAAAGAATACATAGCTTTCTTAGCACATGGAAACCATGATGAAAACAGACAAAGAAACAGAGGCAAGATACGGGAAGAGAAGAGAAATGTCAAGTGATATTCTGTCTGCATATCCCAAAGGACTGAAGTCTGCAGTCGATGTGTTTGACAAGTATACTTTATAAACTTTAGTCCAACTGTGTGTATTTGTGTGTATCCCTCGGTGCAAATTTGTATGTACCTCTGCAGCTTTCTTACTATCCCTGGTTCTGTTTTAGTTTTTCCCCAGTTGTGTTTCTTTGGGGGATCTCAGGGCAGTCAGAGATATTGACTCCATCGTCTTCGCCACCTGTGAGTTTTATGTCGCCTGCACTGCTGAGCTCCAAAGACCAGCCGCAGCAGCATGCGAGGGGAAATGTGGAAAACTACGTCCTCATTATCCAGTCAGTTAGCTCCTCTTATCTCCTCTTTCGTCTCATCACTGACACCAAGCTTGGTGTGGGGATAGTCGGCCGAAAGATCTTTTAGCGGCTACTGTTGGAAATTTCTAAGCTGTGTGCTTTGATGGCGGTTTGGGAACATGACGATTACCTCACTAATTGGTTGCCTGCTCTGTTGTGTGACAGTGAGTGACACTGCTTACACAGTAGTAGGAAAATGATTGGTCAGAGTTGCAGGACAGTAGCTACTAAATGCTTTATTTTCTCCAAAGTTTTTATAATGTCGGCAGAAAAACAAAATTTCCCCCAAAATAAAATGCCCATATTTAAGTCTATTGGAGTTCTAGTTCTAGTTCCTGAAGAATACATTTATGAAACGCTACACATGGCTCTGCTCTACTCTAATACTAGTCATTTATAAACCTCAACCACAAACCACAGATGGCAACTATGGAACTTGAGTTGGCTGTATTGTACCACGCGCACGCAATAGCTGTTCAAACCTATTTACTAAATATTACTTCAGTTCTTATTTGCCAAAACAGCTTCTTTCATTACTTTACTTTAATTACATATGTATGGGTTAATCTAAAAAGCAGCTTTTAATAAGAATTTATTGTTAAGAAAGGATCAAAGATGATTTGGATGAGGCCAGAAGGAATTATCATCCTGTCCCCTCTCCTTTCTTATTTCCAGTCGGATGAGAAATGTGTTCTCCACAGAAGAAAACCCTCAAAAATGTCCTGTCCAGTAGCAAATGACAGAATATATTATTAACTAGCAGAGAGACCATTAACCAACTAAAATTTAGATATTCTGGAGAACAAAACAGAGCTAAAGCTAGACAGCAGCATGATGGACAAAAACACAATGCCAGATGAATGCTGATGTTCCACCACATCTGCTGGATGTGTAAATAAGCTTCTGTTAGCATATCAGTCCTCTGCAGCTTGCTGCCTCGAGGTGCAAATACACTCAGTCAATGCAGGTTTACATTCTATGGTATTTAATGGTTACTGTCGACAACTAGGTAGGCTATTGATTAACAAGCTGGTTGACAACTGTTAATTGCAACTGAAATCCCAGATGTGGATTCATTTATGGTCATGGAAGTGTTACTTCTCTAGTGTTAATGGACTAAGAAGCGCTATTTTTGAAGTGTTATGACTAAAGGGCTTAGAACAATGGTATTGGGGGCGTTTCCACGGCAACGAGGATGCCCTTGTGCTGAGCACTTCCTCTTCTGGTCGGTTGCCTGTGTTTCCACACACTTCACAGAGTCCGAGCTGCTTTTCGTAAGCCTTAACCAACTGTATTGAATTATAGAAGGTTCTCTAGGTTTCGTAGATAGTAGGTACAACACTAACACCTTGTGGCTAAATTCATCTCCCACTAGGCTGCCAATTCTTCTAACAATTTTTAGACAATCTCTGGCCAGAAAATGGGTCAGCATAGCTCTTTCATGGAATTGATGTAGAAAAATGCATCATTATATTGTGTATATATTTAAGTTGTTTCAAAAAATGTATAATAAATATGTTTGAAATACATATAGCTTAGATCCTAAAACAATAGTGTGTGATATGCAATAGATATGTGCTGTATAGTAGGTTGTGTTGTCTGTATTTACTGTATACATTGTAAACGACAAAGACTGATAATGCATTTCATTTATCTATTTTGTCTCTGGGTTGTATTCTTATTACTTTCCTAGCTCACCACATTGCAACATAATTCAATTAGTGGAAATTAATCTGGAAGCCTGCCTTGCCTGTGATATGGAGTCTGATAAACTTCACACCGTGAGTCAACATGCTTTCATTACTGATGTTTTGTTTGAACTTAGCATTTTCTCACATCTGTCTTCGTAAAGCCTTAACTATAGTACCGTTATCTCTGTCCACATTCCCTTCATCTTTACCCAACCCATTATTAAAAGAGAAAGGAACCTCAAGCACCCCTGTCTCTGCCCACAGCCACCCCCTCTCACTGATCTGACTACAGATGTATCTGGGTTGGATCACAGATGGAAAAAACAGGATTTGTTGACATACTGGCTCTGGCATTCTGAGACCACAAGAGACAAAGATGCATCAGAGACGGGAAGAAGTGCTTTGTTCCATCTGTCTCTGGTCCGAATAATCTGATCAAAAGTGCACAACAGAAAAGGAGCCTGTTGGTTCAGTCACAGATGAGCTAAATATGATTCACAGCAGGGCATCTGAAAATAAAGAGAAAAAATAGAGCTAATTTGTTGAGCTTTGGAGCTTAAGACGGGCCTGTGAAACATCTGCACCAAAAGATACAGACACAAATTAAAAGTGTATTTATAACTCCAAGAGTCATATTTCCTCATGATTTTTCTTGTTTAATTTTAAATAACTTCTAAACACATTTCTTTCTGTATTTCTCTCTCTCTCCGCACCACTTAGCTTTTTGTCGATGTTTGTTGATGTACTGGACAATGTGGTCAAACCGTACATGTTGGTCCATGTGATGCGACCTGGTAGCTCTTTAAGATCTCCATTACCAGACATACACATGTGTTGTAAGGAAAAGAGCAGGTTTCAGGTGAAAAATTGTTTGATGAGAGTAAAAACAAACATCTTTCTCTCTCCACCATCTCTTTTTCTGTTCTCTTAAACCACATTTTGCCCTCACGTAATAGACTCGCACTTTAAACTGCGCCACACATTTTCAAACCATATTATTCACATATTTTCAAGTATTTTCTATTTGGTGCTGCATGTAAATCCGAGTGTCCAGAGGCAGAGTGAAATTGGTTACGTTGTCATTTCCCTGATTTGCTAGGACAGTTGTGGAATTATTTCTTGTCCCCTGGCAGAGACTCGGTTCATGTGGCCTGAATAAACACCAGCTAAATGCACAGCAGAATGTTTCCCTGCTTTTACGCAGTGCTGAGGCTTTAAGTTATGAAAGGAACATTTCGATAAATGTTCCTTTAGAAAAAATAGTTCACACCAACTATTCAAACTTCTCTCCTTAAATTAATGTTTTCCACAACTTATTGTGATTTCATTTGCTAAATTCACCTTTCCAGAACAGTGTGCTGGTGGCCATGTTGGAAATGCATAATTCCATATTTAAGCACATGGCTGGCTTGACTGACATGCCTGGTCTGAGTGATTGACAGGGATTTGAGTGAGGCTGGCAAGGAGAGACATTCAGCAGTGAACTCCAGTCACATTCATATTGTTTTGATTCAGCGGCGAGTTAATGAAGCCATAGATAGTCCACAGAATTTTACTGTTCATTAGATAGTTTTAATCAGTTTTCAGTTCACCGTAATTATGGCTTGTTCTCCGGTTAATTGGACTAAAAGACCCTCAAGGGATTCCAATATCCATTCATTTTCTTTAGGTAAATGTTTATTTTCTTAATGGTTTCAGCATCTGGAATCTTTCTGTTGTGCTTCTGAGTAATATATCATGAATCACCATCCAGACAAGAAATCTGACACAGTTTCAAACTTCAGTTCATACCAAACACCCCTGAAAAATTAAGCAAATAATTGGTGGAGTACTTACAGATTACACTAGGGAAGAAAAACAGCAACAGCGAACAGTACAACCAGAGATTTCATTCTTTAAAACGACGACGTGGTGGAACTGTTGCTAAAAATAACAGATAGTAACTGAATGTACAGTGACACTTTGGAGAGAAAACACAAAAATATTTAGGGATGTTGCAAAGCTGTACCAAGAGAATTATCAATTGCCAGAGGACGCCATGGCAAGGGTAAGGAGCACCCACACAAAAAAGTTTCAAAGGTTTGTGGCTGTCAAGAATAAAACCAAACCACAGAGTTTTTAAAGTATGCACAAGGAGTGTTTCCCAGTGTTTCTGTTTAAGGGGTCTAGCGAGCAGGGTATGAGTACAAGCAAAGGTTATGCAATTAAAACGAAAACAGAAGGTAGGAAAACACTGAACTAGCATGAGAGTTGTTCTGAAATAACACATTTTTGAGAATTTTGAGAAACAGTCATTCAAATTCTTGCAAAGAGTGAGTTGAGAAGATCCACACCATCTACATCACCATGTGTTTAGTGCTGAGCAACTGAAAGCAACAGCTAGCTTCATCCAAAGACAAATAATAAAAAAAGAAAATACACTGAACAGCAACTCAAAAGCAGAATGATTCATATGGTTATAATTCATTTGTACTCCGCATAGAAAACAGAGGAATCTATCTTGATAAGTGAAAATATATAAAGTTGATTTCTGGAAGTTTGAGTGAAGTAAATGTTCCCAATCCATATTGTCCATGCATTAGACAAGTTACTACAGTTCTATTTTAGCTCACTTTGTGTTATAGATGGGTTTTCATTGATAAAATTTCTCCACCAATTCACTAAACAACCTATTATTACAAAATGGCAAACTTATATATATAGTTTTCTGAACCCACGCTCTCAAAATGGCAACTTATTATGTTGTAGATTTCTGCTTGTGGTTAACAAATGAGCTACAAACTGTTAATTAGAGAGCTTTAGAAGTGTTGGAGAGAACTAGGCTATCTGGTTGCTGCTTTTTGTAATCATTATATAAAACTAGGCTAATCACTTGAGTCTAAATAATTGTGCAATACTGTGATAGTAGCGTACAATGTTCATCTTTATTCAAATCTCCAAATGTCTACTTGCGATGCGTTTGAGTTCAGGCTGTAGTCCATCTTTAAAACTAACCAGGGGAACTGCACAGGTAAATGTTATAAATTAATAAATATAGTACTCCCCTTTTAAATTAAATCTCAAGCTTCCACACAGCTATCTCTAATTCCATTTTTATGCTTCCGTGCAGAAAAAGGTTGGCTCTCCGCCAGCTATTACTGACACCTTTTCGCTTCTTCTCTTGCTGCAATTATTAAGAAGTCACAAAAAGCCTGAGAGATAGAAAAAAAAAGAAGAAAGAAAGAAGAGAAGAGATGATGAACATTTACTCATCCTGGGTACCATGGTAACAATTTGTTTATAATTTAAAGCCTCTTTGTTGTTTAGCTCCAGAATAGGAAGAGGAACTCGCAGCTGAAAGGCTGTTAACTGCGCTGCTGGATGAATTCTAATAATCTGTCGTCTCTTTTTTTTATGTTCTTTATCCTGTATCCTCAAAGCCCCATGCGCTCTCCTCTCCCTTGTTCACGTAGCTTTGTAGAAAGGGTCAAAGAGCAGCCTCATCAAAGGGTCATTTGTGAGCCTCAATGGGGAAGTAGGCTTGCTCCTTTCCTTAATGGGGCTCAGTTCAACAGAGGCATTTTGGAGGGAATATGGGAAGGGTAGCTTTCCTAAATGAAGCTTTGTGAAAGGGAACTATGGAATCAAGCAGCTTTGTTTCCCATTGGTGGGTGGCGCGCGCAGAACTGATTATATGGCATACGTCACCACAAGAGAGTGCTAAGAGGCACTCCAGAGTAGAGGAAAGTGATGTACGCAAACAAAAGAAAAACAACAGGAAAGGTCGATGTTACAAGTATGTACTGTACAGCATACAAATGAAACAACACATGTCTGCCCCGATTACTAAAAAGCATTGTAAGCTGCTTTTACACTTACATATGGACACATGATTATAGCAATCAACCCATTGATAAAGTTTCTTTCTTTATATTATTACCACAAAGTCATTTACTTATTTACAAAAATCCACACGCACATGAAGGCACATCCCCACATGCCAACAGCACCTCAGGCAACAATAATCAATTAGAATATCCTGGCAAAGGCTGGCTGCACCATGTAAATGATTTGATACAAATGAGCTTTTCCTAATTAAACGGTCTAATTTGCTAAAAGGGGTGTGAGAGGGAGGCTTGTGCTGGAGCCAGCTGAAATGCACAACAACCACAAAACGCCTCAGGTGCTGTTAAAGATGATAAATGGGAGTAAAGCTGGGTGTTTTTGAAATTAGCTTTTACAGTGAACATGACATGCACATTTGTGTTTTATAGGAATGATTTATTTTCTGAAAACTCTATTATAAGACTGAAAGACATGCTTTAATAATACACGCAGACAATACACAAACAGACAGTTGACACATTGTTTGTGTCTGAGGTCAGTAAGATTTTCTGTGTGCTCAGCACAGGCACTGAGACCGCACAGCTGGAGTTTGAGTGCCATGCCCCTGACTGTCACTAGGTGCTGACTCCCTAAAATATCAGGTTCCCATTCAAACTTCTCTCATTAAATAAATGTTTTTGCTGAATTCACATTATCTGATCAGTGATTATTTAATAAACACATATTTAAGCACATGGCTGGCTTGACTGACATGCCTGGTCTGAGTGATTGACAGGGATTTGAGTGAGGCTGGTGACGAGAGACATTCAGCAGTGAACTCCAGTCACATATTGTTCTGATTCAGCGGCGAGTTAATGAAGCCATAGATAGTCCACAGAATTTTACTGTTCATTAGATAGTTTTAATCAGTTTTCAGTTCACCGTAATTATGGCTTGTTCTCCGGTTAATTGGACTAAAAGACCCTCAAGGGATTCCAATATCCATTCTTCTTCTTTAGGTAAATGTTTATTTTCTTAACGGTTTGCAGTTTTGATGTTAATGTATTTAAGGGGGCCGCACAGTGGTGTGGTGGTTAGCTTTGATGCCTCACAACACAAAGGTTCTGGGGCCTTTCTGTGTGGAGTTTACATGCTCCCTATGTCTGCATGGGTGCGTGTGTATGGTGATAATGAATGAATGAATGAATGACTGTATACAGTGGACCGAACCCACCAGCCAACAAACAAAATGTTATCTCCAGTTATTTCCAGTATTCAGAAGATCCCACAGCCGAAAAAGACGGCATTAACCATTAAGTCGTTCTCTAGGCTTCAATTCAGCTGCAGTGTAAATCATTGCCTGCTACAACCAATCTATGGTTTCAGCTGACATGCCACTACAATATGCAACTGCATTTTCCGTATCTAAGTGTTACATATGCGTCGTAGTTGACAATGCTTACCGATGGTTTACCTGCATGTGTCTGTGGTCCTCGCTGCAGTGGCGCTAGTTCGATTCCAGCCTCCATCCTTCGTTGCGTGTCGTCCACTCTCTCTCCCGCCATTTCTTCTGACCCACCTTCCCCTATCAAAATAGAGGCACAGAAAACAAAACAGTGTCTTATAATCCGTGACAACAACATGTTTGTAACCACCATTAGACAGAGACAAATCAGGGAATTAGCCGTTACAGGGACATAGTATCATGTCAGGGTGTTAGTGATGTTGTAATCAGTGTTTTGGTTGAAACGGGTCGATCACATTTAATGCCAGCTGCATCAGATCTAAACACCACAGACACCACAAGCCACAAGGAGGTGTAAAGTGGGTACTGTAGTCTCTTGAAGGTAATTAATGTTGTTCTTTCAGTAGCAGTATGTTTTAGGAAATCAATCTGCAGGAGATATAAAGACACAATGAGTAAAAGCTATAAACACTATGTCCAGTTTTCCTAGAGAGAATGAGAGAGAGACAGAGAGAGGAGAGAGAGAGAGGGAGAGAAGTGAGTGGTATATTAGTCCAACTAATGAGGACTAGTTGAGGCATCAGTGATGTGGGGGTGCAGGCTGCCAGGTGATGTGATGGAGAAGAGCCTAGCGGGCAGCGCAAGACATATTAATAATGAAGAGATCCACACTGAAAATGGTATGTGTGCCTGTGAATGTAGATCCTGCATAATGTGCTCCATAAGGTGGTGTTAATACAGAGGTCTCCAGCTCAAAACAAGACTTGAGCAGTCTTCCCTCCCTTTATATGCTGATCCCTCTTTCCTCCCCTTCATCTGTCCAGAGGGTGACCAGAATTAAGAGAGAAGAAGTTGGGAACGAAGCGCATTTGCGTGTTTTGTTCTCCTTTGAGCTGAAATGATGCAACGTCAGCATGTGGTGAAACATTTCTCAACAGAAATTGCAAATCTGCGTGTGATTTGAAGTCATTTTCTCACCTCAGTGTCTTATTATGCAGTCTGTGCATGCCACAACCACATCCTTCTTTATTAACGTGGCAAAGGTTTTTGTTGAGTATTTCTCTGCATGGGGACTGGATGTGACTGGATGTCAGTCAAACAACTGACCAACTAAGAGAAGTGACTTTTACACAGTCTGAACTTTAAAGGAAAATAACCTTCTCTTGAAAACTGGTCAATGGCAGTCTATTACTCTATAAAAGGATGGCCGATTTAAATCTTTGTGTATTGTCTATTTGGTGAGACACCAAATCAAAACACATTATTGTGTAATATAGGGACTCCAAATATTTGTTGGGTACGGCAACTGTACAGACTCGTGAGTTTCAAAAATGAAAAAAAACTCATTCACACTGAATAACCTGTGCTACTGCAAAGAAACATTTAAAACACATACTGGAAGTTGATTTCTATTATGAATGGAAATCTCCTTTATACACAATGCTTAATCTCTCTCAGTAGGTGAGCTGTTATTTATTTGTTATCCTGTTATAGCGGAGACCTGAGCAACCAGCCCCTTTACTCCTAGACAGGAAGTGAAGTGGGAAGGAATGAGATAAATGGGACACACTTGAGAAAAAAATCTCCCTCTCAAACAACCAAGCTGCATGGAGGAGAACAAAGAAGTGAGAGGAACGAAAAGATAACTAATGGAACATCCAGTTTTTGGAAATGATACGTTTAAAAGTAAAATAATTCATAACTTATTTCAAAGAGAATAAAGATTAAACCAAAAGCTGGATGCACCTAAACTGTTGGGAGGAAAGCTGCCGGTGAATTTCCAGGACTCTTTCGTATGACAGTGGAGGAGGATCTCATGGCCTGACTTGTTTTCCCACAGTAGACACTACCCTCCCTTCCTACTCCTGCCTCCTTGCACACCACTCCAAATCATCTACATATCTCCATTTTCACCCACAAACCCCGAACTGAAAGCTGAAGAGTGAACGTTTGGTTTGACGTACTTTCTTGTTGTTATAATTGGTTGTTATTTTTTACCTGATTTTGAATTTAAGGAAATTTCTGTTTGATTTATGACCTTTTTAGGGAAATATGTTTGGGTTTAATGACCTCATATACTGATATGGTCTTTATGTGTGAGTTGTATAATTTAAATACATCTAAAATGTAATTTATTGAACTACATTGACAATGGTGGTGTTTATTTTGACCCCTTTTGTAGCAAGGGTATTTACTGAGTTAACCAGGCTTTATTAATTAAAAAAAATTTGCCAGGTTGAAAAATATTCATTTACTCTCCTGTCTGGCGTCCATGTATAATTTAGTTTAAGCCTACACTACACTATTTTATTTTACTTCAACTATGAAAGCCAGAATAACAGCATGATATTATTTGAAAGCCATCTTTAAAGATGTTTGCCGTAGAAGTGCTTCAACGCCTCCTTACATAAACCCAACCATATACAAAAATACACAAACATATCCTTACAGACCGGGTCTGCGGGGAATGTTCAGCTACATCATGTAGCTGAACATTCCCCGCAGGTATGGCCACGGGTGTTCATCGTCATCGTCGTCGTCGTTGTCGTCTATGCTGGTTGTTTCAGCAGCAGGTTCAGGTTCAGTCGCCGATTCAGTCACCTCCATCTCTGACATTTTAGGCTTCTCTGTCTTCCTCCTTCTCTTCAAATAACATTAGAGACCCGACTTGTCTGAGACTACTGACATGATAATGCGACCATTAATTTGAAATGTACCCGCTGGCCGCTGATTTCATCCGCCGCACAATGGGGTAAACCAACGATAACATCTTGCGGCCTGTATCTCCAACATCATTGGCTACTGGTCCCACTACAACAAAACGAAGATTGTCCATTGGCTATCACGTTCCTTCTTATTTTGTAACGAGTAACGAGGATGCTCAATTATGCGTAAAATATCATTTTTCTGTACCAACTAGTAAAGTGTCAATATTACTTACTGATATTTTTATCACTTACTGGTTATAGGTCCACACTTTCTTCTGAAACTCTCATGGTAGTCTGGATCATCTCCCTATACAACTTTAAATGTCAACTTTTTACTGCACATTCATTCAATTACAGTCCATATCACACCAACCACTTGTCTGTGATTCTCTGTCTGACATGCTCTAAAAGCCTGTCAGCAGCTCCACACAATAAGGTCAGTCGTCAGAAGTCAGAATTGCAGGATGAGGCCCTGAGAGGTACACACACCTTCTTCAGCAACATTCATCCACCCCCATCATCCCTCTCCTGCTCCCTTCAACCTGGAAGGCGCACTGGATGATGGGTAATATTGGGTATTTATGACAGATCTGGGTTGACTTGTCCTACTCACCTCCTCCAGAGCCCTCACGTCTCTCTGCCACAGAGGAGCAACAAGCACAGAGAAATGTTCCTTTCTGTCTCCTTACTATAAGACACAGAGTTAAACATGCAGCCAAAAAACCTAGCTGTTTTATAGGATCTCTCTCTTTATGTCTTCCACACACAGATACGTCTGACTTTCACGTCCCTCTCCTTCTCGCTATATATCCTCTACGTCACACTATCCCCTCAGCTTCCCTCAGTATCAATAAACCATTCTCGGGCAACTCCAGCTCACTAAATCAGCCTCTATGTAAACATGGCTGCTAATCCATCGGCAGCCAGCCTAACTCCCACTCCCTTATATCCTCCTCTTCACTTTATCTAGCGGCACCCACCAGGGACTTTGTGATCAGTAGAGCTGTGAGGAAAGCAATCTCTGTGTTTTCGCCGTCTGTGGGTCTTCAGTAACCTTCTACCCAGACAGACACATGTGAGACGCTCAGGCTCAGAGAAGACAGTTATTTTACACATGTGCATGACCCTGTTTTCACTTGGTTTTAGTGAACACAAGAGGACAGCTGTCACCATTCACTTCAATTGACCACGGACACGGTTATTACGTCAGAGCCTTGCCAGACAACCGCCAAATATGTTTCCCATTGAATAGCTAAGAAAACTAAAATGTTTCAAGAGTTCATATCAATGACACTCCTCCTACTCGAAGACAGATCTATACTCTTCTCCAAGGCCCTGCCTTGAAAAGGTAGTCTACATCCCAGCTTACATTGTCAGCATGCATCAAGGTCCATTACTCTTTACACTCCAACATATATGCGTTCATAAATGCTAAAGTATTTAGTAGTAGTGCGATCAAAAAGTGGTTCTGAATTAGAAAAGGTTCAGATTTTTACAATTCATTTAAATTGTTTCCCTCTGGCAGATTCCTCGAGATCTCAGGTGTCAAAGATACAGCCTGTGGGCCAAAAGCGGCTCGCCAGAGTGTCTAATCTGGCCCCCAGGATGAAATTGCAAAGTGCAAAAATTACATTGGAGACATTAACTGCAAATTTTTCCAATAAAAGTAACTGCTACCCCTAGGTTTCGCACAGTTTTAGTAAAAGTTGTGAAAAAACACAACACTGAGACCTAGAACTACACAGAAATTGCACTTGTTTTTCTTAAGAAATGTCCGGTTGTTCATTACATGTATTGTAATAGTGTAGTTTATTAAATGTAAACACTTCCATAATGTACTTCTTTGCACTAAAACAAAGAGAAACATTATTATGTCATTTACATTATTTATACGTTAATACGCTATTTACTGGTATGGCCGCCTTCAAATCAAATTGGGCTGTGTGTGGCCCCTGAACTAACACTCCTGCTCTACATGATGCTCACACTCCTACATCTCAACTAACTTCTACACCATAGTGGTGTTTTGATGAAAATGAAAGTGGAACATATTAAAGGGGAAACGTATCTTTATGGATTTCTAAATGCAGAACTTGGAACTGCTATGTACCAGCAGCAGCCTTGAAACCACAGCTTCAGCCAGCCAGGCTTTGGTAGAAAAGAAACCTAAGAAACTTGCTGGATGGCATGTAGTTATGACTAGATTACTTCCCCTAGAGACTTTCTGTGGTGCTCAAAGCAATTCAGACATGTATGTGAACATTAACATGAATGTCTGCATTACTCCAGCTTACCTTTATGTGGCATAGAGTAGGGCTGAACGATATATCGTTATCATATCTACTGTATATCTAGATATGAACATTCAAGATATTAATATTGAAAAAGCAACGATATAGACCAATGACAAACATAAAGTGGGAAAGTAAAGTGAGCGTGGAAGATAATGCAAGGTTTTTCAGTCAAGTCTGTCGCCATTTTTCGATTTAAATTGATCTCCTTTCAGGGTTACCACATCGGGAATTCTACAGAAGCGTTTTTGTTTTCCGGTTAGTACAGCCATATACTGCACAAAACTTGGGCATTTTCCTGCCGGTATCCTGCCTTCAAGACATTTCCTGCCCCCATCTGCTGTCGCGACGTTCCGCGTGACGAAATCTGCAAACCACCTATTGGTTGGCAGAGTAATAGAGAGATGGCCACTCCTGGGTAAAAACAAACAACAAAAAAATAAATAATAATAATAAAAAATAAAATAAAATAAAATAAACTGCTTCCAGTCCAGGGCGGGCACGTCTGAGTCCGTGGGCGGGCAAGGCCCCCCAATGCCCGCCTGCTGCCGGGCCTGATTGTACAGTCTCTGAGCAGAGTCAAACGTGAGCAAGTACACTTGAACTGCAGGCTACCAATGGCGGGGTTTATGAAGGTAGCAGCAGGGACTTAATGGCATGCTCATTGAGTTCAGCAACTGAGGTCATATCTAAGCTACATTATGTAAGGCACGACAAGATTATGGAAAAGGTTATACTATATGTTAGAATTGATTTCTAAGGTGAGGCGTACACAGTTATCCACATAGAAGCGAAACAGCAATATACAATCGGTCAATATGGTAGTGCTATAGAATACATGCATTGACTGATAATAATCTATACCATCTCTAGACTGTCATTCTGTACTGAGCTACTTAAATTAACAGAGGGACACATACTCTACACAGATTCTATCAAATGACTCAGAGAATTTTTCACTCTTTCTATCCCAAGACTGCAGCATTTTCCCTGCAGGGTTTCCGAGGGCAGGTATTGATTTTCCACAGGCTACAGCTTAACCAGGACCACTGGACAATACGAAGAGGCCAACAGCACATAAAGTTCAAAATGGATGATCCCACAGAAAGTGAGCTAACAAGACACTGTGGATTTCTCTTAGCTATACAAATTGCATCATAGCCATGAACACATACACCGAGCAGACTGAGCCCATAATGTCACGGTGAATCAAACCTATTAAACTGCATTAGTTGCAGCACGGAGAGGAAAGACGAAAGAGGGTCAAAGGACACCTATTTCATTCTTTTGCCTTTATTCTTCCTCTGTATTAAGAGGGAGGGCCGGATAAATTAAAAGTAGAGGAACAATACGCTGTAGGTGCCCGAGCAGAAGAGAAGCAATTAAAACACAATTGCTTCATTTTCAGGGGACTCATCTTCAGCAGCCGGCTGCTTTGAAAACATGTTTTTGTCTAAAGAAACGGTAACAATTGTGTATCTGATTTCACAGTGGGATCAGCAGTGAGAGATAAAGTGAAAGGAGAGAAATGAGAGGGGAGATACATGCTGGGAAACAAAACGGAGCTTTATTCACTTGACAACCTCTTCAGAGAGACGAAGAGCACTGCCAGTGTAAGAAATACACTGTAATATTCTCTTTTCTAGTTGTTGCAATGTTTCTTCCAAATTGCTTTGAGATATTGTGAGAACACACATTTTTAGTAGTTGTTGTATTATTCAGTCACATTCCACTCACAACTTGTTTTTTCCATTTCACATGTAATAGTTATTTACTAATGAGGGGATCAGTTGCATTACCCATTAATGCATTTTGTGACCCAAATCAGTTTGGGTTGGAATACTTTCAGCCAACTTTTGAAACATAATCAAAGAAAGACTTGTCCAGAAGTATACACTATCTTCAATGACGACACTTCTAGACACTGAAACATTCTTTTTGCTATTTTATGTGTTTCCCAAAATAAATCTAGTTATACAATAAACGTGGGCTTGAAGTGCAGAATCAGCTTTAATTTGAGTGTATCCACATCCAAATAAATTAGTAATTTAACCAGTTTTCCATGAAATCCTGTAAATATAGGGCTGAGCATGAGAAATTGTGTTCATTTGGTTCCACACCTTTCCTCCACTTTGGAGGAAAATCCTCAAATTAAAGCTGGGAGTCCACACTTTAAAATCATATTCATTAGCATGACTTGACTATTTTGTTGGTCAATACCAACAAAAATAACTGAAACTGTGTAGAGTACATTTATACTAGCACTATTGGTGCCCTGAAGAAATTCTGCAACCCACTGACCTCTCAAGTGTAATACTTAATGAAAAAAATCATTCATTCATTCATCTTCTGTACCTGCTTATTTCCTGTTAAGGGTCACGGGTCGCCAGTCCATCGCAGGGCTAACACAGAGACAGACAACCACTCACACTCACACCATTCACACTCACATTCACACCTACGGTCGGTTTACAATCACCAGTTAACCCAACCAGCACGTCTTTGGATGGTGGGAGGAAGCTGGAGTACCTGGAGAGAACCCACGCAGACACAGGGAGAACGTGCAAACTCCACACAGAAAGGCCTGCCGGCCCATGACTTCGAACCCGGGCCCTTCTCGCTGCGAAGCATCAGTGCTAACCACCTCTCCACTGTGCCGCCCCTTAATGAAAAATCAAATGCATGAATTAAGTGAGTGTTATTAGATATCACCTGGGCTATATATACATCTCTGTTTAAGGAAGCTGTTAGCTATGATTTTCTGTCAAAGAGTTCATAGGTGCAGGATGTGTCTGTTAAATGGCTAGGAATTCATTTGTCAGCTTAAACATAAATATGTAGTCCACCTGATGGGCACCGAGCAAAATTTAGTGCTTAATTACATCTTGAACGCCTATAAATAACATGGTAGGGCACTTTATTTTAAGTGACAGGTTACGACTACATTAGGCTACGTGGAGACGCTTCTCAGGTTTTACATATTAACAGTGTTTTAAACTCCAAGTTGTACTGAATGGAGCTTGTACTGGATGTAGAGACAGCTCCTTGGAAGCATCCTACCCTTGATGATGTTACACTCAAAGGTATCCCAACAGCTTTACTGACATGGCTGTCCGCAAGTATGCCAAAAGAAGGAAAAAAATGAAAAGCAAAGCAGCAGAATATCACTGACAGAATGTCAGGCATTAATTGACACCATCACTGAAGCAATGCATTACACAGATGAGATGAGTTATTAACTGAGGTCTAAATGGCCCTTTAAAATTGAACATTAAATTAGACCGCAGTTTATTTACAGAATAAAAGAAGCTTAACTTAAAATAAAAATGAGTCATGCGCTCAAAACAGGTGCCTTGTTTATAGCAAATAGGTTGTGTGTGTATCTGTGAAGAAGAAACGGTGTGTGCCTGTGTTGCAAAGTTCAAACGAGAGGGCAGAGGAATAGGTCCCCTTTTCATTAGCCGACTGTTTTGGAACTCTCATATCCTCTGGCTTTGAGCCAGTCCAGACTCTCCTTCTGTCTCCAACTCTAAATAGCCAAATGCATTATTCAGCAATGCCTCGCGCTTTCACTTCTCTTAAATATTAAACTTTGAAAATTGATTTATCTTTCAAAATTCATCCCAATCACAAAAGTCATTCCTGTGCAAACATTTGATTACTCACACAGATGGATGGGTGTTGGAGGAGGTGGGAGGGTGGCTGAATGTAAGAGGTACTTGAGGGCAGATGTAGGGCATTTCGAACGGCTGACATCATAACAGGAAGGCTGCAGTGGTGGATGGGCATGGAGGCGGATAGAGGCCGGAACTATATATTTACTTCCATGATTGGCGGATAACTTCAAATGTTTTAGAGTCCAGAGAGGATGGACATCCAGATTGCGCTCAATCAGTGCAGAAGCTGGGATTGCACAAGCCCCCCTGTGTCAGTTAAACCTTTCTGCAGATCCTTTCTACCCAGCTGACACGAAGGTTTGTAAAACCTTTGTGAGAAATGTTGTCCTGAGTTCAGTTTCCTCTGAATCGCCATTTGGCAGTGACATTTCTGACAGTGTCCTGATACCTCTTGACAAGTAGCGTAATTTCCAGACTATAAGCTGCTGTGTTGTTGTGCTGTGGTGTTTTAATGTTTAATTACCGTAAGGGTTTCCTCTACCGCAGAGGGGATTGTCGGGACAGAAATGTCTGTTTGGAAACGCAAAGCGTCCCATTTATTTACATTTGAGAAACACAATAAATCTTTCAGTCAATCAATCAATCAATCAATCAATCAATCAATCAATCAATCAATCAATCTTTCACATCTGACATTACAAACAGCATTCATGCAGTGCACAAATAATAACAGTGCGCTCCTAGCGCACTTCCTGTAGTCATAGTACAGTAGTAATGCAGTATAACAAAAAACAAAGCTTACAACGCTTGACGAGGCAATAGCGTTAAATGGGTAAATTTAATTCGTTTTTAAAAGTACTTGCCTGTAACACGGCAGTAGAGGTGCAGTAACACGGCCGTTTACTGTATCAAAATAACCAGCCCACTATACCAGAAAAGTCAGCCAGATTGATCGCCTTTAACTTAAAAGCAGCATCATATGCTCCGTTTGTTTTCCATCATGTGCATGAACACTATTCATACCAGGGTTTTATGCACTGGTGGGCAGAAGAGTAACAGGAATAAAGTCATACCCATCATCTGAGCACCGTGGAAGCACACCCCTCAATGAAATCCAGTCACTAGTCTCAAACTTTGAAACATGTCACCAGTCTGGCACGTCAAAATCAATTAACTGTTCATTTGCCCAGGGTTCCAAAACTTTTTCATATAACTGCACAAGAGCAACTCTTATTTTAATTCCAAGCATGATTAAGCAGCAAAAGTGTGAATTTGAAAACATGAATGTGCCACCTATTTTGACACTTGAAGGGAAAAAAGTTGCTTAAATCTAATGTGCTAACCCTTAAATGTTGGAGGATGCTCTCTTGAATGTAGCTTTGCATTCTGGAGCTCTGCCAACCTGTCAGCAATAATTAATAACGTAAGCAGGATGCGCGCTGACTCCGTAACCTAACGCACACTTTGAGTTGAACTGCTGACACCAGAATAAAACTGGAAGAAGTCTAAATTTAGATGAGAGAAATTAGCCTTTAATTATTAAATGAATTAGTGTCTACATATCCAGGAGAGGCTCAATAGCTTTCCCTGCTTCATTTCCAGCAGATCACCTATTTTCCTCCCTGCAGGCATGCAAAATGATTCTGAAGCACAAATCATTTATTTATATGCCAGTTAGTTATTAAAACAAATCCCTTTCATTTTTGTGAAATATTTAACATTATTAGCAACATGTGTTCATTTATCTATTGTATTACTTATTAGACAGACTAAATTTTTCAAGCCGCCTGCACAAGATACATCGAAAACTAAATGTCAGAGGGGGCGGATGTCGGATGTGTGAGGAATTGTTAATATAATTAGAAACAAGCTTTCTAATATCTAGTCAAATGTTTTTTGTATAAACGCTTTGTACGATAAATCTCGTAAGACCATGCCAGGGATTAGTCCAGATCAGAAATAAATTGATTCAGGAAATTAGCAGCGATGCACAGACCTACTTTTACATTTTTCATGTAGATTTTCTAAAGGCTGTTACAGTGTATAATAAAACGGCCTCTATTAAACCTGAAACGAATCATTTATATACAACTACACAATACACTGCAACAACTACAATTATGGTGACAACTTAAACTGTCATAGCCCGTCGTCTTACCCTGCATAGACTTCACACAAACAGGACTGACGCTCAACACTTGTTGCTTGCCGCTCAATCGATTTCTCAATAAAACAGAGCCGTGCGTGTGTGAAAGACAATACCAGAACTAATTTGATTTTTAATGATTCTGTCATCTTCTGTCAGATTTGCAATCATTTTCTTTACAAATACTTAGATACTAACTCAACTGTTTCTTCTGACTCGTCAAGAATACTCGTAACGGTGCTTTCCCATGAAACGAATGTTGGGGAAAAAATTCATCTGGAGTCAGACTTCTGTAGTTAGTTGATATAAACTGTACTAAATGGTGGCAAACTAGCTGGAGCAGTGAAAGGAGAGTGTTAAAGTTAAAACAGCATGACATTATAATACTACTTCAGGGAAATGATTCACCTCCATCACAGATTCTCTGCTGGCTGAATCAGATTTTTGGCCCATCTTCAAACAAATGATGCTGATGTTATCTCGGAGAGAATTAGCCAGTTCTCATTTGAACATTTACTAAGGTTTTACTGCGCTGATTTCATTAGCTTCACCAAACAAACCACTGTCTTTGGGGTGTATTGAATCTGACATGACACAGCATGAAATGAAAAGGTTGTATTATCCACGGCCGCTCTAGCATGGCGGCATTCATCTGTTTCTTTCTGTGGAGCTGGTGTAAATAACGGCCAGAATACCCACGCTCGTCTTTCTTCATTTCCTCCGTCTCTTTCTGCCCCTCTTGCTTACTTTCTCTATCTGATTTAATGCACTGATGATGATAGTGAGATTAGCTTTTAGTATTGTCTGCTTCCTCACTCAGACAAATGCACTCATCAGCTCAGACCTTGAGGTCAGGCTCTGTAAGCTGCTATTTATTAAGAACATTGATTCCAGAGCAGTTGGTATTAAGAATACTTGGTCAAACTGAAAGATTCACAACCATGTTTCTCATAAAATACTTAGTATGAGCTCACCAGTCTGTGTCTGCAAGGGTAAATATTGTATCCCTTAGTGCCCTTAAGTCAAACTCCAGTCTATACTATTCTCTTGGATATGCTTTTAATAAAGGTGATATAATTTGAGCTAGGATGATGGACAAGTGACTTTGTTGTCTTCTGGTAGCTCCTTTGAGAAATCTGAAAATTGTGGTTGCATGTAAATTCAGAAATGCAGGAGAGTTGAGCATTTTTTCAAGAAACCAGTCTGGTACACATGGTCAAGTAAAGCATATGTTGTCATATTCAGGCATGCGTCTTGTGACATCTTCCCCACTCTCTTGTAGTTTGATGCATGAAGGCAAATGTGTTGCATTAACACTGAGTACCCAAGTTAAAGCTACATTAATCAATGTTTTTATGACAGTTGTTAAAATGACAAACCCACAGAGAATTATTTTCCACTTTGCCCCCTGACGTTCAGTTTTACCGTTTTGTTTCCCTCTCTCTGCTGTCATCATGGTTGTTTCCAGTAAAACAGTCAGTTCTTTTCGACGAAAGAAACATGCATCCACTACACAGCACCAAGCAAAAAACGTTTAACTTAGCAACTAGCTAATATGAATACTTCAGCCTGATGTTTCTATCAGCACAATTCACATTGACCTGTCACCTTTGAGCAGGATTTGGTTGAATGCAGGTCGGCGTGGAGAGCCAACGTGTTAAATAAATTATGATTTTAAAGGGTTAGCTCATTGTAAACGTGTTGCTCATGTAGATATATGGAATGTCAGTGATTTATGAGCACTCAGTGTCATGACAACTGACACTCAACTATATCAGATAACAATGTTGCATTTGCGCCGCGCCCAAGTTGCAGAAAAACAATTATTGTTGCTTTAAAGACAAAATGTGGTTCTATCTGTGTCTACTTTGACTATTTTGTGCTGGAAAAAAAATTGTAAAGGCAAAGCAATTTGGCAACTGATGAAAAAAACTGTAAAATTCCTTCAGACATCTCACTCATTTTACAAAATTTCTGTAAATGATAAATGACATGAGGACGTCTCTGCATTTATACATGTGGACTTATAGTTTTTAATGTGAACTGAGTTCAATGTGCATGTAAGACTTCAATAACCTCACTTCTTTTTTTTCGTGTAAAAATGCTTTTCTCAATAATGTGACTATTTGCAAAACAAATTGGAGATAATCTGCTGCACTCTGCTGCAGCCCTTATTTCTGTTCACAGCAAATTACATTTAGATTAGGGACGCACCGAATATTTGCCCAACAAAAATTTAAAGACTTCTATCACCGAAACAACACAGCCGACACAGGGCCAGCATGGGCTTTCCCTTCAAGCGCCAACATGTCTGTGGTGTGGACGTATTTCAATATACCTAAGAAAGACCCGCGGATAGCGATTCATATGTAATGCTGACATTTCAAGCATCTGCAAAGAATGTGGGTTTGATTCATCACCTGAAAGCCAAACATTCCAATCGCTATGCTGAATATATATCTCCAAGAACTTTCGGCCAAGAATTTTCATTTCGGTTTGTCCCTAATTTAGATACCCCCGCTCTTCCTTGCTCATCTCATTTTCCTTTTTTCACCCTCTCAGACAAGAAATACTCCATTGGAGTCTTAATTAAAAGTCAAACCACTCAACTGATTGTCCTAGATTGATATTCCAAAGAAAATCAATAAATTACCACTGTTTTTTGTTGTAGCGAGTGACACATAAGGGCGCTGATGAGGACATCTATGTCGGGCCATCACAGAAACCCCGGCTCAGTTAAGTGCTGCTGAAATACCCATTAACCTATCTATCACTCCGTCACACTCAGAGACCAAAACTCCCTAACTTTGACACCCTTTGAATGTTTGAAAAATTGTGCTTGCATAACACACACATGCTACACTTTTTGGTGTGTCTCTTGCTCTCTCCTTCCAGAGCCCCGGTGTATTTTCTCTTTGATAAAAGAACCAGAATGATGAATTGTACAGCATTCCAGCTTCTTGCAGTGTCACTCCAACTGACAGAACATCAGGTGCCTCGTCCTGCTCCATTCTGTCACTGCACATCTTTTGATTAGTACACACAGCAAGACACCTGAGTGCTTAAAAGAATTCTGCTTTTCCCATAAATTACACATCAGGAGTTTTGACACCAGATTTGTGTCCCGCCCAATAATAGCACCCCTGGATTTACACTAAGGAAGGAAATGACACTGCTATGCTTTCCATTACGAAAAGTGTCAAAGGCATGGATTCTATGAAGTGAGTGTGATGGTTATCACAAAACTCATTATTACATTTTTAATATTAAAACTTCTTCTAACACTCAGCAGGAGTTGACACGTTTTTATTAGAAACTGTTTTCATTGTGTACTTCTTTAAGTTAGAGAGGAAACTTATACACCCACACCGACTGACTTTTCACTTTGCACTACTTTTTCTTCACATTGGCATGAAGTCAGGGTGACATCTAAACAGCTAGACATGCGATAACTGTATAGCACATAAGAAATGAAGCATTTTTCAGATCAGACGATTTGAACTTCACTGCCAAGGTTGTTGAAATGTTTTCTCACTTATGATATATTCTTGTGACACTGGAACGTCAATAAGTCCTGCTCTAACAACATAAAGCGAACATCTTACAGTAACTAGGGCTTCGTCACAACTGAAAACATACTGTTCATTTTGTTGAACAGTTGTAAAGTAGGTCTGACCATCAGGTCATTTGAGATTTCTATGACAACAAGAAATGACCCCAAAAATCTAAAGTATTGTTACTTTACTAGTTGTAGTCTGGAAAGGATGAAAAGCCGATCAGTTTTTCAGTTTGCATACTTTAGGAGCCAAGTCAATCATCCTCTGACAATCCAGTTGGTACCCGACTATTGTCTTGCAGAGAAAAATAATGACAAAGAGACACACAAAGAGATGATGCAGCCATAATTTTGATCTAACCAACAGATACTATACAATTTACAAGGCATACAGCCACTAATAGAAGAAAAAACGTACTGCAATGTACACTTAAAAAAAATAAATAAATAATAATAATTAGTTTCAGCCCCTAGAGTCATTTTTTACAAAAGCAATAGGTCAAGTGATTATGTATATATGAGATGTGTTGCTCTGCGCATTTAAGTGTTGCTTAGTTAACCGTTATGTTTTTACAGCTTGCAACTTTACAGATTTTGATTAACCATGCTCTCATCAGTGGCTTCCAGATGCAGCAAGCAGCTGTTTTCAGCTTTAAAACGCTCTAAAATTGCACCGTAAACTGGTCAGTGTGGCTAGTTGATTCCACATTGAGATGCTAAAGAGACTGGTGTTTACCTCAGGAGTTAATAAACAGCTAAACAGAAAACAAAAGTGTATACCAGATTTATATTCACCACGGAGACACAAACATCTGGCAAAAAAAATATTAGTTATGCACGTTTGAAGCATGGTATCCCTAACTTATTGATCCTCTTGTTGTATAATTGTATATTGTGGCAGTGGAGCAGATCCCAGCCAAGAGTATGGTTTGTATCCCCAGTTGCACCAGCCATCCCCATTTAACTGGCACTGAGTCTAACTTGTATCCCTAAAAGTAGAATGAGTCAGACTCATATGCATATCCTCATACACACACACACACACACACACACACACAAACAACACTGACCATGACGTTGAGCCTTGGAGTGCAGGTTTGCTCATCTATATTTTATCCAATTATGCAGTCCATATTATGTTCTGCTGAACTGAACAGGTGGTATCCTCCACCATTAACACAGAAATAAATAACAGCATAAACATAAATGAATATTAATAGATATCTATTAGCATCAGCTTTGTTGATGAAGTCCCAGGGGGCTGCCCTATTAGCTTAAGCCACACACTGGGCTTGTGAACCAAGACTCCTCCCCAGAGCCTCAGTAGGCACAGGTGACAAACCCATTTCCCTTCTGAGAAAACTCTTTTATGTCTGAATTGTGGGAACAGCTTGCTAGTCTTGGCAGAACAGCTTGTGCGTGGCTGCGTTCGACACTTCGTATATGTGGTTTTTTTTTGTGTATGTTGCCACCTTTCCTAAAGGCGACTGATGAAAACAAGCTATGAACAAAACTTGCTAGTGAAAACTTATATTGTGTTCGTTTATGATTATGCAGAATGAACTGCAGTCAAAGCAGCAAGTTATCAATGAGCCACAGCAGTAACAAACTTTGACCTGTTATGTTCCAGTGCAGTTATTGTGCAGTAGTTTTCAACAGATGAGAGGATAAGGAGCAATCAGGCAGAAGAGATAGATTTATTGCTTGTTAACTAATCTTGCTACATTGTTTTGTTCCTTTGATTATACCAGCCAAACTACTCCTCATAGCATCACCCGAACTGTTCTTCATTGCACTCAATCAATTGTGGTAAGTTTCCTAAATGCCTTGTGATTAATTCAAATCATCATGAGTGTACTTTATGTACACGATTTGATTGAAACATGCATTGCATTTGCATAATTACAGCACTGTGGAGTAGGGCTTATTGTTTCGATCCAATCTAAAGCACTCAGACTTGGAGCTTTGTGTATTCAAGGGGACTAATATGAAATCACACAAATGTATTGTGTACAGTGTTCTCAATTATACACAATTACAGACTGGCCTTTCAGAGACACAAAAGCCTATTCCAGGCTTACATTGTTCAGCATAAATGGTTTGTGGTTGTTTTAAAGAGCTAAATGGGAGAATAATGACGAGGATACACTGAATGATGAGGGAGAAAAGATAAACAAGGGCAAAAAAATGTCTTTCTACAAGAAAACTTCTCACCAAAAGTTTGGTGGACTCCTTTTTTTTCAGCAGTCTTAAATATCTGACGACAATTTATGTCCCTGTTAGCGTGCAAGGTATTAGTAGTATGTCAGTCTTTGGGCCAGCCTAACATGCAGATGCGAACTGTCCCTGAGTTTAAACTGGCTGCAGCTACAAGCAGGAATTTTTAATGTGAAAGCAAAAAATGCACAAATTCTTTGGGATTCTAGCCCAAAACGGCACCATCACCTTTGTGTTTTCAAATTCTCTGACTGAAGCCCGCCAGATGCAGGATGTGCTGATAACAAATGTTTGATGTCCTTATCTAGTCTCCACACCATCAAAGTGGTGTCTAGCTGTATGCGAGCTGCAGCTCAGGTGAGCCCCGGGTTGCTACCAGCCACCAGCCTGTGAACACATTTCCCATCCTGAACTGTGGAGGAGAGCTTAGCATTGTGCTTAGATAAAAAGACAGGATGTCCAACTCATCATGAGGCATCATCAATCCCACTAGTATACCATGATTTTACATTAATCTGTGCCTGTATCTGAGAAGCAGCAGGAGTCACCATTTAACAGGAGAGAGAATGAAGTTGCAGATGATACTCTTAGGGAACAGTAGCTCTAATGGTGGTGGGAATGCTACATTATTCTAAACAGCCAAACATTTCTTGTGTCTTAGCTACTATGAGGAAAAAATAAAAAAAGATTAGGGTAGTGGTTCAGCAAACACAAGGACAATGTTGCCCCCGAGGTGGAAATGCAAAGGTTTATCTAGAGGCAACTCGTTAAAAACAACCTTTTAATCATCCAGATCAGCAACAGAGGAGGATATCACCTTAACTTATCTTTAATTTAAGACAGGATATCAGTTGAAGCTGATACGGTGCCTTTTCTCATCATACACTGTGTCTCCAGGTCTCTCTTCCTGTCAAATATATCCTGAGTTGAGGTCAGAGATAACTCAAACTCTCAAAAGACACATGAAGATTGATAACAGGGGAATTTTGTTTTGTGGTAAATCGAGTTAGACGCACATGTGGAGCTGATGCTGCTCCTTTTTAATTCCTACCAGACCTTCCTGACTCGGATATCCATAATCTTTGCAATTTGTGGCTGATACTGCTCCTCCTTTTAATGTGTTTTGCGCAGTCTTTCTGTTTTTCTTATTCTATGTATTATTCTGATCTATACTGATCTCACTTGCAGCGCTCCCTCTTTCATTTGCCTCTCCTTTTTTCAGCCTGTTTTCAGACGCACACAGACATATTCCTTCATTAATCTGAAAACAGTCTCTTGCATCCAGCGTCACGTGTGAGCACAACCTATTCTGTTCCTCCCGTTTCTCTCTTTCTGTTACTACTCATCAGTGTTCTCTCCTCTTTCTCTCTAATGCTGCTGAATAATGGAGAGACTGCATGCAGTAGTCATGCTGTCACTCAGCTACTGAGAAGCAGGGGGCCTGCAGTGAATACATATGTGCATGCGTGTGCGCCTGGTGTGTGTTTGTCGTTCTAGCCGTCTGCCTGCTGAAGATTAGCCTTAAGGGCATGCTGCCCCTACCCTAAAGCCACATGTGCACGCATGCATCTTCAATGCATACATTATGTAATTCATCTAAAACAACACTGCCTTATCAGTGTTAGTTTTCAAAATGTTGCAGTTAGACCACTCTATGATGCAATAAATTCACCCTGATAGACACCAGCCTCATTTAACTGGAACATAGCTATTGAATATGACTTCACTACATAATGTATGAGCGTCTCCCTATAGCAAGCACACAAAGATCACAAATCAGGTCAAGAAAAGAGGATAAGAAAGCGAGCTACAAGCTGCAAACAGGATGATGAAATCCGTGGCACCGCAGGGCAGACACGCAATTATTTTGCATCCGATACTCTGCCATTCTAGTAGCATGTCTAGGGGGGCCCCTGCTGCTAAAAACAGCTGGTAGGTGGACTCGAGACATCCAATCCCTATCTTTAAATTGACGGACTGGCAGAAATACATGCTGTAATAACCAGTAAAGGCCTCTCCACATGGTCCTCCTATTTAGTAGGCCAGATTGCCTGGTTGTTGATAGTCTCTCGACATCACTTTAAGCTCAGAGAGAGCAACTGCGTAAATGCAACATCTGGGGTTCCCTACCAGTTGAGGCAATAAAAAAAGTTGCGCATAGGGAATAAAGAGAATGCCAAAAAGGGGGCGAATACAAAATGCTACTGATCCAATGGGGGATCATGTAAATTGACGCTGGGAAAATTAATCATTTCTCTCCATTTCTGTCTTGCTCTCTTCTTCCTTTCTCAATCCTTCTCTTTTCCCAGTCCAGTGCCTGTCACAGCTGGGATGGGGCTTTTGCTTGCCTTTGGCCCAATTAGCTGGGGCTTAAAGCGCAAAGCATGTTGAGGAGGAGGAGGTCCAAGCTTGGTTTAGTCTAGTTCAGCATGGCTTGGCTTGGGGTTGGCTCGAGTCCCTGCTCTGAGCTGCTATGCAATTATAATTAAGGTTGTCCTCTGACACACACAAAGAGGAATTATTCTCCCCTCAAACATGCATCTCACATTTTAGCATAGACTTTCTGCCTTGCTAGTTTTCCACAGACACACACACACGCATATAGTCGCCCCCACGGCACACTGTTTGGGCTCAGCGATCTGGCATATCTTCACAAAGACACAAAAACTCCCAGAAGGAAAAGGGGAACAATACCATGTTATCCTTCCCTTGAATGGCCCCATCCTTTTTGCTCCCCTAAACCTTCTCGACTTGCTCCTTCCCTCTATCTTTCCATTTTATATCTGTCTCTTTTTGTTGCCGTTTCTCTCTACTCTAATCTCAATCACTTTGTTCTGTGAATTCATTAAGCTCCATTCTATAACACCAGTGTCAAGGATCAATGGTTGCCATCGGAAAAGCTCCCAGCATGCACTGCCAGGCATGGCCATTTTTAATGAGGCCCGGTTCCATCTGTCCGGCATAAAGAAAAAGTAAACTCCATTTTCATTACCAAAGTCTTGGAGCGGCCCTTTGACTGGCTACAAATGTCACACATTTAATGCCAAAATCAACCACTTATTATCAGTTAATGTCTGCTTTGATTTGCCTTGTATTTGATACCTACATTTATTTCGAGTATTTAAAAAAAAAATGCTCAAAGTGCATCTAATCTGTTTTTCATGACAAGAGACTTGCTTGGATTATGGGGAAACACCAGAGGGGTCCTTATGCATCAGGACCTAACCAAGATTACTAAAAATATCACCCCCGATTACGTTACACTACCACTAACAATACAAATTCAGACTGGTCTAAAAATAGAAATAGTGGGCCAGAGGTGAAAGTATGAAACCTGAACTGACAACCTTTTATAAACACAATTTTCACAGTCAGCTCATCACAGTCAGAGCAATCTATTGTCACCACTGCACAGTGAGGTTGACGTTCAAACAGGCCTCTAATGGCTCAGCTAATTTTTTCGCACACAGGCACAAAAAGACACATGCGGTGAAAACTTCAAGCACATGCGCAAACAACAGATAATTGGGCAGGAACTTATTCATCTACATCAATAAGTCTGTGCCAGCTGAATTCAAGCCTAGTCCTCCAATGAGCCACCGAATTGTGAAAAATGTATGAAAGAAAACTGGGGAAAAAAGCCACAATGACAAATCACCAACGCTCGGTCCAGGGAGAGAGAAAGATTTGTTGGAGAAGCAACGTGATGCATAATGAAAATAGATGCCTGTGCCGAGGCATTCTGGGCACGCTGTTGGTCTCCATTTAAAATCAATCCTGTCAATGCATCATAAGTTATTTTGACAGGGAGCAAGAGGCACTTCAGGAAACACCAGTTTAATGATGTCTTTAACCTGCCGGTAATTGACCTCCGAATTGAATGGGAGAAACAGTATTAAAAGCCTGGGGCAGGCGATTATAGTTCTCTGCTAGTTGTGCCTGCTATACATCATTTCTGATCAGACCTGGGTCAGCATAAACCAAAGCGTTTTTCTTCCCTTTGTAGAAAAAAACAAAACAAAAAATAAATAAAAAAAACAGGCGTGTGTGTTCAGTACTGAATGGCTCCACTACTGCGTGGAGCAATGGAGTCTCTGCTAGATTGGATTTATGTACTGTGTATGTACTGCTGTCTTGTGTTTTCACACCCTGCTGTACATCAGAAGGCCACAGTAGGTGCCAGGTTGGGTAATTTCTACCTTGGATATAAAAAAATAAAGAATAGGATAAGAAGGCAGAATATTTCGTGAACTCAGAGATAGAATTTTTGTAGATCTATTAAAATTCTTGCAGTGTGCACCCCAAGCTACATGAAGAAGCACAGTGCACTGTAGAGATTGTTAATGTGAAACTGTACTTGTCACTTTCTCTCTCTCAGACACGCGCAAGCACGCCCACACACACAGACTTACATTACACACGCACGGTAAAACAAGCTTGTAACCACCATCAGATGGCAAGCAGTAACTTAAATACATACCATCTGGCTGCATTAGGAATCCAAATGATATCTGATTTATGCCTGAGCTTAGGGAGTGAGGCATTAGCCTGCTATCAATTTACTATCAATTTGTCAAGTTGTTCGAATGTTCACCATAAATCTAATCATATTCATTCACATTTGCGTTGTGGATAACTGCCAGAGCGCCACATTCATACATTCAGTACAGTATTTCAAGCTGCCAGTTATATCAACATCCTGCAGCCCTGCACAGCCAGCACCCTACAGACATCAGCTGCTCATGTACACCAACCATAGCCAGCAGCAGCTTGCAGCAACATCAGTGGTAGCTAATGTCCACAGATTATAGAACCTGCTCCAATTTAATTAATACTGGGACAACCCATGCAGCCACCCTGAGCCACCAACCTCCCTTTTTGGCATTTCCAGCTGCCTTACACCTCACATAACTGCTCCATCCTTGCGCTCTGCAGAATCAGGCATCGGTGAATGTGAGCATTTCAGAGTCTTTAATATGCTGCACGAGGAGATCAATCTAGCAGAGCCAGACAATGAATGAAGATGCCAGTGTGTGGGGACTTCTGCGCTCAGGCTAGGGTGGCGTGCGGCAAAGGGGGAAAGGCAGCGGGTTTGATTGTAATTACAGTCATGCTTTAAGCCTTCCTCAAGAGTCAGAGGGTTGAGGTAGGAGCGGTGAGGGGGTTTGATTGAGGATGGTGTAGAATGAGGGATGATAGGAGAGGCGGCGTGTAAGCTGCGTCCATATGCTGCTGGGATGTTAGCGATCTCCAAAAGGAATTTTCACCTGGGCCAAGTCTCCCCGATGCTGTCGGAGAATGAGCCAAGAGACAAAGGCCAACATACAGACACAGAGGAATAGAAGGGTTTATGTCTGCCAGAAAACAAATCAGAAATGAAGCAGCATTTACAAGAATGTGACATCCTAATCAACCACCCAATGACACATTCTGTTGGGTGGTGATTGTGTATCTTTGTAAATTTCTCTCCTCCCCAAATATCTGGCGCCACTCAATGTAACTAAGGCCTCGTCCACACGTACTAAAACGATCTTTTTCCCCTCCGTTTTCCCTGGCATCGTTTCAAGAATATCTGCATCCACACGGATCCGTCTCAGCACGGCTTAAAACGCTACGTCATATCCTATAGGTGGCGCTGTTTCAGTTTCAGAAATTCACCAAAAACGGAGAGGAAGAGGTGGAGCATGCGCATAAAGCTTGAGAGCTGTTTACAAATCGGCTTTAGAAGAAACCAAACTCAAGGAGAAATGATATTTAGCCCTAGTAACCATAATAGGCTCAATATCTTCTCCAGCAGGAACACGAGCATGTAGTCCGCCATTGTTGTTGATGTTGTTATGAGACGTCTTGCGGGATATAAGAGGTGGAAGGCTGCTCGAGGGGTGTGGCCATGGTGGCAATGACATCATCGTATGCATATCTCTCTGTTTTCCCCTGTCCACACAAAAACGCAAGAGCTGCTTTTTCAAATTTTTCCACCCTGGGACCCGGTTTCAGAAAAGTGCGTTTTAGGGCAATGCATTTACAGGTTCCGTGTGGACGATTGGCCAAAATGATGCAAAACATCTGCGTTTACACCAAAAAGCGTTTCCGTGTGGACAGCCCCTAAAGTTACGAACAATTATCAGTCTCATGGAATTAATTTGGAGATATAAGCATTCGACTAACATTCAAATTCAAGCTGGGTTGTAATTTTCAAACCACTTAACTGATAAAAACATTCTGAATTACTACTATCAGTCTGTTATCTACAGCGACAAGCAGGGATATTTTCAGGCAGTGAAACCTTTTGAGGAATTCCAGAACATTACCTTCCTTTGTTGGAGTTTTCCCATCAAGTCTTACAGCTGTTTCGTAGACTTTGATGGCTTATGACCGTGTCCACTGGGGATTATTATTACGAAAAATGTGGTATCAAATAGATTTATGAACATCTAGTCCTTCGATAATAAAGCTTATTCAGGTCGGTCTCTTGTCAGTAATTTTGTGTGTAATTTTTATGGAAAGGATCTCAAAATTACAGTAAAAAAAAAAAGATGTCCAGTTTTGGAAAGTCAGATTCTCCTCTCTGTTCTTTGCAAATGATGTATTTCCATTGTCAGCCATTTCAGCCCTCATACACTGACTTTCAGACGTTCATGAGTTTAGTTTAGGGATGCACCGATCCGCTTTTTTCCACTTCCGATACCGATACGAATATCTGAGGTTTAGTAACAGCCGACATTGATCTGATACCAGTATAGAAAAACAGCGCTGGTTCAGTCAGTGCAATTTTGTGGCTCTGTGGTTCTGAGGCCACCGTTAGAGACGGGGTAAGTCATCCAAAGGAATGTTTGAGTACGGTTGCTGCTGTTGAATCACGTCTGATACTGATGAGTTCTAGCTACCTTCAGTCTTGACTTTTTTCACACAAGTTCAACTGGTGGGAGACCCCCAGATATCCTCGAAGCACCCGAGACAAATTATATTTCTCAAGTGGCCTGGAATCCCCCATAATGCGCCAGCTGTCACCAGAACTTAATAAACATAATTTACAAATCAATGTAGTACACAGACAAGTAAGAGATGTAGAAATTGCAGTGAAATAAATGTTGCTTGGGAGCTCTACATAAATAGATCAAGCTCTTCTGCAAAAAAACTGATATTAACAGATAAAGTAAATACAGACATTGTTCTGCCAACGGCTGTCCAATCTGTTATTAATACCTAATGCCCAGTGAAAGGCATTCTAGCCAACACCAACCCAGCTGGCTTGATACTGTACAAACACAGTCCTCCTAGCAGCAATGCTGAGAGCAACAGAAGGGACAACACAGGACAGGTGGTGGCTACATGTGATTCATTGTTCCTGTAAGAAAGCACAAGTCCCTCTGGTCTCCAATCACTCCTCCCTCTCTTCTCGCTCCTTCACTCACTATCTCTCTCCCACTCCTTCTTCTTCTGCTCTCATCTGTCTTTCATCCTTATCTTTCTCAGATTAGGTGTGAAGAATAATTAGCGGGTACTAAAGAGTTCCGGATGGACTGGATTCCCATGGGAGCCTGGTCACTTTTTCCACCACCAAATGTCCCTGGCAACACAGCTGACCGTGGGCCACGCTGCATCAGTAATTAGAGTGCTGTATCATATATGTGTGTCTCTTTGTCGATCAATGTGTGTTGATCACCTGTGAAACAGGTTGTTGGCCCACTTCAGTCAGATCTCCTTTTTCCTGCAAAAGTTTATAAAACTATAAAGCTCTTTTAGCTACAGGATTGACACAAAGACGCTAGCAGATGCTGTCACAGTGTCCTCAAAGGGAAACAGGTCTAAAAGGAAGAGTCAATTAGTGCTATGAAAAAGAAACAGCCACTTCATAATGTGGGCAATTGGTTTCTCATCTCCCTTAAGCTCTCTTTAACTTTCTGCTATTTGATAGAATTACTTACGATGTGGCTGTCAAAACACTTAGATGACACGCACATCAGCAGGTTTTGGCATTAATAACTAGCTACCATATGTCTCATAATTTCAAGTTAACTGGACCAGCTGAAAAAGAAAAAGTACAAACTTTGAGTCTCGGCTAACTGGACTAACTTTTAATGAAGTGAGCCGTATCTTTAAACACGATGAATGTAACTTGTGGAAACAAACTGTAGTCGTGGCATTAAAAGCAGACTTGCCGTTTTCCAATATTGTTTGGGGAAACTGATCTGATGTTTTTGCTGGTGGTAATGAACAGCAAAGCTAAGTGAAAGAAGTTAGTAGTGAGTAAATACCTTTACTAAGTTGGAGGTGTGCAGCTCTTTATCAAGCAGCTCGCTGTGGCTTCTCCTCCTTCCTGTTCTATTACTCATTAATACAGAGTATCGCTCTCTGTGCCATGAATATTTATACCTAAACACAAAGGAATCCATTCAATTTTGAATGAATACTGAAAACTGGCAACCTCACAGTGCTGTTGGTGGCTACGTCAGGGGGTCACCAAAATCTTGGAGAGTCTTCCTTTTGGAAACCATGAATTTCTGCACCAATATTCAAAGCAATATACATGACAGTGGCCATTTCGGCCTGGACTGGAAAGACTGACAGAATGACAGACTTATTCAGCCCTGGAGCAACACTGCTCAAAAATCTGACATGCCACTCTTTCCACTGGGACAGATAAAGATGTCCACCCCATACAAAATGTCATTTTCTTTCCAAACCTACCACTGATGTCCTTACACAAGGTGCCAAGTCATTATCAGCCTGACAGCATTAGGTATGGTTTTAAATTTATCTTGTGAGCCCAAAAGGCCAATCCTGATTTCAGTGAACCTAATTTGTGCCCAACATCATGTCAGCCAACTAGGTGTCAGCTACAGCTGAACAAAAATCCAACAAACATTGGTTAACCAGGCTAAAAAATATGAGAGCAATAACTGTCTAATTTTATATCATGCTGTGGAGGAAGCACTTGGACCTGTCTCCAGATGGCAGGTGGAAGCAGAAGAGATGGAGCTTTGCACTTGCATCCATACAGATGAGTGGAAAGCTGTGAGTCTGTATAATGTTAGTAGGGGGTGTTCCTGACACCCTGGCATGTCCCATAATCGGCTTTCCTCAGTGACAGCACGGAGTCCATAGGAGAGTTCAGTCTGTCTCTCTCTCTCGCACACACACACTCGGGTAGAGATACAAATACATGTGCACGGGCACACCTGGTTGAATGTGCAGGGGGTCTTAGACTGCCAGCTGTAGAGCAGAATGCAGGCTGAGCTTAAGAGCAACACACACAAACACATGCAGAATTTAAACACATGAAGCAGCATCGCACACGCGTGAGAAACGGCGGTATTTACAGCAGCCGTGCAGTCTCACATGCACACAAACGCATCAACCCAGAAAGGCAGAAAACAAGAAACATCATATGCACATGTTTGAGAGCTGAAGCGCCGCAAAACAGAAACATATATCACCAGTCTCACACTGCGAGTCTCATTATGCCACCTGCACGCAGACACCAGCAAGCACCACTCAATGTTATGAAGGAGACACACAAACACAAATTTATATTCACCTCACACACGGTCATACACAAAGCAATATGGGCATCACAGAGAGGTGTTGGCGGTTGCAGCAGACAACCGGGGCCTGTCATTCATACAGCGATGGGGAGTGTGACTGGGCACAGACCCGGAGCCATGCAGGGAAAAGCTATTGAACAGAACAGCAAGGAGGGAAAGCTCTCAGATGCTGCTGTAGCCCCTGACCTTTCTCCCCAGCTTACATCACCAGAGGCTCCCCAACCTGTAATTGCAGGATTAGTCCTACAATGTCAGAATGATGTAATATAAGAGATACATAAACTTACAGAGAGATAATATAAAGATATATTTACACTATGCCTCTTGGAAAATGTCACATTTTTTGACAGGCATTACGATGTTATTGCTTCATTCCCACATGAATCCACCTGCTCATGGAAGACCTTTTTCTTTCTTGTGGCTCTTTGCGGAAGTCACTAGTCACCCTGTCATGACAGGCCCATGAATAACTGAGGACCACTATCTGTCCCGACTCACCCGGGGACACAGCGGGAAGGAAACAAATGTGCGGGCGAGCATAGATCAATAAAAAACAAAAAATGTGAATGTGACTTTAGGCGGCAGAGGTGAAAAACTTTGGCCTTTTGACACTTTTACTGGTACTGAAGCAGAAAAGGCTATTATTTTTGATGTCATGTTGTAAGAATGTATAGAAAAATAATGAAATTTGAGCATTTAATGCTATTTGTTAATACTGGCCTGCCTTTCTTTTTTGCTTGGATCTTACATAACCCAAAGCTATATGAGTAAAAATGATTGGAACTGCAAAAATCATGAAACATCTGAAATATTTTCTCTTATAAAAACACAAAAAGCAAATAGCACCGGAGGGATTGGCTGTGTTTTTCTAATGTGTGCCAGATATCATATTGTTTTGCATGGCCTGTCAGGAATAATTCTGTTTGTCTCATGCTCCATTCACCTTCCAACAAGGATTTTCTTTCCTTTATTTAAAGTGTTTTTAATTTTAATTTTAATTTTTTATGTCTTGATCTTTCCATCTTGTAACATCAGGCCTCCAGGAAAAACACCCATGAAATTTCACTCACATTCATATTCTGATGCGTCTGTCTATCATACTTTCAATACACTGCACTTAATTTGACGATTTTCACGTTCTGTCAATCGTACAATAGCCCCTGACACAAATGGCAACATTAACTCTAACTGCACATGCAAAGTGCCAGCCATTCGCAGCTAAACCGCCGCCTTAACAAACAGCCTCGGCGCACAGAATCAAAGCACTTGTTTTTCATTAGAGAATCTCACTTGACAGGAAAATATAAAAAGTTCAATAGTAATGGCGCGTGTATGTCCATTTGTGTGTGTACGTGTGTGCTGACGTTAAGCTCATCCATCCCGGGCGAGTTTACTCTGTCAGGTCTGTATTCTTAATGAACCGTAGGGGGACCACATCGCAGGCGCTCCCTCGCACTCCAGTCACTGCTGTGCAAACGTCCTCTAGCTGCTGCTGCCAATGACTCGAGGTGGAAGCAAACACACACTGACTCATACCTGCTCCGCTTGATGTGTATGTGTTTGTGCATCTGCTTGATGATTGGCCAACAGAGCAGTAGGTAGATACACATGTATACTCCGTCACGCACACTAGAGGTAATTGCCTGCCAGGTGGTGACACTGGTATCCCTCAATCCTGGTAGAGATCAATCTTAAAGGAATAGGTAAACAAACTGTGACCCTGTCCTTTAAATCAGTCCATCTGACCTTGTTTAGAAGCACTGCTGCACTGCTTTAAAGGACAAATGAGGTAAAAAAAATAAAATAAAAAGAGGATCCAGCTGACATTTAATAGATTCCTATTGTCCAAAAACAGAACATTTCTTTTGTTTGACTGTGTAGCAGCCATCCACACCTTATTAATGCATGATACATCAAACCTATCATGTGTGAATGGCGATTGCTACTTACAGATATGATGAAGAGTTGCAGCATAGCCACATTAATTAGGCCCCCATTAGTGCCAAACACTGCAGATTGAATCAGTGAGGTGCCTTTTTGCAGGCCTGCCTGAGCGCTTGTGTGTCTACACTCGTTTATGCATGAGTTCTGAATATAGATTTGCGCGTGCGCAAGTGTTATGATCCAAGTGTGTGTGTGTGTGTGTGTGTGTGAGCGACGCATGGAGGGGTAGACACACCGAGAATAAAGCCATGACTTTGGTTAACAGTAAACACACCACTGAGAGCTCATTAGAGTAGCTCTCCCCTCTCCTCGCTGCACTGCTCCAGTGACGGGGCTTTAGCTCCAGCCATATCTGGCATCCAGCAACAAGCTAATTAGCGGCTAGCACTCATTACAGTCAGGATAGTGAGCATAGCCTCTCTCCAAAACATCATCTGTAGCCTGTCAGAAACACAGCATGCATGTAACAGTTCCAAACGGACTCAGATTGGAAGAGGCTAAGTAAAGTGCTTTGCTAAATAGACGGTGTTCACCCCCATTTATCCCAGGCTCATCAAGATGGCATCCATGAGCTATAATGATTTATGCTGCATCACTTATTATAGACGTCTGACATAATCAGAGGGCTGGAAGTTATTATAGGATCAGTTTCATTTCTTGAAAACCCTTTGAATGTATGTTTGCACAACTGTTGTATTAACTGGTAACAGGGAACAACAATTCAACATGGGGCTGGGCGATGAGGCTGAAAAATGTATCACGATATAAGTGTTTCATATCTGTCAATATTGATAATTATTGATTCATTTTTTTTTTATCTATTCTACCCAGACTTCTCAACTGTGCTAAGCTGCATCCGTTATTTCTTTATCACTTTCATGTAGTGCACTAGACTTTTTCATTCATTTAAATTTTTTAAAAATGCTAACAATTCAATAGCATTTAAATTTCTTTCATTTTTAATTAACTCAGTCGTGGTGGAAAAAAAGATTCGGTTCATACAACCAACCATCAAAGACGACTCGAATAAATCTAGAGCGTATTTAACCAGCTCACTTGAGTCCTACAAAGTTTGATTGATAACGGCACCATTCAAATATCTTACATATCACTCGGTAGAGAAACAAAACATACTACCAGACTTGACCAGCAAACAATACGTAGAGAAATGAAACTTAACAACTCATAACCACTGCTCGTGGATCCCTGATTAACTGAGTCAGCAGCCACTCACTCGGCCGGCAGAGAAACGAAACTTAACCGACTCTTACACTACTAATCAAGGGAGACAAGATTAATATGCTCACTCACCACCAAGTTTGCAGACAACATCGGTCTGACTCATGTCTGACTTAAAATAACCAAAATATTGTCAAAATGGTGACGTGATCTTTCCTTTTTTATCTACAATTTCCTCTCATATTCTGCTTTCACTCCACGCCATTCTTTTATTTTGTTGTTGGCTCAGCTGGGCCATGATAGGTCTGAAGCCCTTCCTCTGCCTACATCCCCCAGAATGACTTGCAGTTGCGACTTGGGATTTTCTTCCTATTTTTCAGAGAGTTCAAGTGCAATTATCGAACATTCTATCGAACGTATTTTCTATTGATATCGATCACGTGTCTATCGCGATATATATCGTTATCGTTTTATCACCCAGCCCTAATTCAACATCATTCATTCATTCATTCATTCATGTTCTGTAACCGTTTGTCCTGTGAAGTGTCATGGTAGGGGGCTGGAGCGTATCCCAGCTGTCATCGGGCGAGAGGTGGGGTACACCCTGGACAGGTCTCCAGTCTATCACAGGGTGACAGACAACCATTCACACTCACATGCACACCTACATGACGATCCATACAGACATCTCAAAGTCGCACCTCTCAAATGTCCCAGAGTGAGAAAGGAACAATTTTCATAGCCATGGCCATGTTGCACTGAATGCTGGGGGCAGGACTTCCCGTACAGTGTTAATACTATGGCGGCCCTCCAGGGTCTAATTTACTCCACCTTGGTCTCATAACGAATTGGACTTTTTTTTGCAGACAACATTGTCCTTGTGTCGTTTTTCCTATTGCTCCTGAAAGTATTTTGGTATTCATGTATATATATATATCTGTTGGTAAATCCATTCATCCACATTATTACGGTAACATAAGTTTGACAGTGAACCAAAATAATAACAACAATGTGGCACTAAACTGCTTCACACAACTCCAGAAAAATCCACTCTTGAGTTTTGTAATTATGCACGACCCCTTTCACATGCAAGCCGCTGAGTGAGCCATCGTTCATATAAAAGTATTAGAGCACTGTCTGTTTCAACTTAACGTGCTGAGTATGAACATATTTTAGCTTTGGCCCAGAACACTTCACATGTGCCGTTATTGGACCCTTGCCTGGGGGATGTCCATTATCAAGCTGCCAGAGTTAAGGTTTTCTGTGCTTGAGACATAATATTGCACAAACTGGGAATGCCTGTCTTTCCACATTCTCAGAAGCGTCTTTTGGACAAAGTAACAAATACATTCCCACTACTTAGGAAAGGCTACATTTTATTAAATGTAAATTATGTCTATAAATGATGTGCTCACAGACAAATGACTCCCTCCCTTATTAGATGATCCATATTTCCAGAGAGCATATATTTCCTTCAGCAGCATCCGGCTTCACATTACCCAGCTATTGTACTTTTCATTTGTCTTTCTGAGGGCCATCCGCCAGCTCATACTACTTTAACTTGATCACCACTCGTGTAAAATTAAGTACAGTCCACAAGGGATGTTTCAGAACAATTGATAAGTGCTGATTAACTTGATCTGCCTAGAATAAACACTCCTCTGAGAAATAGTCAAAGTAAGAACATGACAATGGAATTCCCTAAGAACTATTAACATCTGGTAAACAAAAGCTGAATCAAAGAAGATGTTTTACTACAAAGCACTCTGAGAAAGAAGAAAATACAGACCGCTGAGATAAGGAGAAAACATATGGCACCAACATGTCCGCCAATGCTAGCTCATTTTATTAATTTTAATTTTATGGCTCCAAACATATGCCAATCAAATCCCATTTATTCCCAATTCCAAGTAAGAAGCACCTCAACTAGCAACTTTCACATGCCATAATTTTGCATTTGGTTGTATTACACCAGGTAACGTTAACAACATAACCAAGCTACGGTCTAATAAAGAGTAAACAAAATAGCTGGAGTAGCTGACAAAATTACGAAAACCAAACAAATTGTAATTAGCTTGTGCACCGCTCAGCTCAGTATGTGAGTGTTTGAGCAATTTAATTCTCAAACTAATTTCTCAACAACAACTAGAGATCGCACCATTGCTCTACATTATTATAAGCATTAGAAGTCAGAGTGCAGCAGCACACACAAAGCTATGTCCATATGTTAAACAAAAGGAACCACGCATCTTTAATCAAAAAGGCAATTCATCACACAGGTTACATCCACCATAATGATGCGCATAGATAAGGAGATAATAAGTTAAATGAGAGGGAGAGTTAAAATAATACCGTAGCCAGCACGCTTCATGCACTGTTGCACTGCTGATAAATGATACAGGTCCCTCTCCTTATTCCGCAGCTCCTTTCTCTTCTCTTCCTTTCCCTTTTGCTCACTGCCCCTGCCTTTTGTCTGACGTCAAGAGGAAACAAGATATAGCAGTGGTACAGAAAAATTACTATATTTCATGATGTAAACGAAGCTCTTCATAATTACATTCATAAAGGAAACAGATGTAACTGTGCCAAAGCTGCAGATACATAAACACACCTTAAGACAGATGTAGACAAATACACATGAAGCTCTTACAACTTCACCTGTTGGAGCTGGCAGATGGTTCTGCCCTGGAGAACTGGTAATAACACAACAATAGCCAATTAAGGAGTGACAGAGAAGCTGAGGGGGGCAGAGGCAGTTTACGGATAGATTCAGTCAATTAGTCAAATGCTCCATTAGGAACATGGCCAGAGACACAGTGTTGATTGCCTTCTATTATCCACATCAGTCACATTTCTGATTGCTAGCATTATTATGTTTAAAAGTCTGCAAGTTTTACGAGAAACCAACAAAATTGCAGGCATTTATTGAAAATGCACAAGGCAGAAAGCAAAGGAGAGTGTCTGTCACCCATGGGAATCTCTAACCTTTTGACTTCACCTCATTAGGGATTGTGTGAACCAGTGCACATATACACATCTATACACATTCGGATAGAGAAACCTTCCAAAAGCCGAGAAAAAAACTGAAATTGTGTCCAGCTCCTTATCCTCACACAAACATGTTCATGTATTAAACATGATAAAGCATGCAGGCCACATAAACACACCCACATACACAGCCTGCTGAGTCTGCCATCTATCTGCTCTAAGTACGACGCACACTGGTTCATACACACCGTCACACTTTTGCTGTGTTGAGATCAAAGATACGCTGTCTTCAGATGTGCCCTTCCCTTCTTCATGACCTTAAGCTGTCAGTGTTATCTGCTCCAGACATACACACAAACACACACAGAGCATCCACATAAATTCACTTTGCCTCAGACACACGCATATGCATACTAACGAATCTCATGCAGGCAATTACAGAGCTGAGCCCTTCATGTTGGCTGGGTATCAAATATATTCCTCCCCTCTCACATTACTGTGTTGGTGCTAGCAAGAATGCTACCTTCACAGCTCTCTGTTCACAGCCTGTGTGACTGACTAAAACAAACCTAACAATTTGCTTCTTCTTTGCTTTCTTGTCAAATCCTATTGATTGGACCACTTTTATAACATTAAGTGTCCGTAGCTCTTTGATGCATGCATTCTGCTGCCGCTCTGTTTCCATCTCTGTTGTTTTCCTTCTATTGTGAACCAACTGTGCTCTTCAGCTACATACATTCCCACAATGACACCTTTACATTGGCAGGGAATTGAAGTAAAGCACCTCGTCACATAACCTGGTAACAGCAGCCCTAGCAACCCGTCACAGCCAGCCACTTTGCATACAAATGATTGTGACAGAAGTGTATACGCATGTGTGAGTATGCATGACAAGAGCTGGTGCCAGTTTGCTGGTGGGTGGCAATACAAATTTAGTTGTGTGTCAGTGTGTTTGTGTGTGTCTTGCTCGCACACACGCGTACGCATGCTCGTGAAGGGGAGAGAGAAAGGGAAAGGGAAGTGGCGAGAAAAGACTGAGAGCACGGAGACCAATTAAATTTTTACCCACCCTTTGATACCAGTGTGAATGCGCTATGAGTGCAGGCCGGCACTTGATCTGTGCATGGTACTTATGTTCCCGGCTTTTATGCATGGAAATGAAAAAGCGATGTGAAGCCTATTTTCTGCCTCCTGTACTTTCTTCGTAAATAAAAGCCTCCTCATCTTATTTGAATATGCTTTGATAATTAATATCATTGCTACGTCCACACATTAAAACAACAGGAATGGCAGTTAAAAACTTTAAGGGTCTGTAAATAATTGAGCCTTTTTATACATAAAATACAGCTTGTTATATAATTATATCATCAGTACATCTGTTAATAACTGCTTAATCATAATAATCCCAACACCTGGCACGGAAACATAAAGCTAAAAAATGCTAAAAAAATATTACAGCATATTTACCATCTGGTCCATCATAGCATCAAGTATTAATTTGTCCTGTGAGCTTTTGATGCTGCCTGATAAATTTTGCTATTTGGTAGCCAGTGGAGTTCAGAATAGTTCCAAGTAATCTAAGATAATTTATAGCTGAAAGTGACCCGGCATTGTTACAGGGAACCCCACAATGGATAATAAAGACACATCTGTGATTCTCAGCTCGCATATCTTGAGGACAAGTTTATATGCGATTGCATGCACAAGTGCGTTTAAGGGCTTTTTGAGCTCATGCTTGCGGAGGGGTGTGATTCACATCTGCCCGTGCGTGTTTGTTTTTGTGTCTAACAGAGCGGGGAGGAGGCAGCGTTTGTTAAGCAGTCGGGAGAGATTGTGTGGATCGTCTCCACTGGCCTTGGCAGAGTGCCCAACATCTGCAGGCCTGTGTTGTAGCTCCACTGTGATACTATGATGGCACAGCCCATGATGGATTACAGTCATTGCACAGGTATCCATGCAAAACTAATGTGTATATAAGCAGGTGTTAACAGCCACAGTGCTGTGTGTGTTTACATGGGGTGTGTGCGTGTGCATTTGGGGGCAAATTCAGTATTTGTGAACAGGTGGAAGGATGTTGAAAGAGTCTGCTTGTAGTATGAATGTCAACAAATATAGATACATGTTTGCATACGAACAGATAATGAACTGTGGACTGAGACTGTTTGACTGGGATGCAAACTAAATAGTGCTATTTGTGTTGTACTTGGTGCTTTCTTCACTAGATGGACAACCTTGAGCAAACACTGCAGTATCAAGTCATTTTGAAGCTTGGCTCGTGCTGCTTCTAAAGATATGATGTCTTTTCAGCTTCACTGTGTGTTTGTATTGACTGAATGAATCTTATTGTTGAGCTAATATCTGTTGCCAAATTAGTTCAAGTAAAATCATTTTAAAATCAAGCAAAGAAGTGGGATGCCCCGATACCTTAGCTTAGTTCAGTAGATGTTGCTTCACTTCACGTTTCTCTCCGCTCAAGTGAGGATGAGCTGTCTATTCCTCAGCAAGAACTGGGAGTGAGGTTATAATTGTCAGCTGTAGTACTACCATAAAGAAGTACGCTAACTAATGTTAGCCTTAATGGCTAAAATGTTATGTCAGTTTACTTGTAGATTAGTTTCTCTCATAGCTTGTTGAGAAAGTACTAAAGTAAACATTCAGCTTGTAAAACCCTAATTATCAAACATGTTTGATACTAATCAGTGAGTCTACAAGGGAGTTCAGGATGTATAAGACATTACCAAATAATCTGGGCAGAGAAAGGTCTGGACTGGATTTTTGCTCTAATTGTCAGGAGGGGGATCAGACACTGCCTCAGTAGTTTGAGAGAAAAAAACAATTTCTTGCTAAGAGTTAAATAAAGCTTTCATGTCTTGCGCTTCAAGAATAAATTCACTGTTTATGCTAAGCTAGAACCTCCCGGCACAGCATTCACCTCACCTCTCTGAATTACAACAAATAAGAAGAGGACCTTGCAGGCACTGTGCACTGTGGATGGTAGAGTAATAAAATAAAGGAAGGTGATGAATAAAATCATGTTGTCCGTGAACATTTTTGTATGTGAACTTTGTACTGGACTCCATTATGATACTGCTGTATCTGTATCCAACAGATCTCAATTTGAAAGCTCAAGAATATAAATGTATAAGCATTACTATAAGCCAAAAGTAGTATAGGTCTTCAGCGGAAGAAAATTCAAGCACCTACAACAGGTGGCTGAATGCTGGCGATTGTTTGAAGCAGAAGAAATCGTTTTAAAAATGCCTGGATTAGCCCCGATATCAATCTACTGATACCAATTGAGGCATCCTTAAGAACAGCATATATAATTGGAAAAAAAAGGGACACATTTAATCGACTCATTTAAAAGCCCGGTACTGGGTGCTTCTACAGGAGGAAAATACATGCTAGGATACCTCAAATCAAAATCCAAAAGTTAAAGGGTGATAGCTGATTTGAATTTTTTTTATTAAAGTATATATTTGTTTTCATTATTTTCTGGCTAAGGGTACCATTGCATTTTACTTTTGATATTATTGCACTGCATTTGTATTCCCCCTTTTATACTGATTTTAATTCTAAGACCATTAGAATAAAAGAGAATTTATGGGAGGGCTGGTTAATCAAAAGAATTTTAATACACTGCGTAGCGTTTCTCATACAACGTTTATACTACAGCGGCTCGCAAGGTTTAAATTTACTCCACCATGGTCTTATAACAAATCAGAAATATTTATGCACACCTCAAACAACAATGTGCTTGCTTTGATTTTTCGGTTGCTCGCCAAAGTAACCTGACGGAGAAAACGTCTCAAACAGCTCATATAGCAGGTGAAGATATTTGTGTTGTTCACTAATGAAAATTTATGTTACTCAACGGTTAAAAAAAAAAAAAGCCAGGGTCTCATGAAATGTATGCTACTGTTGTGCTACATAAGAATACTGTAATTATAAATAGAATGACAATAAAGACAATGGAAAACAATAAAGGAAACGAGAACATTTTCCAGCATGCCATGCTTTTGTTTATTTATCATCATGATGTAACAATACTCCAAGTCAGAGTGGCTTTTCATGTACCGTACATGTACATCCTTCTATGGTGTATGTTTCTCCTCCTCATCAGCAGCAGCATACAGTGCATTCAGCTGAACAAGCCAACTAAAAAGTACTGGTGGACAAAAACAACCTCTTCAAGTCCTGTCTTGGAGCTTTTTCTGTCAGATTTCTGGCTGTTAGAATGTGTTTGGTTTTCCCCTTGGCTCTCCTTTCTCTTGATATCACATGCATTGCAACAGCACAAACGGCAATGCCTGTGTATGAAAAATGGATTTCTCCCAGCCCGCATTGCCATGGCGATGCACAGCTTACCCAGCCAGTTCTGCCCTTTTAAGGATTTGCATCAAAGTTGCTGCAGTGGTGGGGAGGTGAGAGTAGTGTGTGCAGAGATTTATCTCACCTCTCACTCAGTGTCTATAAAAAAAAAACCTTCATATCTTATAATGATACGATACACACCAGTGACGTTCTGGGTGCAGTGCAGTTGTGTGTGTGCTCTACATTTGTGTGTATTTGGGAGTTACAACTACTGCACAATAGCATTAACTAAGTAATTATCAATGAACAACAGCAGCACAACTTAACGGCCATGTAGAAATTGATAAAACTGACCAAACTAAATATACACAGAGATCACTGTAAACTTGTCCAAAAGAAGGAGCACAAACAATGAATAACTCTTTCACTCCAGGTCAAAAACACGGAGCTTCCAAAACTGGGGCAACGTACCCTAAATTATGCAGATGATGGGCTAAGTTTCAGGCCAAAATTATTCATCAGACAGTTTCTACGCTCAAAAAAAGATCTCACACATTCTAAATTTTGCTACATGCTTCAAAATAGTCAGTGTTTGATGCTTCATTAAAAAACAAAGACCTGCAATTCTTTGTGGATATCTGCCAGTCTATCAAGACAAGGCTGAGACTTTTTGTTTTTCTATGAGCAACACACTGCAAATCACTATGAAGTGTGTCGCTGGTGGGTTATGAAGGATTTGGCAAGCCCTGATGTTACCTTTGAACACGAGTCTGATTAAGACAGAGATTTCAGATGGCTTGGATAAACAACCTGAGGTACTGCAAAACCGAAGCCTTGTAAACAAGCGTTTGAACAGAAAGTGCAAAAACACCGTAGTTCTAGGTCGAGTTGAGAAATCATCGACGCTTCAAAAATCTCATCAGTGTTTTTGATAAAGAAGATGTCTCTTTATTACACTGCAACGGCGGAAAATAATAAATAAATCAAAAGTATTTTTGATCAATATTTCAAATGTTTCCGTTCTTCTCTGAAACTGTTATGGAACGTACTTTCAGGGTCATGTTTTAATGAGGTGATGGTGTTGATCAGACACATTAACTGTCAGTACTCAGCTTTGAAGCAGAACATCCGTATATGCCTGTATGTGACAGAAACCACAATTTAAAATGCTATGCTGGTAGAGAACATTTTCACTGCTAATTTTCCTGGCATACAGTTTAGATTTTTAAAGGTTTTGAATTCATACAGTGGTAATGCTCTGGCCACCCATTTACCTGCCTCACATGTAAATCTACTACAACGTATGCTTTTAGTTTTTTATGCACTATTACCTCCTCAAATTAAGACAAGACACTTTATCTTACAGGCTCATAAATGTGCTAAAATCCCCCGTTATCTTCCAACAGATGTAAATAAGCGTGATGATCTAGCCTAATAGTCTGTCACCTAACCAAACCAGGCAGTTTGTTCGCCTGCAGCACCTCAGGCTGTTGTGACTGTGTCCCAGGACAGACACTAAGGTTAGGATATGGTGGTCAGTCCTCTCTCTGTCCGTTTCCCTTCCACACCCCATTTCCCCTCTTTCATCTTGCTTTTGTGTTTGTCATTTTATGCAAGTCTTATCCCCCTCCCTTTCTGCCTCCCTCCATCGCTGTACTGACATATTGTTTCTCTCCTCTGTCCCGCATCACTCCTCCCTACCCTTGCGTCTTCCCTCCTCCCCATCCGTCTCTCTTTCTCCTTTTGCATCTGTTTGGTGTAATCCCAAGGGCTGTGAGGGGCCAGAAGGGTCCATGAATAAGTCATTAACACTGGCCCCTCAGACTCTGTGATCATGGGCAACCTGTTCAAAAACATGGTTCCCCGCCACCTCTCTCACTCCCTCTGCACCCCTCTTTCTGCATCCATAAGCAATGAAAACATAAATAAATAAAGCATTAGCACTGTGTGTGTGCGTCTTTGTGTATGTGTATTTATACTTCAAGTTTTCAGTCCTTCGTTGGCCAGGTGAGCCAGGTGATGGTAGTAAAACAGAATCGTATAAATACCAGTACCATATCCTAACCTTAGATCGCTGTTAGTATTTGTTTTCTTGCAAATTAAACATTGCCACACAGTACATATATGTGGATTAAAAGAAATTTTACACTGAAGTCAAAGCCAAGATAGCATTAGCATTTAAAGGACTTCCAGTTGGCATGTAATGGAGTAGTCGTGTGATACGAGTGCTCCAGTTAAAGTTAACTTTTCTTTACAATTCAGGCCTCATTTTTCAACTAAATGTTCTACTTCTTCATTGTATACTTTTTCTGGATATAATCAAAGAAGCTCATAGCTAGTGCTAGCATAACAATGGAAGCTATTAGCGTATTTGCTTGAGTGGCACAGTGTGGTATTAACTACCTAATTCAAAACTACATTTGGCCTACTCAACTCAAAGGTGGACCAAGTAAGGGTCATGGTCCCGAAGTTTTGACATGATGGCTGAACTTTACAAACAAGGACAGAACCTTGTGGTACATCCTGCTCTACCCTGCCATCTAACACTGGCGAACGGAATCATAAAGTGGATCACATCCATTGATGTAGCTCAAAAATGCACTGACAGCCACCCTGCACCATAAGATTTCACGAGTTTGGCCACTTCTTATCCAGATGGTGGATATTACTGCTTATTATATTGCCCTTCAGAGGCCAACACCAGGTTTGAGGTTGCTGTTTGTTTACACTAGCATGCACATTTAATCTATAAATTGGTCTCTGCTGAGGCCCCCGCCAGGCAACTGTCACTAACAATGCTTCTTCTTCTTCTTCTTTATGAATAAAAAAATTATGAATTATAGAATATGCATGTCCATCATGCGTATTATCTATATGATGATACTATAATCAATAATTCAATTATAGTTTTTTAGTTTTTTTCTTATCTTCCCTCCAATTGAGCCCCCCCTAGTGCTCCCTGCAGCTCCCACTTTGAAACACTGCTCAAATTAAATGAGAATCTCATAACGAGTGTGAAAGCCTCGGTCAAAAAATCAGAGAATTACAAAGACAATACACCCAAACTAAATGTCCAGACCTCTACAAAGAACGACTAGAACTTACAGCTAGGGATGCACCGTATATCCGTCGACTGAAACTTTTTTGTCCGAAAATGGCCAAAAAGTGCATTTTCAGTTCTATTGCATTTTCGCTTTTATCACCAAAACAACAAGGCTGAAACAGGATGTTGTGATGATGCAAGCAACAACAGCAGCCAGCACAGGCATGTCTGCACTGTGGACATATTTCAATATATAAAGTATTATATAAAGACCATATAGCAATTTGCAGAACGTATAATGCTGAAATTTCAAGCGGTGTGATCTGCAAAGAATTTCTCCATGTTAGGTTTAATTTATCACCTGAAATCCAAACATCCAAGCAAGGAAGTTTCCCAGTGATGGTGCCAAGGCAAAGGGGCAGAGATTGGCCGGTCATAAAGGCTACTCGCATAGATCGCATGCCACTGGATTTTTCTTAATAAAAGTAAAAACAAATATACTAAGTCTAACCGCACAGTGGATCGATGCTGATTTTCAGCTGCAAAAGCATCTGTTCCATTATTTTTTAATGTACACATGAATGGGGTCAAGTTAAACATTTTATTCTTAATTTTATTTTATTTTATATTCCGCATTGTTGGAATGTGCTAAATAAATACTTTCATAATTTTGGAATTGATTTAATCTGAAACATTAATATTAATATTTATATTTATACAATTGCAATACCTTGAGTTTAGCAACGTTAGTACATAGTCATAGCCATAAATGCAATGGTTCTAACTAGGGATGCTCCGATCAGGGTTTTTTGCCCCCGATCCGAGTCCGAGTCCTTTGACTTTTGAGTATCTGCCGATACCGAGTCCCGATCCGATACTCTGTGTTTGTTTTTTAAGTGCCGAATTAAGTTTGGTATTAACCGACCGCCTTGTCCTTACCCCTCGTTCATTTGCAATTTCAGTTTGCGACTGCATCGTTCCAATATTAAATACTCCCACAACATGTCGCCAATCGCCACTCGCTTAAAAACTACATGCTGGTCTCTGCACATCCATGCCTAGTGGTAGTAATACCATTTTTTTTTTTTTTTTGAAACATGCCATATATAACACTAATTAATGACTAAAGATTTAAAACCGATCCGATGGGTCGACGTCCAGCCGATCAGTCTTCAGTTGCGTGATCGCCCATTTCCAACTGAGTGGTTCTAGTTATAACAAAATAATAAGTCTTCGACGCCCCTAACATTTTCATAAGTATTACTAAAACACAGATTGAGCTTACTCAAATCTCCATCGAAGTTGCATTAAAAAATAAACTAATTTTAATAACCGAGAGACAATCTCCAACATAAAGGCTCTAAAGCAAAACACATTTCTAAGATTCGATTGTCAAATAGCTGCACAACTACAGGTGCGTTGGAAATGAATGGAGCATTCAGGGATTTCTATACCCAGCTTTATACCTCTGAACTTAAGACTGATTCACAGAAAATAGTAATTCTTTATTTTCTTAGCGGCCCTGACATCCCAACACCTTCCTCAGGCTTTAGAGAGAGACTAGAAGAACTTGTATCACAGGCTGAAATAACTGCAGCTATCTCCTCTATGCATTCCAAAATGGATCCAGGCTATGTTGGCTTTCCATTTGATTTTTTTAAGAGGTTTCCTGTGCTGCTTTTCTTTTTACTATGCTGGGTCCTCTCAGAATGATCCAAACTCTACCTCCATCATTCACTGAGACCTGTATCACCTTCACTGCCAAAAATGGCAAAGACATTTCTCCTTGTGGATCAAAGTGATTTGTTTACATCCTACTGCATCAGTACACTCAACACCCAACAGTCAAAACTGTTTGGTACCATGGTACTCTGCAAGGCTCCCCCCTGAGCCCTATACTTTTTGATTTAGTAATAGAGCCTCTTGCTATAGCACTTTGTAACTGCAGAGACATCGCTAGTATACAAATGAATAACATAAAGCACAAGGTCTCCCTCTATGCAGATGACCTACTCGTTTTCATCCCTTACCCATTCCAGTCGCTGCCTCCTGCTCTGTCGCTGCTCAGTCACTTCCGTAAAACAAAGAAAATTTCATTACGCTGTCAAATCAGGTAAAACATACACAAACACAACGGTCCCCACTGTCACTATCCCTTGTGGGGTGTATTAACTCCATCAAGATGTGGCTCCTTCTTTCAACAGCTGGACTCAGCAATCTCATATTTTTTATGTCAGAGTACACAACCATGTTTAAACAAATTTCACCTTCAAAAAACAAAAGCCAATGGAGGTCTAGCTTTGGCAAACTTGCACTTTTACTACTGGACAGCTAACTTGTGGTGCTTAGTGTTCTGGTTTTTCTGCTACAGTTTACTAGACTGTCCTGGCACGGTAGCGATGGGGCTATAGTCATGTAATCCCATCTGTCTGTGCTGGCACTTCTTGGTTTTTCTCTTCCACTTAAACTCATCAGACTCATTAGAAACCCAGTGGTTAAACATGCCATAAAGATCTAGGTCCAGTTCCGGAAGCATTTTGGTTTTCATTGTTTCTCTCTCTTAAGCCCAATTACTTCAAATCATCTCTTTAAACTCTCTCAAGATTTAGCTCCAAAACTGGCACAGTAAGGGAACTGTCAGGTTCAAGAATTTGTTCTCCTCCATAGACTGGCATCCAGTGGATTATCCTGCACACCTCCACTTCCACTCTTATCTCATTGGTCATCTGTCCTTGATCCAGTCCTCTTTATCATCCACCTCCTCCCCCTTGGTCTTATATTCCATGAATACAATATTCACTTTAATTGCTATGCGGACAAGACCCAGCTCTACCTCTACTCTTCTCACAAGTCTCTCCCTCAAGTCCCTCCATAACTTAACAACTCATTCAACAGCAAAATCCTTCTCTTTACATTCAAAGCCCCCAACAACCCCGTCCCTGCTTATCTGATTGAACGTCTCCACATCAACACACCCAGCCGAACTCTTAGATCAACCACCAGCCTCACCATCCCTCCTGCCTGGATGACCACCATTGGGTCCAGAGTCTTCAGCCATTCTGCACCCTGCCTCTGGAATTCCCTTCCACCCAACATGTGTGACATTGACACACACAAACTATTCTCAAAACCCACCTTTTCCTGCAAGCCTACCCTCCCTGACTGTCACTCTCTCCAGATTGTTTTTTTTATCTTATCTTTTAGCGTCTTATATTTGTAGTTTTTAAATACTTTTGATGTCCGTTATATATTTTAAGCCCTGTTTTACTTGTACGGTGACCTTGGATGTCTTGAAAGGCACCTATAAATAAATATATTATTATTATTATTATTATTATTATTATTATTATGGCGTCCTTTGTACTGTTAAGTGTTGAATTTGGCTAAAATAAGTCAGACGTCTTTGGGTACCTCCAAGCAAGCCATTTTGTTCTTTCCCTACTGTCCAGCCTTTCGACACCAATAGACTCATCTATGGTTAACAGAATTCTCTCCCGAGACCCCTATAAAAAAGGCTTACTTCAAATCAGTATAACATGATGCTTGACACTAGCTGTCCCCCAACAGATCAGCTCAAAAATAAAATGGAAAGAAGACCTGGGTTTTTCCATATTAGTGGATACTTGGACTAACACTCGGGACAACATACCAACATATCAAAGCACATATCTCGAAAGCAAGGCTATGTTTCACGTACCCTGCAGTTAGTCGATACTACGTTGTGTCAGATGTAATATTGCTGAAGCTTCTCTTATTTATATGTACTGGTCCTGTACTAGCCTGATCAGATTTTGGAGGGAAATCTTTGTCATGCTCAGTTGTTAAGTGCAAAACTGGATTCAAACCCCTTGACCTCTTTATTTTGGGTCATGGAACGACATGTTAGCTTGAACACAGAAAAGAAACACAATTTGGCCTTTGCATCCCTTCTTGCACGACAAGCTGTTCTGCTCAAGTGGTTGGAATCTTCTCCACCCACTCACACACAATGGCTGCAAGACATCATGTCCAGCCTAAAACTAAAAAAAAATGAGATGCTCACTCCAGCATTCAAATGGGATATTTCAGAAAGCTTGGAGTTATTTCTTAATAGCATTTTAGACTCTGTAAAGTCGGTGTAGTCCTGTGCAGCTTAAATGTAAACGCACACTTTTATTTATTCAAGCGCAAACTATTGAAACCATAACGTGGCTACAGTAGGTTTATTATAATGATAGTGACATTTTTTTTTTCTTTTCGGTTATTTATTTGTGAAACCTGTTATTTGATACACGTATCTCTTAGTTCTTCATTATTATTGTTTTGTGCATCCTATGCATGCATCCTGTGTCCGCCGCTGTGAAATTGTATATATTCTGTTAGTACTATAGTTAGGGAATTATCACTCGCACTATACTTGTCTTGTATATAGTAAAACTAAAAAAAAAAAAATATTGATTCAAGGTCATAGTAGGGATTAACTAAGTCAGATTCCACCACTAAAACTTCATAAAAAATTTACAATATAACTTTAAATTGATCTTTGGAAAAACTGCCGCAAACAGACTCAGTAAGGAACTGTAGCTGTAGGTATACTGTCTGGTTGGATTTTTTGGTATTACACTAGCACACACCCAGTTCTTAACAACAGAAGCTTTTGTCAACAAAACTACCACTCTGTGGTCGGCAAAAAGTTGCAGTCTTAAGTTTTGGGCAAGTTTAAGTGACTGGACCAAAAATCCATAGACCTACAAAACTGTGAATTTCATTGACTCTGTTGTTTTAATAATGAATAAACAGTAATCATGTGACTTTATGAACATTTATAATTTCATAAGGTGATAGTGACTGAGACTGTGTGTAATCTTTATTGAAATTATCTTGTTATTTTTAAAAACCTGGTCCTTGCTTGTTTTATTTATTTTTATGTTTGTTTTAATTTTTTTCTTTACCAGATATTTAATTGTAATTGTATATTTTTAAGTCCCAAAACAGAGTCATTTGTGACCCACAGCAAACTGTCCGGAAAAATACAAGAAGTTTTTGAGTTCAGCACTCTGACAGCCTGGTGCACAAAGGCTCCAGTACCTTTTCTGCAATGGCAGGAGACTGAAGAGGGATGTAAAGGGTAGGAAGGTTCTCTTGTTTGACATGGGGCTCATGCATATGACTGAAGGACATAGTTGTGTGAGCAGGACAATAAGCCCAGATTCAACATATGAGGGACAATCCTACAAACGACTAGAGGCTGTCCTGCTGTACTTAATGGCTAGAAACAGATAAGCCTGTTCATCAAAAACTGCACAAGGTGTAGCTCTTAGCACCAGAGCTCAGCTTGTTTTTATTGCTGCTGCACGTGTTATATTCATCCATGCATGAAATTGTTCGTATTGTAAAGCCATCCTTTGTTATGCATGTTAACCAATATTTCAAAGAATTCTCATAATCAAAGTAAGATTATGATTACATGCATATAACCTGCATTAATCATTTTAACCAACATATGGTGGCTAAGCTCTCGTTCCTCATAAGGAGCTACACATCTCCTTTTGCAAGCATGATTAAGGTTAGGATTAAACAGTTTGAATGTCATTGACCTGTCCAGGCTGTATTTGCGCTATCCACAAAATGTTGGTTAGAGATATACAGTGATAATGATAATTAAATGAAACACGTTTCTGTGGTCTGAGTTTGCCTTCTTCATGACATGATTGTATGATGACTGCAGGACACAAGCAAATGTTGACATATTGTAACTTGTTATGTTACTGAACCAAACGTGCCCAAACCGTTCTCCAACTCCAGACCATTTATTTGTTCCTGCAGTGGTTTCACAACAAAAGCCTTCTTTTGGGTGGCAAGTGAAAAGATTGTATGTGAAGCAGCAGTAGCAGGAAGTTTTGTGTTTTCATTAAAATACTTTGAAATAACCTTTTACGCACCTCTGCAAGAACATCAAAAAAGTCAGACATGAGGTTTTTCACATGCTTTATTATATTATCCATTACTAAAACTGAGAGTGTTTTAGAAATGCTGCTTATTGTGTATTGGAGGCCAAAGTTAATTGTGTGTTAGAATATGAGGAGGACACTAGGGCATATAGCGTCCTCTTACAATAAATGGACTAAATAAACTAAGTAAGAAAGGGTTTTTAAGGCTCTTGTTTCTTAAGTCTCCTCCACCAAGGACATGTCTCTGAGCTCTTAAACGTCCTGGTTATACTTCTCCCTTTCCTATCAGTCCTCATAGGACCTCTACAGTGTGTCTCATTCACTCTGTCATGACTTAAGAGTTTTTTTTTTTTATCTCTTAACTCACATCTGATAAAAAATTTAACTCTTGTATTATGTAAGACTGAAAAGTAATGGGAACCTGCAGAGCAGCACAAGCTCTGCTGTGGCAGAAGAGTAATGACAGCACTTCCAACAACCTCCTTTCTCTCTCTCTCGCATACATACAGTATATATATTTCCCGTATATACACGCGATAAAAAGAAGCTCATGGCCTATTGCAAATGATGTCTTTGACATTTTAAAGTAGACGCAGAGTAGCTTTTTCTGTCATGTCTATTTTGAGTTTATGTGAACAAATCACATCAAACTGCATTTATGAGTGGGAATCTCATTTCACCCAGCAAAACCAAGTTTCCCTTGCTTTTCTGACAGCAGAAGGACCCATGTAACAGACTGTTAAATGAAGTACAACGTTCTGTTTTTGAGTTAGATTTTTTCTTTTTCCCCATAACATCAAATTGACATGACTTCTCCAAATCAGAGTAGTAATGTTTTTTATCTTGGAGACGCAAATATACTATACGAATAGAACTGCAGAAATAACATATGACATGTGCAATTCTGTTGCCAAGTGACAGCAAGAGATAACAGTGGAACATCTCTAATGTAATGAATAGCTTCATTACTCAGACACGTAACACGCTATTGTTAAATAGCTGGATAAGGCTGGATACACAAAAGTCCCTGCCACATCATATTCTGATAGTTATAAATCCAGGTCAAACACAAATGTTGGGAATGTTTAGTAGTTTGCTCTGAAGTTTGGATTATTCAGCTCAGTGCAATGTTTACTAGTACAATTTCATACACAGTACAATGAAATATGTATTGATTAGCTGTGCTTTGCTGATTGCATGTAGAGAAGACAATGAAATAAACTATGGCAACCGGTGTGAATCTGTGGTTTGTCAATTAGTGGGGATGGGACTCATCAGCTACAGCCCCAATTTGTAAGTTAGATTAATAAATAGGGTGCATTTTCACGTGGAGTGTCTTGCCCGGTGCAGCTTTTATGCGCTTTGGTAGTTGGAGACTGGAGGGCTCTTACAGGACGCACTTGTGGCAGCTGAGTCCTAATGCGCAGGGAGTGGATGTGCAGCTGTGTGGCATACAGGACAGAGGAGGGGGATAGCGGGAGGACAGCGGGTGGATAAAGGGAGGGAAAGCAGGTGGGGCGGACAGGGTGGAGGAGGAGACATCTGCCAGGAGGGTTGGCTTGGCCCTACTTCGGAGAGAAACAGAAGGAAGAAAGAACATCTCTCAGGCATTCCTCATTCCTCTCTGCCTGATTATAAGGCTCTGCCTATTCCTCTCTGCCGTTTTCACACCGCATCTGGACTCACTCTATCCTTTTTTCCTTTCAACACCACTGTTGAATTACTCACATTGCCTCATTTTTTCCCTTCCTGACCAGACTCTATATGTCCTGTGGTCTTTCATCTTTTTCTTTCATTCCTTTCATACCTCTATCTCTCCTCGGCACCTTCTCTCCACTTCTGCCTCTTTATGCATTTTAACCATCTTACATTGCTCCATCTTTTCACAGGAAAAGAGCTTGGCGTGAGATCTGTGCCAGTGCAGTCTAGATTGTGCCACCCTACCAAGAGAGTGGGTGTCAAACACAGACATTGGCACAGCTTGCTAGGGAGATGGCACTACACTGAAGCCAACGGCTGCAGAGAAACATGAATATATGTCTGCTGCCGCCTACTCATGAAGGACCTGGTTCACTTTTAACTCAAACTATTTCAAATCCTGTCCTTATTCTGTCCTTGTAATACAACAAGAGTTTGTCAAAATTCATCTGTAGGTCAACTTGCATCCGAGGTAGGGATGCAAGCAATTAATCGATTATCGATTAATTGTCGATAAGAAATTACTCGATTAAAATTAATTAATTGCAATTAATTGCATTTTGAACCCGTAATTCCCCGCTCGTCCTCGTGGGGGCGCGCTTGACGCCAGGCGTACTTGACGCACACGTGGGAACACAAGCGAAGCAGGGCTCTGATGACAACAACAGACAAACGAGAAGCGGTACGCTGACAAGATAAAGAGGACAAAACGGAGTGCAGTATGGAGCCACTTTAATTTGGTCAATGACGACAATGACGCCAAATGCACAATATGTAGAAGTATTTTAAAATATAACCACTCCACAATTTCGTTAAATTACCACCTAAATATGTCACATTCAGCCATGCTACAAACAGCGAGTGGTTAGCCTACAACAGTGATCCTCACTATTTTTTTCACAAGAGCCACATTGGCAGTGCAAAATCAAAAGGCGAGACACTTTTACGACAACATACAAATTGGACATCCCACAAAAAATAAATAACACGGCCAATACATTTTCATTTAAGACCAGATTTACTTTAATGGGCTCGTTTCTGTCGCCTTATTAAAAACCGGTCCGTTTTGTGTTTTACGCTAGCTGGCGGAGCTTACGTCACGCAACCGTGCGTTGCGGTCAAGTTCTGTAAACAATGGCCACCTTTGGCATTGCCGGTAAATAGTGGATTGCAATTAAAGGCAAGTGGTAGTGTGTTACTGTAAGCTACCATGCGAGCCGCCAGTTATAGCATGACGAGCCGCGCAATGAGTAACTGTGGCCTATAATCACCACAGCGTTGGGACGAAGGGTATGTGATTCCACAGAAGCAGAGGGCATTACCCAGTGTATATGTAACATACATGGTTACTACAGACATGCTGCCGATAAATGTCGTTGACGGACAGGCACGTCAGCAGACGTCAGTCACTTCTGAGCGTGTATTCTCAGCAGCTGGCCTAACTGTTAACAGGCTGCGTACACGACTTAGCTGACCATGTTGATATGACATTCTTGAACAAAAATAGATAGGTCTAGCTATGCAATAAGGATTAGGATCAGAATCAGAATCAGCTTTAATGGCCAAGTATGTACACATACAAGGAATTTGACTCCAGTAACTTTTCTCTCTAGTAAAGTACAGCTTAAATAGGTGAAATAAGAATAGAATAAAAATAAAATAAAACACAATACAATGAGGAGCACTAGGGATGTTTTTGTTTTGTTTTACGAAGACAGACACATCCGTCATCAGGCAGCCTATATTTAAATAAACTAGAGTTACGACTGTCCAGTCCTAGTCTACTAATGTTATTGTGATATTGTCACATTTCCCAATGCTGCTAATAGTCCACATGTGACACCTTATTTACTTTTCAGAATATGTTTTATTTATTTTTATTATGCTGCTAAGAGACAGCGCATCGTAAGGAAGATTGCATTTTATGTTACGTATACAGTAGATAGAACCTATTCAGAGGGACATTCAGCTTCTCAGAAAAATTGCCGCTTATCAATTAATCGATCATCGATCGATAAGATGAAACAACTATCGATTAATGAATTACTCGATAATTTGCATCCCTAATCCAAGGTTATGTCATATGTTAGTATATTCCCAATAGACAAGGTAGGAAGTAAATATATCCTTACCGTGATTAATTATCAATCAGCATTTAGCAAGTTATTAGAAAAAAAACAACTTACAGCTCATATACAATTGAATGTCAAAAGAAATATACAAATCAGAAAAGGTTAACAAGTGTCCAGACACTTCATTGTCACTTGAATTGGTTGGGCCTCAGCACCCACTTGAGATTGTGTCTGACCAGCAGGGCCCGCCCAACTTGCCGATGGCCACGCCAACTGTCAAGGTTTACCAACAGACTGCCCACAGAGAAGGTCACTCACATAGGCCACTGATGTAGGTGTATGTATACAAACACAAAAGAAATACTAATGCGTACTCACAGTACACTGTATACAAACACAATGACGGCTGGGACTGCTAATGGGTGCTAGCTCGGTTTCGAGACCCGTGCATGTATTGTCATGTCTGCATTTGTTGCTCCAGAATCTCTATTCAAATGCATGCAGAGATAGTTTTTAATGGTTGAAACTTGCACGAAAATGAAATCCAAATGATTTGTAACCAGATTAAAATTCTGATACTAATCAAGTTTGGCTGTGGTCTGACTCTGACAGTGAACCAATACGTTTCAGTAGTACATTTAAAACTTTAACATGAAGGTATAAAATAAAAACAAAAAAAAACAAAAAAAGTGTATATCGTCATTGATTATTAATAATAGTAACTGACGTGTGCTTTGTACTTTACTGCTGTGATTGTTTGCAAATTTTAACTACTTTAAAAAGTAGTTGGTAAAGAGATTACAAAGTCAGCTTTGTAATGAGTTTAATGACTAATCCAATAGGCTTTAGTTCATTTAGTTGTAGCAGTAAGTGAACTTTCCAAACCAACAGTTAAGTGTCAGAATCCAAACTGAAAGCTGAACTGCAAAACTGCATTGAAAAGCAGGCAGGGCAGCTCGATTGCATTTTCAGTCCACCATTTCAAGCTGTTCTGTTTTTCTTGTTATCCATTTTTCATTTATTTTCCTCAATAGATTAAATTGGTGATAGCAAATTTATGTATACACTGATGGATAAAGTGAGTAAAATTATAGCTGATACAGTATAAGCTTATCTAATTATTTTAAATGTAAGATGTGGATATTGGTATTCAAAAATCCATTTCAAGGGGCTACATTTTTCTCTCTTTACCTTCTCTCTGCTTCACCATTGGGAACTTCTGCTCCTTCTATGAATCCAACCTGACTACAGCTACCATCCCTTACAAAGACGCCAACTTTTCAGAGCTACATTTTCAAGCCTACAGGCAGCAAGTATTCAATACTTGAAAGACAGATTTTAGTTGAATATTCCTTTAAGTCATTTCTGCCTGAGTACAGAACTGCTGTGCATAGAGACAGTGTTTTATTCATAGCTTGCTTTTAGATTCTATATTGAGCCTTATTGTGAAAAGCAACCAAGGAGCTTACACATAAACAGAAATACTGCAAAAAAAAAAAACTTGAGGTAACTCAAAGCAGAAATACATACATTAGTTCCCTTATTAGTAGGCAAAAGTCACAAGATGTTTGAAACCGTCAACACACAGGCAGCGTGTTCAATCTCAGCTTTGCAGTTCAGCATTTGTGTGACAACAAAAGAATAAATGAGGGGAAAACTTTGGGATACAGAGAAAAGAGAGACTGTGTAAGAGGCATGAAAGATAGAAGAGCAGCCAATGTGAATGACAAGAGAGAGGTGAGAGGTTTAAGACATGAGTGAGAATGTGCTGAAAGGAAAACTGCTGAAAAACAGACAGAGAAAAGACAGTGATGCAACAAGAACAAAGGAACTCAAATCTGTAAGCAGCACCAATGCACACTATATGTACTGTGATATAAGGTAAGGTTTAAGTAATGTGATGGTCAACTAATAAATTAACAAAGCCCTTCCACACCTAACCCGTGGTCTCCAGGGGCCTGATGTATGAACGTTGCGTGCGTACAAAAACATTACTCGCTCACATTAAAGTTCAGATACAGTATATCAAGAGCGAAATGTCCGGGAACTTTGTACGTGCCAATGCCAACGACATGGCTGGCGTACGCAGGATTCTACAGGTGTCGATCCTTTAGCGACACTTAGAGGTGATCCCTGGAAACTGTCATCAATGTCAAAACTAGTACTCTGACCTATCGGGACTGAGCCAGTCGACCCTGAGTAGAGCCATGCAAGCCGTGTGGGACGGAATTATCCGCATGTCAGCCGGGTATATCAGCTTCCCATACAATGCAGCTGAACAGGTCAATATTAAAGAGCAATCTGCAGCGAGAGACGGTTTTCTGAATGTAATCGGAGCTATCGACTGCACACACATTGCTATAAACACGCCATCGCATGAATGTAAATGTCAACAGGAAACGTTTTCATTCAGTCAGTGTACAGATCATACGTGATGCGCAAATGCAAGTAAACATTGTGGCAGCGTGCGAAAAAGAGCACATTTTTGTGCATCTCCACTCCAGTGAGTAGCGTCTCCAATTCGCTTTCATGTCTTATTCATGCTTATGTTTTCATTTTCTGATCCGGCAGAGAGGGGAATCTCAGGTGCAGGGTCAATTTAAATATAATTTGCAATAAAATTTGGATTGGGATGTACAAAGCAAATGTGCTTCGAAATGCTTCTAAATCTTAGCTTACGTCACGATTTACATGGAAATCTACGCAATTCTTCGTACGAGGCCCCTGGTCATCTGACGTTTCAATTTAAAAACAATAATTCGGACCAAACAGCAAAAGTTTAGTCAAATGAAAGCAGGACATTTCAATACAGATCAAACTGACCTATATTTCAGTTCCTTTTTCAGTGTGTCAATATATGGATGGATCAATGGATCATTTGCACCAATTACAGAATGTAACAGCAGCCTATCACAATTCATTCAAACAGTGATGGAAGGTTGGTCACTAAATTGACATGACGCTGTAAAAAGCATGCCCATCAACAAAAAATCCATGTCAAGTTTTGGGATTTGTAGCCCACGACAGGATGTAGTTATGCCATGTAAAATCTTTAGTGAACTCACATAACTGCAATGTGAAATTAACAGGACGAAACATATAGGCTGTTAGAAACAATCCTGTGCATGATGTAATGTCTTCTCACTTCTGCAAAGGTCACCAAAGTGTTGTGTTGTTAAAAATAGACTCAACACTCAAATTTATGGGCTAATACAAAAGTGGACAAATATAAACCTGTATTCGCAAAATACAAAAGGTGTTTTGATAATTCTTTATAAAACTACTTTCAGAACTTTTGCTGCAACACATAGATACAACATCAACATAAAGAGAAGGCAGCTACTGTTAGTATTGTAATTTCCTCCCTGAAGTGTCTTCACCCAATGCCCACAGAAATCCATGATTCAAACACACAGTGCAGCGCAGTCAAAGGACTGCAGTAAACACCTAAATACACACACAAGCTAAACCCCTCCTGACCACTCTCAGCCCGGTGGAAGCACCCCGAGATCAGCAGCACGACCGCAGGGTGGCGAGTGGCCCGGGCCGGTGTGACGACCCTGCTCTGACAGAGTGTCAATACAAAGCAATTTACAAGCGCATGAAAAATCGACCCTCGATAACAGGCAATTTCTCTGCTCTGCTGCCTCAAGAGGCATGACCCGCCTCACAAAAGTAAGGGAGGGGGGAGGGAAAACAAAGAGGAGGAAGACAAGGAAGAGGAAGAGGAGGAGAAGGGTGATCATGGTCCAGTGGATGTGATTACAGCCTACTGTGCTCTAAAGGGGGACAGGATGGGAGGGGGATGGCAAAAAAATGTGCAGTAACAGGGCAGGGAGGCGGCTTGGAAAAAGCAATTGTGATAGTGATGTTAGGAGCAGAGAAATCACTGTGATGAGCATGTTGGTTGGATTCCACTTGTAGGAAACAGGAGAGATGAACCAGGGAGAAGGAGATTTAACAGCTCAAAATTGTGCAGGACTGACAAGGAGAACCAAAGAAGACAAAATTAACAAATAAGCAGACAGAAAAAGAGACTGAGTTAGGACACTGTAGAGTTTGAGAAAGAAAAGGGGTTCATAGAGAAGCAGGGAGGGGCAGGGCTGTTGCTGTTGTTGATGAAATGTGGATGGAGTGTGTGTTTGTGTGTGTGGATTGGAGGCCACAGGTGAGGACAGAGATAATGACCTCATTCCTCTTTTCTTTTGCAGAGACACTTTCTTCCACACCACTCTATTCATCAAACCCTCTACCCGCCTCTCCATCCCTCGCTCCTCTCCTCCTCCTAATTCTCTCTCTTCTCTGTCAAAAAGCCAGAGGTCATGGCTTCATCCAAACAGACGGAAACACACACACACACACACACGGAACAAATGTAGCGATATGTCTCAGTGAAATGTGTCTGCTTGTCATAAAAAGAACACACGCAAAATCACACATGGAGGCAGGTGTCATGAATTTAAATAGAAAAGAAATTTCTATTAAAACAACACTTCATCATGAGTTCATCCGTGTCAGGATGAAGAGCTGCCTATGCGCAATTCATTGACAAGAGAGGCTGTGTGAAATTAACCGCCGTCAGCCTAAGTAAAGGTTCTGGACTAATAAAGATGACTTTTTAAACTTTCTAAAGTTCACTTTTCAACTAAAATAAATGGAGGGCCTTTGTGTTGTCATATTATGATTCCTCTTTAAACAGCTTTCATAGATTTTAGAGTGAACCTGCAATATAATTAAGCTATGTGTGCCTTCTGGGGTAAATGAATCAAAGGTTATTTCTCTTCTGAGTGTGCTATGGACAAGGATAAGCTGTACATATTACTGCTGGAAATGCACAAATACTCATATTTTGTCTATTTGCATTAATAAGCTTAAGTTGCATTATGTGGCGATTGTGACTGAGTGTTACTCTATATGTGTTTTAGTTTCTTACTTTAAAATACCATAGAATATACTATAGATTAATTTTGTTTGAGACCAAAGCTCATGAAGCAATCGGAAAAAAAACAAACACCTGTGTTCACATGCAAATCAAAAAAGTGAGGTAGAACAAACAAGGGAGCGTAACAACAAAGCCAACAATGAGGTCTGCTTAGACTGTAAAGAAAAGGACAGAATAACAAAAAAGTTTGCACTGTTATAATATGTGTTTCCAAATAATATTATTTTTGCGTCAGTGAGTTTTACTCTCAAATTTAATTATGGTGGCACAAATTTGATTCCATACGAAACCGAGTTCAGTGTTTTTGTAACAGTTATAATTAAAGGTATCATTTCATAACGACATCAGCCGAGGCAGCAAGGTGCGATAACTGATTCGGGGGATATAATGGCTCTAAGTAATAAAACAGAGTAGTCATATATTTTGCTTGGATACATTGATGTATGAGATGTCTGAGACAGGGTTAAATCAGTTAGGGAAAACTTAATTTCTGTCAAAGAGTAGCTGCATCATTGCAGTGTGTTGTTATTTCCCACTGACATGCTCGTTTCTGTCAGTGGTTTGAAAGTGCATGACCCTTTGCACTGAGGAAACATTTCCTCTTCTTTCCCACTCCCATGTGTGTTTGATCAGGGATTTCTGAGGGGCATCGTCTGGGCTCTTTGATCAGTACTGCCTCACTTCACCTTGAATCTGAAGAAAATTCACTTTGGTCAATCTGCATGTTCGCCTAGTGTGTGTAAGGACTTCTCCAGTATATGCACTTCACTTTTGCACTCACACTGGTCAGACAGTGTTCGTTGGTTTGAACCTATATGCATGGACTAAATACCCAAACCAAACAGTGTATTTCATATGAATAATTTTTGGTTGATGCTTGTAGATGAACCATTTGATTAAACTAATGGGAAATGTAGAGGGACACCATTCTACTGATTTGGAAATTGTTGCTTGAGAAGTAAAAAAATAAAATAAAAAATTTCCATCGCTTATAGCCAGAGGCAGATCCAGTAATCAAATACGACTCACCAACAGCTCTGCACAGTCCAAATCGAATACAAAAGGCCCTGCTCTCTATGGATCTCTGACAGTGTAGCACAGCAGATACTGAGGTTTATATACCTACTGCTGTAGTGCTCAAGTGTAACCACAGTCTATCACATCAAGCAGGCAGTACTTAACTGTAACTTACACCAAAAGGCTGTGTGGATGGTTTTCAGTTATGAAAAAGCTGTGTTTAAGGACACTTTTCATACGAAACCGAGTTCAGTTTTTAGAGAGATATATTGATCGTTTTCACAGGATTGTTTTTTCATTTGCTGATCATTACTTAAGTAACATTCCAACAGTACATTTGTTATGTTTTTAATGAACTGTTATGTTGAGTGAATGGAAGGTACTGTAGGGAAACTTACTGATGGTTTCTATTCTGGTCAATAAACTTTCTTATCACATTTACCATTTAAACTCTTTATTCATATTGTTAACATAAAGAGTTGACTCAAGACTGATATCATTAAGCTAAACTGACACATAAGCTGAACCAGAATATATATATATATATTTATATTAGTAAAGTGTTAAAGTAGTATTAATTTAGTAGCATTCGCTTAACAACGTTTAGCTAACACAATGTTGCCCCATAATGTTAGCTAGCTAAAGCAATGTTAACATGGTAATGTTAACTAATGTTAGCTCCGTAACGTTAGCTAGCAAAAGTGTTATCTTTAAGCTGTTGGTTGATAGGTTATCTTAGCAGTGTTAGCTATCAAGCAATGTTTGCTAAAGTAATGCTAGATTTGTAATGTTTGCTTAGTAATATTAGCTAGCTTAAGTAATGTTAGCTAGTGTTACAGACATACATAGAGGAAAAATACTAAATATTTATTCAAGAAAAAGTTACTTCTGTCATAATGTACGAGCACTGTAAAAAAAAAAAAATGAATTTTTTGAGTGTTGCCTAACCAAAATTCACAACAAACACCACTGTGTATAATCAGCAATTTAGGCAACAGAAATTAAACAACACGCCATAACAGCAGACTAAAGCGCCTGCATAGATGAAGAGTCAGTATAAACTCGTCAACAACATCCGCTCGTAAATACATGCACACATTACACAATAAAAAGAGCCTGTGTTTCTTCTGAAAACACATCGACATCAGTTATTTGGTTTTTGTACTCACCTGTTTGTTGCATCGCCCATTTACCACCGTCACCGCCAAGTCGTCAGTCTGTCCCAGGTTAAATTGTGCTGTACAGACCAGTTGGATATAGAACATATGTTATTTTGGAAAAACACCACCTAGTGTCCAAAATCTGTAAAGTGACATATATGTTACGTTAGGGGTTAATAGGAAATTTAGAAATTTATTCTAAATTCATTCATACCTACAGCTTTGAGATACCTAAAGGTTTAGCATTTAACATTATTATGTGAATTTGTTTTACAGCACAAGAATTTCAAACTGAAGACTAGAAAACTGAGCAACACATATGCAGTAAACTTAAGTGCAAAAAACAAAACACTATGGAACCTCAACATGTGTACTATCCACACCATGTCTGAACTATTCTTCTGTATGCTAGCATTTGAAACTCTGTCCTCAGTGAAGCAAAGTCGCACATCGCATTTGACACAGAGGGCAGTGGTTGCATTGACTTTGCAGAATTTGCAACGGCCATGTTTTTCACATTTCACAGTCTACAGTGTTGTCAGTGTGAACGTCAGCTGGAACTCTAGAACAAATTGTCTTGGTTGGTGATGGTGGAGAGGATTTGGGGTTTGATGTTGGGCGACCTCTTTGTGAACACACCAGAATCAGGCTTGTGGAAACTTCTACCTGGAAACCTCTTTGTTTCAGTGGCACCCTTGGTGGTATATCAGCTATGCTTTGACAAGGCCTAGCAGTATAATGGTTTGCTAGAACAAGTAGAGCTACCACCACTGTGACCTTGTGTGGTACTTGTAACATGAATATGTTGTACTCCATCACAATGTGAAGCCTGATGACCTCCAGTGCTCCAGTGTCAGCTTTGTCTTGGGGCTCAGATGTAGAGTATGATGAGACTGAGGTAACAGATTTGTTGTCCAACCACTTGAGAATGACAGCGGGTTCCTTTTTCACCACCCTCACCAACATCAAAGGATCCTGTGCTTCTCTTGGCAAGACTTTTCTCATCTTCAAGCTCACAACCAGCCAAGCAATTGCTATGGAGAGTTCCTACAAAGTAAATCTGTCGCTGAAAAAGCTTGTGCACTTATTCCTTCAGCAACTCAAGCATTTCTGGAGTTATGAATTTCTGAAATATTAAAGGGGGGAAGATCATCTGGAGGTGTGACACTCTTTCTCCAACCCTAGGTCCACGTTTGGCTGTAGTACTTTTAAATCATTTGACGGACTACTATCTGAATCGCTAGACTGCGACATGGGTACTGCAGGACCACAGCTATGCAAAAGTCCATGGAAGTGGTCCAAATCCAGTTGGTGACATCATGGAGGCTTTGTCCTAGATACATGGAAGGCTTGGTCCAAGCTAACAGAAACACAACATCATATTTTACAATGCTCTTCACATATTTTGTTGCCAAAATCTCATATGACATCAACACACTGTAATATAGACTTCAGATACACCTTAAATGAAAAAAATGGAGCCACGATTTATCCTGACTTTAGAAATGGGTGTGACCGCTGCTCCATGAATTATGTGCAAGCAGTGTACGCTCCCTTGTCATTACACAGGCTATTTTGTTCAATGATTTAAGATATTTGCGAGTCCTGTATATCAAACGTCAGCCTGTCTGACAGCATGTTCTCTTTCCCTCTTGTGTGCGTCGCCTTCCAAAGCTTCTCTCCCTCCACATACCTCATTCAATAGTAATTCTCTCCTCTGACTCTTCTCCTCCTCCCTACATACTCATCTTTTCGCTTGTCACTTTCCCTTCATGTCAATTACCTTCTCCCTCCACTTTCGCTTCCCTTCCTCTGGCACTGCTCGCCCTCTCTCACACCTTCTTGTATCCCACTATTTTCCTCCCCCCATGTCCCATTCTTTTCCCTTTTTCTTCATTATTCCACAGCTCCCTCTGAGTAAGAGTTCCTAATGCTCAGCCACATTCATTTCATCTTCCTGCTGGACCTTCCAGCCTTTTGCCTCCTTGGAAACTCCTTCTTCTCATCAGCCTTCATCATATCCCACACACTTCTCTTTCTCTCCAGTGTACAGCATCTTCTCTCCTTCTCCTGCTATATTCATCCCAGCACTGAGTGAGTGACCTGAATCTGTCTCTTTTCATTATAGCCCCTCCCATCTGAAGTTCAAAAACACCTCCACAACCAAGTGTGGATGCCACCCTGCCTCACATGCCATCATTTGCGTGTATGAGTATAAGCGTGTCTAATTGAACCTGGAACGATAAAACAGCTGGCCTTAAATACTAGTGCTACAAGTGTATCTCACTTGGCTGTGCCTCCCCTGTGTTTGCTTGTGGGAGCCAGTATGTTGGAGCTGATGGGTGTGTAAGTGGGTAAATGTGTTTTTGTGTGTGTGTCCATGTGTGAGCAATTTCTGTACAGTATGTTTATCAGTATGCCAAGCAGGGAGCCTTAAATTGATTTTAGCTGGAATGTATCAGCTTTAGCAGAAAGAATGAAACTCAAGATTATCTCGCATTGCCAGTGTCTTGAACATAGGTGCATATAATGTTCAGTGTGTGCGTGCATGTGTTTTGCAGTGTGATATCTTCTGTGTGCACAATGTCTGCTATGTTGTCTGTAATTGCCTGTGCCGTGCCATCCATCAGAGGGCTGTTTTTTTCCTCACAGTTCTTTACTCTTTTTAGTCACAAACTTCTGTTTCTCTCTTCTGCAGAGAGAAAAGGCAAAAAAAACAAAACATATTTTTTTCAAAATGACTCTGACAAGTGTTTTCTCCCTCTTTTTCCCCACAGTGAACAGAAGCATGCATAACAAACTTTCTAGAAAGAGACTGCGTGGGGCGCTGGATCGGGAGGAAGAAACGTATCTGCCAAGCAGGAAAACAATCAAGGCAGATAGCACTGAGTTGTCAAAGAGTGTGACACTGCCAGGTCCCACCCTGGGAAAATGAAAAACATTGCACTGACACAAAACACAGCATTCTTTACAAACTTAGTTTTTAGCTCATCGTTTGTCATGTTATCTCCATTAAACTTTCATTTCTGCAGCTCGCAAGATGCAGCTACGCTAACTTTTCTTGGCACTTGCAGGCTGCTTAATAGATGAAGTCTGGTCATGGCATTGTTGTCAGATAGCAATGACACTCTTGGATTAAAACTTGAGCACTGATTTATTTCAGCACTTTCAAATGATCCGAGTCCTGATTTATACAACAGTGACACATCAAAGTGACAATGATATGGATACTTTCAGAACTGTCATGAGCTCTTCAAACTCTCAGCACTCGTGTCTCACTGGACTACATTTCAAGCTTGTGCCTTTCTCTGAGAGTTATCACTCACACGGTGGAACATTTAGAACATGACTCTTCTACTCCATTGCATTTTATGCCCCAAATTATTCAAGTGTAGGTGTTTTGTGAGTTTTGAACTAAATGCTAATATTAGCATACAATACGACTGCACACAGTGGCAGTGCTAAAGTATAGGACTGTGAAAATACTTCCCTCCACTAACTATCAAGAGACATTGTAAATCTCAATAGTACCATTTTAGTACCATGCCCACAACTTTAACATGTTAGCATGCCACAAGTGCAGGAATGACATTTGCAAGTATTAAGCAGTGCCTTGCTTTGAGTCAAAACTGCAAATGTCATCTTGCAACAGTGGGTGAATTCACCAGTCTTTAAATTTATTTGGGGATCTGAGAGCCTACTCCGGCTTCCTCCTACTGTCCAAAGACATGCTCGTTAGATTGACTATTATTTCTAAACTGGCCATAGGTGTGCACGTGAGTGTCAATGGTTGTCTGTCTCTCTGTGTTGGGCCTGCAATAGACTGTAGACCTCTTCTGGGCATACACCACCTCTTACCCAGTGACCCACTGCGACCCTTCACAGGACAATTGGTTACAGAAGATGGAGATGAAGATGAAGACCTTAGAGTCTGTAAGATGCAGAATGCAAGGGGATTAGGGAAGTCGTAGGGCCTTAGCTTCCGGGGACCATGAATGTATGTAAATATTTAAGATCTATTCAGTCGTTGATGAGATGTACCAATAAGTGACTGACAAATATATTGACATCCTTAAAGCCTCCATGTTTAAAGACACATTTGTCAGCCATTCTCTGCTCCAGAAAGAAGAAAAATCCAGTGACTGGACAGTGAAGGGAAAGCTGACTGGTGTCATCACTGAACTGTCCCCTCTGCTTTTTAAAAAAAAATCTTTCTAACACTTTGCAACTGCGGGAAATCCTCTTTCTCTGGCAAACATAAGAAGCATACTCAGTTTGACACATGATTTGGCAAACATTAGTTTGTGGCATGTTTAAGTGGAAGCAGACCAGAGGACTGTAACCCACAGAGGAGCACCCTGCCCAGCCAAGAGAAAACCCATCTACTGCCAATGATGTCCTTATGACAACAATTTGTTTTGTCAGTTTGTGTAAATTTGATTAACATGCTTTGCAGTCTGGTGATGCACATGTTATGTGTGCTTACAGCAGTCACTTACTGTCTCCACACTTTCAAATTTAGTTTGTTAACTGTTTTGCCTCAACCTTTCAAATATAAACTGTGAGTATATTGAAAATCTTGCATCTGCACACATGTACTTTCTATTAGCAAAGCCACGGATCAAACCAAACCAGAATCATCAATATAAAATGGAAAATGTTAATAATCTGAGGTAATCTGAGTAAAGCAGTATAATTTTGAGTCGTATAAATGATTGTTGAGAATGATGTGTGTTGTATTGTTGAACCAGTTTGTAGCAGATTGTCAGATGTAAGAATAGCTTACTCTTAATTAAGTGTAATACAATAATACAACAACAGATAAAAAGTCTAAACCAAATCCAAAAAAAAATAGAAACTACAATTGATTGAAAATCTTCCTTTTTAAATCTTTTCAGGGCTGCGTATTATACTACAGACACTACAGATGAGTCTAAAGTGTGTGTGCATGTGTGCTGATCCTCACAGGCAGTGAGCTGGGCACGACGGTGGAGTGGTTGCGGTTAAATGGAGCATGTCTGAGGCAGTAGACCCAGTCACTGAACGCTCTCCTTTAGGTGGCAGCATGGGAGCCTCAACCACTCAGACACACTGTGAAATCACACAGTCACAGCTCAACGTGCCAAATAAGGTGCACCGCATGAGAACTTGGGATATTATTTCACTGAGAGTGGAGAATGCTGTCGTTAGCAATACGTCACAGTGCACTAGGTGTATTCATTAATGAAAAACAGCCTGTATATCTGTGGGGAGTTGCGTCATTTAAAGTGAGACTACAGTATCTACCATTTCCAATTTGAGGCGCCTACAAATCCACTCAAAACTCATTTCAGATGTCAGATCATATTAATTTCAGCTGTCAGGTATCATCACTAGACGAGAGTTTTGACACAGATGAAACGGCAAGCGATCCATCAGGGCACCGGTGATTGCTAAAAATTTTGCAAAATTATTTATTTTTATTTTTTTCATCATCACCCAAGTACTACCAAAGACATCCTTGTACTGAAGTCCTTCTCACAGGGTCACCTCAGTTCAAAGATGAACATCAAGGCAAAAGAACGACACAGTTTTTATTTGGGTACATGGTCCCCAGATTTACTATTAGTTGACACATTATCACAGAAAAAGCATTTTAATTACACAGGCACGATGAGGTCACCACAGAAGACCTTTCTCATGGGCAAATTTTATTGGTGGATGGTCATATGGGCCACTTAAAGAACACTGGTGCTGTGCACTCACTGGCATTTACTGACACATTAAACGGAGCCATCCTTAATATCATTAGTTACACCGTATTTTCCTGCTGAGAGATGTGTGTAGGGCTGAGCAGCATGACGAGAACATGTGGAGCACAGATAGGGAGAATAGGCGACATAATAAATGTTGACATTCATGGCATCATATCAAGCAAGAAAACGACTAATCCTGCTGATGAAAGTGGCTCACTGTGGCACCATGCTGCGGGTCGGTCCTCATTTCTGTTCTCTGGCAGTCCAGACATCGATCTGGCTCGAGAGCCTGCTTTTGACAAGGGCCCAGGTGGAGGAAACGGTGGAAGGGGCAGTGCAGATTGAGGAAGTGGCTGATGGGATGACTGCCTCATCTTGGTAACACCTCCCTGGACTCTTGGATCTCTTCACCTCTCCCTATTTCTCCTTTCCTTTTTGCTCCCTCTGTCTTCCCCTCTAACACCCCACAGGACTCAGTAGAGCGATGAAGGGAAACAGAGCCCAGCCACCTCCACCTGGTCATTATCAGACGCACACCTGCTGCCTCTTCCTCATGCCTACTTTCCTCATGTGCTTAAAGTCTTGCCCGCTTTGGGTCCCTTGTTTTCACTCAAGCTCTTCTAATAAGGATCTCTCTGTTTTTTATTTTTTTATTATTGCCGTGTATGCATATTAGCATATGATCTTGAAAGCAGCGTACCTGCAAGACTTTCCAGAGGTTGTTTCGACGCTGTTTCTACAAATGTGACGCATTTGTATAAAACCACATCCGACGCAAGAAAAACTGCCTTGCCTTTGCACAAAGTGCAGGGTGAAATCTGTTAAACCAGTTGTTATCAGCCCTCTCCCAGGAATCCTGGATGATGCCTTTCTGATAGGTTACCATGACTACCTGACACTGAAGGCACCTCTCCATCCATCTGTGCCGCAGCAATCTCTTCCACCTTGCCCAACTCTAACCTTCCCTCCCTTCCTTCCATCACTTCTTCCCCCTGCAATACAAATGCCATTCATTCAGATAGGAGAAGATAAGGTCGAGGCTGCTGGCTTTTTGAAAGCACTGGCACCAGAAGAACCAAACTCAAAGAGGGAGAGAGAGAGAGCGACAAGCAACAGGGGCTATAAAAAATTCATGGCCAATAGAAAGGCACTAGGAGCCCTGCAGATTGTGAACAGTGCACTCCAAACTTTTTTCTCTATGTTGCGGCCATATTTTTCTATTAGTATATATTTTCTTTACTGGATTCTAAACCTTTGTTGCATACATTTATTGGAAAAAGTCTGTGAGAAATTGAAAGTAAAGCCAGATCCATTGTGAAAGTGGATTCCTATTCGAGCAAACGCTGCTTCATTCAGGCCAAACTCAACATTCATTCTTACTAATTATACAGAAGATGAATGACACAGCGTGATATGCTTTGGTCTTTGGTAGTGAATGGAGTCATTTTTATGTGCTCCCAGAACAGGCTGATGTATGAGCTATCAGGGAATACACACTGTAATATCCCCAGTACAGTACATAAAAGCATATCTGAATATTTGGCAGCTGGGCTGGCTGGGAGAAAAGCAAAAGCAGCAGAATTTTCATGTCATGCAGTAATTGAGGCAGCAGTTTGCAGTGTGGAGCATGCGGCAGCCTGGATGAGGAGCATCTTGGTTCAGAGATTTCAGGTTTGCTGCATTATGTGCTTTTAGACAGTCATTCCTTCTTTTTCGGCATGTTTTCTTTTCTTTTTTTATTAAGTGAAATTCAGCTGGGGATTATTTATTGTTTTATTACAAAAACTAAACTGGTAGACACAGTCCAATCTATCTAATTATAAAACAATATATATTCACAGTTTGATTTTTGTGTCTCTTCCTTCCTTAGAGGCCTCTGCGTGTTCCCCTGACACATCCTACATCAGCTTCACTCCACAGACTATAACTGTAATGAGTATTGAATTGAACTTCTGTGTTCATTCTGGACCAAAGGTGGTCAAACATGTTCTAGTTAACAGAGACGGGCCTGGCCACTATAAATAATTAGTTTCACATTTATGACAAGTGGCTGCTAACATTTAGATGAGAAGATCCATACCACTCATGTCGATACAGTACAGGCGCATGTACGTGTGTTAAATATAAAGCTGGGGCCAGCTTAGCATACAGTTTTAGATTATCTTAAGCATTCTTTTAGCTGCTGCAAAAAGATAAAAAGTTGCGACGAGGAGAAACGCAGTAAATGAGATGCTATCTGTTTTGAGGAACAATTTTTCAAATGTTCTCTAAGCTGTGCTAGCTGTTTCCCCTTTCTACTATACTTCATGCTGGTCTAAGCTAATTGCCTCGGAGCTCCACTCATTACTGAATGGACAGCCGTGAATGGTTATCTCTGAAGCCACAGGTATTGATGTACTATACTCTGTGCTGCAAATTGTCAAATTAGTGTGAATATAACACTCACAGGAGACCAAAGAGAGTCATTATTGTACATCCACAGACCCCCACGCTGTGGTTTATGAGTGAGAGACTGCAATAAGTTCACACATGTGGGGCTTTGGGGTTTATAACGAATATGACATCATCCCATGTGGCACCTACAGTTATGAAACTGAAAGGTCAATAAGAAATATCATTTGCTGCAGACAGGAGGTGATGCAATAAGGTACTTGCACCAGCAGGTGTAACACGGCACCCCTGAGCACTGCTATCATACATCTTCCCGCCACGCCCTGGTGAGGTGAGGAACTCTAAACCTTTATTTCCAGGTAGCTGTCAACTCTGGTGCGCACCCACCCACCACCTCCATCCCCATGGTTAATTAATTGAACTAATTAAGGATCCTTGTGTTAGTTCCATTGCCAGGCAATGTCCATGCCTTATCTTAGTCCCACAATGCATTTGATCACAAGCTGGTGTGTTTGAGACGTTCCAAAGAAGCGATTAATTAATTCATGAGTGACGGGTCGTTAAGATACACCAAGTCCCTCTGACATCAAAGTAGCGACGGTGAATCCGAGAGGCTGGCGGTTGGTGTCGGGGTGGAGGGAAGAGCAGCAGATTAAGAGCTAACGCTGGTGATCACACATGAAAGTCCGACACACAGGCTGAATGCGAGGGTTAAAGTGTAAAGCACAGACGAAATCTTTGAGGGGTTGAAGAAGCATCTGGTATCCTCTGATATGTCTGATAATCAGCCCTAACATTTTATCATAAAATTCATTACAAGTGAATGTATTTAGCTGATTCACTTGCGCAAGAGAAAATGTAAACACATTCTTTTATTACATCTGTACCATTTTGTTATCTATAAAGAACATGCAGAGCAGTTTTATCTCTTTTTTTTTGACTGGTACATGTCGTAGCTAATTACTGAGCAGGGAAATAACGAAGAGAATGATTCTGCTTATTGTCTAAGGAAATGCTCTTTCAAAATCCATTCAAATGACTGAAGAATAATAAGCAAGTGAAAAATGTATACATATCTATTTGACTTCTTTGTTGTGGCCCCTCAAAGCTCAACGCCACAATAGACCTAAAGAGATTCATTCTTCTCTCTGAGGAAAAGCAGTGCCTTTCAAGTTCAGTTCACTGAAGCTGGAAGACACAGAAATAAAAAAAAACTGCAGCCAAAGACACACATTTGAAGATCAAACGGGGCTGTACTGTGTGTACGTTTGCATGTGAGTGTGTACGAGGAAGGAGACACTGTGGACTTGCAGTCATTACTGACAATTCAAAAGCATTTTATCAATCTGATGCACACCATCGGAGGGTTGAGATGTGATTACATTGCCTTGTGACCTGACCTCCACACTGCATGCGGACCGTTTATGCACACGTGGAGCGGATAATAAAATGCATGTATGTGAAAGCATTTTTGCACACACGCAACACACAGGCATGAGGGCACGCTCTCCATACTTGAGTGGAGGTGTGAGGGGTGGATGGGCTAATCGGACACAGTCCTATGGATCCGCTGAGGTACAACCCATCACCTGGAGAAGACAGACAAATCAGATAGACCACCTCTTCCCATTCACGGTGGGGTCTCCTCTGGGAACTGTGCATGTTTGACTGTGTGTGCATCGGGGTGGAAAGGAATCTCAGAGATGAACGAGGTGACAGTTGAAAGTCAAGTTCAGGCACACTCAAACTGAAGCATTTTTGACTCTTGAAAATGATGGGAACTATATCAAATGATTTAAGTGGTCTATTAAATAGCGGAACACCATCAGTAATGAGTGGCTGGGCTGTGTTCAGGAGATTAGGTCCAGACGACACTATAGATGACCTCTTTAAAAGCTCTGCAACGCACCGTATGGATTGTTATCCCATGTGTGTTAATCAGACATCAGGAAGCTTTAGGTCAGTGGAGCAGGGAATGGATTTTCTCTGGCCCTGACAGGGAGACGCAGTGCATAATGGTTTCTACCTGTGGAGAGATTAACAAGCCAGTCAGAAGAAAGGAACATCAGCGAATGAACTTTTATTCCCTCTCAGACACTGACATGGGGAGAAACTTGTGGGACAAAACATTATCTGAAACTATACATAGCTTGTTTAGCTCAGTTTAATAGTACAGTAGCAACAAATCGGTCCATAACCATATACTGACAAAAAATTTTAAAAATTGTTTTATGTTGTCAGTAGCTAAAGATGGATTTTAAATAGTCCAAATAAGATTAGTATGCCAGTTAGGCTTGTAACAAAATAAAAGCCTTAATTTCTGATTATGGGATAAACAACATATTAACAAACCAAATGCCAACAGTCACAGTTGCTCACTATTGCCTCTTGAGGTATAATGTGGTATTACAAGAGCAAAAGAGCTGTAACTAGCTGGTTAGCATGCTAACATCAGTAGACATCTCTGAAACACAGTAAACAGACGTCAACTGTTATTTCTTCATGTTCTGTTGATAATTTTAGTGTTTTTTCAGATTTTTCTGAATGACGTACTGTAACTTTAAGTTAGCCTAGTCTGGTAACAACAGACTAGGCTAGACAATCGGATAGTCCTTCAACCAATCAAAGCTATTTTGTTATGTATAAAGAGAGTGGATGACTATGTTTCTACTTTTCTGTCCATCACTGTCTAAGGCCTGTCCAAACAGTTTGATTGGCTTCTCAGATCTTTGCTGGTACATAATCAGTTCCCAATGGAGAGGTCCACTTTCCACCACAGAAAAATGCGTGGGTAGAAAAACAGATCTGGCTGCCAGGCAAAGAAGATGTCTTGAGAACAATTCAGACATTAAACTGAGCTGTCAAAAGTTAAAGCATGTTGTATACATGAAAATATTACTCTTGAATTGTGAAACTGTGCCATAGCTTGACAACATTAAGCTGAGGACATTAAAAAGCTCTGTAAAGACCTAAATAATTAGGTCTGGATGCTTTGTATATTAGTTTGATCTCAAAATACTGATTGGAGCAGCTTTAATTTCATCTATCTGGTTACACACATTACAGAGCATGCTTCAGACTTGCCTCAGGAGCTATGTATGGTGTAACTGTGTATGTCTGTGGTGGGCTGAAGGTTGGCAGCACCTTTACCTAACACCCACTACTCTCCTTTAGACTCACACACACATACAGATTTTTCTGTGCACCATAAGTTAAGAACGGTGACAGTAATCCATCTCGCAGCACCCCCCAACTAGTCACGCCTGTCACCTTTACCTTGCTGGAAGCAACTGAACCGCTCACCGGATTTAGGGGGGCCCTATAGATACCACTGCCACTCACGGTGCCCCGGTTCTGCCGCACTTGATGCAACACACATTGACAGATACCAAAAGACTCCTCAGCCAAAATAGAATTTCAATTTTAACTGGGTTCAGCGTGTGATAAAACACAGAGCCCTCTTCAATTGTAACTAAACGAGATTAAAAAGGAAAGGGGGGGTGGGGGGCAAATATAGATCATCACGGCTTTATTAACTATGGCAACAGAATTTTGCATGCAAGAAGAAGAGGGGGAGGGGGTGGGCGGGTGAAGAAACGAGCATCTTGTGCTTTGCAAGGAATTTATCATAATGTTCGCGCTGCAAGATCATTTGCCTCTTGACAGGATCATTACGAGATTCAGTGCTCCCACGACCATTACGCAATTTCAGCGTTCTTCCTTGGATGGAATTTTAATTGAATTAGCCCGGCTGGTTACACATGGTGCGAATGATAACATTTTCTGTCTATCTGGGCTCATTGAATCTGCTGGGGGAGAGGGAGAAGTGCTGACAGTTCAAGGCAGGCCGTGGTTTTGGTGCATTTCACCGCTTTCTTCATGGTCTCTCTCTTTCTGATGCTCCGTACCATCGCGCTCAGCAACAATACATGCACTGAAAATTACTGTTCTGGCCCATCAGAGCCGGCTGATGCTCTACTGTGTTACACACTCAGAGCCGCTCTTCCATGCAAGTGGCCATGTAAGCTTGGGGCACTGCAAGCGTGATGTATGGTTAGGAGGTAAACGTGTTAGTATTAACGCCTCCAGAGAACAAACCCTTTACCAGCCACTCAAGTACATTCCCATAAGAATGATTAATGATGCTGGTGAGGTTATGAAAGGAAGGGAGACAGAGGAGGGAAGCTATCATGCTGCAGCCCGACGAGAAGGTTTCTCTCCACTGGGAAACCTTTGATTCTTTGATGTAGCAAGTAACACAGCGTATTAAGAAGCTCGGGTTAATGGTCTGCGATACAATGGAAAATACTCTTGTGTTCTTGTGTAGTTTCGCTTTGAGAAAACAACCTTCTTGTTCCTAAAGACACATAAGAGCCATACAGGCTTAAATTATTTAAAAAAATTAGTAAAAAACTATAAATGAAAGCATGAAATGTGGCCAAACTGACAAACGGACCTCCTTATGCCACAAACTCGTTGCATTTTGATAAATTGTGCGAGTCAGGGACCAAGAAGCTGAGACACTGCAGATCATTGAAGAGGTACACACAAATGTGTTTTTGTGAGTGGAGACTTAATAACATGGCTCTACTGTGATGACAGCAGACGTCAACACAGAATAAGGCAGTGGGTGGAGTTAGTCTCAGACCTGCGGGTAAAAGAAACTCGATAAATACACATTTGCATATGAATTTGCATAATCTGTGAAAGATTAGAGGTCTGCCAGCTTTCTGTTTTTTCTGATTTCAGTTTACGGTACAAGCAGTATCAACCAATCGCGTCTGAGCAGCCGTTGGTTGCAGCAGGCAGGTAAACGGTCCGCCGGGAGAGCAAATGGAGCAGAAAACCTTTTCACACATTGAAATAAATGTGGCTCTGCTGTCGGGTGGGACAGGGTTTTGTGTTGTTCTCAGCTGAACACTTATCAATTTCAAATACAATGCAGGTAGAGATAGAAAAATAACAACCCTCAAGGGAGCCATCATGTCATTGGTAAGTGAGAGAATCCATTCAAGTTGTGCAAGTCAGTAGAAGGAAATGTAGAGTAAATAACAAACGCGCACATATAAGGAGTGAGCGGGAGAAAACATGGCACGTGTGCTCCTACAGCACAATGTCAGCGTAGTATATGAATCAAATGCCCTTGAAGTAACAATGGTGCAAGATAGGACCAAAAAAAAAAGCACGGCACATATTATTTAGCAAAAAATGTTTAATCTCTCCTTGATGCGTGTTTATTTACAAGTAGTAAATCTGCAAAATAGGAAATAACAGAATATTTACACAATGGATGTTAACCTGCAAACTTGTGACAGTCGCTTCAAGTCTGAATCTCTAAAAATGTATCAGTTGTTGTAGTATTAAAATTCTTTTGCCAACTCTATCTGAAGTTCATTTGCTTTGTGTTTTCCATGGATCGGATGCAACTTTCATTTGAAAGGAAAACCAAACAAAACAAAAGACATCACCTACTGAATAATCAAGAGGGAAGCGGTAAGAAAACAACTGAAAACAGAACGATGCCAGGACCTTGTCTGATTCAACAACGGTCTGGGAAAGGCAGAAATGTCACCAAGCATGTCTGAAGAGCTGAGAATTAAACATGACTATGTGCTGAATCCACTCACACTGAAGGCAGTGCAGTGAATTTGATTTCATTTGTTCTGATGGGACTGAAAAAAAAAAAAAGGCAAAGAAAAAAACAAAACAAAACAAAAAACAGCACAGAGCCCAGCTACTCGGTCAAACTACAGCGCTGTGCTCGTGACACGTTCTAAGTCAGCGGCTGATGCTGGCTGCTCTAGGTTACACCAAACGACTCTTAGACGACGGACACTCTTTATACCACCCTAGTAACAATAAATACAAGTCAACTGTCGCACTAAATGAAAGACAGAGTAAAGCAGCTGGGAAGTTTCTCTAAAATTGTCAGAAGAAGCTCAATCTTAAAGGCAAGAAGCCATCCACGTGATAAACAAGCCCGGCTCCCCGCTGCAGCTGTTTAATCCACCGAACTACAACCAGAACACAACACAAACGGAGCATGAACCTGAGAATGGATTGAGAATGTTTAAGTGTCTTTAAAAAGCCTGACAGATCACCAGCTGGACACTGCAGTCTTTTTATGTCTGTGTGCTTTTCTTTTCTTTTCCTTTATCGCCGGGAGTGAGCGGATTTGCCCCTACTGTACACTGTACTCATGCGGATCACTCAAAGGAGTGCTGTTAACAGCAGCAATCTGTTTGCTTGCTATATGATTTATACAACAAGAGCACCGAATGTACAAATGCAGCAAAATGGAAGGGAAAAAAACTTGTTTAAAATGTTTGTGTAGTGGACTAAGCATATTTTTGGCTGAGGGTTTTGCAGTTCTCATTGCTTCTAACAGAAATTCTGTGTGTAGCCAGCACAGTGAGCTGAGAAGGAGACATTTCTATCCTAGCATGGGCAGAGGGGTCCTTTGAGACAGTTTTTTTTTTTTCTTTTATTTCTTTTTTGGCGTGTCCCAACAAGTATCCAGTTGAAGTCGGCTCATATAGAAGTAGCTGGAGAAGCCATGTCACGTCTCAGACACGTACGGTAAACAAAACGACGGGGCGAGACAGCAACAGCATTTATGATCAGCATAAAATGACAGCCCTAATGTTTGGTAGAAAAAACAAGGTACAAGAGTTAAAGCAGCAAGTCACATTTCCATCACGACGACACCGACGCTCATCTGATTCCACGATTTCATTTTGATCCTTGAGACCAGGAAAATAAACCTCCAGTTCGGTCAAGTACTTCAACTTCCGGCAAACCGAAGAGAATTTTGTCTTCTGTGTACCGTAAAAATGTACAATTTACACGTTGAAAATAAAAAGACTAGAACAAAACAAAATGATTACAAAAAATGGCAAAAACAGCTCATCGTGGAAAAAAAAAGTATACAATTTACAAATGAATCAACAGAAACATTGTACAGACCACAGTTTGGTTTTCGGCAAGCAGAAAAAAAACAAAAAAAACATATTTCTCACCACAAAGTCAAGACTTCAAAAAAGAGAAACAAAGAAATCCTCTTAAGAGAGCGGTAATATAAAAAGCTTAAGCCACACATGGCAATAGGCTAGTTTTGAAACAAGAGCTGCAGGCTGAGAGGAGGATTACTCAGGCTCGTGTAGCTAATGAACAGAGGTGTCTCAGCTCTGTATCTTTATATATCCTCCTCACGGATAAAAAGCTAAAACCCATGTCTCGAATATATACGTTAGAGGTGGGGGGAAAACACTCAGTGTATATTTTTCTTGCCCCTGTATTTGGGTATTAACATTGAGAAAGTGGCTTTAGGTTGGAAACAGCTTTTCTGACTTCACCACCGAGGGCCACGGCTAAACTAAGCTCTACGTGACCTCACTGCGGCTCCAGAAAAGACTGCCAGCACTAGACCTTGCTCTTGCTAGACTCGTGTTGGGAAAATGAATGAGCCTTCAAGGGACGGCTAATGCAAACTCATGACCTGTGGAACCCTAATGCTTTGATATGGCAGCTGCGTGCGCGTCGGGGCAAACGGGGATATTGCAGGTAGTGCAATGTAGCTACTTCATTGTTCCGTCACTAAACCGCGATCCACTGAGCCGTCGCTTCACGAGCCCTGAAGACGAGAACCAGTGGTCACAGTAAAGCGACAATCCTGGGAGTGTATAACCTAGCTTTGTGAAACGGACAGATTGCACTGATTGAAGAAGAAACAACAGCAACTTCATGTTATCACCGTGACTTTGTGTATTGTCTTTCTCACTGGCCACTATATACGAGGATCTCACGATGGGTCATTACTCAAACAATTCTTTTCAGTCACTAGGCATGTTCATATTTAAAATCAAACGGTAGCACATTCCATCTAACAAAATGTCTTTGCACTAAACAACATTCAAAGAAAACATGGCACAGTACGACTTTTTTGTTTCTTTTTTCGTTGTTTTTTTTTGTCTACGTTGTCTTTTTTTTGTACTCGAAATATCAAATCATGTTTTATTGTATTTGTTGATTTCAAATGAAAAAGAAAACAAAAATGTTTTCTCCCTAATCTTTCTTTAAAAACGTAGCTGTATTTATATATAATATCTATATAGTCTTGCTTTGTAACGTTTCTGTAAATTGTGCAAATTCAGCAGTAATACAAGTGGCGAGAGATCAGAGAGTGGGCAGTTGATTACATTTATACAAAAAAAAAAACTCTACCATCCTTTAAAACTGTGACAACTGTCTGAGTCACATGACCTAGAGAGCCTCTCTCTCCATTGGCTCATCACAGATTGGTCCATTCTGCTAATGACGCCACATATGGAGTTCATTTTGAGGCTTCCATTGTTTCTTTCCCGACCATCGCGTCACCACGACAAAACTCCTGAAATCAAAATCAAGCAAACCACAAACACCTACATCCACAATAATCAAATGCTGTCAGTCGACATGTTCTCCATGTATGCACGTGTGACAAGGTCTGGTGTGTCCCAGTCTCTCACACAGACACGTGCCCACACACTGTATGGGGCTGCAGACAAACACACACATACACATGTAAGCGTACACAGGCCCGCCCATCTCTGCCGAACCCCCCCACCCATTTTGCAGTATACTGCTTCGGTCCTTTTGCAGTTCGTCTGTCGTATTGTTGGGGGTTGGAGTCTTGTTTGTTGTCTGGGTGAGAGGAGCGAGGGAGAGAGAGAGACAGATGGAGAGGAGGAGTGAGAAGAAGGAGGAGATGGAGTCGCTGGATGGTCCTCAGCTGGCCAGGGCCATTGTGTCGATGACCTGCTCCAGCTTGCTCCTCAGTCTCTGTCTCCTTGCCTGCTCGTCCCGCTCCAGAGCCGACAGGATCTGGGAATAGAACGGGGAGGAGGTCGTTACGATCTTTTGTTATCTTATTCTCTTTCTGAGGGTCAAACAGTGTGTTCCTCTTATTCCATTGAAAAAGAGATGGACACAAACCAAAAAAACCTTTTCTACAGACAGGAAACAAAAAAGTTTCTATTATGTGTTTATTGTAATAAAAGCTTGTGTCCATAAGTAAACGCATTTTGGCTGCAGACAAGTGCTCGTGTCTCATATCTCACCTCATCCTTGTATTTGACGATGTAGGAGTAGATCTCGTGAAGGGCAGACATGCTGTTGAACTGGTTGGCGTGTAGGCGCGACTGCTCCGCCAGGTAGGCACTCATGTCCTGGTCGCTGATGGCCGGCATCCTGGAGATGTCGGAGTAGTACCTGCACGGAGGTGAACCCAAAGAAAAAAGATGAGCAGCTGTCCTGGAAATAAGAAGACTAGACCTGTAATCCTGCACGTCGACATACCTTTCTACCCAGTTCTTGTAGTTGGGGATGTCTTTAGCGTACAGCAGCTTGTTGGAAGGTGAATCCTTCCCCAGTTTATGCTCTGACGTTGAACACGAGTCCATGAAGGTCTGAGCCACCACGGACAAGCAGGCGTCTGTGATGCTGTTCTTGTGGATGTCAAACACAAACTGGGGGTTCTTGATCACGTTCACCCAGAACCTCAGTGGAAGACTGGAGGAGAAGAGAATAGGTGGAGGGAGGAAGTTAGAGGAACTTAAAAAGCTACTCAGGCCAGAGATGACTGCAGTCAGTGGAGCTGCTGATAAAAAAGCCCTGCTAAGCGTGCTGCTAAACCAGGGTGAAGGTGTTTAATATCCACCTGCTGAACCAAATAACCTCACTGACACCCTTTTCACAACACACAAACTCACCAGTTGCTTTTCCAAGTGTGCCGCACATCAGAGTCTGATATGGAGTGTTTGTCTGCCTGCTCGTCCAAGAAGTCAAACATGTACTTGATGGCGAGAGGCAGGGCGCTGCCTCGGTGTGCTGTGCTGAAGATGGTCTCAAACAGGTCGTCCACAAACTTCTGGAGTGTACCCTGAACACGACAACCAACTATGGATTAGTGGCTTGTAAAAATTGTTAGGTATTTTCTGTTTAGCGGGTGTGAAGTTGAAGCTGCGGGAAAAAGTTTTGTAAATGTGGAGGGCTGTGAATGAGTCTGTCAAGGTTTGAGCAGTTGTATTACAACCCCACTAAACAACTGCCTCTGCTACCACTCTTAGCCGGCAGTGGTCTGGCTCTAAGCGATGGCTGTCAGTGGCAGGTGTTTGAGATTGACAGTAAGTTGCTTTCAGTACATCACTTTTCTGAGAGTTTGTCACGATGCTGACTGCTCAGTGCTCTTTACAGTATTCAGGACGGGACCCAATGAGAGTTCAGCCTGAGGCTGTTCTGCTATGTTTTGTTAAACCACATCACACAACTCTGGAGGGTGAGAATCCTCACAAAGTCCTCTGAAGTTGAAATTATTTGATATTTCCCACAAGCATCCAGGCCACCATTTACCAAATCGTATTTAAACCAGCCAGAAGTCAAAATCTGCAGTTTTGTATTTGTTCACGCATCCGCAGATCAGCTTCTTAAACACACAAAGCTGTGGGGCTGTAATAAATAAGAACACACTGCACAGCTCCAAGTCTAAGGCTTGCATGTTAATCATTTCCCAATCGAGGCAGCGTTGATGCAGCTAACCTTGCACTTTCTTACCTGGAGCTGAAATAATGAAAATCTAGAGCTAATGAGAGAAACATCTGGGGAGAGGGAGTACCAGGGTGTGGATGTACTTAGTACTTGCAAATGAGACCAAGAGGCTGATGCTACTGGAATGTGACGTGTTTGTGTTCGACTGTGTGCATGCCGGTTCCACTGAGAAACGTATGAGTATGATGCAAAGAAGTAATTACCAGCTTTCGGTGGATTCTTCTATTCTTTCATTTTATAAGTTGGAGTTATTTCAGTCACTCAAAAAATGTTTTTTGAGTGACATTAATCAGAGCAGAAAACCAGTCATAGTTCTGGGGAAATTAGAAAACAAATTTGAACAGCTCTTACTTGCGTGTGCTTCTTAAGTTGCAGTTTCTCACAATACAAAGTTTCTTTTCAGAATTTCAGTTCCTTGGAGATAATTAACAACACAGGCCCATTCATCCTTTTAGGGTTGTTCCGATCTAACGGTTATTCATTTAACTGAAATGTGAGATATGTAGAACTAGAGCTTTTGATATCCAAGACATTTGTTCACTGGATCATTCAAAGGACTATGCTAAGCAACTTTCTGGCTCAAAGAAATTCACAAATGTTTCTCAGACGCTCCTGAAAATCCTGGTTAAGTTGTCAGTATTATATTAGCTTCAACACACCTGGAATATAAAGTAGTTTCACTAAAACATTTTAACAGTGATAGTCGCCCAGACTTTTAAACAGACCTCTCTGATCATCATCTGAAGAGATGCTGTATAAAACCCTGAGCAGTTTCAGCAGTGTGATCTGGACAACATGGAGGAATTAAGGGAGCTATGAGGGTACGGTGTGGGTTTGAGCCTAAAAGCCCCGAGGCCACCAACAGAGGGCCCAGTAACTCCATCCAAACAACTCAATAGTCAAAGGTCAACATCCTAATTAAGACTCTGCATTTGTGTCTCTTTGTGGAAAAGGTTAGGAAAAATGTTAATGAGCTTCGAGACCACCACCAAACAAAGGTCAGCAGAGGCTGCTGGTGGAAACGGGCTACATGACAAGGCTGTGGTGGAGAGAGAAGGATTCCGGCTAAGGTTTGCCGAGGCGTGTGTACGTGAAAACGCAGCTTCTCGTTACCTTGGTGGCCAGCAGTCTGGTCAGGTAGATCTCGGAGACCATCTTGCTGCCTCTGTCTCCTTCCCTCTGGTCTGAGTGGTCGTGGTTTTTCACCAGATGCCAAAGTTTGGTGCCGCTCTCAAGGTCGGGGGTGATCATGGGTGTTCGGGAGCGCAAGCTGTCTGGACTGCTGGCTGTTCTCAGCATGCTCTCTGCACAGCGGGAAAGAAGGAGACGGGACAGAGCATGAGTGAAAAGACAAAAATAAATAAATAAATAAAACACTGCACAAAGATGAGGCACTAAACAGCAGCTTCACATGGAGGCTGCTTCTACATTTAGACACTGGAGGATAAGGAGCCAGGTAATGTCTAGCAGTGCCTGCTGAGGCTTTGAAGCAGGGGGGAAAGGATAACCTCATGAAATATATAAAACATGGTACAATTTCATGCCACTCTGAAGTTAATTAAGTCATAAACCATGTTGTCTTATCCATCCTTTCCAGGAGAAGTAATGTGAGTAATACACAAACAGAAAAACACACGGACAAAAAACCTGACGGCTGCAGAGAGAAACACCTTCCTGTGAAGTTAAAAGCATTTTTGAAAAGGTGACAGCTTCCTCTACTGGCGTGTCACTCCTTCATTCCCGAATAAATTTGTCTGTCACTCCTTCCTGCTCCCTCCCTCTGTCCCATTGTTGGACAGTGATCCCCTATTTGTGACACGGAGTATTATGCTTCCAGTTTGAAGGCTTGTCACTTGCGTGACAAAGCAAGAAAAGGATTGAGAGGTTTAAAATGTCAGCGGAGAATGTGGACCAGGGAAGTTCAGAGAAAGTGTGATGGGGTGTTAGCGAGTATTTATGTGGATGCCACGATGGTTAAGCTCAGGAGCAGTTACTGTGGACCAGAAAAGGGCTTCAAACACGTACACAAAAAACAGCGTTGAAAGGTTGCTAATATCTGGACAGTGTCTGGACTTAATAAATATGAATGACATATACTCCTTTAAAAAGCACAAATAAAGCACGCACAAGTTGTTTTGACAAAATGCAGACGACTTCATTTCATGTAGACACTTTTTTTTTCTTTTCTAATCCCTCTGTGGAAACTCCTGTGCTGTCCTGTGCATAATCTCATGAATGCCAGCAGGCCTTGTTTGAGGCTCAGGCACTCAGAAGGCAAACAGCCGTCTGTGACACAGGAGTGAGAGCGGCCGTGCGAACAGGCACTGTATGAACAACACAGGATGTTTTGAAAATCTAGAAATTAGAAAAAGCAAGGTACAAAGGGAAGCATCTGAACTAAAGTGGGCGACAAGCTTTTTTTCCCCGACTTGACTCCAGCTTGTGTGATCGTGTTTTCTAAAATGTGTATTTATGTGACTGACCAATGAGCTTGGGATGATGTTCAGCGTGAAACTGTACGTATGCAGTGAACATGTTTTTGCACCACTGTCTGTATTACTCAGAGAAACTGTACAGGTCATATAAAAGCTGCATTTTAGAGAATAAAGAAGATGCATGTGAACCAGCAGGACAGCTGGCAGGCATCTAAACACCAATACCAAACCTACCACTCCACTCAATGACATGCTGCTCTGCTTACAGACACCCTTTCCAGCATGGGAGGGGATAATTGACACTTAAGGTAGTTCTCAGGGTGGACACTGTGCAATACGTTTTAACTAAACGACGCAGCAAGCAGTCCATCGAGCCTTGAACTGCATCTGACGCCAAAAGCAAATGACAGAGAAAGTGTTCTGCCAGTGCCTTTGCTGATTAGCTGGAACATATTATGAAATGGGTCCACGCACGTAAACGCATGTACACACATACGAGGCACACACACACCTTCTCTCGTACCGTATCTGCTGAGAGACTTGGTGAACGTGGAGGAGTTGGAGATGTTGTAGGCCGAGTTCTGTTTAGGCACCAGGGCAATCACGGAGCCATCTGTCACCTGAAAGACGACATTTATTTATTTATTTATTTTTAGGTTGTCTGGCAAGATGATTCACACATAATATCAACCTGCTCATTCTATTTTGCAACCGAAGTGCTATATTTAAATGGATATGCCAGCAACAAGAACATGGAAGCACCATGGAAACATCTGAAGCACATTTCAGAGGAGGAACTGTTCGGTTTTATGTTGAATGCAAGCAGCTGGTACCTGGTAGTGAGCCAGGGTGTTGAGACGCTTCCAGTCATTGTCGATCTTGGTGGTGACATCCTCGTCCTGAAGGATGATGCGAGCCATCCTGCCCTGTCGCCATTCTGTCAGACACACACACACACATTTAGCGAGGAGATAGAGATTAGGTTATTGTTGTAAAGAGGAACAATGGTGTGAAGATACACTCAGTAGCAGTGTTAAGACCCACCAATCAACAACAACAACAATTAGTCAGGTTATACGCAACAAGGACTGGTAATTGGATTAGTGCATCACTTTATTTGATGCAGAATCACCTCTCCTATGATTCCCTCCCACAGCACTGCACCTGTGCAGCGGTTTTCCCATTCCTTACCCAGGTCCATGTCCGAGGCCTTGGGTCTCTGGGAGTACGGCGTCCCCTTGTACACAGCATCGAGCAACTTCTCCTTCACCTGCGTCACTGTGTCACAGTTCAGGCTCTTCACCGTCACCTCCGGAGCGTTTTCATTCTCTGGGTTGACACAGTGCAGCGTCTACAAATGCAGAGGGCAGGAGGCAAAGGTTACATTTAGACCAGGAACTCAGAGCAATAACTATTGATGTGTGAAAGCATGAGCCCGTGGTGATATCTGACCTGCAAAGAAACGCTTCCAACAGAATCAATATGAGGAACAATACACATTTATTACTATTTATTCCTTTAATAAGCTCAGAATAGGAAGGGTTTTCTTTTATGTTTAAACCATAAAATCAACTGGAGCAGGCTGGATGTTATTATTGTTTAAGCTATTCAAGAAGAGCAGACATATTTGAAATCTGTGTCTCTGTAGCGTACATGCACACGTGTTTAACACCTTCCTAGAGTTTCAAACACCTGTCTGTGAACTGACCAGAGTCTTGTAGTCAATTTGCTGTCTGATGAGTTTATCCTCGCTGAGGGAGTAGCGGGCCTCTCCCGTGATCGCATCTATCGGCCCCTTCTCCATTTGCTGCTTCATGGCACAGTACAGCATGAAGAGAGGCTCGCCGGCGCACTCCTGCAAACAGGGAAACAGAGTTTAGGAGGAGGCAAGAGGAGACGGGCGCAGGTGATGGATGAAAAGAGAAGGGAAAGGAGAGCAGGACCGAGTGTTGACCGAGTGTTGAAAATGCAAACTTCTGTGCAAGAACTTTCCCAAAAAGTACAACGCAGCAGAAAGTTCCTTGCTTTGCTGAGCAGTTCTCCAATTAGCCTTCTAATCTTTTCAACGCCAACCGGCAGGCGGAGCAGCAAATGACAAGGCCGTGGCCTGTGTTGGCTAACAGCACGCTAAAAACAGGCAGAGAACAACACTTTATTTCCTTTTCACACACACACACACGGAGCCGCTCCAGCCTTTAGCTTCCTCTTTAGGGGAAAAAAAAAACTCCCTTTAAAAATCTTTATTTTGTGTTTGTGTGTGAGAGCGAGTGAGTGAGGAGGAGGAGAGAAACCAGAGAAAGTGTGAGTGTGAGTGAGTGGCAATTGATGGAGGAGTTAATAGAAGGTTAACGACTGAGAGGTGAAAAACGCTTGGAGAAGCACTTTGGTGCGTGAGACGTGTCAACCAGGCAACAAGCACTGGGATGTTGGGCCCCCTGCCTCTCTGTCCGTTTCTCCCTCTGTTCCAGCTCTCTTTCATTCAAACGTTTGAATGGCCTGCCTGCTAAGCACCTCCTGCTCATGCAGCTCAGGTATTATTATGTGTGTTATTTTCAGTTCCTAAAGCTGCATCTTCACCATATTTTATCTCTATAACAACACACCTCTGACGACTTCAGAGTCATTCACGCACTCAGACAATCACGCGGCTTTTAAACAAAGTCGCAGCTTTTGAAAATTTAGTTGAAAGATTAAATGATGGAGAACAAAATATGCATTGTGTAAAAGGTCCAGTACACATATCAAGCACATTCTACAGACTGGCTTCAGCTTCACCTGGGGTGTCGGGGGCTACAGTTTTTAGGGGAATAACTGATGTATCAAGCTTCACATCCGAATTTAGGATTCCAGGCATGCTGTCTGGGAATATTTGGGGTTCATATGTGATAATAAAGGTGAGCCAGTCAGCAATGGCAAACCTGTGTGCATTATTTCCTCCAAGAAAGTGAGTAACACATAAAGCATTTGAATGATGACTGAGCCCAGCAGGGAACACAATCACCCTGCAATACTCCCAACAACACTGGGCAAATATGCTTATCGTTTTTAGGCTTTGTACACTTCAGGGGATTTAATTAGTTTTTATTTATTCATATGGGCCCATTTTTCTACATTCTTGAGCCAAAACTATTTTAAAGCGACCTATTCTAGCCCACAGAAGCGGGCCCACTCTGCTTCCAATCTATTTTATTACATGCATTCGGCATAGAATAGGCTATTTGTGAACAGAAAGAAAGTTCGTTGTGGTTCTTTTGTGACGGTGTTTACCTTTATTCACAGGGCTGCAGCATAATATCGGCGGTATTCAGTGCCTGCAGGCTGCAACAGTTTTGCGACTGCTTCATTTATTTTAACTGGATTTATTTTTGGTCAAATACCATCACATACCTTATAGCATAACAATAGCTGTTAAGTGTTTGTAAGATTATCCCAAGGGGACCAGTTCATTAACAAAACGTGAAAATAAAAGAAGAAATAGCAAAATCTGATAAAACAGAAATATGTTTAGTTACGCTTACCGAGCTTTATTATGTAAAAAGGATGCTTATTAGTTTCATTCCAAAATTGCAAATTCACCTCATGGTCTTCCTTAGAGCAGAAAAAACTAATAGAGATACATTTTTTTGTCCCATTTTCTGTAGTCCTTAGTTTAAAATACAGAAGAATTTGACCTCTATTCAAATAAAGCACTCTGAAAGAGAATAAAACTTAGAGACGTGCACCCTGTGACACGGGGTCACGAGGAGACATTGCTTGATTTTAATAAGTCTGTGTAGCCCTGCTGCGCTATTCTCCGCGTTCAGAAATTGCTTCGGTGCTCAGACTGCTGTCATTACAGATGGAAATCATGACCACGAATATTAAAATAAGACACAAGCTGTGATAAACTGAAAGATGCCTTTAAAGGCAGCACTTCATTTGCATCTTTATGATCTGCTTACAGTACTCGTGTTCTTGGTCTCATAATGTTAGTCAAATTAAAGCTTTACCAATAATTCACATTTCTGGCCTGAAGCAAAGACATATTTTACAAGTCCTGCTCTAAACCCTTCAACCGGGCATGTTCATGCATCAACACGAGTCAGTCCTCTCGGTGAGCTGTCAGATGAACGCTGTGGGATAATCTAGCAATGCCGGCCTCCTATGGTGAATACACAGCACACCAGCAGACGTCCTCTCCGTCTAACAGCATACAAACCAGCTCGGTGCAGCTTCGCGGCCCTTCTGTCTCCTTTAAATGGTGCCAGTGTGCACAGGCAGTACTGATGCAGTATGTTTATGTAAGGATCACGGCTTATTTACACGTCGCTTTGCTGCTTTGACTTGCAATGCGCCCCTTTTATTCAGCTGATTGCACTACGACAAAATCCTTGTATCGCCATTGAGATTTTACTTAAAGCAACAAGACAGAGTGTAGTGCAAAAACAGAGTACCTATATGATGCTCCCAAACGAGCTAGTGCAAAGGAGGACAAGTGAACCCGTAGTAAAGGGTAATGGATGAAAGGCTTTTTGTCTTTCTTCTGTTCCCTTTGGTAGGTAAAAGCGCCCATCTCTTGTGTTCCTCTGAACAACTACTTGACCTTTAGCCATCTGTATTCACACCTGGCTGAACCTTAAATTGTTCCAGGCCTCTCTTTTATGTGACCCCTAAAAACTCAGGAGAGAGGGGGAAGCGGCGCTGAATTGCACAGGCTGGAAAAAAGCTACACTGGTAACCATGCACCTAGCTACGGCAAGTCTCTGCTTTGTTGTCCCTCCGTTTAGCTTCTCCTGCACTCTTTGTTCAGTTTTTATTTTTTATTTCCCTATGTCTTCCTCTTCCAAACCATGTGCTCTTGCCATGCTTCCACCTTTTCGAGCCTTTTCTTTCTTTCTTTTTTTTTTGTCTTGTCTAAAGTTCATAAACGCAGCTGCTAAAAAATCCCCAACAGCTTCTCTGGTAAACCACTCTCCTTTTCCTGAACCAACTCTGGCTGTCCAGTCTTGCATTTGGAGCCAAGACACACACGCACGGACACCCAAAACTGACACACTCACATACACAGATGCTAACTGGGTACCCCGGGGGCTTGGCTGGTTTGTTGTCCACCAGACTGCCTGTCCTGGCGGGAGTTTAAGGCCCCGCTGCTAACTGATTAGCTGCAACAATGTTTGAATGTAGAGAATGTGTGCGTGGAAACAAGAATTTAGCAAAGTTTAAGCCTCTGTGATTCCCTCTGACATAAGATCAGAGGAACATGCAGACAGACAGAGAAATGAGAGAGTGGACTGTGTGTCTGGCTTCCTGTTTTGTTTATTATGAGCACAAACACACAAGCACGCACACAGGCACACGCACACGATTTGCTGGCTCTGAAAGAATCCAGGCAGGACACAAAGAAAGGACAGGTTAGCGTGACAGGCTACAGTGATCACAACAACATGGTCAGTAGCGTCTGAGCAGCGCTTCAGACTCTGCAGACTCCTCAATTGGTAGAAAGAAGAATTTACCACATGAAAGGCAGAGGTAAGGGATAGGTACCCCGCCGCCTCCGCCTTATCTAATGCCGCAGCTGTGAATGTGTGTGCGTGCTAGTGCAACATTTTCCGATTCTCAAACACCGGCGGTGTCGCTGGGGCTTCAAAAGCTGTGTGTATCTGTGTGTGTGTGTGTGTGACAATTTTACCTTGAGGAACTTGTAAAGCAGGAAGGTGAACCAGTTGGTGAGCATCTTCTCAGCGACCGACTCCGTCCTGGGAGAGAGATGAAGAGAATCGAGAGAGAGAGAGAGACAGAGGGGGGAAGCAACAGACAAAGAAAAACGAAGATGAACACGCGACATTATCAGTCTTCATGTGGTTAACCTTCAAAGAACCCCCCCCCCCTCGCAAAACAAATTAACTTGGCAAAACAAACCCCTTTGTTTCTTTCATTGCTTCACCCCCCCTTGCATTTTTTCTACCTCCAAGCAAATCCACTCATCTTCATTAAAAATACAGCAATTAGTATAATTCGCTAACTTGTCTCGTTAATCACAAACCATGGCGCGCAATGAGGGGAACCTCTGCACGTGCGCGCGTCTCGGAACGAACACGTGAACTACCGGCGAATGAAATGACAACAGGGCGATTAAAAGGCGTTGTAATTAACGGACTTATGGAGTCTAATTTGTTGAACACCTGAGAGAGACACGGGTAGTCATCGTGCCCAGGTTTACCTCCTCACTTGCTACCATTCCTCTTTTTCACATTAGAGAAAAAACAGAAAGACTCTTTAATTATGCATTCTTTGTTTTGATAAATGGCGGGGTGCACCCGTGTTACTGGGCTTTCTTACCGCTCCGAATTCCCTCACTCCTGGTAAATATTAGTCCTTTTATTATTAGCATAGCACAGTGTGAAAAGGGGGTATATGAGATTAGATTTGTTTGTCACATTTGCTCAGACGTGTGTTTTTTCATGATGAAGAACATTAAGGCAATAAAGGGGAAAAAACAGGAAACTAGGCCAATGCAGCAGTGGAACCAGTGAAGGCCTGTAGCACGAGCGGGACATGAACTCATACGCTTCCGTAAGCCTCTCTGTTTGACTGCTGTTTGATGTATGTGGAGCGGTTTCTTTTTCTTTTCTTTTTTTCTTTTTTATGGCTGTCAGCAAAATATACCGGATGAAAGATGAGGCAAACGGGGGAGGCAGGTATGGAGGACGAAAGAGGCAAACGCACCTGGACGGAACAGGCTCTGGGCATGTGAGGACGCAACGATGGGCAACCTGACGCATCTCATTCAGGAAGGGCTGCGTCCCCACACCCATCATTTTAAAGTTTAGTGTAACAGGAAGAGAGCTTGATGCTGCTTCCCTGGCCCCACGCACAGTCTGCTTTAATAAAGTACAAACCGCACCCAATGCAAAGAGCGTCATTTCACCATAAGAGGTAAAAACCAATGTGGGAGAGGACGATTAAGTTTTTCTGACTAAAACAAATTTTAAAAATCTCTTTATTGCGTAAAGAGACCTAAATAGGGTGAACTGTGTGTAACAACTGCCGAGCTTATTAACGTCAGCTCCTGAGGCTAGTGTAGTTAGCAAGGACAGCGTGTTGTGACCATTCCGCCCCAAGAGAGGATTGAAAAAGGCTTCACAGAGGCACACTGGCTGAGAGTCATTTATTTGATTAGATTTTTAATTAAATATCTCTCTGAGGAGCAGGAGAAAAAAAATGTAACTTTTTTTTTATCATTTAATGTCTAATTCCAATTTATTTGGAGACAGGCCGCTTCTCTAATTGTGTCTTTCCTTAAATATGTGTATCTTTGCCTGCGTGGCTGTCTGCGGCGGCTCATTTTCCTGCTCTCCTCACTCACCATATTGCACAGCTCTACCTTCCAACAGCCTTCCTATTCTTTCCTCCTCTTCTCAATCGCCACCAATATGTTTCTCCCCCCATCAGTGTCCCTCCAGCCCAAGTCTCCCTCCAGACATTTTCCCCACTCTTTCTGTCAATCACCACATCCCCTCCTCCCTCCCTGTGCTCCATACACCTTTCTTGCGCTGCCTTTTCCCTTTTCACCTCTTCGATTTTTTTTTCTTGCTCTGTTACTCATATTTCCCTTTTGCCACCAAACTCCTCTCTCTTTATTCTTCACACCCGCTCTTGTAAATCCTAGTCTTTCTCTCTTTGCATCCCATCCATCCCCTCGTACCTTTCTCCTTCTCTCTCTCTCTGTGTGTGTGTGTGTGGGGGGTGTGTGTGTGTGTGAGAGAGAGAGAGAAGAGAGAGGAGAGAGTGGCCTGTCTGACTGGAGCTCCATTGGGAGTGTATGTGTGCTCAGGGGTTTAATCCTTTCTGACAGGGACAGGGTTGAGAGAGAGGGAGAGAAGAGGTAACGTCACATATGCCTCTAAAAGCTAGTCACTGTCACCTGACATCCTCCACCACAGCTTCAGCTGCAAGACAGACAAATACACTTGACATTCTTACATCATCTATTTTCTGCTCTTCCTATTTAGCGTCTTTTTGGGTTTAAGTATGAGCATGTAGGCGTATTATCTTCAAGACTAGAGGGCGAGAAAAATAGGGAGCAGCCAAAACTTTTTCTTGTTTTGGTTTGTTTGAAGTTGTCCCCTGCGTGCCTCTTTTCAAGGACATCCTAACACAGCGAGTATGATAAACAAAGACCTGCGCACACACGCACACAAACGGGGACATAACCTCAAACCACCGCCGCATGTGGGACATGTTTTTGTGCCGAGTCCAGTTTTTCCCCCCCTTGCTTTGCTTACCTCCTGAGTAAGAGCTTCGGGTGGTTCTTGCTCTCCAGGTTTTTGTCGATGAGGTCAGACAGGAGCTGTTTGAGGACGCCGGTGGCGTATTCCATCTCCCCCTGCAGGGCTGTCATGATGAGGGAGGCCACGTTGCCCCGGTCTCGCATGGAGAAGGACCGCTGAGCCTCCAGTGTGCGAATGAAGGTCAGCAGGAAGTGCTTTTTGGTCAGCAGCTGGCCGAACAACGTCAGGGCCTTCTCCGTGTTGGCCGGGACCTGCAGCGGAGGGGATGGAGGTAATGAGGGGGGGAGGGAGTGAGGACAAGCAGGTAGTGTTGAATGAAGGGACCAAAAGCAGACATTTGTTGGACGCGGAGAGGAGGAAAGTGAAATATGGATCAAGGAAGGCAATGTGTGAAGGAGGAAGGAAATTGAGTGAGGTGGTGCAGAAAAATACGTAGAAAAAGTAATGGAACGGAAAGCACAAAGGAAAGGGTGAGGACGGGTAGACAAAAGAGAAGTTTAAGAAAGAATAAATAAGAGAACAGGTGAGAGCAAAACATAGAAGCAAGTGAGGTAAAGGCAGATAAAGTGTTGAGAGCAGGATGAAGAGGAGGACGGGGAGTAAAGTATTGGTTGTGAGGGATAGTTGTGTAACGGATTCATGAGTATGTGTGAAGAAGGATGAAAGATGACAAAAGAGCCACACATTCACACTTAACTCCAATATTTCTTTCTACATAAAGGGAAAACTGCATCAGTGTCGTTACAGCTTCCACACAGGCTCATGAACCACTGTGAACAAAGTATCATAGCTGAGCCTGCCTACCTGCCGTCTCAGTGATCTCTCTCTATGATCCTACATCCCACACTCTCCCCCTCAAAGGCCTCTCCTTCCGAGGGAGAGAAACGGAGGTTTGAACTGAGAATTCATGCTGTAATAAGAAATTGATCTGCCTCCTAGCGCACCACTGTGGCCTGTGATTGCCTGGGCCATACAAATGAAAATCCAATGTCGTGCTACACTATCCCTTTGGAATACAGTTGATGGCATGAGGAGATAGTGAACGTCTCAAAGGCCTGTTCCTGCACTCGCAGCCTCGCACGCATGTCAGCGGGGCACAGCCGCGCTTTTTTTCCGCGTGGTGCATGTGTGAGGCGCTGTGTATATTCTCTGTATAATGTATACAGAGAAATGATGGGAGTGCACGCGCATGCCGCATTACGGTGTCCACACAGCTTTGGTTCATGTGAGTAATAGAGTGTTCCCTCTTGAGAAACGGGCAGTAGTGAAGGGGAGAGTGTTTTATTGAATGCGAGAACATTGCTTTTTTTTCTGGAGCCTCAAACAGGCTCAGTCCTGTAGAGGCAATCTATCACTTGTACCAAGTCTTAGCTCAGACACTGCTCACTCCGCAAAAAAGAACCATCCCTCCACTGTATTACATCACACTGCAGTTGGCTCTAAGAGTTATTTATACCCAAGTTTTATACTATTACTAGCATGGGCTGGAACTGTCTTCTGCCTCAGAGCCTGACAGAGAAACAGTAAGAATATGAACATTAGAAGCTGGATTCTGAAATAATGGAGATACTTATCTGACCTCATCTACATTAAATCAGTGTCTGACACTCTTCTAGACTTCCTCTAGAGAATATGTCTTTTACTATCAGGATTTTACTTGTGTTGTTTTAAAATGCCATTGTTTATCTTTCTAAAACTTGTGCTGATCAATAGGGATGGGCGATATGCACTAAAAAATGTATCCCGATAATTTCTGGTATTTATCATGGTAACGATAAAAATGACGATAAATAAACACCAAACAGCCTCAGGACTTTTGGATGAAGTTGATGCTGCTTCTGCATCCGTGCGCATTTTCTGGCCTTCTTCATATTCTGGGTTGTGCGGTGAAACAAATTAGAACTATGACTATCCTTTTTATGCACTATTTGTTTGCAAACCTTGCATGTTGTAATTTCAGACTGCAGCCAAATAAATACTCCAATGTCGGTTTGTGCACATTCAAAAAATCCTAGGAACCTTTCGCAAGCACTAGTTTCTCGTAGGACCGGCCAGAGTGGTAAGCAAAAATACAGATATTTAATTTCTTTATATAATTGAAAAATCAAATCAAATCAAATCAAATCAAAATCAACCAAACCAGATAATGGAGGTGGAGCCTCATCTAGGAACGAGCTCCCTGCTGCCCGGCGTATCTGCGCCGCCTTCTGCCATTGTCAATTTGTCAATATTCCACACGTGTTGGGCTGCGAGTGCGTCGCGCACATATACACGTCATCAACGGGAATTTATCGTTTTTATCACGGGATGACATATTCTTACTGTGGGGAAAGTTTTTGACGATATATTGTAAACGATTAAATATCGCACATCCCTACTGATCAAACTCTCGTACAGATGACACTGCTTACAGTGATCACGTGGGTCCAGGTCCAACTGACTAAACGTGGATGATTATTATAATCAATTTTTATCTCTTCATTTTTTTCCTCATTCTGATTTAACATGTGCATGTTTATCACATCAATCTAAAGTAATGAAGCAAACAAAGTCCCACTCATGACGGTGGCTGGCTCAATTATCCATGCAGATGACTGTTCAGTCTCCATCGCTGGCTGCCGTGACCTCTCCCTGTTGTTTCCTCTTTGTTTGAGTAAACTACACAAGGTAGCCTGAGGGACCCTGACCTTGGGTTTTGCTGCAGCATGTCGTTGGCTTGTTTTCTGTCATAAACTTTGAGGAGAATACATTTTTCATTGGGAGAAAATGATTTATTCCCATTGTGATTTCAACGTGCTCCAGCCTGAGGTTGACAGAAGCACAAGGGTAAACCCCAAAATGAACACTAACTGAATTACTGTCCGAGGCTTTTTGGTCTATACAGGCTGGTGATCACTATAACTGATTGTGACCACTCAAGGCAAATTCTTTTTCTTCCTGCTCTGCACCAGTCCAGACTCCTTCCATAAAATACATTCCTCTCACACACAGTAACGTTCATCCATTCATCCAGTGATTTTGTACGTGTGAAAGAGTGCAGAGCATTCTCTACTGACCCGTACCTCCATCTCCTTGAGCACAGGGTGGTCCTCAATCCCAGGAAAGAGGACCCTCATGGCATAGGTGCGATAGTCCAGGAATGGGATTCCTGCTCCGTCCAGCTCCTGAGTGAGTTCATGGATGTCCGTCTGCAATTCTGCAAAAGCTGCAGAAAAGACAAGAACATGCTTATGGTCAGGGATTATTCTTAAAGAACATGTGATACTGACACTGATAAAATATAAAGCATAAATTTAAAGACATTTCTTCTAGTTTCTAACAAACTGCTTCTTAAGGTGTAAAATAACATCTTTTCATTTGGAGCACAAGATACTCTTATGGTTAATGTATGTTCTGATGCAATCAGCTACCAAAAAGAGTATTATGAAGTTTGTAAAAGTTTAAAATCATTCCTTTAAAGATGGTCACGATCATCTTGAAACTTAAAACTAAGGCTTCAAGCTATGACTTAGAAGAGGAGGCAAACTATGGTCAGTGTGTTTAATAATCAAGCTCAACTCGCCAGCTCTGATCTTGACTTCGACTCTTATGCCTCTTTTGATGTGATGTTTTAGAATAGAAGAAAGCGACACAGGTGAAAATCAGGAGAAGACGGAAGAGTGGCATTGAACAGCAGCATTATGTGATTGCGGCGTGCTAAGAGGGCAGGGGAAGATGGAGGGAAGGAGGAGGACAGAGGGAAATGCTCTTGTTCTCAGTGGCTGGAGGGAAGTTCAGGATCCGACAGCACACAGGAACATGTGAGTACACACACATTACACACCGCCCCGCCTCATGCTTGCACTCCTGCAGCCACACACACACACACAAACACACTTTCCCTGCCTTGCCCCACAGCTGAACATATAACCTTGTGCCCAGATGATTTATGTGAATGCACGTGTCAGTGTTTTTGTGCATTTTCCATTCCCAGAGAGTGTGTGTTCTGACCCCATTCTGTATACTCCAGTGGCCTCGCAGGTCGCATCTAGGAGGGAAAAATGGGATCAAATCCATTCTCTCACACATACAATAGTGTATGGTGCTAATGCTTTTGGTGGACTGCCTCAAATCTATTTCATAAATATAAAACTCCCTTGAGGAGAAAATCTACAACTATATGGTTCCATTAGCACAACTGTGTGTGCGTGCCCTACAGCGTCATCCAAAATACACCAACACATGGATACACAACCCAAACAAATAACGAACCAGAGCCCAGACTAACAGATGGCTTGTGTCACCCTGTCCCTCTCTTCCGATCTCTCTATTTCTGTCTCCTCCTCTCAAAGTGACATCTTAGAGGTCACCTCTCCCCCCACTTCTTCTTGTGCTGCTGCTACATCCCTCCGTCTTTCTTTCATTAATTTGTCCCGTTAGTTCCCTAGTGTCCTCCATCTTCCCCTCTAATCTAGATTTTTTTCTCTACCTTACTCCCTTTTTCTTCTTCCCCTCATTATTTCACACACACTAATCGTTTCCTTGTTCTCTCTCTGTGTTGTCTTCTCATTGGTCCACTTGTCTTCATCTAGCATTATGTTCCTCTATCTCCTATTATATACTGTAGTGTATACACACACGGGGTGGTAGTACAGGTTGCTAGTCCATCGCAGGGCTAACACAGAGACAGGCAACCATTGACACTCACATGCACACCTACGGCCAATTTAGAATCACCCATTTTCCTGAGAAGCTTGTCTTTGGACAGCCAGAGGAAGCTGGAGAGAACCCACGCAGACACAAGGAGAGCATGCCTTGCTTTCTAAAACTTCTTTCCTTGTTGTTGTTTCCCCATCATGCTCCTCTCTCTCCTTTTCTTTCCTTCCCCCTTCGTCATCCATCCTCTTGTTGTCTCCCAGACAGCGGTGACAGCCGGGGGACAGACAGGGTCAGGGCATGTGGACTCACTGTCACACACCCCAGCCAATCACAGTCTGACCCCCGGTGTGAGTTTATGAGTGTGTGATTGCAGGTAAAGAGCAGGACATGAAGACGTGAGAGTCGGGGAGAGTGGTGTGAAGTGCGCACTTGGGAAAAAAAGAAATCACACAAAATCCTCCTCTGAGCAGATGACTGGCACAGTCCTTACTCAAGGAGACTAATCCGCTGCTCACATTATCTGAGAGCATCTCATCTTGTGCTTGACATTTATAACTGTTTAACAGTTAGTCTGTGGCACAATCCTGCAGTGTGGGCTTTTCATAGAATATTGATAAGTGAATTGCATATAACCACGTTAAATCACTTATTTGATTCAGTAATTATAAAAAGTGACATTTACTGGTGCCACAAAAGTGGCAAAAAACTCCATCACTTCAACTTTAACATTAACACAGCAGTCGTTTTCTATTCTACATCCCCCTTTAAACTCAACCTAACCATTGGTAGTTTTCTTGTAGAGTCGTCTGTTTTATGCTTGTATCGGCTAATGAAAGCCTCAGTCTGGTTCAGTACCAATCACTGGCTGTTCTTAAAGATGGAGAAAGGTTCAATGAGGGCTCTGAAGCTCAGTATAGTGGGTCTGGTTGATGCCATCATGGCACCCTAAATACCCTAAATCATGCATAATGTTGAGGCTTATATCACTGCCACTGTAGCAGGCGGTAAACATGTTTATTTTTCCTGTAAAGTAGGGTCTCCATGAGGATTGACTCACTTTAGGAGCAAGGCTCAAGTGGCTCATTTGAGGAAGTGCCCTGTTTTTGGCACTTCCGAGTTGATTTCTTTTTTTTTTTTTGCCGCTTGGCCCCAACCTACGCTTCTCTCCCCTATTTTGTTATTACACAATGCACACACCACCCACTAGTCCTACACAAAGCTGTCTGCAACTTTTTCCCGACACGCTTAGAAGAACTTCTCAACTCCTATGGAAATAGTCTATCAGCGTCAGTCTCACCCATGCTCGACACAGATTCTGAAGCCTTTCATCAGCAGTCAAGCTATGCACCAAGACATGAGTGGTATTAATAGTTCTGTCATGAAAGCACTGATTGGGCAATTGTTTTTTTCCATCTGGTGGGAACAGCTGTCAATAACAACAACAATAAGACGACCAGACCTGCATGATTCGAAGAGACTGGCGATGTGGACAGCGATTCAGATGTCTGGAACCAGATTATGTCTAGCAGGCACAGCTAGGTCTTATGCACAGAGAAAGAACTGCACTCAATCTGCCAACAACTTTATTGAAATGCACTGATGTTCCCCTTTTGAATTCTGCTCCAATCAATCTCTATTTTTCTGCACAAAAGAGAAGCACAGACCCCATTTAAATAAAAACTATATTTGTGGTTCACTAAAACAATGCAACAAGTAAAGGGATCTCTAATAGAAATATATTGCAATGACTGTGGTTATCAGTATTCTCCTTCTCTTTCTGCCCATCTGTTTGTCTCTCTTATGCCAGACAAACCAGTAACAGCATCAGTAGACTCTCTGGATCCACGCTGTCTCCTGCCAAATATATATGCTAATGCTCTGGTGTGTAAGTTTCTCTCTACCTCTCCCCCCGTGCTTCAGCTGTTGCCAAGCCACTCCTTCCTTACAATCTCTCACTTTCCCACCTCTGTGCCCCGTCTCTATCTAACCTCCATCACGCCCTCCCTCTCTCGCCGTGGATGGCAGTGAGGCCAGCCAGGCGGCTCTCTCATGGGGTGGAGAGCCAACATCTGGTGGCTGGCTCAGATCAAAGTACTCCTCTGGAATCACACCAACACCCACGCACACACGCACACACGCCGCTGCCACCTAGCAGCAGGGGGACAGTTGGCGGCGAGAGGGAAGGGGAAATAGAGAGAATGCAGAGGGAGAAATGGATAGCACTATTGAATGGGAGTTGTAGAGCTTTTGAGGCAAGCTGTAGCGAGGGGGAGATTTACTGAAAGTTATTTGGGGAGAAAAATGGAAAGAAACTAGCAGTTTTGAAAGTGGCTGTGGGTTTAGGCAGCCAGAGTCGTTCCCTTTAGAGAAAGAATTTGTCCGTACTCACCTTCCTTGCACTCAAGGGCCACCCTGGACTCCAGGTTGTCCATCTGCAGCTGCAAGCGCTTGAGGGTGCGGTCGGCATCCCGCGACTTCCTCTTATAAGCAATCAAGACCACAATGATAACCAGCAGGAGCAGGCCGCCGCCTCCTCCGATACCAATGATGGCAGGCAGCGTGAGCAGGCTGTCCGAGTAGATCTGCAGCGTCCCCGGTGAGTATTCAAACCCTCCGACGCGCACCTAGCAGGCAGACCGTGCAGAAAATTTACACTGTGTTTGGGTAGCAGGTGGATGAGAGACGGCACACGTACACACAACAAAAGGAGATTGTTCACAGCAGTATTTGAAAGCGATCCAAGCAGAAGCTGTGAAGGACTTCGCTTTACATCAAGGAAAAAATACATCAGCTGCTGCCAGCAATTTTACAAGAACTGCACATCCATACTACATTACAATAACCCATGTTGGGGCTACACCTCACCACAAATCCAATACAGTTATTTGAAAAAAAACAAACAAAAAAAAAAACTATTATGGTTTCAAAGCTAAATCCTACATTGCATTTCTGTTGGCACACAAAGTCCTACCAAGTTGAGCCAAAACTCCCCAAAACTCTTTATATCTGGGTTGGGGGAGGCAACATCTGTGCCCTGCAGCCATTTTTAGAACCAGCAAAAAAACATACAAGAAGCAACATGCATGCATATATTACTTTCAAACCTATCACATGAAAACAGTTCTTGCTTGCAGAAAATGCGAATTAAAAACATTAAAATATGCCCCCTCCCCCCTTCTTTTCCCCCCTTTCACTCCATCTTTAACTGACTTACGTCTCTGAAATACCAAAAGCAGGAGGATAATAATAGACACAGACCTCTCACACCCACTAGCGATTCTTTTTGGTCTCAATTGAATACCAATACTGTTCAAATCCCAAGGAGGATGCCAGCCAAACCAGAATGATCAAAAGCCTCTAAGACATAAATACAGTCGCAAGCACAGTCAGTGGTATAAGAGACGGGATGTGTGTGTTCATGTGCTCGCTGCTATTTGAATGGGGTAAAAGAAATCTAGAGTAATTGAAGAGATTTAGGTCTGATGGATAGGGAGGAAAGAATGGGATGAATGAATGAAAAGGCAGGAAGTGGATTGACATTAAAGAGGGATGATGAATAGCACAGTGGATACAGCAGAGAACAGGAGCTATAGAGAAAAACAGGCTGACAGGCTGAAAGAGATGTGAAAGCCAGATGCTCCAGCAGTGGAACGAAAAAATAAAGAAATAAAATGAAATCAAGAGGGATGATGAAATAGCAGGTATTTAACACGGGGAAATGTAACTTGGAGAGAGATGATGCTCATTTTTAGGCTTTTGTGTGGCAGACGTTGAAACTTGGGATATCTCAATGCTCCGCTCAGTGTGTGACAGATCAGACAGTTAAATCCCACAACAGGAAAACATCGAGCCAACAGTTACGTTGACAGCAATAAAAAGTTCTACTTACGGTGACTTTGTGTTCTCCGGTCAGGTTGGGCCATTCACACAGCAGCTGACTCTCAGACAGGGTGAGAACGCAGGGCGTCTCCCCGATCAGCACCGTGTAGTTCAGCTTAGTGTTTCCCGGGGCTGCAGGAATTAGGTTACGGCCCTGGAAATAGAAACACACACACACACCTCAGTTATTTACATACACTCAGATCTTGGCAGGTTGACACAAAAAGAATAATGAGTACAAATACACGTAGACTCACTAACTGTGGTTTGTGCCAAGGAAGAAAAAAACAACAACAACTTGTTTCTTATTGGCTGGAAGATATCTGTCAACAGCTCATCCACTGCTTTAAATCGGCGAGCAAGGTACTTTAAAATACAGGTAACCATGGCAACAGTGATCCTGCTTGATGCTGCCAAAAAATACCTCTCCCAGAAACTGACCAAATCATCGACAAATAAAAACATGAATTGTGGTTTTAAGTAAGCCTCCTTCGTTTTCCTTTAATTAAGCACGCCAACTCTTTTTTTCTCTCCTCTCGATTGATTCAGGCTGGCACAGGTAACAAATGCACTCTCTAAATGTGTGTTGGTTTCATAAGCATGTTCGGTATAGAAAATAAATTCTCCTCTCCTCCTCTGACCCCTTTACCCACACCCCGTCGTCCTAGCTCACTACGCTTTGCAGAATTAATTGCTGGAAATTGTGGATGGACGCGTAATTTCTCAGCAATTATCTAATAGGATACTGCTTATTTCTACAGTTCTTCACCAGGAGCGAGGTAAGGCAATCAGGGCGTTTCATTACGGCATTATGTTTAAAGTTACGGGGCAGAGAGTCGCGAGTCTTCTTTTCTAAAACTCCACCCTGATTGGCTGCGAGAAAAAGGGCTTTAGTTTTCCGTGAAATTGCACGCTAGTTTCTTCTCTCGCTCCTGAAAGGCTTTGAAGTTCAAGGGGAGAGGTGAAATGACAAAAGACAAGGGGGGTGGGTGGCAGCGTACGCGCTCTGGATTCAAATGTGCATGTTCGGTAAACAGCTATGAAGTCTCTCCTCCAAACACATCAGATAAAAATCAAATCGGAGCAGGTGGCATAGCAATGCATGGGCCCACTTTATAAACACTACTTTCCTTTGCACCAATTTTAAATGGGGGCGTTTTTTTTTTTTAGCCTTAAACCTAACCCCATTGGAGACAGCAGGTGCAGGAAGGAAGAACATCTATCAAGGTTGAGGCATAATAAAGCCATGTGGAAAGCAGGTCTTATCGGTTGTATAGGATGCTGACTAAGATGTCACGGCAGCATTTTCCACAATAACTATTTGTGAGATGGAGCTTTTAACATTGTTTACAATACTCAACATTACCAGCACATCCCTATCTGCTATTACTGCTTTTCTTGTGTGTCAGCTGAGTGCTAACTCTCAGCTAACCTATGTTTGTCTCTGCGTTCTTGTGCGTGGAGACATTTATCTCTCACCTTTAGAAGGATAACCTTCAATAAAAAAGATTTGATGCTAAAACACCACAAACTTGATCCATAAACACATTTCACTCAACCATTCTTGGGCAGCTGTGTGAAAGGGGAGAGTGTGGACAGAAATAAAATGAGAAAGGTGATGCAAGAGGGGAGAAAGGAGGATAAAACGAGGCATAAAAGTTGATTGGAAAGACACAAAGAGAAGGGAATGGTAGAGAAGCGTAGAGGATTGGAAGTGGGGAAGAAGAAAAAAAAAAAGAAATACGCAAAGTCAAGGTAAGAATAGAAAGAGAAAGAATGTGATGGATGTAAAGCAAAGTCAGGTAGAGACAAGGCCAAAACAGATCAATGCAGGGAGCACGAGGCAATTTACCTTGAGTATGAGTGGTGAGCTGGGCTTCAGCTCCAGCATGCCCGTGGGGCTCAGAGGTTCAAACACAGGGTCCGGGTGGTAGCTGAAAGTCTCGTTTACCACCAGCACAGAGCGCACGTCGTCCATGACGAAGCCAATCTCATCAGGACTGCTGCCCACCTCCGAGAAGCCCTTGTCGGATCCGGCCACAGACGGCGCCAGACACACCATCACAGTGTTGTTGACAACCGTGCAGTTCTGGTGAGGGAGAGTGATGGACAAATTAAGGATGAGGAGGAGAAACGTGATTAAAAGTAAAGCTGGGTGAGGCGATCCATTTTCCCTTTTAACAACCACTCCACTTACATGTTGTGGGGTGTTGAGGAAACAAAAAAAGGAAAGGAATTCTTCCATAACATGGCATATGAACTGAAGCATAACCAAGAGTATGTATAAGCCCTGAAACTGGGCTATATGATGTGAGTGATTAAATGTCTCCGTAATGACATAATGAGGAAGAGGCTGGCTTAATATCATCACTGCTGTAATCAGTGTTGATATCATCGGCAAATCCCCTGTGGGGTTCGGCACTTAAATCAGGCAACGAAGAACAAATTAGACAGTAATGACACACAGAGACAGTGGAGAGGTCAGTGGGTAGCTGTTAATAAAAACACAGGATGGCAGAAGAGACCTTTGCATTGTTTCACAGCATGATTTAGCCATACATTATGTTCCATATGTCACACGCTGACACACAAAGGGAGTGTGTAATCACAAAGACATAAAACCCAACTGTGTTTATAGGTCAGTAGAGGCATTAAGCAAGCAATATCAAAAATGACTGTATAGAGGTGGGACAAAGGAAAAAAGAAGGGATATTTTTACTTTTAGCTAAGAGTGGGAGAAAGGTTAGCTAAGCCCCGTGGTGCTAGGTGAAGAGAGGGGGATTTGCCAGAGCTCCTTTATTGCTGGTTGACATTTCAAAGGTTAAACTGCTAAAAGGAAATTCAACATCAAAAACAAACAGAAAATGGGCCCTTGGATAGTTGACCGACGGGTCAGGTGTGTGTGCGTCGGTGTCCCAAGAGTGTGTGTGAATCAGCTGAAAATTCGGTTAACCGTGCAGAAAGGAAGTGAAAGCTAGCAGAGAGAGAGAGAGAGAGAGAGAGAGAAAGGAGAGAGAGGGGAGAGAGAGAGAGAGACACCTGCATGTCTATATTGGTCTCAGTCTGTCTCACTTGCCAAGTCAAGTCACTGCTTTTTTTGTTTAGTCAATAAAAAGTGTGCGCGGGTGTCTGAGTCCAACCACTCACATTTTCGGACTTGGCAGCTCCATACTTGGCTCTCATTTTAGGCTCCTTGATGGTGGCCAGATTGGTTCCAGTAATGGTCAACATGGTTCCTCCACTAAAAAACAGAGAGAAAGAGATAACACAACACATTAGAAAGAAAACCAAGACAAACACATTTACACAATGGCACTGGAAAATAAACCAATTCTATGTGCACTTGTGTGTCACATATTCATGCGTCTCCTGCTGCTTTTTCCCCCCTCACAGGACTCAAGTGCATACACTATTGAGCAGGCCTATCAGTGGAGATAAATGTTAATAAATCTATTCTCTGTGGGAGCCAAGAGTGCCCTTCAGTTGGCGATTCACCATTAATGTTCACTCCTGCTGTAGCCTTTCACCTGCTTATCCGTGGAAGCCCATTTTCAGGTAATGACAGTGACGCTGAAGCCCTTGCATGAATGTTAAAAGCTTGTTTAAACCGATGTGCAGGCCGGAGGAAAAAACGGGCAAGTATGTAGTGCTTCTTCTGCTAAACCAGGGGAATATGTGTATTATATTTGCAATGTGGCATTATTTTTTTTTTTTCCCGATGTCGATCTAAAATATTCTGTGACCTCTATACCTGTGACTTATTCAGGCCTACATGACGCTTACCAGCAGAGACACAGGTAATTCGGGTGAGAGGCCTATTCCCCCATACCGCCTTCTCGACAGCCTCTGCCGGCCTGCGTGGGTGAACTTTATCTGATGTGAGGTGTTCTGACAGCAGCAAAATAAGTTAGCATACAACTTCAAACTAGAGTGTGGTAAAGCGCTGGAAACCCAGCATCACTGTGAGGGACGTATCCTGCTAAAAACATGTCCTATAAATGAGACAATGGCAGGAGTTTTGCATGGTTTCAGACAGGGCAGAAACCATGAACAGACACTATGAGAGAACATGTTCTGTCTTATTCTGTCTTCTGTCTCATTAAGATATGAATTTGCTCTATCCGATTGCAAGTGACCGGCTTTAGGTACGTGCTTTCGCACCTGGCATGCATGTGTGTCTGGATCCGATCTCAGATAAACCCCGACATCATCTGGGGAGCAGTAGAATATTTTAACAGCGGCTGTCTCTAATGGATCTCTAATGGATCACTTCCGGTATTTTTTCCTCCGGACGCACTGCATTCACAAAGTAATGCGAACATCTGCAACCCAGACCACCAGCGAATGTGGTCAGACACTGGGTCTCTCATACAATCATCTCAATACGTCCTGTGGGTGTTCTACCTTTTTTACACTGGCCACTTGCCCTTACTATTTAAGTTTCCCAGGTTTCCCACCTGGGATTCAAAAATGATCTTTTCCCCCTCCGTTGGCATCGTTTCAAGAATATCTGCGTCCACACGGATCCGTCTCAAGACGACTCAAAACGCTATTTCATATTCCAGGCCTATAGGTGGCGCTGATTCAGTTTCAGGTTGGAGAACCCATTGCCTTATAAGCCAGTTGTTCCAAGAGAACAATGACTGTTGCGGTAGCGATGCTGTATTATGCTTTCAGAGTAGTGGCAAACACTACCAGACTATTGGCCCTGGGAAGGACTTAGAGTTCCAGGAGCTAGAAGAGCGAGAAAGTCGCTTGAGGCAAGGGAAAGCTCAGGGCTTTTCGGGGGCTTAAGTGAGGCTGACAGATATTGAATGAGAGTCTGGTGTGAAAACTGATCAGACAAAGGAATTTAAGGGATTTACATACAGTTATACATTTGTTGATGGAAGAGCAGAACAGAGGTGTGGAAAAGTAGGTTAATCGCAAATACAGTAGCTCAAAAACCTGCTTTGTACCAGTATGTGGTGACACTCTGTGGGGGTAGTTCTAGAGAGGATAAGAATCTTTTCCACACACCGCGTTATATACTGTGTACACTGTATTACACTGTTTAAACAAGGTGTAGTGCCAGTCACTGCAGTGCCATGTGTCTGGAACTGAGTCCTCCTCTGGAAGTCTCAGTCATGTCAAATTTGCGATTTGGACAAGGAGCCTCCCCAGCGTTTGAAATAGCCTCAGTAACAGGTTCACCAAAGGGGACAGGCCGGCAAAATAGCTTGGTAAATAAAAAAGTGAGACTGGCCAGGAGAACCATGTGCCTCCTCCTCTGAGGGCACTGAGTGGAACAACAAACACAGGCCCAGAGCCGAGGTTATTTCCCCCTAAGCCTGGAGCCAATGCTTTCATTCTTTTTTTCCCCCCTCTCCTACCCTCAATCTTTCATTCATTCCACTCCAAATGAGACTCCTCATCCGCTCACACCTCTTTCGCATGATGAGAGATTTTGTCTCCCTGCAGAGCTTTAAACGCGGCATCTATTTTCACCTCAGCCCCCTGCGACGATGCAGCACAGGATTGATACTATGTCTGAGCAGACAATGTGTCGGGTGAAAAAAATCCTACCTCGGCATCCTAATAGGTGATACTCAAGTAGTAGTAATAGTACTATACAATTTAAAAATATAATAAATGAGATTTAATGTGTTCAAAGAGTATATATATGAGATATATACTGTAAAATATTGCTTGTGTAAGTGTTGCGTTTCTTTTATACTGACAAATCTGAGCGAAAGAAGAATGGTCTTTCAGAGTACCCTGGATTTAGCTTGTATAAGTAATTCATTCTTTCAGCATGTACATTTTCATATTTTTGCATTTGAGTACCAACTTTTGGTTGAGAAAAACATGAACAGAAAAGTATGACAAGTTCCTAGAACTATACAGCACTTCTGAAGTAAATGAGACAGTCAACAGTGTGTGTGCTTGCTATATTCATTTCTGAGCTGAGGAGTAGGGGAGTTTCTAGGTCATGCTAGTGAGCCCATTAGCATTTGGAAGATCTGCGCTTTTCTTTTTTTCCTCCCTTCCACAACACAGCTTGTGTTTGCCGAGGAAATCTTCCTGTGGCTATGTAGTCTCATTTCAATAAGTCAAGTAATATTTACAGATACATCTCTGCTGCAGCTCATCAACTAGCAGCACACTGCTTCAGGAGCCTCCTTTACTGCTGTTCCTGCTCTCAAAGATTTACTTTTGTAACATAAAGATAAACAGAATAAATAATACGGCTTTGAAAAGCCAGAAGGGTGTGACAATGGAGAGGAAGACTTAGCTTTTTCTTCGAGACCCAGACAGGGTGTGTGCTGAGAGAATAACACATTTATCACCTTTTACAAAGAGTTCATACTTCAGTTTAATCTTAGCATTAACTCATGGCATTACCACCAATGAGGATTAATAATGTACTGATGCATTTGTATCCGTTCTCTAGATGTACAGTACATCAAGCAGAATAGATCAAACACTGTATTAAAGTAAATTATAGATAGCAAAATAATCACATGCCATACAAGCCTCCTTGCTATAGGAAGGAGTTAGCTAAATGTTGCTGTATAACCTAAAACAATACAGTAATTTATGGCAATATAACCTAGTTTTCTAAGGTTTCCTCTAAATTATTCAGTGTTCAATTAGGCCTCCACCGTGTACGCAGTATTCTGAGTCAATCAATCATGCAGTCCTATCTCTGAGATAGTGACATGTTACCACGCAACACAGAGAAATCCACCTAGTTCATACGAAAGGTTCATGTTTGCTGCACCGGGACAGGCTCTGAGCCCTGCCTTACCTGGCAATGCTCCAGTCAGGCTCAATCTTGAGGATGGTAGGATCGTCAGTGTAGCTGAACTTGACCTCTGGGTTCCTCAGCTCAGCAGAGTTGATGTCCACCATGACTGGGGTGGGGCTGGAGGCTTGGCCAGCTGGGGTCACACACACTATCTCCTTGCTGCTCCGTCTGGAAGAGCAGGACATGAAGAGGAAAAAGTTGGTGCACGCAAAGGTTTCTCAGATGGCCTCTCTTGTTTTTTGGTTTGTTTGGCTCATATGTCTGAATCAGTTGATGCGTTTGTGAGCAAAGAAAATGTGATGAAAGCTTTGCAAAGGCAATGCGCCGGTTTAGACAAATGAGAAGAAAAAGGCAGCTAATGGCTGCTGGAGGCTCTTAGCTAAAACTTGGTAGAGTACACCTGGTACTTTGGTCAGGCCAGTTTGGATAACATCCCGACCACAGATGAAAACAAGCTGAGACCCAGAGTTTGCTTGGGAGCGGACTGAGACCACCTCCTCTCATGGGTGTTGTGCGGTTGTTTTGGACCATTATAACTGTGTTCACACTCCAAGGACATGTGAACCAAGGAGAAAAAATGCACCATGCTTCAAGTAAAAGCTAAAAAATGAATTCAAAATCATTTTTATTTTTGAGTATCTGGGAGTCGACTCTGTGAGACAGACAGAAATAAATGAGTACACTGAAAAAAAACAAAAAAACATTTCATCCCCTGAAGAACTCATAAATGATTTATGAAAAAAAGCAGACACGCACACATGACAGTCGCCTATCCACAAGGCCAACATCTTTCAGTTTCAGTCCGTCCATTCGTGGTTTCATCAGCCCGAATCACACACTGCTCCACTTCAAAGCCCCCTCTTTCTTCTTCACTCCTGCGCTTTCTCTGGCTAACAGATCTGAGGTGGCAGATCAGGCTGGTCGACTCTCTGTGTGATGTAACTCCCTCCCTAGCAGACAGGCAAACAGCTGTGACCTGCTGGGAAACTTTGTGCTGCTGCCAGAAACTTTGTGCTCCACTCCAGTGACTCATTTCACCATCCCTTCCCCCCGGTCAGTGGGGAGACACTGCTGGCCTAGCAGTGGTGGGGATAGCAACCCTCGAGAGAGAATTTGTGTGTAGTGTGCACATCTTGGTACGTGCGTAATCAGTGTTTTGAGCAGGTGTGTGTCAATCTGCATTTAAATGCAGTTCACAGGTAGGAGATTAACATTGTGTAAGTCCGTGTTTCGTGTCACTCATCGCCTGCTAACATCCTACAGTGTGTGTAAATGGGTGTGTGCGCCTTGTGCAGGCAGCACAGTTTGAAATTTTGAACATGAGAAGAGCAAGCTGATCTGTACACAAATCCTCCCCCGTTATCTGCTGTGAAAGTGGAATCCACAGAAAGGGCGGAAGATGGAGAAGATGAAGGAGTGAAAACCTATTTTTTTGCATCTCCACCCTGGCAGCTTGCAGCGATTTGTGGCTGGGTTGGGGAGCGGAGCAAAAACAGGGGCAATGGGAGTCTTTGTTGAACATGTCCCCGCTGTATGCCAGGAGGCAATTTCAACTGTGTACTTAGACGGAAAAGGGAGCGAGAAGGGGATGGAGGCAGATGGAAAAAATGAAGGACAATTAGAAAAAAATAAAGGTTTCCACATTCCACTAGTGATGCATTTCCATGGCAACCACTTTCACAACGCTGTCGCAGTTGAGAGTGCCTGTGGCGCCACGTACGTATTTTTGACAAGGTTGTGGCCACACAAAAGAAGCCAAGAGGGGATACACAAAGAAAAAAAGAAAGGAGAGAAAAGGGGTTGCACAGGGAGATAAGAGGATGAGTGGCTCGGGGTAAATAGGTTTTGATTAAAGCGGAGGCCCCACTGAATACAAAGACACATTAAAGAGATGGACTCAACCAGTTCATTACTTTGGCCATAAAGGTTATTGCTGCTCAGTGAATGAAAGGCCAAGACTATTATGTTCACCTTTCTCTGAATGTGCTGCAGAGCTTTAAATTGGCCTCTGCTTTTTCCTTTTGATATGATATAAAAAGAACTTCACGGGTCCAAGCTCATTAGGTTAACCTGTCACTTGTTGCACGAGAATAAAAACACCTGCATTATAGACAATCATCTAAGATTAGAGAAACTTAACAATTCCTATTTGCCGATACAGTCACCTTCACAGTGAAACTCCTGCCAGAAAACTCCTTTCACAATCTCTTCTGAGATGTTTCTTTTTTCTGCCATCTGCCAGACACCGTACATGAGTGGATTTAGACCGGAGCTCAGTTTGCTGTAAGTTGGCCAGGAAGGGACTTAAAGAAACAATGGAGTTCTTGGCTAGAGGAATTAGAGTCATATCAAATTGGATCTATCTCCCCTCCTCTTGAAATCCTGCCACAGTCTCTTTTAGAGTGAGTGACAGGGGAAGATAACAGAGACAGATTATTCTAAAAAACAACTAAAAGAAAAAAAAAAAAGCAAATAAATAAATACAAGCATTACCAACTACCAGCAACACCATCTCATTCTTTTTAAATGATAGTCATATCTCTGACCAAATATGGGCTATGCACTTAAGTCATTCCCAGCACAACTGAACAATGAGCGTCCCCGGTAGAAGCTACACTGTCATTTGCACAATGGCTGTGAATTACAGTACTACAGGTCATCCTCTTAGCAGCTGCATTTTCAGACTAGCTGCAAATCGGCGTCAGTGACTAGGAGCTCGCTTTATAAAAAAAAAAAAAATTTTAAACACACAGAGCAGGAAAACATAGTGAAAACATAAAAGGAGGGAAACATGTGCTGTACACTGTCTTGTAATTATGGCAACTATATATACACAACTGAAGTTTTCATATATCTTAGCCAAGTCCTTCACCTCTGCAGTCAGCGGGAGTTTTGGACTACATGGCATTTCTTCCTGCTTTATTGTACAGTTGGCACTGTGAACTACTACGAGTTAACTCACCTCTCAAAGCGACATGGGTGAAGTCCGATCTTCACAGACACAGCGCTGCCTGCGTTAAGATGGCTGCCTTCAACGGTGATCCTCGTTCCCCCAGAGAGCGGTCCAGTGGAAGGATGGACGCGGGTAAAATATGGAGACTAATGAGGGATGCAATGAAAGGACAAACGGGTCAGGGATGAGTTATTGGATGAATCGCGGCTGTCAAATCCAGTAATAAAATCGTCAGAAAAACAGGAAGCGGACGCCACAGCTGTATCTTGAATGAGGAAAACTCACCACAAACGTGAAGGCCTTGGTTGAGATTGCTTTGTAGTCGGGATGGCTGCAGTCCCTGACACACACTTCCACCTGAGCCTCCTGCACTCTGTAACCTGTTGCATCATTCAGCCGACACACAATCCTTAAAGAAAAGGGGAAAAACAGAGATGAAGAGGTGAGTTTGATTATCACTAACCTAGATGAAAGCTTTTCTTTTGAGCGACTGCTTAATGAGACCAGATGAAAGACATGAGGACAAAACATTTAGATAGTTCTGAGTGAAAAGTGCATCATTCAGGGTAGCGTTATTCATAAAATACCAAGAACAGACCAAATACTCTATTAGTGGAAATGTGCTAAGAATAATAGAGTTTATTTCGTGTGTGTTCATGCCTGTATTAGCGCATACTGTAAAACCTAAAGCTGCACACTTAGCCCTGGGCACTGGCTAGCCAAATGAAAATCCACTGAAGGAATGACTGAGCGAGGGGAGGAGTGGTGGTGTAGCCCACAGGGAGAACACACACACTTACTTCATGTTTCACCCACTGGAGACACACTTGACTGTTAATTAGCCAGAGTGAACGAATGAGACAGAGAGAAAGGGCTGGAGCGCAGAAGAGAGAGGGAGGCAGAGAAGGAAGGAGAAAGAAAGAGGAAGTGAGCAAGAGGGAGAGAGGGTTAAAACGAGAGCGGCTGATTAATTGAACAAGCTCATATCCTACACATCTCCTCAGCTTCCACTCCCTGAGTTATTAACTCTCCTGCTTCCATCCTCCCTGCATGTGGCCATGGCAACTGCAGCACAATGAATTTCACATTCCGATGCTGTGAGCCTCCATTGTTTTTACTTTCCCTTTCATTTACTCCCAGGACTCCCGCTATGACATGGGCTGTGATTAAAATGCTGGACAGCCCTCAGTTAGAAACGCGGTTTCACTCGCATCATTATTGCCCAGATGACAGGTGGCTACACTGAGCTGTTATTACGTGGTTAGAAAGACAGAAAGTACATTTGTAAGGACGACAACATTATAAATGATAGCTCACTCAGTTGACTAACTGAGGTGGAACGTGGACTAGTAAAAAATTAAACATATGTCAAATTGTCACACAGTAACTAATAATAAGGCAATAAAAAACAGGATTCTGTTTTCCTCACTACTGGCAATGATTTACTTTTGTCAAAGTGAAGTCAAATCCATCTAGTAAATATTTAATGGCTGGTGAACGCTATAAAAAAGCCACTCCATTGACTGAAACTTGGAATGTGTGCAGTGCTGTGTGAAGAACAAGTGCTGGCAGATTGGAACAGAAAGCCAGAGTGAGAACAATGCGTCTACATTTTTCCCAGCCGTCAGCGCACCTCCTTCTCTGCAGCAGCTGACCTCTGACCTCTTCTGTCAGTCCCGTAACCCCATCTTGTCTCCTGCGCTACAGCTCTGATAGGGTCACAGGGATGACGAGAGCAACCGGGCCACTAATGGCACCGTATGGCTAACATCACTTTTAATTAGCATGACAGCCTGACTGCCAACCGTGCCCTCCTCCTCCTCCTACTCTTGTGGGTGCTATGGCAACAGGCCAGTGCAGCGTTATAGGGCTGACAGGGTTAAACATCACCACCTTGGTGGTGGTTGGATGTCATCGCTAAAACGAAAAAAGATGCAAGAAAGAAAAAGTTACAACTCCAAACCACTTAATCTTACGCAACAATGTATGAGTTTAAAATTAAAAATCCAGACCGACATGTCATGAACCGGTTTCTAAACCCATTTAAGGGACACTTGTCATCACAGACGAGAGCTTCACAGCATTCTGTTGTCCCGACTGTCTAAACATCAACGTCACATGTCTGCTGCTTCCTTCTTAGTGAGGGGGCAGAGAGAAAAACTAAATCTGCTGGGACTGTGCTGCAAAACTCTGCAAATGGAGCACAAATATGTAAAACGACAGCTACATAGTTGGAAATGGAATATTTAGGACACCTTATAGTGTGACGAGCGTCCCCAATATTTCCCCGTCCCAAATTGTGTCTTCTCCGCTTCAAGATGAACATAAACATAAAATAGTAATTCTGACTCATCAATTAGTTGAAGGCCCTAATATTTCAGAGAAGCTTTAATAGTGGAGCTCCGGAGCCATGCTGTCTGTGGTGATGTTTTTCTCATTCTAAATGAAATCTAATGAATGATTCACATCATGCTACTTCCATCTCAAATAAATAATTTTTTTGTGATAAGGCGACTTGTTTACAGTTAAAACAAAGAGCTCAGTCATATTTGAGCAGACTGAACTGAAGACTGTTTTAGTGCTGCAAGTAATACTCCTCCAAGAACAAAATACTGCAGTTATTAAATGAGTGAAATTACATCCGCGGCACCCGCTGTGATTCAGAATTTTCCAGAAAGAAGTAAACATAATCAAAGAGCGTGTTCACATGACAACCTTTCATCTGAGACAATTTTTAGAGGATGTATACCACCCACTTCAAATATTATTCTATGCAGTTGTATCTTAAAATTAGAATGAGTTCTAATCAGTGATTACGTGAGGTGTTTCAATGCTGATTGGTCTATTATTCTGATTAATAGTGGAATAAAATGGTCTGTGTAAGATGCTGTCATATTTACAGAGACTGGCAGCACAGCTGGAGGCTGTTTGGAAGTTGGAATTGAAAGGGGACCCCCATTTTAAAGGTTTTATGAAACAGAGGTCTGAGAAAGAGAGAGCCGTGAGTGGAGAGGGTTGTGCTTAGCACTCTGTGTCACATCAATATTGGACAAAGACAAGAAGGGAAGTAAAGAGTTTCACAAACAATGAGGCTTAGACAGGTGGGTGTGAAGAGATGAAGACAGGGATAGTGTCAACGTACTGCTCAGCGCTGATGTATTGGTCCTCCTGAGGGTTGCATGCCACCTTGCCGATACGGACTCCATTCTGGATGTCTTTGAACTGCAGACCCAGGTTCTCACCGGTGATGGTTAGCATGGTACCCCCCTGTCTGGGCCCCGTCTCTGGATGCAGCTGGTCGGAAGAGCAAACAAATGAGAACATTAGTCAACCAGAACAACTTACGCGACAATCAATTTCTATCCAGAGCCGTACATCATCGAACATATACCGCATGTCAGTATGAGTGACAGTTTACTTAAGACATAACGGCCATGTCCCGTTCAGCACGAATCAGACACTTGCTACCTCATTAAGCAAGATGAAAAATGACCTTGAATCCATTAACTCCACCTCAACTCAGTCAAACGTTCACAACCTGCCATCTTGCACACTTAACCTGGACCCACCCATCAAAGCCCCACTTCCATCTCTTATTTAACCTTCTGACGATTAATCTACTGAATACAATTACTGCGCACACCGACCTCTGCTCCCATCTCCTTCCCCTAGAGGTCTGTGAAAGGTGTGTGGAGGTGCTAATGGCTATCCAAGGCTAGCCTAGTCGCTAATCACGGCCATATTCATCCAGCCCCTACGCAGACAAAGGTAATCAGTCATTACTAGCGTAATTAGGGCTAAAGCTAATTGGATTAGAACATGGTGGGGCAGCAGGGTCATTTGTCGCGGCAGGGTGGAAGGGGGTGAGGCGTTAGTGACTGGGGGTGGGGGTGACGAGCTAGAGCCCTTGGTTCTAATTCTACCAACAGCTGCCTGGTCACACCACAGGGTGGCACAATGAAATGCATTCATATGCCCTTGCAAAGAAGTTCCGTTAATATCAGGGAATATATTTGTACCATCCTCACACTGAAAATCATTCACATTAGCGTTACTCATCTGTTACTCTTTGATCTTTCAAAAGACAGCAAGGTTAAGACTATTTAAATTTTTTTTACAACTAACTTAACTATATGCATGCAAGTGTCATGTGAGTCCTGGAAAGCCACTAAAACAAGCAAGGGGTGATTCTGGCCCAAAGTTTTAATATTAGTAACAACACATGTTCTTATTCCAACTAGATAATGACATGAAATGACATCATAGTGGTATATTGGTTACAAAAGTTGTTAAAGGGTTGTTTTGACATTTTAGGAAACATGCTAATAAGTGATACTGGTCTCTTGTCTTTATGGCACACAAAGCTGATGAATTAGCACTGTTTATCTTGCTTGTTTAAAAGTGTCCCGATTGCCAGATTGACTTCATTCAGACGGAACCATATTTCATCTTGATTCCAGTCTTCCAGCTAAACTAAGCTAAGCTAAGCTAAGCTAAGCTAAGCTAAGCTAAGCAGGTGCTGGCTGCAGCTTCATATTTGCTGCTCAGACATCAGAGTGGTACCAACCTTCAATCTACACCTCACCAAGAATGGAAACGAATAGCTTTCCCAAAATATTCAACTATCCCAAAGAACAACTACAGTCACGAGGATAAATTGGATCCACTCTGCTCGCTACAGCTCTATTTCTTCAGCTCATGCAATAATCTTCAGTCTAACATCATTACAGAAAAGGTGGCGGGTTAGTAAAAGCCACAGGTGTTCAGGACACCACTACCAGAAACACACAATGGGAACAAAGCCCAGTGTCATGCAGGCTAGAACTGAAATGCCACAGTGATATAATTAAGGAGTGTTTTCCATCTTACACCAGCTAGGATTCTGACGAACATCCCTCCTCCTTGCCTTGCCCTTTCCGTCTTCCTGTCTGAACTCTTTTAATTCACTCTCTATCTCTGTCTTTGTCAGTGTGCCTGAATGTATGTATTTTAGCTGCAGACAAAAGAATGACTGGCACACAGTAGCGCAGCAGTCAGAATCTTCAGATATGTTAATCAACCTCTTTTTCTCTATAAGCACTGGTTTATCAAACACACACATACCCACACGCACACAGCCACACACACACACACACACTACATTGCAAATAGAACTAAACAACACAAACAAAAAGCCCTTTTTGATTCAAGCCACCAGCCTAAACACTTGCTCTATTCTCCTCTCGCCGTCACAACGCTCTACACCCATTCAAACTCGCTTTTTTCTCTTTGTTGCCGACTTGTCCTGTTGTGTGTGAGGCTTTGTGTCAGGCCCATTGTGGCTGGCTGAGCTGCAGTGCACAGATAGCATCTGCTAGTTAAAGGAGGAGGAGGAGGAGGAGGAGGAGGAGGAAGGGGTAAGCAGGCAGGGGACACAGGGAGAGATGATATGAACGTGGTGTAGGGCTTCTCGAGTTTATCAGGAAGGCCTCTCAAAAAACAAAACGTCGCAAACAAACTGACGGAGAAAATGAGCGAGAAGGGGATCATCTTCAACACATTTTACACGTGACTAAGTGAAGAAAAAGCGTGTGTAGCCGTACAGACATGATGAACAAATCTGTGGGAGAAGTCAAAATCTCACTGGGGCCAATTAAATCACTCTGGCTGAACTCAGAGCATTTTCAGATGCTAAGATCATTGAGAAAGTAATTTAATTAAGACATCATCATGGCTGACATCCAGTTGCAATCCTTCCTTTATGAATAAGAAACGCATGTAGCTACTCAGTAAATCTGGCTTGTTTCACTTTTCCTAGTGTTGTAACACTGAGACTTATTGTTCAGCTCTGAAACACAATTATCAAATTAAAGAGGGCTGGTCGATCAAGGCCTCTAAAAAGAAAGCCATCTTTCACTTAATCTTTGTTGATCAACAGAGGTAGCCAGAAAGAAGGAGAAAAGATCTAAGGCCAGGGAATGTTAAGAGGGATGTGAAGAAAGACGGGAAAGTGAAAATGATCATGGCTAGGATGTAGGAAAGGAAATAAAAAAAAAAGGTTGGAGGTCCAGTACAAATGAAGGAAAGGAAGAGTTACAAATGACACACAAGAAGAAAACAAAGGCCGACAAAAAGGAGTGACAGAAGAGTCTGGCAATGGACAGTGTCGCAGCTTAAGAAGACACAGATGGGAAATGAAAAGCAAACACAAGACCAATCATTTTCAGGTCCACTTTCTCATATACACAAGATCACAACTAAATGCAAGCGTGCCACATGCTAAGACACAAAAAATGCGCACTCCAACACACGCACAGCCTGGCATGGCCTGCGTTGTTTTAATTGGTTTCTGAGGGCAAGCTGTAATGCTTTTCCTGTCCCTTAGGAGAAGGCAGGCGGGAGATGATGGATGATGGAGGTCCAGGCAGCATCCGAAGCCAGGACCAGGACACTGCTGGGCTACACTGGGGCACAGCGCAGACTGTGTGTGTGTGTGTGTGTGTGTGTGTGTCGCTATCTAGGCGACAGTGATTTTGAGAAATATCATACACTACCTAAGTCGCATCTTGTTTGTTTTTGTGTTTCAGGTTTGAGTGAGTGTACTTGCGCAGGCTCACACATACATGAAGATTGTGTTTGCTTATTGGTATGTGAAAACTAATTAATCTTGGTTAAACATTATCAACACAGAGAAATGCAGCACAAAAAAATAGCACTTTAACAGGTTACCAGCCCAATTCTCACAATGTCTGAAATCATCATTTAGCGCCTAAAACATCAGTTGCTGTGTTTGGAGAGCGGTGCCAGAGCTGTTAGTGGAGTGGTACCCAACTGCACAATACTGAACAACATCAAATGGGCAATAGCACACTCGGAAATGACACCAAATAGGTTCAACACTTGCTGCTTTGAAAGCTCTGGCTAACTGCGTTGGGTGTACATGTACAGGCAGTATGTGTGTGTACATTGTGTGTCTCCAGTGGCGCTCCTTTCCCGGCTGAACACACATTCTCCGGTCCAAATGAAATTAGTGGCTAATCCGCTAGCTAATGGCCACACAGCAGCTAGCATGCTGCAAAAATGAACAAAGCAGCTCGAATAAAGCACAAAGAGACGAATACAAGGCGGGATCAAACAGGGGAAAGGGGATTTTACCAAATGGTTGGTAAGAAGTGGAATAATATTCAATTTGTGCGGCCAACGCGATGCTCTTTGGGTGAAAGGATGGAATGGCAGATGAAAAGAGAGAGATTTTCTTTTGGCGTTAAATGTCACACTGTAAATGTCAAAGGTGGCAAAGAGAGGTGAGGATGGCAACACAGCTCAGTGATAACGCTTCCTCCAGTGTCTCTCTCGTTTTCTTTTCTTCTTTGTCTCCTCTGACGTCTCAAACCTGCAGTATTTTTGCTCTCCTACCGTTTCTGAAGCTCTTCTTTTCCAGCTTTTTGACTGCCACCAACATCTTGCCCCCAGGGCAGGATTTACCCCTAAATATGCATGCAAGAGCACATGCCTGTGTGCACTCCTACTCCCACTGCCACTTTCCACTCACAGACACGCACACAACCCAATTGCCTCTGTACGCTTGTTTCAAAGAGATAACTGAAGCGAGCATGAAGAGAGAGGGAGCATTAGCTAACGGATTTATCTATGTGCCTCTGCTCCAATTATCCAATATCTCCATTACGCATTCAAAGAGACTAACCCGCGTCACACAAGAAATTTACGGCGGGCTCTAGCCGTGAGTCTGCGTCAGTGAAATGGACATTTCTGGGCATCTATATATATATTTCACACTCATTTAAACTGATAGAAGCGGCGCTCGTTTTGACTGACATGACGCTTTGTCTGGTATGAAATAAAATCCCATTTAAAGGAAAAATGTTGAACGCTTTGAATGGAGACGGAGAAGCAAAACAGAAGGACGATGGGCGACTGACGTTAAGGGAAAAGGGTCGAACTTCAGGATGTGTCTCGCACAGCGGCGCCTTGCTTTCAGGCTGCGTTACGCATGTGTGTGGATCCCAGTGGTGAGCTGTGGGTACGGTGACCCTGGTCACACTCAGACGAGGACCACCGCCACGGATACGGGTGGCAACAGATGGTTGCGCCACGGTGTTTAGACGCCTTAGCTCACCCAGCCTGTCAGATGCACACATGCACACGCACATATTCGGCACCCATGGTGGGACACAATTAGCACACTTTCACATCCTCCATTTCTTTGTCTCCATCCCTGCACACACACACACACACACCCACACTCCAGATAACCACACTCTCCACCTCCTCGGGTGTGTGTGTAGCCATCATGTCTAATCTCGTCAGCGTGTTCAGACTTGGTGTGTGTGAACTGCCTCCTCCTGGCCGGCCCATCTGTGTTGTGGTTGCAGTCATGGTGTTGGCTTGTAAGTTTTCTATTCTTTCTGCTGCCTCCTCTCCTATGGTGTCCTCCGCACTGGCTGAGGCCAAACAATGACGCAGCACAGGAAGAGATTTCAAATCCCTTCTTTTGAAAAGCTTACTTTCACTAATGTGTGGAATTTAGTTCAAGTGGGAGGAAACAATCACAACCCTGTTACCAAGAGTTATAATCTTATGAACACGCTCTCTTCTGACCCTTGCCTTACAAAGACCAGACTTGTTTATTGTTACGGATGTGGAGTTGCTAGGTCACCCTAGCTAAACAGCGGTAACAGAGGATTGCTCCCTCCAACCTGGGTTTAGCAGCTCCATGCAATGTTGATTTTAGTGGGGCACGTTAACTGGCCTTGTGGTTTTAAAATGTGTGGCAATGGCATCCATTAGAATCTTTGGGGGGGAAAAATCATGAGGTTTTCTGCTTTTCTCTCACGTTTATTTTATCATTGTAAGGAAATATATTTGTTGATAAATACTTGATTACAAGAAGCTTTCGAAACCGAATGTGGTTCTTTGTATTTCAAACACTGAAAGGGCTGTGAGTGCGTGTGTGCAGTAGCATTTGTGAAATCAGGCACGTGCACCAGCTGTTATCTCTACCTGAACTGCTACGTTGGCGTTATGTGTCAGCGTGTGTCATTATCACCACGGCTTACCTTAGTGATCTTGGGGTGTGCGCAGCGGCTGTTTCCGGTTGTGGCGTGCATCCAAGTGCTCTCTGGGGGAGTACACTCCTGTCTCAGGGAGCACTTCTTCTCCCCTACGCACCAGCCGCACTCAAATCTGGGGTTTGCCTTCAGACACATCCCACAGCTGTCTCTCAGTGCATAGCACTTATACAGGTGAGCTGCAGATGAGATAAAGAAAGGTTAAGGGAATGAAAGCCAGAGAATAAAGCATCCTCACTGCACATTCATCCATTTTTCTTGTTACAGAACACGTTGACTATACTAATAAATAATAAGACCTGTTTTTTTTTATTTTTTTTTCAAGTTTCTCATCTTACTCTACATTTAGTTCAGTTAGGGCCTTAAATCCAAAAGACGTCGGGAATGGTACACTAAATATCTCAGCTCAAATCCCATTGGTCATGGTACAGCTTTAAAGAAACCCTGTACCAGTCAGTGGCTGCTAAATGAATCCCCTTTAATTACATTAACCTTTTACCATTTAAGCACTTAGCATTTAAGATAAGTGTGCATTGCTCTCTCTCCAACAGATAACTACGATGTCTGAGAAACAGGGAGGTGTCTCACAGAGACAGACACAAAAACTGAGACATCTTTAGGCTGTAGGTCACATCTGGCTGCCCTTCTGCAGATGCTGTTTTATTCTGCTGTACTTGAGGGCACCGCTGACTGCCAAAGCATTTTGGCCCTGTGAATGTATAGTGCACGGCTCATTATTGTTGGACTGCAGTGTTGCCATGTTACAACGTGTGGTGTATGTTACACGTACATCCATATAGTAACAGGCAGCAGCTTAAAAAAACAAGTGAAATTTAAGACTACAACAGCTTGCTTGGCACATCTAGATGACAGCGAGGGATCAATAATGGAACAAAGCGACTGCGTGGTGTTGGATTACTGACAATGAGCAACGATCGCTACTTCGCAAACTTTGGAGATGTAACAGCGTCTTCTGAAACACTGCGTGGAAATCCCTGCTCCTCGCTGTGCCTTTGACCATCGAAGAGAAACAAACAGGACCACACAATGCTGCTCCCTCTGTTGTTCAAAACTCCCCGTGCGTGTCACTCATAGGCCATATCGAACGCAGTGGTCGCTGGCGATGCTGTTACTGCACCTCACAGCAGGGGAATAATGTTACAGCCCCCCGCTGAGCTGCGCAGGGGACAATAATTAATGGAGACAGCACTATAAAGACTGTTTTACCAGTAATTATATCTAACAGACATGATCTCATTGTCTTCCCCCACAGTGATGCATCATGTATGTATAGGTGTTTAATTACTACCCACACGGCTCTTTGTTTGGAGGGTAAGGCGTGGTTATACACTAGAGTTAATTTTATCCACTCAAGCACAGACACACGCATTATACACAACATCATGTAATAATACCAGTCAACATGTGCATGGATGTCGACTAACTTGTTCAATAAGACAGCAATTAAACAGCATCAATGGGAGATTTGTTATGCAAAGTTAAAACTAGTCTTATTTAGAAGAAGTCTATGTATAACCACCCTAGATGTATATAGGTGGTCACATTTGCCTAAAATTTTTTTAAATAAAGACATCACCTTAACTATTCACATGGACAATAAATAGAATGAGCTGATTTGAAATATTGTTTTACATGTCCCCCCCCCCCCGACGTGACATGATGTGGAATGACATATCCGCACTGCCCACATCTATTCTAGCTTCTTTCATTTATTCCTTTTTGTTTTGCTACTGCCACGTTTCTGTGCGCCCAGAAACTAGTCA